>OX463843.1:16376609-16509498 GCA_949825065.1 Odontocerum albicorne
TTTTCCACTTGCACCTATATTTTGGTTGGATTGGTTTATTTAAATATTTCAAAAATAAAAAGGCTTATTTCTACATTTTCTTATCCAGGAATTACTACGTACTACTATAATTTGGTATCCAAACTAATTTAAAAATAATGAATGTATAATTTCATCAATCGTTGAGGACACAATTGTATTTATTTTAAATGAAGCTAATTATTTTTATCTCAACTAATCTAAACTAAAAACCGAGAATAAAATGACATAATTTAAAATGCAGATGAATTCACCGTATAAAATATGAACCAAATACCAAGAAGGCATGGTTGCCTACAGAAGTTTTAAAAGTGAAAATTAGGTATGTTAAATAATTAAAATAAAATCTTTGGCAAGAGTTTAAAAAGCTTATTGTGTATAGCGTTACAAGAATATAATCGAGAATCGAAAAGTATTGCATTACTTACTCTGAATATCCTTTAATGCTTATTTTCCTTTGTTATCCTTCCTTATCTTTGAACAAATTACTTTCCTCTACATATATCACAAAGGTTTGTATATCGTTCATTCAATTGCTTTTGTACTTCAATTCAAGCAATTTTTATGCAAAATCTGTCATGAATTAAATTAATTTAACATATCTAAGATGAACTGGTTAGTCGAAAGAAATTGATGTGTAGCAATCAGCCCACCAGATGTATCACGTACAACTAACTTTATACACAAAAGAATAAAAGTAAAATACTTAACTTAAAAAAATATATAACATTAACTTACTATACAGCTGCGAAAAATGACTTGAAGCATACGAAAAATAACATCTAGTTGCTAAAACTTAATTTTTGAGGTAAAGGTATGAACTCAAAATCAAATATTTATTTTAATAATAGATAGTTTTAAACCTTCATAGTCTAATAAACCGTACTGCTATACCAAGCATAAGTTTATCACTTACAAACGAGATAAGATTTACTAATCTAACTAACTATTTGATAATATTTACATTAGGTATTATTTTTCAGAAGATCTAAAAAAATTACCGAAAGAATTAGTAATTTTAATAAAAAAACAACCAGGAATATTTCCCATTGTGACATCTTTTTAAGGAGTTCTTCAAAACTTCAAATCTTAAAAAACTTCAAAAGCCCAAAATTGCGATTTTTTTAAGACACGACGTGTCAATAAAAATTTAAAAGTATAATTTCATGACTCGACCTCCCTGTAAAATGGCAAGAGGTTCAAGATGTTTTGTTTTCTCCGTAAAAAGTGAACAACAGAAAGGTGGTCATAAGAGGCCTATAAAATAACGTCAGACCCGGGAAATAAACCCCCGCAAAGCTGGTGAAACAAGACTGACTTTATCTTACAGAGGAAACGTATTTTCCAATCTGTTCGTATGATATATATGCGAAAATGCGAAGTATTTCGTATTTATTCGATAAAAATACACTTTCTTAACCCTTCAAGAGGAAAAATCACATTTTATTATACTTGGAGCAGCTTTATTGGGAATGTTCACACAGGAATAATAATGTTTCTTTATGTGATGGACATGTATTTTTCTTTATAATAGGTACTATTCCTTACGGAGATTAAACAGCATCATTTCCACTTTAAATGTGCTGCATTCTGCATTCAAAGTATTGTACTTAGTGGAATAACTTTCGAGCCCACTGAAGGAAAATTTTGTCTTCAACGTTTATCACGATATATTCCTACCTACTTTTTTGCCCATTCATGCAATATAATAAAAATATTTTTGAGGAAGATATTTTATATGCAACTCTTTTTTTTAAGTCACATAACACTGAATTTCTCGAAAATGCAACTTAATATTTTTTTATCTGAGCAGATGAAAAGCGATCGACTATTTCTTTGAAAGTAAATTTTCCCCGTTAAATATATAATATATTTATTTATATAGCATCCATATTTAGAATTATTTTTAAAGATAACGTTTTATTGCAGTAAGGACCAAAATATTCTAGTGGTGACATTGCACAGTAAAATTAAAGCTATTTACAAGCAGTAATATTAAATACTTTATAAGGATTCGTTGAAATGACGGCGAAGCAGAGACTGAGTTTTTCGTTACGCGTTTATGAAAAAAAACAGCCTGTCTCAGATGGTCATATTACTTACGCATAGCTTAATCTTCACGGACGATGTTTTTCTAAGCCGATCGTTTTCTGCTACCTTCTCCAGTTTCCCTTCACTTCTAGTCATCTAACATCTCACTAAACTTTCCTGAAATTATGAAAAGGTCTGCCAAGTGGCCTTCTTCCATGTTGTTGGACTTATACAATGATCTTTGTAACCTGATTACTTATGCTGATTACATTGCATATTATTAATGGTCAACCTTTGCGACTGTATATTGCTGGTAATAAGTGCTAATTTTCGAGTTTCTTAGCTAGATCTCGATTTCCACACTTCTGCAGATGGTTTTTAGTCAAATATATTTCGTAATATTTGGTTTTCGAAACTCAGCATATTTGGTATTTGAGTATTGTGACCAATGTTTTGGACCCACGTGTAACTACAGAAGGTTGACTTGTATATTCTCAGTTTGGCAATCCGGAAGAGGACATAACAACTTAATAGTTGGTGCTGCTGTTGCTCTGGTTGCATTTCGGACTCTTATTTGGATATCCAGTCCCATGTCATATTGGTTGATGAAGATACTATATAGCTTTTTGGATGTTTCAACCTCTTCAATTATAATATATTTCATGATAAGGATATTCTGTAAAAGTTTAACTTTAAGGAGAATCGGACTGCCATGGTATAAAGGAGCGTTCCCAGATAGTGTATCATATACGGGGAAGACCGGTGAATCTGTCGATCAGTTCTCTCAGTCACATTCGATGGACTCACTAACCAACGTACTCGTAGATACGGTCCTGCTCATTATTAGGGTTATGCATAGGACTTCTGACGAAACTCGCTGATATTATAAAACTAATAAACAATAATCATTCATTTAACTTATGCTATCTTAATATCTTTCGACGGAGAATTAAATTTTTAACAGATAAGTAATAAATATTTGAATTTCTCAAAATATAAGTATAATTAAAAATTCATGATTTATTTCATAAAATCGGAACGTATTTCGACAACCCTGATAAGAGCAAAAGGCAAAGCTTGACAACGTTGCCAGTAATTGTCTATTATTATTTCAACTAATTGGCCTCACATTTACGCGTGTTTCGACAATAGAAAGATTGTACAGAGATAACTTTATGTATTTTTAAAAAGAAAAACAATTGTTTAGAGCAGCGTACCTCATTTTGTGGTCCGCGGAACGGTATCGATCGGTTGGTTAGATGGAATAAACTTATATTGTATTTTCCTAGACATGAGTACTAAAAATAATTGGTATTAAATTTAAAATAGAAACGATTAAGTCAGATTTTTCATATAGGTACACCATAAGAAAAAAATCGTAATAAAATAGATGCATTCGTATTTTTTACGCTTTTATTTATTAACTTAACACTTTAATATTAAATTAATCATTTTGTGGATTTATTGCTTAGTGGGAATCTCTTCCAACCAATTAAACTATTGTTTTTCAAAGTTTTGAGTGAAAGGTGGAGGATTTACATTTGAATGTAGATAAAAAATTACGCAATACCAAAATAATTAACACATTAACAATAAAAAAAATAAAAACGATGACAAATTGAACAGGGAAAAGAAGATTGGATAGAAGAACGGAAGAAAACGAGGAAAAACACGCAATGGGAATGAAGAGAGATGTAATATTTTATTCAATTCGCTTTTTGAAGCACGTCAACGACTGGCAAAGTCTTTTGTTAGCTGTTAGCTATTAATCTATATATTATATATCAAAGTAACAAACAATTTAAATACTTGTAAAATACACGAGGAAAGCAGATTTGGAAATTGTGCGAGGACATGTTTGGCTTTCAGTTGAGCACAGTGACCAAGTTGGCGCAAGACAGAGTTAGGTAATTGTGTCTTATGCAGGCGATGGAGCTTCAACTGTTCTATAATTCTGGAATTCAGATAATATTTTTAACCGACATTGATGAAGAAGCGTTATATCTGGATTCATGCTTGGAATAAATGTCCTTGATGCTTAACAAACCGACATTGATGAAGAAGCTTTATATCTGGATTCATGCTTGGAATAAATGTCCTTGATTCTTAACAAACCGACATTTATGAAGAAGCTTTATATCTGGATTCATGCTTGGAATAAATGTCCTTGATGCTTAACAAACGATTTTTATTTAACAAACGAAGTGTGATTTGAGGCAAAGTGGATTTTCTTACATTTTTGTTTTAAATAAAACATTAAAAATACAGGTTTATTAATATTAAATCAATACATATTGTGAAAATGACATCTGTGTTAAATTAGTTATCATGTTTTATGTAATGATATTAGAAACCACTAGAAATGAGAACAAAGTGTTTGAATTTTTAGGAAACTCTGGAAAAGTGAACGATGTACTTGGAAATTTTACTTGATATTTGTTTAATTTTCAATTTCAAGTCTTTATAATGTATTGAAACTTATATGTGAAGAGAAAGAAAATCATTTAATGACATGGTTCTTTTTTTCCTCGATTAACCTTAAATACGATAAAACTTTTAAATTGTGAAATATTTAAAATCATATAAACTTTTTGTGATTTGATTTTTATTTGATACGCCTGTCTATTTGCGAACTTTTCTCGAGCAATGATGTGGTACAATCTGGTATACTTGCCATGTAGCAGTATATTCCAATCAACCAGAAATATGTTTAAAAAGGCCTTAAGTGAAAAACAGACTAAAAAAATGGGTACTAATGAGAATTGAGCTAACAAGCACCTGAGGCTGCAAGACCAGGGATTTACTCAATAAGCCACAAAAAAGGTCAATATTAGATTGTTCGCGATAAGATTAATCAGAAAAAGGTCAATATTAGATTGTTGGCGATAAGATTAATCAGAAAAAATAAAAAAAGCAAATATGTTAATGTTACAGTTGAATTCGTCTTATATCCCAGTAAGAGATGTTCAGCTAATTAAATTTTATATTTTCATCATTTTGAACAAACCCACCTGTTGAAATTACTTCATTACAAAAATGTATAAAATAAAATGAAAAACCATTTAGTTTGTCCCCTTTAGAATTCCGAAATGGAGAGAATTTTTTTCGTATAGCGTAAGAAGAATAATTGGATGATGAATTTCTATCACCACATAATTATTTTCAATTTCAACAGAAGCAATTGTGTCTAGGTATGAACCGTTATTTTCCAAAATAATAAAAGAGAATTATCGCGGGTTTTGGAGAGATAAATTATCGCTTGTGACAATTTATAGGTATTTAAAACACACAGATATTTTGTTCCGCATAAACATTTTATGAACTCAAAAGTGTATTTTGATAAGTACATTTTGATAAGTACATTGATTTGTTTAAATGTCGATAAAGAATACAGGTGAAATGACCTCTGGAAATGGTGCCAGGAGTGTCCCCGTTGGATCGCTTTCAAAGCTTTGGTGAAAACAAGTGCGCAACAACCGACCGACGACAATAATTTGTCAGCCGCACGGCGTTGCCGTCGGGCGCGGGGCGGCTCGCCGCGCGGCTCGGCTCGGCGAAGGAAACGCGCGGGCGATAGGCGAGGCGGCGCTCGAGGGGAGGGGAAAGCGGCGCCGCTGCTTTCCCACCAATCGATACGTCCCGCCCGCCATTTTGTCTCTCCACCATCTTGCGTCCCGCTCCTCCGAGTAAGACGCGGTTAAACTTCTTTATTCACCATTCTTCTTTCCGTTTCGGTTTCTGTGTTACAACAAGAGACGTGTTTTCCCCGGGAAAACGGAACGCTTCAAGTGCGGATGGAGGGGCGAGCGGATGTAGAGTTTATACCCTTTGAAATACGGCTTGTTATTCCTCGATCGTGTTGTAGACTCTTATTACAACTACGCTAGCGGTGTAATTCTTATTGAAACTTACTATTGCGGCTCTTTTCTGGATACTGAATAAGCTCTCCTACACCGTTATGGGCCCCGGAGGAGGGGAACATTTGTAACGTTCGACAGGGTGGAACGTTTTTTCGTTTATCGTGGGATTAATAATTTTATCTGGATGTTTGTCATTCGGCGCTGATTTGGGGAAGGAATTTATTTTATTTGTACTACGAAAACAATTGGAGCCGTTTAACATGCTGTTAGCTCTAATATTTACAATCCTCTTGTAAGCGGACAATGATATGTATAATAAATCGGTACTATTGCGGATTGCTTACAAAGTAAATACGTCACATAAATAATGCATGTTACATTAGCATTCAAAGACAAAACAACTTTTTGCTTACAGGATGAAGTATCTGCTGTATTCGTTTTAAAAATCAATCCTGAACTTTGATTTAACGAATACAAAAAACGTTTTAAGAAAGTGTTAAGTAGGATTTAGCAAATTCAATTATTTCCTGAATATTAAGTACTGAAAAAATAACACACACATAGGTATACAAAAAAATTTGATATTTAAAATAAGAGTGGTTTAAAAGTTTTTTTTAATCCAAGTGTGTCTTTAAAGTTAAAATTGTGGTTTTCTTCGTTTTACGTCTATAGATATTCGCTAATCCAAACAAAATAAATAAAAATTCAATAAAATTTAAACGAAAAGACAAGTAGATTTTTTTAAAATAATCTTATTGATAATAGGGGACTAATCGACACGCAATTTTAACTAAATATTTTAATCGATTCACTAATTTATCTATTCTGTTTGAATTATTAAAAATTTGTATCAATTTTTATTTTATTTTTATACTTTCTTATAAATATATCTGGTGAAATTATTGCTTTTGTTTAAAAAACTATGATTGGTATCCATACACGTGTCTGAAACTATGATCGGTATCCATACACGTGTCTGAAACTTAATAAAAGAATAGATTAGGTAAACGTAACAAAAATCAAAACGATAGATTGATTTCTAGTAAAATAGGGGTAACGTTGGGAAATGTATAAGAGTTTGAGACGAGGGATGTCTGAAATAAATAACGCTTTTCAACTTTTTCCTATAAAATGACAAGGAAGAATCATATATAATAGAGTTAGATAGATCGTTCCAAAGTCGAGCCAAGTGAACCACAAAAGATGATGTGCAGAATGATGTACGATGTGCTGAAATATAAAGAATCTTGCCGTCAACGTTAACTAGTAAACAATCGGAATCGATCAGTTTATATTTATATATCAAGTTATTGAAACACTATTGTAAGCTTTTTGATTATATCATGATCTGCCAATATGGTTTTTCTAATGATTCCTTTTTAGTCCAATCTTTAGTCAAATGAATCAAAACCACATTAGTTTGAATAGATAAAATAATTTCTTTGAGAAGGAAGATGATAAGACAAAAAATCACTCGCATTGAACTTTCGTAAAAAATGTGCCCAATGATAAGTCCCATCTCGACGTAAAACCAGCAATAGTTTATCTTATGTAAATTATACCTACATACAAATAGGTTAAAACCTCAGAATGCGAACAAAATCGTTTTCATAAAACCAAACCAAAACAGATTGAAATAAAAAAACATTGGTTTTTCGAATCCATTACGCGCAACACTAGAAAACATTTTCTCATAAACGTGAACGACACTTCGCCACTCGCTACAAGGATTACATCCGTTTAAAACGAGTCAAGCGATCCACTACGAGCCGCGCAGAGGGAGATCCAATTTTTATACGCAAAGCCTTTTATATACCCTCGGGGAGTGGTGGTCTATTCTATTACGTGTACGCCGAGAGGATACAAAGGCACCCGCGATTACACTCATCTCGCTACGTGCGGAACTTTTAATCGAGATCAATTGGTCCAAAATCAGGGACTTTTTTATTTGACACAGTTTTGATGTTTAATACAGCTATGTTATGAAAACATAATAGAACAAATGAAGTCAAAGTTCACAATTGAATAATGTTTTGTGTTTATTTCTTCGCTTTGCCAAAGTGTTTATTCAGTTGATTTTAAAGATATTACCATTACCGAGCTTCATACTTCCAGAATAATTGTAGATAAATACAATAATCCAATGTTCCGAAGTATGATTAATTATTGTATATTTATATTAAACACTATACAGATATCAAACATATTTCTGTGAACCATCATATTAGTTGGGGACTGTTCGGTTCCAGTACATTTGTTTTTTTTTTCGAGTTTTCTAATGAATTGTTAACGGAGCCCTAAAGCAAATCAACTCGACAAGAAGAGTAGCAAAATTTGCTAATATGAAGATTAACAACAATAGTGCTAACGTTGATTTATGGGAGAGAGACGTGGTTTGTAAAAATATTGAAAAGAGTCGATAAATATGTGCATTGAAACGAATGCCTGGGGTGACGATGAGTAATAAAATACGGAATGAAGTAATTAAAGATAAATGTGAACTAAATAAGATAATAATTGTGAACTAAAGTGAAATGGTTTGGGCATATTTCAGTGAAAATATGATTGGACGGAGTGGTTAAAGAATATTAAGGAAAGGTTGGTATGATTGAATGATATTTAGAAAGAAAAAAAACGAAGAAAGTCAGAGAAATCGTAGTTGTATGAGAAGGGGTTTGGATGTGGAAGAGGTGAAATATATCTAGCTTTCGCTGTCCGTCATATTAACTTGGTCATGCTATTACCACATTTTATGCTTTAACTCTGTTATTTGTATTGCAGGTCTGTCGGATGTCCGAATTTCTGACCCTGTCTATAACATTTTTTCCCGCGATGTTGGATTGTATCTTGGCAGGTTGCTTGATCTAATTGTGCCGACTCTGGTTTCAATATTATAAGTCATAATCAACCCAACACAAGTCTTATAAATTTGAAATTTATAAATATTATTCCCACATATGCATACATATACGCATAAAATCAAAAGTTAAGGAAAAGCTATCGGCAACCCGCATAATCTCTGGAGTGATTGACTTTGACTGGAGACAATCTGAGAACCGATGAAGACAGATCATTCAAACTCATCTTTTAGAGAATATCAGCTGAAACAAGTTCTCGAAAATGATCACGAAACAGATGGGATGACCATAGAAGGAATGGCGAAATGCACCTGTATGTTCCTTCCTGACACATTTGTGCTCAAGATAGGATTGTCTAGAAGCGTACCGAGAAGTAGATTCTTAATATTAATAACATTTGTGCCACAGAAGACAGATTGATATAAAAAAACCGTTTTGCGTTAAAATAGTGCTGTAGAAAACAATATATTTCGGGAAGTTATAATCATGTCCAATTGCGAGCCCGAGTGGAACGCTCTTTCAAGCAGGCTGATAAGTGGCATATAATTGTTGATATTTTCAGTGGGGAGTAGGGGGCGGGGGAAAGCATTTCATAGGTTCAACTATTGGACTTTTGAAAACAAGGTTACATGAAATGTATTCCGTATTTGCTATTCATTATATTTATCGCGTGAAGTATTATATAAGTACATGTTATCTTCGTTGAGCTTTTAGACCAATTTGTTTTTCAAAACTCGACTTATGTTATGTTAACATTTTTTGCTTTTTACGTTATAACTTCGGTTATTTTCTGAATTTAAATCTTAGAACGAATGCACGTACACCTATATATATAATATCATCAAATTTAAAAACTTTCCAAAAGTTCCAATATTTTGTCCAAATACAATTTTAATTGGATGGATATGCTAGAAGATTTTCACTAGTTAAATATATTTTTCAAAGTAATTGCCGTGATGAGTTGACTTAAATGTTGGCAAACGTTTCGAAGGTGTTGCAGCCTTTATCCTCAGAGTGATGTCGAATACAATATGCGAAATTTTGAACATTTTATTTTTCTCTTTTTAGGTTGATTTATTCAATATAATTAATAACGATTCAAATCGAATGTGGGGCATTATTGTACTGACAAAATAACCATATATTTTCATTAATAAAAATGAATGCGTTGGTACCTATAATATCTTGATGTATGGAAATGAAACATGGACTTGGCAGAAGAAGGATAAAGTAATATTAATAATATGGAGTAGCGTGGAGTATCAATTTATAAAAGAAGACGAAATTTAAACATCAGAAATGATAAAATGGATGTTTTAGTAAAATGAAGAAAGGAGATTAAAGAAGGTTCGGATAGAATGAATAACAATTATACAAGTAAGAAATGCAAGGTACGTGTGAAAATGGTAGCCCGAGGAAAAGATAGCTGGTTCATGTGGATCAGATTTTGAAAAAAGATAAACTGAGAAGTATGAATAATGGAAGATTGTGCATGACGAGATGTATGAATGTGAAGGAGGCGAAAGTTATGTGCTGGGATAGAAAAGATTGGAGAACTGTTATCTCTGTCTACCATACAAGGTACACGACGTGATGATATGCGTACTGTAAAAGTAATACATTCAGACCATCACGTATTTACAACGGACCACTAAACTTTCATATTACCTATAGTATAATGTCTTCGTCTCCTACACATTAATCTTCGCATATTGTTCCTTCTTTTTCCCTTACTCTTACTAATAATTAATTTTATTAGTTTAATATCATTGTTATTCCAATCAATTATTTCTAAATAAATAAAAATATTTCAAAGTAATTTCTAAACTTACCATATATAGAATGCAAGCTTTTTTAATAGAGTAGATTTTTTTTCAAAATTACAAAGCAAAAACCTAATATGGTAATTGCACAAGTATTACCTTATTTTACCAAAATATTTTTTTAGCAATTAGAATGTTTGCTTCTTCAATAACAATAATGGAAGGAATGATTAAAAACGATCCAAGTGAAGTCTCTTCTCATTCAGATTCAATGGTGTTTTTTATACCTATGGCAAATGTCGATTTGATCCACAATTTTGAGTCGATGAACAATGAAACAGTAATTCGCCGTACAAGGGTATTAATTCTCGAGACGAAATGAGAAAATGCCAATTCGCACAGGATCGGGTGACGGTGTTTTACGACAGAATTAATTGCCCCAACAGTGACGGTCACGGGGAGTGAACGCGAATCGGGGAGCGGCGGTCGAGACTTCGCGACGACTCCAGAAACCGATCACGAACTGGAGAAGTGAGAGCACTTCGGAAGTCAACGAAATCACCGGAGATATGTCAAGAACTTGAGAGTATCAAAAACGACTTGCGGACATTTCCCAGAGATTTTTATTATCTGATCGTGATCACCGTTTCTCTTGCATTGGTTGAACGTCTTCCAAATGAAATTTCTGATTTATTCATGAAGGTTTTTTTTCTTCATTTTAAGACTCAGAGAAAACGTATATGTTCGACTTTTCATTTAAGTTATATAACATGATGGTATTTTATTTAGTTTTCTTAGCAAGTTTTTTTTTTTAATTTTTACTCCAGATCTAAACTTACGAAATGTATAGAAATAATATGATAATATTAAAAAGACAAAACTATATTGTTTTCTTCAATAATTAATATATAATAAAATATACACACAAACCTTGTATCTTCTGGGGTAGCCAGAGATGACAGACCACCACGACTTTCTATCAACGTACAGCTCCCACCTCGTTCACATCCATATATCTCAAAATTTATGCTTATAATTTATGTTCAAACTTCTTTCTCCTATCCTTGATGTACCTCTTCCAAGTATTTTGCATTTAATTTTTTCAATATAGCCAAACTTTTCGAATTTTCATAAAATACGAAACTCCCTTTAAAATTCACTGTATTTTTAACTTTTCTAAGCTTTCACATCTTTGTATATTGAGCGCTCTAAATAAAAGCGGTTCAATGCATGAGACGTAAAATAAATTCAGAGTATGTCATTTTGATCGGGATCAATTGCTCTTTAAAATGTTGTCCTGTTAATTTGTTAAAAATAGGTTTGAAGGCGGCAAACTTAATATTTTGTCCTGTTAATTTGGTAAAAATAGGTTTGAAGGCGGCAAACTTAATATTTTTTTATGGTCTAAAAATATGTATCATTGATAGTTTGTCCTTTGTATGGCATAAAGGTTTTTCTAAAGTCTGGGGATAACTAAAAATGGTCGCAAGTTTCAAATCAACGTATGAAAAACACGAGTCAAATACGAGTCATACTCCCACATACTATTGTGTTCAATATATATTTTTTAGAGAATATACTTATTTGATTTTGACTACAAGTTGTTGTATCCCACGTAGGTAAAATGTCATCTAGAGTTCGGTAAAGATGTGTGAACGCACATCGAATCTTGGATTTTTAACTAAATTATACCTGAATCAAAAGTTTACCAAGAACTTAAATTGATTATTACACTTTTAGAGAATTTTATTATAACCCTTTTTGCTTCATTATAAAATAATATGTAATTTCAACTAAACCACTATTATTTTAAGGCTGTGTTTATTATTCCATTTACCTTAGAATTGTGAAGATCAATGAAATATCTTCCTTCTCTCTCAAATATATTCTGATTTATTTAATCTGGAAAAGTCCTCCAAAAGATATATGATGAGATACGATAGATAATCTATAGTATGTAGCTTAGCTCGTAAAACACCTGTCTTCCAGCCCGGAGTTTGCGAGTTCAATTCCCTTTAATACCCAGTTCTTTTAAAACAGAATTCCAGTCTTGTTTTCAATTTAAGCTTGTTTAACACCTTTCTGGTTAGTTGGAAAGATTGTCACATGATAATAAATATGTCAGATTGTACTATATATAACTAAAGTGTAATATAATACATTATAAAAGTCATAACCACGTTCTAAACTGTATTGTTGTTAAAACAATTAAGTACATGAAATCAAAGAAATTATTTCAAATACTTTTTTATTAAAAGAAAGTATTTCTTATTAGAACAAAAATATTTAACTTGTTATTATTGTAATATTCAAATCCATTGAACAAAACTATTTTTAATAACGTTTCCCCAAGATGCAAGTTTTTTTATTAGTTATATTTAGTTTTTATTACGTGTTAATTTATTATTTTTAGCCCAAAGAAATTACCAAAAATCACCCCGAGGTTCCCTAAGTCAATGAAACAATCTTCTCAAATATATTTATTGCATTTGTCATCATATTACTTGTTTCATATTTAAAAGATACAATTTACGTGCAGCAAAACAGATGTACACATGTAGTTTTAAAGAAAAGAAACCGTTATAAAATAAGCGTGCATATTATTCTTCTAATAGGCCTGGGCTTTTGTCTAATAGGCCTGGGCTTTTGTCGAATAGGCCTGGGCTTTTGTCTTATAGGCCTGGGCTTTTGTCTAATAGGCCTGGGCTTTTGTCTAATAGGCCTGGGCTTTTGTCGAATAGGCCTGGGCTTTTGTCTAATAGGCCTGGGCTTTTGTCGCTTATATCAGTATTGCAAATGATTTTTTACTCAAATACTCGTTCTTCTTTTAATTCATTAAATAGTAGATACGATCATGCATACTGAAGATAATATTTTATAACGCAAAACTATTTTATGACACAAAAATATATAGAAAATAAATAAACATAACAAGACTTTTTTCGATAAGGCTCTCTTCTAATAAAAATTGATAATTTTATAACCGCATCAGTATTTTATAAATAATATTAAGAAATTTCATAATTTTACTGATGAAAGTAACAACTATGAAAAATTTACGTATAAAAATTATGGCATTTAGCAGGTGCCCTTAAACCAAAACAATGGTTCATAAACAAACACTGATTATGTGGTCGTAAGAAACGATTTAATTTTACTAGAATCGTGGCTTGCAGCATTGGCGAGATGAAATTGGAAGAAGTCTCGAGACTATAGGTAGAGCACGCACAAAAATGCTGAATGGGAGGGCGGGCATAATTCTCTGTGAAATTGGTTTCATGGAGAGTTTAGTTGTTCACCAACACTGGAAAGGTGTGTCCAATTATCCCCGACGTACCCACATAAATTACGATTAAATTCAGCAGGCGCCCTCTCCCCTTTTATTTGTTTCTACGAGAAAGTGGAAGGGAGAAAAAAAATCTCTAAGCATTTTATGTTTGACTTTATGCAGGAAAAAATATTCACTGTAAAATGCGCTGACACGTAAATAATAAAAATAAACACATAGAAGTAATGAAATATACCAAAGAAAATTTTAATTTACGATTTAATCAAGC
This sequence comes from Odontocerum albicorne, assembly GCA_949825065.1. Lineage (NCBI taxonomy): Eukaryota > Metazoa > Arthropoda > Insecta > Trichoptera > Odontoceridae > Odontocerum > Odontocerum albicorne. Next base: position 16,390,697 of record OX463843.1, read on the forward strand.
TCCATTAAATCAGTTTTTTATAAGTCAATGTTTTTATTAGATTTGACCAAAAAATTGTATAATTTCCTTGACTTTTTATGATTAAAGAATAAACTAGCTTTTTTGTATTAGAAAATAAAACTTTTTGTAATTCAAATTTTTTGTACTTAAAATTACATTTCTTACGTGAATACCTTAAATATATATTTCAAAAGATATCTACAGGTTCACTGGAATATATGAAATAATAAAAGGTATACAAATCACTATTGTATTTGATTACACTTTATATGTATACTTTACAATCTGGCAGACTTATTGATATGTGTCAATTTCTATCAACTAACCAGAAAGGTGTAAAAGATGCTTTGAAGTTAAAACCAGACTAAGATCCTTTATAAAAACATAAACCGCAACTTCTAAGTTACCAATCAGGCCACGTTTCATGAATTAAAATAATAAATAAAAATATAATTTTAATTAGTCCTAAATTTCATTGAAACCATGTAAAATATAATCTCTTTATTCAAAATTCAAAGTGTTTAAAAAGCGAAGAAGCATTTCACTTATCTCTTAAGGATGTATCGTAATGGTAGGTAATAAAATAAATACAAAAAAGGTACACTTTAATAGGTAACCTCTATGCCACTGGTATTCCATTTTAATTACACGCCTGGCAGATTTAATATTGTCTTAAAAGGAAAACTTTAAATTAATTAAACCATAAAAGGTGTAGCCATAAGAGAATTTACGTGTATAACTTCTATAGTTGTTTTTTTTTAAAAGAGACTATATGTTTGATATCCAAACCTCTCTCAGTTGACTCTGTTTAAGATACATGTTTTTATAACACATTTATTGTTTTTTTTTTCGTATAATATTGTCAGTTATGATCTCATAATATATCTCAAATGTTAAAAAAATATTAAAACATTCGTCAAATATACAGAAAACACGCTTTATTTTTTCCATTACGTTGAGACGTTGCGTTAAAAGTAGATGTCCGTATATATAATATAGACAGCAAACACATGTATCTATCGATTAATATGTAGTGTTCATTATTTACTTTTAATGATTCAAGGTAGGTTTTACTTCAGATCAGATCAATGAAGAAAATATTTAAATTGTTCTAAAGATATCACATATTTCTTATCAGAACATATTTTCATCATATTATTTATAGTTAAGGCATCATTGTGGAAGTTTAAAGACATTGTATTTTGTTTTATCAAACACTGTTTATTCCACTGTTTGTAACGGTATAACCCTACCGGTTTCAAGGCTTTCACCTCAGCATCAAAGAAGCACAAACAATACTAAATTCTGTTCGAACTGGTACTGAGATACACGCTTCTAACGGTAAACATTCGGGTTGGGGACTGGGGGTTGAGGGAGGCATGGGACAACCTCGGCGAGCAGCTAAGAGATTCTTGGGGTATATGTGTTGGCCAGATATTCACCTCGATGCACTAACTTAGAAATATTTAGGGCCTCTAATCTGTCCAATGTATTTCCGTTACAACTGATATGTAAGAATTTGGCATCATCGATAGAAAATATATGGTTTTCACGGTGACAATGATTAGCCATTTCAGAATAAATTAGAGGATTTGTTAGCCCCCAACCCGAATGGTTACCGTTAGAAGCGTGTATCTCGGTACCAGTTCGAACAGAATTCAGTCTTGTTTGTGCTCCTCTGACGATGAGGTGAAAACCTTGAAACCGGTAGGGTTATACCGTTACAAAAAGTGGAATAAACAATGTTTGATGAAACAAATTACAACATTTTCATCATGTTTAATAAGATTATTTTTTTTTACTTTGAAGTGACTCGCTAAATAGCCTAAATAAAATATCTCTAGAAGGTGCTTTATAAAAACAGAAATTTAACTTTCATTTAAAAAAATATTAATTTAAACACAGATTATATATGCGAGTATACTAATGTTTTCATTAAAAAATAACTTAATATATTTAATTATGACAAAAATTGTTCGAGTAAAATCAAAATAATATGAATATGCCACCTTGTAACATTTTGATTTAAAAAAACAGCCTTGTAACGATATAGAACTGTCCCAGAAGCATGATACTCCGGCGCAATGCGAGTGAGATGCTGTAAGAGGACTCGAGATGTAGGTACACACAAATCTTCCCATTTCACGCCCCGCTGTTCTGCGGATACATCCGTCTTTCTGTACCAAAAATAAGTGGCGTCAATCCGCGACGCAACCAGATAGCGAGCTGACTCTGAGAGCAACATGACACTTGACATGTACTTTATATCGGCCGAGTCATAGATGAATTAAATACATGTGTTGATGTCTAAAGATTGTCTGAATAATGCATCACTGTGTCGATTATTTAGTCAGGTTATGAAAACATTCAGTTGAATGAAAACATTTCTATGTGTACTTTATTTTATGTTCTGAACAAAAAAATTAAAAAGACAGTCACTCGTAAAAATGATATCAATGTCTGGAGGGAAGAATATATAACTCCAAACCGTTATGAAACCAGCAATAATCTACGGGATAAAATGTTCAAGAATGTATTTATTTATTTTTTGTAGGTACTTTGTTCAACATAGTTCATTTGGCGGGTTTATTGATAAACAGGAATTTCTTCCAGCCAATCAGCCCAACTTAAATAGATTAAACTGTTTTAATACGTGAAAGATTTTACGAAAAATCGTGTAAATTTAAGTAAAAAAATATAACTATCAATAATCGTAAAATTGAAGAAATGATTTTTTCAAGGATAAGGAAGAGAGTCAAGAAGGGAAAATTAGTTTGCAAGAATATTCTGAGTAATGCGACATTAACAAATTGTCAACGTGAACAATGAGAAGCAAACATTATTTAAGCGTATGCCTCCACAGATCGTATATCAAGATTCAATAACAAGACAACACAAAATTTTTGATACGACAAAATTCATTTTATTTCTTTACTTGTTGATCATTAGTTTTAAATAGCTTCTTGCCAAATAAAATATTAACTTTCATTTGAAATTTATTGACTTGAAAATATTTTGAAAAATTGTTCCAATTAAAAAAAAATAAACGTAAAACACGAGACTCGTATTAATTGCAAAACAAATAAAAAAAGATTCTCCGAAAGTCATAACAAAATGCTGAAACATTATTCAAACGACCATTCTGCTCCGCGATATAAATTAACGCCTACGCCCGGAATCCAAAGCTCTCAATGTCACATGGGACCCGATCCGTCTGAACGTAATTAGCCGTAGGATGAGAGCACCATTTAAAAATGAAAATATACATCAACACAATTAGTTGAACGAGAAGTGACAGGCATCGGCGCAGGGGGAAGGAAGGCGCGAGGACTTGAAGGAGGAAGAATGATGAAGTGAGAGAAAAAAGATGAGAAAAAATAGTTACTCCGGCGTCTTCAATTTGACAAATGTTCGCTTCACGCCACTATATTCCCCGAACGAGTAAAGAGAGTTCAGATATTTCGAGTCAGCATTTTAATGGCATCTTTGAGAATTTCTAAGTCGTCGAGACGATATTTCAGAATGTTTACAACAAAGGATGGAGAGGGAAATTTTCGCTTATATTTTCTCGCGATTTTGTTCGCTTTTTCTTATAAAAGTGTTTTGATGAGTAAGAAAAAAAATCAATGTTCTCATACATCAGGGTACCCCTTTGTTCAAGGTTTACCCAATTTCAGCAATCGACTCCAGTCAAAGGGGAAAGTAAAGCAAGAAAAATCAATGTTCTCATACATCAGGGTACCCCTTTGTTCAAGGTTTACCCAATTTCAGCAATCGACTCCAGTCAAAGGGGAAAGTAAAGCAAGAAAAAATGTATTTTTGTATTGAAGGAAGAAATAAAGTAATGAATAAAATTAATTGCTAACTGTAATATTTACTAATACGTTTCATATTTTCTTTTTTCATAAGTGATATACTGTTTTATTAATATTAAATAATTTATGTGACTTTTATTCCAACTAGTATACATCCAATGGAGACGCAAAACTACTTATAAGAAATAATTCTAACATTTTGTTCTAATAAGAGACACACTTTTCGATATAACAACTCTTAAATTGTATCATATACAAAATTAATAATCTTTCAATACGTAATTTTGAATTTGTCAGCAGACTTCCGAGAGAGTTATTGTTTTGTTCTTCAAAGTGAATTTTTGTGTGAATTGAAATCTTTTAATGAAAGATCCCTTAAAAAAACGTTTTCTTTTTATACAAAATGTTAGCATGATGAGACTGCACCGCACACGTAGCGCCGAGACGCCGCCAGCTGCTCGTCTTGTCAGCTGAGTCTAGTCATCTAGTCATCCACTGGGGACAGATGACTTAAGAACTTTCACATAGCCATTGGCTTAAACCTATTACCTATTTAGTTTTATGAAAAGCAATTGCCGGTTTCAATGGAATTAGGGTCATTTGAATTAAATTTCTTATGATTTTCCATTAAAGATAAAATTTATTAAATTCTCTATGATACGAGTGAGTAGGTTGAGCAAAACTTGAACAAGCTAGCTCGTTTTAATAACATCAATTTTACCTACAATACTTGGTTTCAAGAAGATAAATGGCATTTTATATTTCCAATCTTCGATTTTTAAGAATAAATAAATAGAATGAAGAATAAACTAATATTTTTCCTAACCAAAAAATCTATTTTCACTAAAATAAAAACATGAATTATACATGTATATTTCGTAACATTCTTGTCTTGAACAAGGATCAATATTTAGCTCCTTCCCTCTAACAGTAAATTCAAATAAAAAATGTCTTAAATTAAATCAGTCTCTTAGGGAATCCCCGAAAATCAAACACGGACGTCTTAATGTTTTAAGCCAGTTAACATCTAACGCGTTTACTAAAATCCCCTTTCTTAACCCTACATTTCTTAGCAGGTGAAGAGATGCAGTGCTTAGTTATATGTATATTTATTTCCTCTTTAACCTTGTTATAAAATCATTTTTTAAACTTGGATTATATAATATTTTTAATACACTTTTTTTCTCCCATCCTTGAAATGTTTTTTTCGGTGTTACTTTTATCTATCAGATCGTTAATTTTCTTATTATTATATCGCGTTCTTTTCTTAATTTATTGATATATTTTTCATTTAAATGTAGTAATATTTTATACCGAATAGTACATAAAGAATTTTTAATATTTAATTATAAATACATACATATCATCACGTCGTTTCCCTATCGAGGTAGGCAAAGAGGAGAGAGCACCAGAGTTTCTTTCGTAACACACAAATTTCGCCTATTTTACATCTATACAACTCTGACTTTCTAGATGTTCTTCTTTCAAAATAGCATTCACTTGATCTTACTATATTTTCATTGGTTTACCTCTACCACGCTTTCCACTAAGATGTGCACTGTTTATTTGTTTTGTTATTATTTTTTCATTCGTTCGTTTTCCATAGCCTAGAGTATCTACCTACCATTCGAAAACACAAATGCTGTCACTCCCGTAATGCAAATGGATGGAGAAACATTACCAAATTGTGACTCATTTAAGTATCTTGGGTCACTCATCCATAGCGATGGAGGATGTGCAGCAGATGTAACACATAGAATTAGTGTGGGATGTATGAAGTTTAGATCAATGACGGGAGTTCTATGTGATCCGAAAATGCCAGTAAAGTTAAAAGGAAAAGTATACGAAACGATTGCAAGACCCGCACTCCTCTATGGCTCCGAATGCTGGACGATGTATAACTCTTACTCTAGGTAACTAGAAACTGCTGAAATGCGCATGCTAAGATGGTCAGCTGGCGTGTCCCTAAGAGACAAAATAAAAAGCTCACGCATTCGTGGAAGCCTAGGTGTTACAGACATCAACAGCAAGATGGAGGAGAGGCGATTGAGATGGTATGGGCACGTTGGACGCAGAGCACCCGATCACATTGTGAACCAGGCAATCTCTATGGATCTGCCTCGAATAACAACCAGAGGAAGACCAAAGAATCCATGGGTGGTGCAAAAAGATAACCTGATGCAGAGACACGGCCTGGGGGACGTAGTCCGGGACAGAAGAGCATACAACCTGAGGATGAGGAGAGCTGATCCCAACAGTCTTCGCAGATAATGAGTTGGGATGGAGCCAGGGAGAAGAAGTCCGTTTTCCATATCCAAACTATCTCAGAGTGCTCCTCTTGGTCTTTCTTAATAAATAAGACTTAAGTTCACATTCATACTTGATCATTTAATTCCGTACTTTCTCATACATACATTGTCACCATAATATACCTATATGTATTTTTCTCGTTTTTTTTTCGTTTCCTTTCATTTTTTTTTTCACGTTTTCCATGTATATTTTAGTGCCCCGTTGACATTAATTCTTATCGCTCACGATGTTTGATATTTCTCGTAGCTCCTCCATCATCTGAGAAAATACTACCTAAATAGCAGAATTTCTTAATTTGCTCTAATATTTCATCGCTCACCTAAATATCGTATTTACTTTTCCTTTCACACATTTCTATCACCATGATTTAGAATTTCACAACATTCAGTTTTAGATCTTTCTCTTCGCATATCTTAAACAATCAATTTCAAAAAAATTACATCACTGATTTATATGGTGAATTAATTTCAAATGTTCATATTTCTTCAACTTCTTTGATACACCCAATTTTAAAACTGTTTTATAGAGATTAGATAAAATCAATAATGCATAGTAAAACAATACAAAGCACTCTATTTTGGATGCATTTTAACTATTTCCGTTACGAAGCTCATTCATCTGTTCTCTTTTGTGTTTTTTTTAATCCGGACATATTTCCCAAATATTCAAAATACCTTGACCAATCCAAAAACTTTTCACACGCCATGCCGCTAATAAATACTATTTCGTCCATTCAATTCACATTAAAAACTAAATAGATTTCAGTCGAAATAAACCAAGATGATAAAAATCATTCCAACACTATTCAAATATTGTCTTCCCCAAAATTCCACTGTGGCTTGATACTTTTTGACATATTTGCATTCGAATGGCGGGCCAGACTGTAGTTCTGTTTTAGCACCAGAAAGAAAAAGTATCAAAAAAGATTTGAAACAAAAAGGTGCCAAAACTCTAGGCGAGATAAAAAACGGATTTTATTCCCTCTTTTCTTTTGACTTTTATTTGTTTTGATTGTTTAGAATAATTTTCAAGGCGGTGTTGTCGCTAAAGCGGAATTTACAATATATCTGGTGCTACCAACGATTTACAAACTTGAAAAAGCCAGTGGGCATTGTATATATATATATATATTATATATATATATATATATATATATATATATATATATATATATATATATATATATATATATATATATATATATATATATATATATATATATATATATATATATATATATATATATATATATATATATATATATATATATATATATATATATATATATATATATATATATATATATATATATATATATATAAAATTTTCAGATTATCTATTACGAAAACATATAGTATGAATTGATATCTATATATATATATATATATATATATATATATATATATATATATATATATATATATATATATATATATATATATATATATATATATATATATATATATATATATATATATATATATATATATATATATATATATATATATATATATATATATATATATATATATATATATATATATATATATATATATATATATATATATATATATATATATATATATATATATATATATATATATATATATATATATATATATATATATATATATATATATATATATATATATATATATATATATATATATATATATATATATATATATATATATATGTATATATATAAACATATATATATTTTTTTCTTTTTTTTTTTTCATAATAAGGAGTAGATAAAATTCATACTATATGTTTTCGTAATAGATAATCTGAAAATTTTATGAACAAAAATATTCCTTCACGCAAAATCAAAACGCGTTTTTTCTCTACTAGTAAATGTCATTTATCAAAGTGTAAAAAGAAGTATTTTTTATTTGGAGAGTTCCTCCGTATGTTCAAAAAGTTAATGAATGTCTCTGGTTGAAAAACAGGTTTTAAATTTAAACATGAAAATGCAAATCGAAAGGATAAATTAATTTGAGATATCAACTCTTCTGACACAAGTGGCAGACAAAACCCCATTTATGCGCGTTTTTACACTGACGGCTTGATAATTCGCATTATTTAGACAGCAATAGACCACGGCCATGCACAACTGACAAAACCATAAACCACGGCGAATTAATAACAAATGACTACGGGTAAAATGGTATTATGGGAATTTTAAAAGTTATGTCCAATAAAATGTATATTTTTTTAAATAAATAAAAATATAATAAGTTAAAAACTCGTTTATTTTACTTGTTACATAATTATTATATTGTTTTAAAAAAAATGTTAAAATATTCTTTGCTTGTTTTTAATTCAGTAATGTTTCAAAAAGCAAAGTAAAGAAGCACAACTTGCTATAATGTTTAGATAACACTACAGTTAAAAAAATATTTACTCACCAAACAAAAAAACGTAAATGGTCTTTTATTGTTTGTCTTATAAACATTTAGATCATGAATAACGTCACCCATCAAATACTTAATTCACGTTGGTTGGAAGGAAGATATACAGGTGAAAGTACAATATTTTGAAACACTAAGAAACAGGGAGTATTAGGAAAAAAATAATATGTGTGATATAGTAGATACTCAAGAAGTAAAAATATGTGTATATTTTAAGCCGAAAAGATCTGAAATTATAAATATTAATCTTTCAGTTTTTTATCTATAAAAAAGTATTTTATGTTAATTTATAATTAATTTTCTACACTTTTTGCTTTTCCTTTACTTATGGACCAATAATTTAAAATTTGTTGATTTTTTTCTCTCTTTAAAAGTTTTCTTTGACAAAATAACAAAACTATAGGTAAACATTTTGATGTTCTCCGTTTCAGACTAAAATACACTGCAATCTGAAGATGTCAGGGTATCCAACTTCGAACGTCGTATTTTTTTTACCTCACCGAAAAGACATTCTCGCCACACAGTTTGGTGCACTCCTCGGTCCATTAAAAGGTCTTAACATTTTTCTTCAAGCAGAAAATAGTGTCATACCTTAGGAATAAAACATCTCATTAAACTTGGCCAAATGTAACCAACTTTAAAAAGATAAATCATTCAAATAAAATTAATCCGATCTAATTACGTTTAAGATATTTAACCCTTAATCCAGTTCTTGATGATTCAGTAATTAACATATTTATGCCACACACTTGGATACAGAACGTGTGTAAACGAGATTTTAAAATAATTTGCAATACAATATCTGTATAGAGAACGTTGTAAAACATATGCATATGTTTATCTCACTAAAAACAGTCTTGGAAATAATCTCATAGTTTTGATATAATCCCTACTCGCATGCATGCACATTTTATTAATTAATTATTGAAGATGATTTCTTGATATTTTTAAAGTTGCAACGTAGAGCCATAATTTAAAATACGAGTATAATACGAGCTGGGATACTAGCTGAATGATTAATGGGAATAGTCTCAAAAGATCAAAATAAAAGTATATATGACACGATGTTACTTTTTCAAAATACGGAATCTGCTCTGCAAAAAAAGTCGAATTACGTATGTAAATTTTGTGTTGCTACATATTATCTGCATTTATCTATGGTGTTGAAGCATTGACACTTGTTCAGACAACCACAAAGAAATAAGAAGTTTTTGAAACGTGGCTCTATCGAATAATGCAGAAAGTCTCATTGGTTGACAAAGTCCGTAGTGATGACATCTCGAAATGGATGAATAAAGATAGAGAAGTAAGAAACGAAAAAAGCAGAGTGATTCGGATATACGAGTATAATACAATTAAAAAAATATGAGCTCCTTCAACTGATATTACAGAGAAAAAATCAAGACAAAAGAAGTGTGGGAAGAAGACACATCGCTTAGTTAAATAACTTGCCGGAGTTGTTTCATTGTGGAACTATATATTTGTTCAGAGCTGCTTCCTCAAATTCCAAGATATCCATGATGATCGCCAATGCCGTTGACTATTGCACCATGATAACAAAAATATTTTGGAAAGTACAGCCTTACGCTAATAAAAAATATTAGATGTTTTTTTTATGTTTGCTCAAGATATATTATTGTTTTGGCTTTCAAATATGACAATAAATATGGTGCTATACTTTTAAAGATTGTTGTACATGTTGGAAAAATATTAAATTCTTAAACATTTCGAATGATTCGGGTTTTATTTTTTGGATCTCCATTATGATAAACTTTGCTTTGTAAATTCCACAAATGTGACTCAAGTTTCGCGCTTCTTTGTCAAACTCTTTGTCAGATATACTAACCATTAATTCTAATACGTAACATATTTAACCAAAGGGTCGTGTGAAATATATGTTGTGGGAGTTCTCTAATGGAAATATTGAGTCCATAAAGAAAATAATTAACTTTAAATGCAGCTCACATTCTAGTTTAAGTATTATATGAAAAGTGGTTTTATTTATTAATTATTGATGTAAAGATTTAACCAGCGGTTAAGATATCTTTAACTTATTTAAATCGAGAAAGTAAAAATGCTTGTGCTATCCAAGGACAAGGAACCCACCGTCGGTTTCAAATTTAAGCTATCCAGAAGGCTGACCTTAACCACATACCTCATAATATGCTATGTTTTAGAATAATTCAGCGTCAAAACAGTGGAAAATTAGACTACAAATCAAATTGGAAAGAAATATTAAAAGACAATCAAAATAACCTTCCATTTAAGTGCCTGTTTACTTTATTGCGTTCTTAACAAGACCAGAATGTTGTCTTAACACTGCAGCCATAATCTTGGCAGGCTCTTAACTGCCCATTTCGTTACGTTACCTTTGTTTTATCGATATTCTAGTACCAATTATATACTTGCCTTGAGGATCCCTACAACATCGTGTAAGCTTAGGTCACCAAAAATGAACAGAACAAAATTAACAAAATAATGAATAACTTTTTCCTAATTTCAATCACATTAATTTTTAAAACTATAATAAAATTGTTTCTCTTTATGACAGTTACAGCAAATAAACAAATAATAAAGTATGAAACATGCACACTGATATAAAAAAATATTTTGATGTTGTCTTTATTTTATTCAAACTTTTTATACATATATTTTGTAATATTTAATTATTATAATCCTCTTAAAATTTCGTTATCAGAAAATCAAACATCGTTCATCTTAAAAATAATTCAGAATTCAGAACGCTTGCCGCCTAATTGAGTTGAATCCTAAGTAAAAATATAAAAATGGATGATTTAAAAAAAGAATAACTATCAAAAGTTAGTAAAAATGAATTTCCCTCAAATAAAATTACGTATTCTTAGCTTAACATAAGTGGTTTCACTGAGTGGATCTTGAAACAATTCCTCCTTATTTATTTATTCATTGTAACGGCGCAAGTAACAAAATAAAAGGAAATGCGAGTTGAGATGAGTATAAGGGTTTTTTCCTCGGTCGTAAGATTTGAGGGAGGGTTGTATAAACGATTATCCCGACCTCTTAGCGTGACATACGCCGAAAACAGATCGTAAAATATATCCGCGCTTCTCTCTATTTGTCATTCCTTGGCGCTCTCTAAATATTAAAGTCTGCCGGGGCGGCGTCGAGTAGAGCGTTAAGCAAGAGGACGCGGCGTTGAAGGCAAATATCTTAAATACATATATTAATCGATTATGAGAGCACGACAAAAAATGGCACAAAAAACGTGACGAAACGCTTTTGTGGTGTTATCGAAACCATCATAAGAGTGTGAGGAAATAATTTGTTCGCTAGATGGTGTCACTACTTTTTTTTATGATAATTATTTATATTCCTATATTTGAAAAATGTGTATTTTATGCTCATTTTTCTACTATCTATCTAATAATTAGTATATGACTCAGGTTGCATACATACAACCAACCTTCTGAATCTTGAATGACTTGATTCATATTTTATGTGACTATTTCAAATTTATTATAAATAATTCCATAAAATAAATGTATCTTTACTACCATCGATGATAAAGCAAAAAAATCTAAGAATATTTTATTTTTAATTTATTATCGATAATTACATCTAAAATTTCACAAAAGAAATACAAACTTTTACTTTATTTAATGACAACGATTTACGATTTAAATGTATGGACTTATTACATCCTGTCTATCTATTTTAGTCGTCAGAATAATGGGAAATTGAACTATCTGAACGTTTCAATCAAATGTATGGACTTATTACATCCTGTCTATCTATTTTAGTCGTCAGAATAATGGGAAATTGAACTATCTGAACGTTTCAATCAAATGTATGGACTTATTACATCCTGTCTATCTATTTTAGTCGTCAGAATAATGGGAAATTGAACTATCTGAACGTTTCAATCAAATGTATGGACTTATTACATCCTGTCTATCTATTTTAGTCGTCAGAATAATGGGAAATTGAACTATCTGAACGTTTCAATCAAATGTATGGACTTATTACATCCTGTCTATCTATTTTAGTCGTCAGAATAATGGGAAATTGAACTATCTGAACGTTTCAATCAAATGTATGGACTTATTACATCCTGTCTATCTATTTTAGTCGTCAGAATAATGGGAAATTGAACTATCTGAACGTTTCAATCAAATTTATCATATATAAATAAATTACGAATAATTATAAACTTTACATTTTCACATATTATATAGCAATTAAATTAAATAAATACATAAAATATATTATAACTAAGGCTTAGTAATATTTGATGGAAGTAAGGAAAATACTAGATAAATTTTAGGAAAAAAGTATAAAAAAACTAGGAAAAAATATTAAAAAATAACTTGCTCTTTAATATACGGTTTTTAGATAAGATATTTCAATACTTTTCATGCCGAGCCTCTACTTTCGTTGAGATCCCTAGTTCAAAAGAATATTTTACGATGGGTAATAAAAAAGGCATTTAAGTCAGTCTTCAAAAATATTAATTAACGATTCTTGTTATTAATTTTGCCACAAAGTGGCACCGTTTTAGAGGTAATTTATAAAATATTGTGGACTAACACATGTTTGGAAAAGTAGTGTGTCACCGTATATACGAGTAGGTATATACATTATTTTTACTCAGCGACATAAGCGGCTTTAGAAGGGTGATGCTTTTATAAGATAATAATAAAACAAGATAATTTTCTAATTGGTTAATTCTTTGTTGAAGGACATCTTTCACTTTTATTGCGTACGTTCAATACTCTAAAGGAGATAACATGGTAGTAATAATTGTTGGAATAAACTTTTGTTAAAGATACGGTTTTAAGGGTTTATTTATTATAAGAAGAACACTCACATTTTTCATTATCTTCTTGTCATCTAATTAAAGTTTGTTTCAAAGCTCTATTCCACTGCAATTCATTATCTAAAAATATCGAAATTTTGTATAACTTATTCGGAACTTATTCTTATTTTTTTTTAAAACAATTATTAGCTAATGATGATGTGTATATCAGAACATAAAAGCACATCAGTGCGCTATAGAGGCAAACAAGTATCAAATAAATGCAATCGTTGTACAAGCACCTCGAAAATAGCATATGATATCGAAAATACCATATGATATTATGTCGAAACGTCGGTCAAATGATCTTTTAAAGAACCAAACCCACCAGATATCGCGGATTACCCAAGAAACTATTTTATCTTACACATATACTCGTGATATTTTTTTATAATTCTTCCCGGTCTAAAGAGGTTTTTGATTTTATTTTATTTACAATTTGATTTATTATCTCAGTTATGAAGTTGCCATTTATATATTGGTACAAAGACCTGGATAATTCTAAATGTTAATTTTATTTCTGTTATTTTACAACGTAAAATTCAAATAACATTTTTAATTTTAATTTAAAGAGAAATGTATAAAAAAATATTCCACCCCTGAGCATAACGGCTACCACATACAGCTATTCCTGTGCTGAGATTAATGTTCAAATCCCGCTTTACAATACTTTTTGTGAGTAATTTTACGTCATAAAACTGGAGTTTGAAGTTGAAACACAGCACAGGAATAGACATGATATAGGGTTGATCTATGTCTCATTCAAGTATCACACGCTCCAAATAGTTTTCTTTCATAAAAAAAACTTCTCTTCTGTGAATTACTATTACCTATATAATTTGAATTTAACTTGATAGTCACTGTCGAGACAATCTTATACGTTATTACTTAAATTAACGTAATTATTCTAGGAAAATAATACAGACATTTTTAAAATTTAAAATACATATTAAATAATAAGCGAATATAGTGTATTTCGTTAAAATTACAAACACTAGTTTTTATATGATTTCATTTGCTGAATCTTCAAAGGACTCGCCACTTTATTCCTAAGTAAAGTTAAATTACACCCATACTATTGTAGTAAAACATAACGAATATCTACTTAAGTTCCGTATTGTAACTTATTTGAACGACTTTATTAATATTTTATCTGAAAAGCCAAAAATTATTAAAGAATTTAATATTTTATAGGCTTATTACCAATATTACGAATTTCCACTTTTCTATTATATTGATTTCCCAAAAAAATCCAAATTTTCATATGTTCAGATAAACAAATTGAAGCAACTAAAGATTTTTCTTGTTATTCTATAACTCAAATCAATTACGCTCAAATTAAGGATTATGTTCTAAAATTCTTACGTATAAAAAATATACATAATTGAAGTACATTTATAATTATAAGTTGATTTAACCATGTTGAGACCGAGCTTTGTCAGCCCTGAGTATAACCCAGTCACATGTTAGGAACACTTCTAATTAATGTCCTACTACAGAGTGCTTCTTCACTTAAAGTATTTTGTTGTGACATTTTTATTTATTTTATTGTCAACAGCAATTTCCTGATCATCTTTATCGTTTCTGATGTTAAGAGTTTAATTTATTATCCGACGCTTTTAAAATAGATGCCGTCTTAGAGACATTAATAAACGTGTCTTCCAAATAATGCATTTTTTTTCTTCTAGGATAAATTGCTAGAAGATTTAAATATTATATAAAGCAAACATTGTATTCAGAACATAAAATAAACAAATTTAAGTCGTGTGTCTAAGAGGTCGACGAACGAACGTGTTACATTTGCATAAAAAATATTCAAATTGAGATTCCCAAATGATAATCCAGTACGTGAGAAAGAATTATATAATCAATCGAATTACAATAAAATAAAGCTATTTTACTCTAACAGTGGTATTATTTATGCAAATGTTTACACAACTTTGTTAAGCGTAACACTAAAATAGCATAAATCTCAGTGTTTATAAATTATAATACTTTGAACAAGCAGTGTTTTGTAAATTTCCCACCGTCACTCTAACAGAATATAAATATAATAAAAGAAAGCAGCTCTGCTTTCCAGTTGGTACGAGCAAGAGTCGCTCGTGTTTAGAACATATTACGCCCGTGTAACTCGACATTCCCCACCTTGTGCTTACACGATGACTGATCAAAGCCAATGATAACCACTGAATATGGGTGGAAATTCATAAAACATGTCTAAAAACATATCGTAAAATTGTCACCATGAAATATAAAACTAGCGATGAATTCTACGTAGCGAATCAGTCATTTGCATTATAATTGTGTTTTAATTTGGTGAAAGCTAAAGATTTAGATATTTTTAGTTCAAATTCATTTAGTTTAAAAATATAAACTTTTCAATTTAAAAGCAAAAATACTATTTATTAAAAATACTGGGCAAATTTTAATCATACATTTGTATTGAATACATTTTAAATCATTTTTTTCAGACATTAACTATTAATTTCGTATTGCATCACAACTACTATAAAACTTAAACTCATTTATTATTTAAATACAAAGATCTGACCAAAAATGAGGCTTTTAAAAAGTATTATTATAAATCATCATAAAAATTTCTCTCAAAATATATAACTTCTCATCTCTCATTTCGTACTAAAAGTACATACTCGTACATTATGTCAACACATACACCCTCATCCAATTCTCATACATTATTCGTGGTCGACCCCCATAACTAACTATCGTCTAAGATAAAGCTATTTAGTAGAAGAATAATTACACTCGTTTACTTGTATCTTAAATATGACAGTGCCTGAAATTAATATATTTGTTTATTTTTTACTTGGATAGTGTGAAGAGACGAAGGAGGCGATTTATTAACAAATTTAAAAAAAGCAATTAGATATCGCAATATCTAACCCGGATTTTTTTTTCAGTTTTAAGGAAACCAATATTTTATGTATTCTCAAATATTTTGTGAATTCGCTAATTTATGTAATATTGATGACAATATGAAAAATTTTCATGTACTGAAGAAAACTAAATATAGTATAAATTGTAGCATTTTAACGAATATTTTAATTTATCCTAAGTCTATGAATTCCCAGTTATTTCGTAGTTGTATCGATGATTGTATTTTTTTATGACGCGTTTCCAGTTTTTTTAATTATTTTTCAAGAAAATTAGAATACTTCTATAATGAAAACTACGAGTAAGTGCAAAAAATGTACATTGATATGAACTAATGCATTATGTTATGAATACTTCATATAGTGTTTTGATTTATTAAATATATTTATTGTCTTCCAACAAGTTTAATAATGCAACAAAATAAACATGAAAACTAGAATAATAAATTTCATAGGAACTATGAAACGTTATGTCCCACCATATTGACAAATAGCTTTTTTCAGATTTATTTCGTAATTTTAATTTAGTGGCTAGTTGTAAAACACTTATTTTTCTTCGTGAGGTTTGCGAGTTTGCTTCCCGTTGGAAATCAAATTCTTTTTAAAAGGGTTTTCGTCTGGTGTTCACTTAAAGACTTCTTCAACATGTTTTGTATTGTATTACACTGTGACGCACTGTCATTATATATAGAACAATCTGGCAGGCTTATTATCGTATGATAAGAACGGCATTGAGGAAGCCTTAAGTGAAAGCCACCAGACTGGAATCGTGTTTAAAATAATTAGTTCCAACGAGAATCGAGCCAGCAACCTCAGGAAGAAATAGCAAATGTCTTACTATCTAAGCCACAGAGGTAATCTTTATGGTTGATTTGAAGAGATTGCTGCGTGGCAATAAGCACGGCAGGTTCTACTATATACAATTAAATTGTAGTACAATACAATACTTCTAAATTACATAAAATTTCACGTTTAACTTTTTCTATCAATAAAGTCCGATACGGACGATTTGGCTATGAGTTCTATGAAAATGTTTTCCGAATCTACTCGTAGATCAAATAATGTTTCAATTCAAAACAACAGGTGTCTTTGTATGAGTACTTACATCGTTTATTATTTTAAAGTGGCTAACTGTACTTCCACAAACTGTACAGTAGACTATGCTAAATTATATTTGTTTAGCCCATGACACGTATGTAAAGCACACGAGTACAATCCACGTTGCGCCACTTGTTCAACTCTTGGTCTATTGTTGTCAATCCATATGCCTGACCCGCCCATTGTTTTCGCTTTTTTATTTAAATTATTAAACTGACTCGTGTTCGAAAAAATGTTGCGTAACTCAAATAATAATCAAAAAAAGTGCATTGTCATTTGAAACACATTTGTTTAAGTGATGTAACTTAGGCATAAAACTAACAAATTGAATTTATTATAGCTAGAACTGAAAAGTAGTATTTGAATTGAAAATTAACCAAGATCCATTCTAACATATATACCTACATGAAATATTAAAATCTTACTTATACCAGTGTTAAAAATAATAGTTTAAAGGATTATTTTCTTCCACAAATTAATTCCTTTTAATTTACTCTACTTTTATTCAATGAGAACTATTCTAATAATTTTTTTCACTATATCCGTATATACAGGATGAGTTAATTGAATGATTAATTACTATGAATAGTGACCTTATAACATTTATTATATATCTTCCATCATTTATTTTACTAGCATCATTCAGAAACCAGACTTTCTCCGTGGCCTAATTGGAACATCTAGGTTCGTTTCCCGATCGTACCCAAAAAAAAAGGTTCCAGTCTGGCGCAAGAGTGCGTCTGGTAACAATACTCGTCCACGCTAAACATGTTCGACTGTTGTTGCATGTCTATGGTATATGCAGAATGATCATCAACACGGATACAAGCGAACTGTAAATTGCTGGCCTACTCCAGTGGTTCTTAACCCGAAGGCTCGAAATCAATATTGTCTCCCGGTCACGCTCTTCAAAATGTCTGCATCATCTATTTGGATATGTTGAAGGATACCATATGAATGAATTAAAATTCTAAATGTGCATTATAATATTCTATATACATATAGTATATAAAAATTTTAAGATATTTAATATAGAGATAGTTTTAAACAAACGATAGTGATGTAAAAAAAAATTAAAAGGCCAACTACCAAAACACTAAACACGAACTTGAATTTTGTAGCTATTTTATAATCTTATCACAGTTCAATCGCGAAATGAGACGAATTTGAATAACTTGTAAATGTAATTTTGTCTCCTTATAAATACAAAAGATATAACATTAAAAAAAACAATAATATCTGAACAAAAGAGTTATAGTAATAAACAAGACACTTTTGTAGATATCCCTTAACTAGAACTTGAAAGGCTTTGTTTATAAATTGTATATTTCCGGATGTCCATATCTGACTTATTTCATCTTTGTATTGCTGGGGTAGTGTCAAACTTTATTGTTGACATTAAATATATGACATTTCCGAATAAAATCGTTGTTTATAATACGCTAATGGTGAAATGGGTATCAGTCACGATAGTTTAATATATGTGCCAGGGAGACTGTCGAGCTTTGGATAGCGGTATTATAATATTATACTTCATATTATCTTTCTAGAAAAGCGACAAATAAAATGTTTCTTTTCTATAAAAAAAAATGCATTCGTTTTGTTGTATAAAGTGAACCGAATTATTATTTTCAATGTTACTCATATGATTATCTTAAAAATATCTTATATGGATTTAAAATTGATTCTTTAGTTATCTTTGACGAACATTATTTTTAATCTTATTTTATAATTCCACCTCATATAATAAATTATTCCTGTTTTATTAGTTATTAAAAAAAATCATTTCATTATATTTGAAAACAAATATAAAAAAATAACTCTTTGAAAACGTAAATACCACTAAGGTGTTTTCCTGGTCAGGGTAGACAGAGAGGACAGAAGCATCAGACTTTCATTTCAACACACATTTTTCGCCTCCTCTACATCCATACACCTCATACAAATCCTACGATTTTTTGTGATTTTTATATCGCCTTCCTTTAAACTATTATTCACTTGATTGAACCAAACTTTCCTTGATCTATAATACATAAAAATGTAATAAAAGGAAAATAATCCCCATCGGGAATCAAGCCCCAAATCACCAGGTGAAATATATTTTATTTACTACTTATTCGTAACTACAACGGTGAAGAAAATTGTTCACGGAAATCTCATTAAAATATTAATTAACTTATGATAAATTCGATGTTTTTTTAATGGACTAGTCAAAGATAGCATAATAATTATTTATCAATATTTTTTTTTCAAAAATACAATTTAAACAATATTCAGAATAGTCCAAACGTCAAATTTTTCCTAAATATGACTAACAAATTCACGAAATCGGTATCATAAACATGATGACATTGTATTTTATTCCCTTATCTTTATGTCATCTAAATTTATACATCGCTGACACCGGCAGGTATTCGGTTATAGTCTATATTTTACGATGAAATACAAAGTATTGATTTGATTCTTACGTTATTCGATTTTATTGTTGTTGGAGTATCGTCAGCATTCACACAAAATGACTGGATTAAAATCAATCACCTTTAAAATTGCCAATAAAATATATTTTTATTTTCTTTTTACAATACAAAGTGTCATTTCGTCTCGTACAAATTATTGATTAACTATTTTTATGTATAATCTTAAATAAATATTACGATTTATTACATTTTAACTGGATATTTGTCAGCTACAAAACCCATGAGACGAGAATACTATTTTATTTTTATTTTTTTAAGGCGCCAGTATTAAAATGACATAAAAACATAGATTTGTTAAGTTGATGATAATATTTTGTCATTTCACATATTATCATGCGAATTATTTTAACTATATTAATTCATTTGTTTTTTTATAAACATATGTAAAAGGACTTGGTATAAAAAATTGTATCAAAATATGGATTTATTGTTATTTTTATAAATTGAAGAAATTGCCACTGTTTAATAGTTTTAGTGAGATGTAAAGTGAAGAAATGCTTTAAAACAACTGTTTCAAGTTATTTTTAAGATTTTACAAAAAAAAATCTACGGATACAAATAAAAGCAATTTAACTTGTCAACACATACTATAAAGTAGCTTAAAAAGGGTGACCATTTTGTTGAAAATTATGAAGCATGAATAATTAACGAATAAATGTAGTCTAATTACCTCAATAATCGCACGTTCACCATTTCAATAGTCGAGTAAAACAAGCCACACAAAAATTCCTCTGATATACGTTTATTGCGAAGGAAAACGTCATGCAGCAATTCAGTTTAAATGCATGTTCAACTTCCTTGAATACTTTTGTTAGGGTATCTATTATACTCGTTCAATGCTGAGGTATCGGCTATTTACTATGTTATCATTTATATAAACGATTCCAAAAAAGTATTGACTCTTATTTTTTTTTATTATTAAGTAATAGTTTTTAAGATTTAAAACATTCTTGAAACTTATTAGGTGGTTATTAATTTTAAATCTATCGTTTAACAATTTCGCGAAGTCATTTAAGGAATAATTGTCAGTGACAAGTTTTATCATTCCATTAGACCTCTATTATACGGTCTAATTTCAGTCTCATAATAAAAAACAATGGCACAGTATCAAATTTTTAACTATCCTTTTTTTTAAGTATTGAAGGATGAGTTTAAATTATTATGCCAAGAAAAAATATAAAATGATTTTACACGCTGGCAGATTGAAATATGTATTGCTTTTGTTTATCAAACACATGAAATATTCAATGATATAAAATAACAAACAGTAACAGAAATTATTGCTACGGTGACAAAAATATATTTAATGTAACATGTAGAAAATGAACAATATTCGTGTCACTTTTTTACTGTATAACAAATCATCGTGAAATATATATGTACATACATACTATATGTGTTAACCTGAATTTTTAACCAACACGCAAAATAACAAAATATTTTGAGAAACGTTCAGCAAACAGCTTTAAATCAAAAGGCACTAACTGAATATGGTAATTATTTGAACTATGAATATTGTATTTATTTTAGTGTTTCATCATCATCGCCATGTTCTTGGTAAAGATATCAAAGAATCCTGTTAAATATTAGATACTGACTGTTCAGTGCTTAGTGGGTTTTCTGTATTCAAGATTTATCCTGTTCATTCAAGATATATCCTGGCGTTCTAATATCCCTGTTATTACAAAATCAAGTCCATTGTCTTCAAGATTACACTGCAACTTTATCGCAATGTCGTAGTCAATTTAATATATTCGAAGCAATTCGTATTTTCGGTCTATGTTAAAATGTTACTACTTTCGAAATCTCTGTATTAAATTTATTTCTTTCTCTCTTCCTGTTGATTTGATTTTTATTGATATTTTTAGTGTTTATCTCGTGGTTGTAAACTATTTTATCACAAGGAGTATATGCCAGTGTCAAGCAATGAATTTATCTACCTTTCATTGCGTAAAAATGTTAAAGGGGCCTGAAGTTAAAACCAGGATGATAAACATTTGAATATAATATTGGCTACCACCGCGAATCCAACCTAAATCCTTCAGGTTGGAGAACAGGTGTCTTACTATCCAGGTCACGGAGTTATGTCAACTCTCTAAGATCTGGTTAGTGCACATTTGTTTTGCAGTCTTTAGAATTTTTTTTTTGAAGAATGTTATGAATGATTTGACACCAAACTATAGATGGTCCTGTAGTGAGATTCTATGGAGTTCAACTATCAAAATACAATTATGTTTCATACTTCTTAATGTTAAATAAATATGCATTGGTAAACATGTTTCTTTGGTATAAGAATTTGTCTGGTTTAAATGTTTTATGGATTCAATATCATAATTTTTCAAATTGTTTCCATAAAGAGTGCGTGTATTGTAACCGCATCACTGAATGTCGTACAATCCGATTCCTTTCGCATTGTTGGGACAGCTATATCGATTGTGGAACGGGGAACCAAGTGCCAACATGGTCGTCGAGTCACGCGATTGGTTGACAGCAGTGAGGTTTCTTCCACAACACGAAACACTAAATTGCCTTTTAATTCCACAAAAAAACACCTCATATTTACAGTAAACTTTAACGACCGTCAAATGAAAAAACACTTTCTCAACAATTTGTTCTATTTGAGGTACATTCCATCAAAGTTTTTAATAATTTACTTCTTTCTAAATTTTTAAAGCAAATTTCTAAAATTCTAACTATGCATTAACATATTTAAACACAAAAAGAAATTTAATTAAAGCCTAAAATTATTGATTGTGTATTTCAATTAAAACATTTAAATAGAAATTAATTATATATATTTGTAAGCTGTTAGATTACTGCAATATTCTTCATATTTATTATCATGATTTTTAAATAATTAATCCCAACATTTTTACTCATTTAAATTAATATTAAAATATAAGCTTAAAGAAAAATAATATTAACTGAAAATGTTTCACATGATTTATATCATGATATTAATCATTTGAATAGTAGGAAGGAAAAAGAAGCGCAAAACTTCTGTAGTCTAGATTTCATTTACGATCAAGAAATATCGTAAAAAACAAAGCATGTTAGTTTTAGGAAATATATTTCGCTAAAGAAAAATTTATTCGTATGAATATAAATTTGCCTTTTATCGCATTGTGTCACAACGTAGCTTAGTAGATTTCTTCAGAACACGTTCGGTTATGGTTTATTTCTCACATTAACCCGCAAGATATATTGAGTTATGTAAATTTACTTTTTTCTTCAAATCTCCTATTCTATATCTTCCAGTAGTCAAAATATACTATTATTTTACAGTACTATATTTTACCTTTTGTTTAATTCATTATATTACAAAGGAAATATTTATCTATCTTGGAGCGAGAAATAAGAACCATTATTCGAGCATTTGAAATAATTCCTACTTGTTTCCCTCAGTGTAAATATTTTCCCAACTAAAATTTGAATCAAGTTTTTAAAACATGATTTTAATGATAGATTAATAAGATATGGAAACAATTTCTATATTTTTTAAGGAAAAAATGTTGAATATTGTAATATACAAAACTTTCTTACCACTTCATCGTATTATCCACGGTTTACTTGTCATTTCAAAAAAGGTTTTCTAGATATTGTAATGAGTTCCAAATATCCGTAATTTTTCTACAATATTTTTAAATCATAACAAATTAAAGTATTTAAAAAGCTTTTCTGGTAACGATTTTCTAATTTTTTAATATTTTTGGAAATTTTAATACTTTTGGCGTTGTTTAGTTTTTACTTAAAAAATTGGAAAATATTTTTGTGTCTAAGACTTAAAGACAATAATAAAAATTATCTACATTTCATTTTTTAACAATAAATATAACCCAAAACAAAAGAAGAGAGCTAAAGACAATTTAAAATTAATCAAATGCAAGATTTACAGCGAACATAAAATTGATTTTCAAAATTAAATTGTTTTGTAAAACAACTAAAAACTCTTTATTTAGATTTCTGCGTGCCAAATGATAATCGGAACGAATCAAAACACGTTATTTTAATTTTTTCGATGAACATTTAGAACCACAGAAATCATGGTTTTTTGACATAGCTTTATATTAATCTTAATTTGACATAAATTTTGCATTTATTAAAGATTCGCTGTTAAATAGGTATGAAGTTTAAAATGTCAAGTTTTGGTGAAATTTCGTAAATAACAAATCGCTAGCCGATCAACAAATTTAAATATAATAACAAAAAGACTCAGAAAACATCACATTAAAAATGTTTTTGAATTATAACTTGTATTTCGAAGGTATACATCGATTTAAAATAATCAAGTTAAGATAAATTAGATAAACGATACCTTTACAGTGAAAAAATATTTGTTTAGATTATTAAATCCATTTTGTTATTAAAATTTAATCTAGAATTTTTAAATTAATTTCAAATTTATGTTTGATATATTTTCTTGTAACTATTATATGCACATAGTTATTATCAATACTACAAAGAACCAGCCTTAGTTTGTGAAATAATATGAATTAAAATATTGCTTTTTTTTTCATTTTAAAGCTTCTAATACGCATTGCCATGTAAATTAAAATCATTGGCATTCTAAAAAACGCTGGCAAATTAAAAATCAAAATAATTCACCCAGATAAAAAGTTCTCTCAATATTACAAAAGTATATATGCTTAAAAGTGCCAAATGAAAATACAATTTTTCGGATGATTACTAATATCGAAGGAAAATATTTGCTTTTGTACATAAAATATTCAGCTAAGAAATAAATTTAACATGATTTGATTTAGTCTTAAAAATGAATTAATTTATACTTACCAATTTTATTTTTTGAACACGTAATACGAAGGTTGGATCTTTTAAACATATTTACATTTCTCCTTTTAAAAGATTTTTAATTTTTAATTAAGAGATATTCTTTTCTTCTCAATATTAAAAATTTTAATACAAATTGACGAAATTTGTAAAAAAAATACTATTTGATATTTATTTTTAAATTACTCGCTCTTGGCAATATATTCTATATATGATACTTAAAAAAGGTCCAGTGTACTTCGATACTTTGTCAATGACAATAGTTATTTTTGTGGTTGTGTTGAACTTACATTGAAAATTGGGGAAATATATAAAACGAATCCGAGTAAACATAATATAAATCTTCCCACACACAAGCCATTACAAGTGTTCGTTTTCCGATAAAAAATACTTTATAAATGAAACTAAGAAGTACGAGTATACTTGAAATCTTCACAGTGTTCAAAACACAGTAAGACAGGCTTAGAAAGTGTTAAATGTAAATGTTTTTAAATGATTCTTTTAATGAATATTTGATAATACCGGGGAAACAAATTTTTATTTTGAATATTTTATCAATCGTGATCATAATACTGTTGTAATGGAAAACCATATGTCTTTTTTTGACTCGAGTTGGATCAAATACTTGAAAATAAAATGTCCACCTACCCGTAAGCCGCTAGGGTAGGATCGTATGGATAGTATCCTGTTGTAGGTTGAAGGCCTGCCGACGTCCAGGCGGACATGTCCCCCGCTCCACTTCCATCCTTTAAGGCGTATGGATTACTCTGAAATTCATAAAAAAATAATGTTAATTCTTTGGACACATATAGAACATGGGAGTTATGAACAAAAACTAATAATGGCTAAAAAAATTAAATGAGACAATTGGTGAAATACTGTCAGAGGTAAATATGAGATATAGAAGAGACGAAGCAAAAGCGGTATGCGTAGATAAAAAGATTCAGAAGTCTATCCTCTGTGTATTCTGTGCATATTACCAAAAAACTATTTTGTGACATTGATTTAGGTAGAAATGAAGTTCTCAAACAAATATACTTGAAATTTTCATTTTGATCCATTATCAAAAAGGTCATTCATTATATATTATAATATATTTTTGTAAATTTACTTTTCACCATCTTTACGAACAAAACTCAAAAGTTTATAAATAAAAAGAAAAACTTTATTTGAATTAAGCTTACCGAAAATCCAATTTTCTTAAGCACATTTGTACCTATTCCTTAGGAAATATTTTTAAATGCTGTGAATTGTAAAATATAGATGGCGCTCTTTTCCCACATTTACCTTCATTACTTTTGATCATATATTTATTAAATACGTCGGGGCTGGCAAAGATGACAGATTTTCCTACCACAATGCAATATTTGACCTCCCCTATATCCATACACCTTCTCATTCAACCTCTTTAAAAACATCACCTGTTCCAACCATACTTTCCTTGGTTTACCTTCACCACGCCTTACCTAAATTTCCCCTATATTTCGTTTAACATTTCTTCTTCCATTCACTTTACATATTCAAATTATCATACATTGTCACTCAATGTATTCTTCTCAGTGCAAACATTTCTACAACACTTATTCGTACACTTGCACATTTTTCCACATGCACTTTTCACTCATACATTTTAGTTGATACATAAATACTGCTGTGGTATATTATCACCATAGCAAATTTTAAGACTTTTCGATTCAAGTAAATAGCTATCGTATGTATTCTAATATCTTATATATGGTTACCTCATCATACTGATGCATTTGTGACTATGTGTGTGCATTTATGCTAACGTGTAGTTATATACATAAATCGCTGAGTATGAATGAATTATATTGTTTGTTTTTCTTACTTTGCTTTTAAATATCCACTTTCACACGGGTCGTTGAAGTCAAGTGGGCGTAGTAATATTGTAAAATAAAAAATCCTCCAGTACTCAAATGGATTTTAATAAATTTTTATACGTGTAACTACTGCACATTTCTTTATTTTATTCACACATGACAAGAAATAAACACAATTTGCGAAAAAACAACACATAATTTAATTTTAAAACTCAATTTTAATGGATCAGGGTTTGTTTAGATAAAAATATTTTGTAACTTTTGATAGCCTCACTTTATGATAAAGTAAAAAAGGAAAAATATTAAACGTTTATTCAATATTGTGTACTGATTCGCCTCATTATTAAATCGATTACGTTTGAAAGAGTATTATTAAGCTACTTTCTAGTTAAGGTCTGAAAGTTCGGTTATGATTTGGAAGAAGAATAATATTTATTTTATGGTGCTCACATTAACTTTTGAATGATTGACTCTTGCAAGAGTCATTAAAATATTGTAATAAAATATGTATTGGGAAAGTTTTTCTTTTCCTCGCTGGAATCATAAAGCTAATTGGGCGTTTTATAGCGGGACTTACATATGATAATGAAATACTTAATAATTTTTTTGTTACGTTCAATGTTATTTATTTTACATAATTGGTTTATCTTTAAAGTTAATTTGAAGAGACGTTTCGTAAAATCTATTTATGTACAAAAGTTAACAATACTAGATTGAATATTGGAGCAGATACAAAACATACATACACATATAATATGTTCATGCAAGTATATTGTATATCATTACAGCCTCGTTGTGTAAACTCTACACTCTAAAAAGTATCTGAAATGTGTTTCAATTCAAAATAATATCTAGAATAAATCAGTTTTGCTGAAACAATCTTTGTCTGAATGATTCCGAAACTTAATTATTCAATAAGTTAAAAAAAAAACTCTTCTGAAAACATTTATGGAATAAAAAACGAATCTATTTTTCAACCTTTTAATAAAATTAAGTGGATCTAAACTCTTGCTTCGCAAATGAATGTTTCTTTTAAGACCTTTCAATTTAACAAATTTTATATATAATAATCAATTCAAATACCATAAATTTTCGAGTTATTAAGTATATTACCACTTTATGGAATAAAACACGCACACTATATCTTGACCATAATATATTTCAATGAAATTAAATAAGATGGAATTTTAAGCCTTGTAAAAATATGAACATAAAAGTTTTAGTGATAATATTCTAAATTGTACCAATAAAAGCCATTACTTTATGTAGGAAAAATGCTTATGTTATGTATTTTATGCATACAATTTATTATTGAATAAAATAATGCAGGATTGGATAAAACCGCTAATTTAAAAAGGCTTTCTATAAATACTTAAATTCCTGATTTTGTTTCGACGAATACTTAATACTTTTTATTTTAGTTCTAATTTGTTTGGAACTATTAAAAAGAAACTTAATGCTATGGAAATGCGGGATTTGAGAAGAGTATTATGATGGGTTGATATATTCGTATGACACAATAAGAAATGTGATTATTGAGAAAGAACGTCAGCTACAGCTACGTGCTAAGTCGGATGAAACTTAATGCTATGGAAATTCGGGATTTGAGAAGAGTATTATGATGGGTTGATATATTCGTATGACACAATAAGAAATGTGATTATTGAGAAAGAACGTCAGCTACAGCTACGTGCTAAGTCGGATGAAACGTAATGCTATGGAAATGCGGGATCTGAGAAGAGTATTATGATGGGTTGATATATTCGTATGACACAATAAGAAATGTGATTATTGAGAAAGAACGTCAACTACAACTAAGTGCTAAGTCGGATGAAATATTGCACCTTGAGGAGGTTGGGACATGTTAAACGGATGGGTGACGTAATACTAATTAAACATATTTATTATGTAAGCAAAACAGGAAGTCGTGGTAGAGGACGACGGAGAAAAGTATCGCAATTTGGAAAAATCGAAACGTAAGGAGTAAGAGAAACTAAATAAATGCATTAGAAGATGGGTAGATGTAGAAGAGGCGAAGAAAGCCTTAATGTGAAAGTTTGACACCTCTGCATAACCTAATCGGGAAATGCTGTGATGGTAAACCCATATACACCTAAACTATTCTGCTCCACATATTATTTTTTAGAATGATAAAAGTACATTTATTATTATATATTTCCAATTTCTGGGATTTCATAATGATTTTTATTCTAGAATTTATATTCCACTGGAAATTTATATAATTAGGATATGGTTTTTACTAAATAAAGACTTCAAATAAGTATCTCGGAAAAAATATTACAACTCTGGCATCTACAATATAACCTAACGAGATTATTATCAAATAGCAATTTCTTCCTACAAATCAGAAACATGTTAAAATTGAATGTGAATAACAGAGCTGGCGCCCCTTTTTTGGTTCCATCAGTAATCGAAATTGAAACCACCGGGATGGAAGTCGAGCTTTCTAAAATATTGGCGACGGAGGATGAAACGAATAACTAACAAATAAAGTTTAAAGAGACGTCCTTTTCTGTTTATTTGGCAATCACTGTAAATAAAATTAAAAACATTTTTTCCAATCCCATTTCCTTGGTTAATATTGAACTTTTCAGGTAAGCGTTCAAACTACACTGATTTGATTGAACACAACACGTTTCCCTGCTTAAACATTGTGGGGTGTAACGACAACGTTGTTTTGTTGTTAAAACATTTCACTACTGGCGTTCGTAACGGGGAAAATAGAGTGGCCGATTTTCTTTGTCCGTCGAACATAAAAGGAAAAAAGGTTGTGTTCTCCATTCGCGAAAAGGAAAACCTAACCAAAAAAAAAAGCTGAATGAGGTAACAGGCATTTGTCGAAATGATACGAATAAGGTTTAATTATTTAAAAATAAATTGTGTCACGCTTTACTTCTAGCAGAGATAGAATTGAATTTTTTTATTAGTTTAGTTACATATTAATTCTAACACGTTTAATTTATAATACCCAATAACCTTTTTGATATTTTTATTTTGATGCTTGTATTGTATTTGTTTTAACATTTAGTTACAATGCCTTGTATTATATTTATTTTAACTTTTAGCCTTAGTAACAATTGGGAAGACTTTAAATTGTTCTGAATATAAATTGATATTTTTTTTAAATTTTAGTAAATTTGATTAAATCATGAATATGTTTTATAAACAAGGTACATGCTTAGTAAAAACACATAGTTTTACATAATAATATTTTCTCAAAGTATACCCAAAAAGTGTGATGTATAATATAATAAGGACATTCCTAATAACTCCACGAGAAATTGCGATGAATTTTGGCTTATAAATGTAAAAATAATTTGCACTAAAGAGAGTTCAAATTTTTTGACTAATACCAAAATTGATTAAAGAAGTCGAGAGCATCCCAACTTTTCGCTATGTGTATAATATATTAAAGATAAATCAAAGTATTGTTGAAGAGAAAAATTAAAATTTGTAAATATATTATATTAGATGTACACAATTAGATTAATATTACTTTGTAATTTTTATTTTAAGCAAAATAAGTAAACAAACACAATAACAAAAGAGTTTCTTACAGTACATTGATTGAATAAATATGGTAATTGTGACCAAATTTAGTCAACACTTATTTACACAAAACACATTCAGATTTTTTGAAATGTGATGGACTTCAACGTTGTTTTTAGGATCTTAACATTATCATGAAACCAAGTGCACATATTTTCAAATAGTCAAACATGATTCAATAAAAAAATACAAAATGTTACGAAACTCTTCAAAAACCACTGAAAATATGATATGTAACATCTATAAAAGTACTCTTTTCGGTTACAAAACTAAAGTTGTCTAAATATATGGAAATACATTCAATATAATAAAGCAGGGAAAATATATATGTACCCAGTGCCTCATTTTACGTTTTCCCATTTAGTGTTTCCACCACCAAGAATATAAGATTTAATATATGCCTATCGTAAAAAGGTTGCCAAATCAATGGGGAAATTTGAATTTCAATCAGGATGGAATATATTTCATTCGCGGGTATTAAAGATGTGCGCTGAATAAACGCCGTTGCAAATGCGAAAACGAGACCGGAAAATTCCCCGGGAACAACGATGCAGAAACATAAATAAGGCACTTCCTCAAAGGACAAAAAGGATAAAGGATATAAAGTAAACTGAACACATTCATCGGTGTATCCTTTTGATTTCTTAACTTTGGCTTAACATAATAGTATGTGGATCTTGTAGGTAGTTTGTTTTTGAAAGCAAAATCCAAGCTACGCCCCTTTAGAATTCTTGTAGCGTCGTGATGAAGAGTGTCACTTTTTACTTGCTTGTTGGTGATGTGTGAAATGCTGTATGACACAGTCACCTTCAAATTTAATGTTAAATCTATTGAAGGACGACAAAATGGATTCCATTTAAAGAATAGTGGTTTTAACGGGCATTTTCTTATTATAAGAAGCAGTCAAAAGTAAGTTCTATTTCACATATTAACAGTTGTATGAAATTTAAGTACACAAAATATTTCTTCACAATTCTCATTTAACATATCAGCAAAAGTAATGGGTGACTTAAGAGGCATGTATGAGATACGAATAAGGCAACATTTTCCAACATCTGTTTGCAAATCGAGAGATGCTCGTATGATAAAAATATTCGAGCAACTTTTTTTTCAATGTCTTCGTATATACTCGTATTTATTTCAAACAAAATTAAAACATACATACATGGTACCACGCCATTTCCTATCAGGACAGGTAAAGAAGACAGAGCACCAGAAATTCCTGCCTTGACATACATATTTCATCTCCTTTACACCAATATACGACTATCTCATACAACTCTTATTCTTTGATTTTTTACATTTCATTCGACCATATTGAGAATCCGGGATAACTTCGCCTGAAGAGAACCTCGAGATACGTACATACCATCAGGCATATATGCTAGGGTAGGTAAATAGGACATAGTTTAACATTTTCCTATCTCGACACATATTTTTCGTCCCTTCCACATTCAAATATCTTCCCATGCAGCTCCTACGTTTTCTCATACTTCTTAAATGTTCTTCTTTCGAAGTATAATTTATTGGATCCAAGCATACTTTCCGCGGTATTCCTCTACCACACCTTCTAATCACATTTATTTTGTTAATATTTCTTCATTCATTCGTTATCCATGTATAAACTATCTCAGAGTGCTCTTCCTAATTTTACTAAATACGTAACGTGATTCCGTATTCTGTCATACATTATCACCTTACGTAATCATCTTAATGCATATATTTCTACAACATATTTTGGCTTTTTCAGCCTTTTTCACATCCACGTTTCACTTCCTTACATCAAACTTGGTAATAAAAGCATTATAAGATACGTGCTGTAAATACATTTGCGTCATTTCAGAATTAAATAAATACATAACCTACAACGTTACTTAAAATCCTCATAATTTTTTTTTATTTAACAAAAAAATATGGTCTTTATTTAATATTAATAACAATTTTGATACATTGCCACTGTAATTTCATTGAATAAAATTGCGCAATTTGAATATGAAATGATATAAACCCCCGTAGTGTCACTCCCTCCGCCAACGGAATACACTTTCAACCAAATGTGATAATTCTCCCCTACGAAGTCCTGCAGTTTTCTCACTTGATAATAAAATATTGTAACACATATGGAATGGCAGTTTCCTAGTCAATAAATTGAATAAGACTGGCCCTTTTTTGTCTGATATATCTCCCCTAGTTCAGGGAGAAATTATAATGTTTCTTTTAACTAAAATATATCCTTATACGCAAAATACGATTAAAAAATAATAATAGTGTAAATGAATTTGATATACACATTTTGATTTTTTAAATGGTCACTTAGGTAAAGAAAAGGTTTTTAATTTTCATTATAATTCATTAATTTTAGAATTTATTCCGTTTTATTCAAAATATTTTAAATAATTCTTGTTTTTTTTTTCATAAGAAATGTTTTTTGTCGTTTTTAAAACGATCTTCGTTCAAGGCTCTGTAGAAACGTATTGAAAGCCTTTATTTTGCTTAAACATTCTTCCCTCTTTTAATAATGCTGAACTTGAATTGGAATTTATAGCACGGAATAAGTAGTTGCTCAATATTTTCTCAATGGTGCTTGTAAAAGAGCCGTTTTTTTTCAACCCCTCGTCAAGGAAAAAAATAGCAAAGGGGGGAATGAAAAAATCGTCGGGGAAAGGCAATTTTTCAACGCTGCACGTCGCTGCATTAAGAAGTGGGTTCTTGTTGGTGCGTTAGTTTTATCTTCTGAATTTACGGGCAATGAAATTCAGAGTCATTCAAACAAGACTCGTATACATTTTTTATTTAAAAAAAATACTTGTTATTCATCGAATTAGTCCACTTAGGTAATTTTTGTAATCACATTTTTTTTGTTATAAAATAACATAAAAACCTCCATGTGTCTGGTTGATAAAACACTGGACTTTGACTGAAAAATTTTGGGTTTGATTCCAGATGATACCCAAAGAAGTAGGTTCCAGTGCAGTAAAATTATTTGTCTGGTAACAATACTAGCGTACACTAGACGAGTTATACATGATGTTTTTGCATCTCACGTACGATGGTATTATCAGTAACTGTGAGTTACGTGCGTATTCCAGTCGTTCTAAAATCTAAAACCTTGATTAGTAAGACTGAAGATAATATTGTCTCCCAGCAAAGCTCTTCAATATGTACAATACCAGTACTGATGTGTTGCGGTACAAAATATTGAAAATCATTACAAAATATATTATTTTTATTTATTAACTTATGTTTCAACTTAATTTATTACAAGCGTTTTATGTCAATTTCAACAATTAGTCATTAATATCAGAGAAAAAAATATTGATGTTTACTAAAAGACAATATTAGTTAAGTTTTCTTTAGAATATAAATTAATATCACATTTATTATAGTAACAAGTATATAAAACATCAATCTATGAAGTCTATAAAAATACCTGTTGCGTTTAATTTCCACAAATATTTCAAACCAAAACCACGAATTTCAGTTATAAGTTTTTACATGATTTTCAATTTTATCAATGAAAACGAAGTTAAACAGTTGCTAATAAAAATATCGTCTTATCAAAATATTTCTAACGATTAAACTGATTTTATCTAAAATATAAGTAGGTACTCCAATAAACAGTGTATTCACATTTAAAGTTAAGAGAAGGGAGTTAAACGAGATTGAATGAACCAATCTATTAAACGGCCTGGCCGCAGCTGCCCCCGGTAGGTTCATTATTTTATCCGGCCCTTGGAAATTTCATTTTAATTACGCGCAACATTTACATGGATTAAGCTTCATTACAGCCAAGCTTTTAACAGGCCAATCTTTATAGCAAACTCCCCATGGATTTACATTATGCAAATTCTTAAAAATGTTTATTTATTGCGTTACCTTAAAAACTTTTCAAAGAATTTCGTTTTAAATCGATTATTTTCGACATCAAATACTGTAAAATATTTTTAATAATGTATGAAGAACAAAAAAAGAAAAAACCAGCCAGTAAGATGACCTTTTCTTTATTTTTTCTTTTTAGATTGTATATTAATGTTAGCTCATGAGTAGATTATATTACATATAATAATTCTTTATAATAATATTTGCTAAAATATGATTTTGATATGGATATTTTGATTATAATTCGGTTGTGATTATGCATATGTTAGCTTGGAATTAACGTATGTGTATGCAAGAAAATGTATCCGCTTAGTGTTTTAATATTTAGAAAAAATGTACGTTTTTTATTTATTTTAGAAGTAGTTACCCATGTTTACAAAATGGTGGGGTTTTCGCATTGTTATATGATTGTTTCTACTAGTACCATGATGTATGTGAGTGAAATGTAGACGTAGAACAAGACTAAAAAAGTCAAATAACGTGGAACGAATGCATGAAAAAAAAATAACAAAACAAATATACAGTGCAAATGCGAAAAGAATGCGCTGTAGAAGACCAAAGAAAATATGGTTGGATTAAGTGTGTTATATTCTTAAAAAAGCAAATGTGAAGTTGTATGAGTGGATGCAGGAAGAGGCAAAAGATGTGTCGCGATTGGAAAGTCTGGCACTCTCTACTGTCTGCCCCCGATAATAAGATTACTAATTGGTACATACACGTATGTACTCGTATTTTATATAATTGTACGCTACGACATATAAAAATGATGAAAAGTTATAAATGTTGTATTGTGTGTAATAAAAAAATATAATATATAGTATAAATTATTAGAATATTATTATAATCTTATATTTATCTGTGACAATGATCGTGTCATATCGAAAACCTACATACAAATATAACATCAGTTATTATAATTAAAAGATGACATAAAGTTCAGCATAAATCTTTTATATTTTAGTTGACATAAATATGACAAGAAAAATAAATACAATTATAATAACTAATGTTTTAAGTTCTACTTATAACTTATCTCGTTTAAATTTGTGTTGAAAATAGTAAATTCATCTCAGAAGCGTTTTTAAATTGCATACCATCTTCGTATAGGCAGAGACGGCAGATCGCTAAGCTTGCCTATCACGCCATATTTCCTTCGCATCTATAAATTTGTATCAAGTTTGACTGAGAGGAGTCATGCGAGTGTAAAGTTAAGTCGTCTATTTTGAAGTCAAGTATTCATGGAGGACTGGAGAGAGTTCGAAATGAAAACAATCTTGTAATTTGTTTTATCAAACACTGTTTATTCCACTTTTTGCAACGGTATAACCCTACGGTTTTAAGGTTTTCACTTCATCAGGGGAGCACAAATGAGACTCCAAGAAGGAAAAAATGTTCATGAAATTATTGGATCGAAAAATATATTTGACTGCTTGAAGAAAAAAAAATTATGTTAACAAATATGAAAATTTCTCTGCATGAAATTTTCAACCAACGAATTAAAAAAATACAAATTTCATTTTTATACATCACAAAGTAAAATAATCTTATAAAATTATGTTGTATTAATTGGATACAAAATTATATTTTATTAATCGAATATAAAACATTTTATTAAATAGTGATAGATAACTGTATTAAATGTGATATCTTCAATTTGGGATTTGTACAGCAGTTTAAATGGTGCCGCGGTTGGGTCGCGGTTCCGCGCAGAATTGCCAAGCAGCGGTCAAGTTGGGGGTTTCCCTCTAATGAATGTGCTGATATCTAATTAAAACGTGTCAGATATTTAATGAAACTTGAAAAATTCATTCAGAACTAATTGCTTGATAGTTTTTTTTTTCGTAATCATGCACTTCAAACTTATGTGAATTTGTAATTCAGGCATGATGAATAGCGTGGCGGAAGACAATGTTTTCTTCAGTTCAAGTAATTGAGTTTAAGGGCTTAGAGCCACTGGCGTAGGCACGGAACTTGTGATTAGTCAACGCACTTGTTGGAAGCACTACAATACTGAAGAGGCAACAATATTCGAGCATGTTACTCGGCACGTACGAGTATGGTTACCAGACGAATTCTTTCACCAGTCTGGAATCCATATTTTTTTATGTTTTTATTTTTCGAGAGAAGGAAATGGAATGATACATTATTATTATATTATACTTTCATTGTTAGTGAAAACCAGACTTTAATAAAAAGCCTTTATGAAACGAGGGTACCAAAAGAATCAAGCCCGAAACCCTCGAGTTGGGAAACAATAACAATAGGCCACTGAGGTTATGTTTACAATTTGTAAGCATTTCAAATTAAAGAGAGGAAAAAAGTATGAGAAACAAAAAGTTGTATGAACTGAAATGTATGAATGTGTACGATACGAATGCTGTGTTCATGGATGAAAAAATACGGCCAAATTTCCTCTCGGCCTACCATAAAAAGGAAAAGCAATGATAGTATATATATATATATATATATATATATATATATATATATATATATATATATATATATATATATATATATATATATATATATATATATATATATATATATATATATATATATATATATATATATATATATATATATATATATATATATATATATATATATATATATATATATATATATATATATATATATATATATATATATATATATATATATATATATATATATATATATATATATAATATATATATATATATATATATAATATATATATATATATATATATATATATATATATATATATATATATATATATATATATATATATATATATATATATATATATATATATATATATATATATATATATATATATATATATATATATATATATATATATATATATATATATATATATATATATATATATATATATATATATATATATATATATATATATATATATATATATATATATATATATATATATATATATATATATATATATATATATATATATATATATATATATATATATATGTGTGTAATAATAAAATCCATTAAAAAAGCCTATATAGTAAATGTGAGGTTTACCATTCATAGTTATAATGAAGTTCAAAATTCATAGTTATAATGAAGTTCAAAATTCATAGTTATAATGAAGTTCAAAATTCGTAGTTATAATGATGTTGCAAATTTTGTCGAATTTTTACCGACTAAAGTTCCATCGTGACTTCCTTTACTCGATAGTATAACTTAAAAAGGTCAAATTTTGAAACCAGTTAAAAACTAAAAAAAATCTTGTCTCATTCTATACACCCCAGTAGTCATTTATGGTATGTGCTAACTACACTGTTACAACAAATAATGTGTAAATTACCACTTTCAAACAAAAAAAAATCATATTGTACTCAAAATTAAAATTGACATGTGCGTCAATTTCAGACATTCAATTTAAAAGATGTTAAAACAATGGACCTAATGCAAAATCTAGTAGCTAGAGATGCACGAATAAATATCACAAATAATTATAATAAAAAAAATATTTTCTACTTGTCAAACTAAATAAAACCGGCATAAAGCATTTATTATTTAGACTCATGAATATTTGCAACCTACTGAATAAACTAACTAAAAGGGTTGTGATTATTTGGCATTATTGAAAAGTAGCAGACCACGCGGCCAAAAGTGAAAGAGTGATCCCAGACTTGTGACAGTCATAAAATATTCATACACTTCCAGAGGTAGTGGTAGACTTTAGCCTCCTCATCTTCAGCTAATGCCCGGCATAAATCTCTCTCTCAGCATCCGCCTCCTATTTCAGGGGCCGCAGGAGAGCGAGGGTGAGTGAGAAGAGATTAATCACTTTTGGAAGCCGGGCATTTCGGACATTGGGGTTGACCGCTCGACGCTAACGATCCGACGCATTTAGGGGTGACGAGTTGTTTGGTGCAGGGCTGCTGTTTTGTTTGTTACGATGATTATTGATTTTTTATTCGAGTTTTTTTTATTGATCCATTCTGAAAGGGGATTTTAAATAAATAGCCTTGGATTATTATCATCATTTTTCACTAATCCAGTCTCAGTCAACGGTTTTAGTGTGATGGATTATGCACTTATTTTCTGTATTAATTCATTGTCTAATTTTTCATAAAAATATTTCAGTCATAATACTGATTTTATTTTATCAACATATAACATATTGTTATATAGGAAAATAAATGTATCACCATTCTCTAACATGAGTCATGGACGATATAGAATAAAAAGAAAAACATTTTTCAATATCAAACAAACCAATACAAATCCTTTTTTTCTGAATTACTAATATTTTTAAATTTGGTTAAATGAACTAAAATAGTGGAGTATTAAATACAATGAAAAAAAGCCTTTTGAGGTGATTTCAAAATGTTAAGCGGATGAGGAACGAGTAAACAAATTCACTGAGCAAGCATGAGGGAGTGTCGCGGAAGAGAACGATTAAGAAAAATATGGGTAGATCAAGTGCAAAAAATTGAAAAAAGGAAAGTTAAGGAGTATATGGAACGAAAGAAACTGTACGAATCGTATGAGTCATATAGATGTACAGGAAGTGTAGGAAGTATATTGTGATAGGAAAACTTGTTGCTTGGCCCTTTCTGCCTACTCGTACATAAAAATGTGATTTTATATATGTATCTATAGGTATAACTTTCTTCTTTAGTTTGTAAGACGCCTCACTTCCGATCCAATAGTCTTTCGATTCCAGTCTAAAGTCAATGTATTTTAAAAAAAGGTCTCCAATTATCACTTCAAGCCAAACATATTTCTGATTGGCTGGAAGGGATTGCCACAATATAATTGACCCGACAGGTTACACTATATATAACGAAAATATAATACAATATGTGTGTAACTTGTTCAATGTGTGAGAATCAAGTCCTCGTCGTTTCGGTCATTTTTAAATTAGAAATAAATTGTTTTAAAATTGGAGATTTTTTTAAATAGGATATTTTATTAGTATGTACAGTGTCATTTGGGGTGTTAACCCTGTAAGTGATTTTAACGGGGTCAGATCTGGCATCCGTTCTCTATTAGCAACCCCGCCGCAGGGCTTGCCAGCCCGGCTCCAGCCTCCGCCCGCGCGAGAAACTGATTTCTTCTCCTACACGTGATTCATCAACTTCTACAGGGAACACTTTTTAGCAACATTCCTAGCGAAAATATGGGGTAAAATTCGAAAACTAAATCTTAGACATTTAATTCACTTTTAACTGTTTATTGGTTAATCCACCGCCTTGGAATTATTACTACTTTACTACTTTTTAACTAGGATACGAAAGTACAAAAATATTTTTTTTTCATTATTCATCTTTCTTAAACTATTCAATAGAAGGCAATAGCTTTCAAACAATTGGTTTAAATTTTTATTATAAAAATGGCAAAATGAACATAATTATTATAAAATTATAAATAAATGTTTAAGAACATGTATAGTATTTTTATATGATAAAAGTGTTATTATACAAAATTTCGCTAGCAAACGCTTACTATGATTGCGTTTCTAAATACATTTTGTATTATAAGTGTATAACATTAACTTATCATTTTTCATTGACTGAGAACACCCAAATAGCTTTTTAAAATAAAAGAAATAAATTTCCTTTCATCATCGTTGACCTCTAAAATTTGAAGTTATGGTTTATTGTTTTTTCTAAAGAATTAATCTGTGTGAACTTTAAATTACAAGGCCATATCAATTTTTATATTTTTCTTTTATGTACAAAAAAAGTAAGAAATAAGCGACATTTCATTTTATTCGATCCCCTATCAAGCAAATAAAGATTTTTTTACATGTAATAATTGCCATAAACAGTCCGCAAGTTTTTGTAATAATTGCCATAAACAGTCCGCAAGTTTTTGTAGGTGTTTTAAATCGAATCTGCATAAAAACTAGCTCCTAATTGTAACAACCGGTGTGGTATCCAATCGTACTTAACTTGTTCAAATATGCATAAAATATTCATCATTATTAACGAATCATTTTGCTTTAATCTTGTACTATTAAAAACGTGTTAACATAATTACACGTAAACAAATATAAAAGTTGCCCGTTTCAACGCCTCCAAATTAAAATCATAAATCAAAGGTGAATGAAAACCGTACTTCAAATTTAGACCTTCGCAAGGTTTCAGGACCGGGTCTGTGAATCTACGATATAAAAAAATATAAGATTTTCAAGGATACGATCAAATAAGTGGACTTGGGTTAATCATCATTTTACAAGCGACTTGAAAATACTAGTGTAATAAATTCACACTTATTCAGGTCACTACAAAGACATTTTAATCATTTGAAATGTGGTGCTATCGGAGAATGCTGAATTTTATGAATTCAAAAATACCGTAATAATGATATCTTAAAATGGATTAATATACGAGTAGATAGAGAAATATTATGCATAAACAAGAGTATTTTGGATACATACTGCGAGGGTAAAAATATGACATCCTTCATATTGCAGGATAGCGTTCAAATCAGAAGGAACGTAAGAAGATACACATCTCTTGGTTGAAAAAAATGCGAGAATGGTGTAATTATAGTACTATATCTTCTTTCAGACCTACTGCCTCAAAGTTTACGATAGCCAACCTATGGAAAGGAG
This sequence comes from Odontocerum albicorne, assembly GCA_949825065.1. Classification (NCBI taxonomy): domain Eukaryota; kingdom Metazoa; phylum Arthropoda; class Insecta; order Trichoptera; family Odontoceridae; genus Odontocerum; species Odontocerum albicorne. Next base: position 16,431,206 of record OX463843.1, read on the forward strand.
AGGAACTTTAATGAAGCAGTGTTTCACGAAATACTTATTTTTTGTGTTGTTCTTTCATTGCATATAATACAACCTGATGATATTATTACCATGTGACAATAATGTTTAACTACCCAGAAAGATTTTAAAGACTAGAACCATTAAAAAATATGTGTTTCAGAATATTGAAATAATATTCAACTTAATCAATTATTCACTCCTATTTATTAGTTCATTCATACGTATTATTTTTTAAGCACATGCAACGCGACAAATTCTGTGGCCTAGTTGGTAAAATGTCTGTCTTGCAACTCAAGTGAGCTGGTTGGTTCTATTCCCAGTGTAACCCGATTTTTTCAAAAGTTGTTTCAGTCTGGTTTTCCCTCAAGGTTTGTTTTATACCTTTCAAGTAGATTGGAAGACATTGTCACATAACAATAAACCTAAAAGGTTGTACTGTATACAAGGAAAGTGTTATACAACAACAATAGTAAATTAATGTTAAATAAATCTTCAATTAAGACCTGACCTTCGAGGCTTAGTAAGTTTAAGTTCTGATCCCGCGAACTTTTGGTTCGATTCATATCGTGCAAATTTAAAAAAAAAAAGAGTCTCTGTTTGGTTCGAGAGTTCGTCAGGTAAAAATATTTGAATTCTATAAAAAATATACTATTTGACTTACAATTGCTTCGGCAGTAGATATAAGAATACTAAAAAGTTTTCACTGTTACCAAAAAAGCTAGTATATTTGAAAGCATGCATCCCACATCGAACAGTTTATTAGTTTAAACTAATTTTCCACCCCTTTCCGTGACCGAAAAGTTTATGAACCATTCGGAATGAAAAATAAAACAGTGATATAACATCAGGAGTTATCAGAACGCTTCTTGCTTAGAACCCTGTCGTAATGGCTCGGTCCATTGCCCTTGTGTTAATAGGCTAGGGGACGGTAAATATGGCTATAAATGCCTTCGTGAGTGATGGCTGTGCAAACAAACAGTGGCTCGAAAAATTACCCCTCGTCCCAACTCATCATTCCACCCATTGGCTGTATCATTCACTTATTCAGCTTACTGACTTAATTTATTATATGGGGTGTACTCTACGAATATATTTATATATGAAGTTGTGCTTTTGTTCAATTACCCAGCAAATCTACAAATTTATGCAACTCGCGGTGCATACGTGGTTTAATTTAGAAACCCCAATTATTTTTAAAAGGGTTTTATTTATTTCCTACGTTTTTACTCAAATGGCTTAATTATGTGACAGGTTTTAAGAACTTCTACATGTTAATAGTATTGATTTTTTTTTAATTCATATGGTGATAAAACTATTTTTCTGAAATTTTAGACCAAGGTTAAACTGCTTACCATATATTCCACAGCAATATTCATTTCAGTGTTTCCATTTACAATTTGATAAAATATATATATTCTATATATATATATATATATATATATATATATATATATATATATATATATATATATATATATATATATATATATATATATATATATATATATATATATATATATATATATATATATATATATATATATATATATATATATATATATATATATTCTCCATTCTACACTTTTTATCGATTAATCTTGGATTCCTTAAAGGGATTTAATAAATTATATACGAGCAAATTATTTAAGTATATATTTTACTTACTCATGTTCATAACGTCACTGGTTTAGTGAGGAATAGTTTTATCAGACAAAATTGCACTTCTAATAAAACCACTTTTTTATTCCACTCCTGATAACTCCTGATGTTATATCTGATAACTCCTGATGATTATTCACTGGGCGAACGATATTCACTCACAAGCGCTGTTAATATTTAAGGGTGAATAATTGACAGCAGATACTGGAATTTTTTCCTAAGTTTCTAATCTAGCGACGATTATTAGGTAAATCTATTAAAAAAATAACAACGAAGCTCAGTTTTGTTTCTACGAGAAATGAAATACAAAAAAATATAGTCAATCTAAAAAAACACTTGCCAAAAAATATGTGCACTTATAAGGGTTAAATGAGATTCCCATTTACGAGTTTCTTATATAATTGGCCATTAACATTACCGTTACATACTAGAGACATTAAAATCTCAATTTAATTGCTCAAAACTTCAACATAAATTAAAAATACACAAAGGTACTTAGATAAGGAGTCTTTCTTATCGGATAAAAAATCTCATTATGCTTTTAGGTTTGTATTTATGATTTGTTTATCTTAGAAAAATATTTTAAACTAAAAAATCACACAGGGATTTAGATCCGGTCTCTAATATACAAGTATTTATAATAAAACGATTAAATTATTTAAAAATGTAGTTAATTAAATAAATTTGTTCATACTTTTTCAATGCACATTTGTAAAAAAATACCATAATGGTATTTTCATAATCAAATAAATAATTGATAGAAATTGTAATTTGTTTTATCAAACACTGTTTATTCCACTAGTGGAATAAACTGTGTTTGATAAAACCAATTACAATATCTTTAAACCTCCACAATGTTAATACCGTAACTTTGAATAATATAATTGATAGAAACATTATTTATATATTAACATTAGGGGGGAAATATAAAAAGTTATAAACGAAGAAAAAATGTGCAAGCATCATAAAACCTTATTATGTCTACATTTATCAAAATATGATATTTCTGAAATATTTGTATAAAAGAAGCGAAGAAAAAATGACTAAAAAATCTCAGCATGTGGATCAAGCTCTATAATTGTTATATTTTAGAGCGCAACTTAATTGTTTATCATTATCATAATTATATTTTGCTCTCTTTTCGGGTAGGAGCTTAAGTCTCACTTAGTAGATCTCTAATTAACTGTATATATATCCAATCCTTCAGCCTCCGCCCAGTCCAATCTACGAGTATGTGATATCTCTCGTGATTGAATATGATTGTAAGCCATCCTGTGGGTGGAAGACGCCAGTGCATGTATTGGTTTATTGTGTTCAAATGTTTGCACTTCAGCACACATTCTTAACAGATCAAACTTAAAGTCCCGACAGCAAGGACTTAAACTACAAAAAATAAAAGTTCAAGTGCAAATGGTCTAAGAGTAAAACCAGTTCAGAATTGAATCCGCCAGGAATTGAACCTGAAATGCCCGCTTGACATTCACGTCAACATCCAGTCCCAATCCCTCCTCATATTACCACTCGACCTACCTTCTCCAACTTCTTCTGAGGTTGCTACAATTATTCTTCGTTCTGATCTGGTTTTTTTTTATTTCTCGACATGTTTGTTTATAATGAAAAGTTCTTAACTTTTTTTTTACACCGAAGATCATTTCAAAAAAAGATATTCATTTAAGATAACACCTTGATAATAATTCATTGTTATGCAAATATTGTAAGTTAACTTGTTTATTTTCCCTCTAAATATAAATGAATGTGTGAATGAAAAATAAATAAAGTAATATTTTCCACCTTTTATTTTTATTACCTTTTGTTTTTGTTATATCGCGTCAAAATTAAAGCCTTTAAATCAATTTTTATGATAAAGTTGAGTACTGTTATGCTCTAAATATCATAAAAACATTTTGTTCCGTATAAAAAATTTCCTAATAACAAGAAAATTCAAATATTCTCTCTATAGAATTATTGATCATAGGTGTAAATGTGAAATCTTTTAGAAACACTTAGATACTATAAATAAAGGGAATTATAGAATTTCGTATTGGCCTTTCGATTTCTTAATTACTATTTACCCTCTATTTTTAAAAAAATATATGAACATATAAATAGAAGGCTTGGATTTTTCAATGATGCTTGAGTGATCAATAAACTACCCTCTTTTGAATATTTGAAGATAGCCTTAAACATATTTGTATACTATTTTTTTAATACACAGTGAACAGAATACTATATCAAATATGTCTACAAATTTAAATACTTAGAAAATGTTTTTCTTTAAAAAAATCAGTTGTATACATTATTGAGGCCGTGAAAAATAACAAAAGAAAACTTATTTAGCCTTCTTTATAACCATAAAAATATATTGCAAAAGCTTTTACATTAATACTCGTATCAACTAACATGTAATATTTTCTCTTTTATTTCCCAATATTGTTTCATGTGCGTAATCACATGAGCTGTTTTTTTTAAATTGTCGCCAAGGAAAACAAATAATCGTTTTTTTTTTAAATTTAGTAACTGCTTTTTCGGTCCCTCAAACTGTTTGTGTACTTGGCCTTATCAATTATGATGATAATCCGATGGCTTATTTGGAGCGATTCCCTGCTTGACTTGAACATTATCTGTAAATGTTTACGTTTAAATCTCAGTTTTCTGTTATCTTTGTGATGCCGACATATGTTATTTGAAATTGATTTTTTAAGTAAACCGTATAGTAATACTATCAACCAGTGTTCATATGCGTGTCACATACATTTAATAGATATTAATTTGAATCTTTTTTTAACGAAACGCTTGTTATCCACGAACATCAAAGAGTCCGATCTACGAGTACATATCTAACCGAAAAATTATCTTAAAGTGTACAGATAACATTATCGATTATATTAAATTGGAGTGCTCGACAAAAATGTTGGCATCTAATGCTTGTGTTACTTAATTGGGTTTTAATTGCTTCCGCGAAAAAATATCGTTCACGTTGTTATAAATTGCTTTGACTTTTCTATTTCAGTGTATCAAGAGTAAACCCTAAAAATTATTCAGTATTATTACATTATATTTCTTTGAATTGATGATACTTCTTCTTTAGAAAAAAAAGGTATTGAGATACAGGCATTTTAAAGCATAAAATAAGATGGGCGAATCAAATCCAATCAAAAACAATGTTATTGAATGATTATTTTAAGGAAAAAAATTAAATTGCACTTACATTTACAGAAATAATATTTTAATTTTAAATATATTCTCAAATATTCTCAACTTAAAAGAATCATTATAACTCCACTTTCCGTTAATGTGGTACATAGACGGAGAATTGACAGAACTACAAAGAAGGGCTTCATTTAAAAGATTCTTCCCGAGATTTCCTTGGACACATTTTCCCGAAAAAATAGGTACCTTAGATGCGCTGCAACTGTACTAAAGAATAACGGGGATGATGAAAATATATAATTTAGCACTGTGATTCTAAAATATATACTATACGTGTAAAAATTTGATTCATTTAGACAGCTTACATCAAAACAATTAAAATAAATATTAAAAAATTATCTTAATCTACTGTCTCGTATATAGATTTAAGTTAGGTTATGTTTGCTCTTTAAATTTTGCTTTGCACAAAAATAAAACACGTTCTGTTGTAATTTTATGATAATTTGAACGTTTGAACGGCAAATGGATATTTTATAAATGTAAAATTATACAAAAAATCATGATACGGCCTTGGCTGGACTCCAATTATTTAGACCTTATTGTTGACGCAATTGTCAAGCGCTATGTAATATATTTTGAATGGGTCTTAAAACATATTACTTGTTAATAGTATGCATTCTTGGCGTCTGATAACTTGAAGAGAAATGCAAATAATAACTATTTATTTCAATTAGCATTTTTACGACAATTTTCTGATATTCAACTCTTATAAGAGGAAAGTGATTCATGTATAATTTATGCAATGTTTCGTTTTAGTCAGGTGAATTTTATATTCGAGAATATGTTTTTTGTATAACAATAAAAGTTGATTTTATATTGCTGTAAAAACAATGTATTCATATAACTCAAGTTTATAAGTTAAATAGATATGTTTCCAGCATTTCAAAATAAATTTTTAGTAGTTTTATACGATGTTTATTGACGATATTTTTAATTCTATGTAATACTTTTGTCAACAGAGAACACCAACAGGCAAGTTGCTAGAATAACAGAGACGTATTTTTAATATATTAATATACATAAAATTACTATTATAAACATATGAAAAGTCCCAAAATGGGAATGAAACAGCAAAATATTATTAATATAAGAAGTAAGCATTGAAAAATTAATCCTAAACCAAAAACCTTTTTGAGAACCATAAATTATGAAAAAAATAATAACCACTTCCAAAACGATGAAGGTAATAATATTTCATTATCTATTATTAATTTGGAAATAAATTCGTGGATTATTATGTATATATACTCTTCATTAATTAATCTCGTATATTTGCAATGTCTTTGAAGTGTATATATTCTTTGAAATGTATATAACACATACAATATTTATACTCTACGGTGACTTTGAAAATATGAAATTTTCGTTACAGAATCCACATATTTAAACCACCTGATAACGGATTCGATTCGATGCACCAACAATCTGAAATATTGCAGATAGTCGTTTATAATGCAGAATTAAAGTAAAAAAGTTTTTTGTGTGAAAACTTAGAAAAAAAGGTTTAAAGGGAAGTACGGAGTCATATTAGAAATAGGACAATTTAAATAAAACATTGTAGATAATTTATTTTTATTCCAAAAGTTGTTCCTATATCATTAAGATGTTATAATACAAGTATACCCTTCAATATGAACGTTTATTCTGCATTAGCCCATGTATAGGTATTTTCTCCTGATCTTTGAACCCTTTCAAATATATAACAAGATAAAGCTATCGCATACTCTAATGCTCAGTTATGTGTCAAACCGTGATTTTGTGTGGATTTACATGGACATATGTCGCTGTATTTACCTTAATCAGATATAATATTTGCAAACGACACACGGATTATATTCGAGTGTCGTGGCGGCTGGCTTTGAGCAGTGAAGAGTGTAACACTTTTATTAAAAACTAATCGGTACGGCATACTTTCATCGTTACTGTTTGTCTAATTTATCGGCTAGATTGGGCAGTTTTGATTAGAGCTATTGAGCTTATGACAAGGGTGCCACAAAAGCAAGAACATAATTTAAGTTTGATTTTAGAATACTCCAGGAGTCATTAATTTATTTGTGATGTAAAAATCTGTAATTTTCTTAGTAATTTATTGATAATTAATTACTCGTAGTTCATAGTCATTGAAAAATACAAAAATCATTTATTTTTTCCCAGCAGCTATTTACGTTAATTATTTTTGTTTGTTTAAGACATAAACATTTCTTAAAAATTACATTTTCTTTAGCCTTGCAGTGCTGTGTGTATACATTAGTTGACATTTGAGAAAAACTTTTATCTTTCGATTAAATATTTTTGATTGATACATTACTTAACGCAAAATGTTCATACAAACAAACGTGCTGAAGAATATGAATAGAGATTACATTCTCATTCAGATGTTTTACATTATACCAATATTATACCATTAAATCTCATCGTTATGTGTATGTTTTAAAGAACAATTCGAAAAAAATATTTCGGAGTATTTAATAATTTAATATTCTTGAGTAATAACTTCCCATCCCTGTTCAATTTGACAAATTACCTACAAATGTTGTATTTTTTGGAAACGCTAATAATTAGATAACATTACACGCAATTCGTACGACTCGTAGCATCATTGGTCGAATCATTAGATAGAAATAAGAAAACTACGAAGGACTTCCATTATATCTCAAGCTATGAAACGCTCGACGAATAAAAATGTAACTCATTGCTATACGCGTATTTGTATGCGTTGTCTTTTTTTTAACATTAAAATATCTAGTATATCTTGTTAAAAATAAGTTTAAAATTAATCACGATCCATACCAAATCCACCAAAAGTAATATTGATGATTTAAAAAAAACTTAAATACACGTGTAAGTTAAAAACGCGAAAAACAAAACATATGAGTCAAATTCGTGGTCCATAACACTCAAGTACCAACAGAAGCTACTGAGCTTGAAAAATTGATTATAAAGAAAAATGATCGCCAAAAACAGGGTGGAGAAAAGGGAAAACGAGAGTTGAAATCGAAAACGGTGTCGCAAAAGTTGGCATGGATAGGTCGTGTGAATAGATCTCAGTCAACACGGTCCAAAAACATCATTACGTAAGCCCAACAACATCTAAGAAGACCACATGTCGGATTGAGAAAGAGGTCTAGATAATGTACAGCAGGATCAGGAGGCCAAGAGGGAAGATTGTGAAGAGACTTCGAGTGACAGATTGGCTTGGAGAAAAATCATCCTAGAAGCTAAAGCTCTACATAAGTTATATGGTTATTTGAGGTAGGTAGGGAAAAAAGAGTAGATATCCTTAAACCCTCGAATACCAGGTGAAAAAAAAATCGTGTCACTCGAGAAAAGTAGCACAATGAGGGATCCGAACCGTCGACCTTCCGAACAGAAGTTCAGAACGTAACCACACGGTCATGCACCTCATCGGTCGACACTTAAGTCAAACTATTAATATTAAATGTTAAGTTTATGGTATACTTCTTTGTCTCGGATCTACAACTTCTTGTTCAACTAGTGGCTGCAGAAGCTGCATATTATTCATGAGTACGTAACGTGGCTGCAAAACGGAGGTACGAGACACTATAAGAAGAAATAAATTTGAACAGTAATATCAATGCTCTGTATGAGATTTTATTAGAAATGTACCTGCACAGTGACTTGAAAAGAAACAAATGAAAGTTAAAGAACTGGAGTTGAATAAATATACACAAAAAATATAATAAATTGGTGCTTGTCACCAGAGTGGTGACCTTATTTAGACGTATCATAGCAAGTTTATGCCAGTAGCAGTTCCGCTAATTTAACTCTGCCATATCTAACAAGTCTATGGTAGATAAAGAATACTAACTACCTTTACCAAAATGTCTTTTTAGATTTAGGTTGTTGGTATGGTATGATATTTCTAAAAGGTAGGTGTTATTATGTTATAAAAGCTTTTTCTAAGTAACTCGTATTTACTGTTTACATAAATGTATATTCGTTAACTATTTAAATGTTGATAGCAAATAAAAATACTCAACGTTTACTACCAATTTTAAAGTGCAACCAAAACATAAAAGTTTTAATCAACTCGCTAAAAATCTGAAAATAAATTCATAAATAATAAGAAGAATAAAAATTAAACCAAAACTCCCATGAAATATAAGCAATATTTTTCGAATACACTTTCATAATTTGTTTGGTTAAGTTGTGATAATTTTACTTTAACTCCTCGTGAAATCACACAAATTCTTAAAAAATATAAAATAAACATTTTTTTCGACTTTAGTAGCTATTTAAAATCTAATGGTGTAATTTAGCTTTGAAACAGTAATAATTAACGTCCTATCTTTGGTCAATTAACATTTTTGCCGCATAGTAAATTTGATAAAATCTTAATTCGTTGTTGTAATTGACAATGATGCATGAATGTATGTATTTTTTCAGCCAAAGATAAGTCTTACCCAACAAAGGACGTATATTGTAAAAATTAAATTAAATGTGGTTACCTCCATCTAGAATGTCTTTAGACAAATAAAACGTTGGTAATGAACTCTCACAAGAAGAGCACAGTATAAATACGTTAAGGATTACTCTGGATACTTGTCAAAGGGAATTATAATATCCATTAGATTATAAGTTTATTACATAAGTCCAATTCATTTGCTAGGTAAATGAAATTACACAACTGATGAAAAAAGCCTCTGCAATATCTGGATACCTTCAAGATAGCAGGATCACATTAAAAAATATCTGTGACGCAAATTTCCCGTGTCCAATGGTTACCCCATAAAAAGCTGACCCCTAGACGGACCCCCGAAAATATGCAGAAATAAGCTAGCAGTCCATATCCCAGAAATAATGCAGAAAACACACATCCAGAACCTGCAGCAATAACTAGATGATATTAATTCAATTATACAGAGAACACTAACTCTAAATTAAACATCACATTTTGCAAGTAATGAAATAAAATTAAGCGGGTCGATTCCTTAATAAAAAAGTTATCGTAAATAATTGAATATTTTATATAAATTAATGAATTCCTGGATCTCAAGCTCATCGCAACGGCACAAGCATTAACAATTTCAATAGTTCATGCCAACCCGTTTCCTGAAACAACTTTCACTAACTGCATAAGTCTACGCAGAACTGACGCCTACATACATCAAGAATATATTTACTACGTACTAGTTTAGTGCAAAGAAAGCTTACGTCGATCCAATCCACATAAGCCTTTTAAAATGAGCTGAAGTAGATTCTAGGACAAATATTAATACTATATGGTTTTCCTAAGGTGTAATTTCGGAAAGAATACTTCTTTCCGAAATTACACCTTTTGATAAAACGTGCGTCCCAGCAATAGGTACTATATTATAACTATTATATAAAACCCATTTAAGTATTCTATCTATTCAAAAGTATTATTTAAAAAAAGGTTATAGAATATTAAATGACTTAAAAATAAAAGGGTTTTCGGTATTTATTTCCTCATTACTCTATGAAATTATTCACGTTTTCTCAGTTTCTTAAAAAGGAGCTGACGATGTGATTATGAAACAGAATTTAAAATTCATAACAAAATTCAATTGTTAGTCCAAAATTATTTGACTTAAGTGTATTTAGATAAAACAACTCGTTATATACTCGTATTTAAAGCCACTCCAAGTATACTCTAAACTCCATATTTGGATAATTCAATAGGCATATTAAATCGATAATAATATACTCGTACAATAAAATTATATTATATGTAAAAAATGCTAAGAATGTTTATATTTTATAATCATTTGATCAAAATATATAATTATGACAACGGAATTATTAACGATTGTTGATTTTACACTCAAATTTTTTTTCACCACTTGTTTGGTTTTCCCTCTAAATGTGTGCGCACGCAAACGAATTCCATATGCATTTTTCACTTGGTAGTTGAGTCTATGCTATTTTTTGCTATTACGTTCGCTTAATTAATATACACCTAGTATAATGGTTACAAATTGTCTTAAAAAACAAATGATTGGTATATTCATTAGCATTATGTAAAATAGAAAATAATAATAAGTCTAGTTTCTTTAAGTATCTAGTGATTTTGATATATTTCTATTTGCGTGTAAAAACTACTAGTTTTTTTTATAAAAAAATTATAAGGTTGAAAATTATTAATATACACAAACATTACTTTTTTTACATTCCTCAAAAGAAATATTTAGTTATATACATTTCCTAAACTATCCTTAAATTTCACGACCCGAAATCGAGCACACGTATATTAATATAATATGAGGTCAATAATAACATAGGAAATTATACAGGAAAGTGAAAAAAAAACTATTAAACTAGATAAACATAGTTATGAACTAAAAAGTGAAAAGCTCCTAATATCCAATCGAAAAATTCTATAAAAGTTTTAAAATATCCATCATCTTCTTTACACAACTTTACTATTAATTAGGTAATGATATTTTGTTATCATCTGTGTAAAGCTACACGTATGTAACTGTAAGAATATGATTGAAATACCTTAAGAAGAAAATTACTTTTCTGACGTCAAATATCATAAGAATTGTTTAATCCAAAAAATATCCCCACAGCTCATTCGAGTTATTTTTAATTGTTATATACGAGTTTCACGCCACTTCCGTGTGTTAATGTTCTAAGTCCTCATAAATGCTATCTTCCACTTAATTATGTATTAAGGAATAATTCAGACACAAAGTATTTTACTATTATAAATTAGCAATGTCGTTACATGATGATTTTGAATTAATAAACACTTAATAATATACAGTGGAAAAACATGTACGGTTAAAAAAGATATAAATTAATAAAACATCTCAATGCATTTGTTAAGTAAAACAAAAACATTTCAAAATCTCATATGTGTAAATATATTAATTTGAATATACACGACTTTTACAAATTGTACATAACTTTTACAAATTTTAGTTTTACTCTTATACCTATATCTACGAGTATGTTTACTATGAAAATATAACTATTTTTACGATCATATATTTTTCTAAAAATTTAGCTCCCATAGCGTTTACATCATATATTGGATCAATGAATTCTTATTTAAATAAAACAAAACAATGAAACAACCTATCCGCAGTACCTCCGTAAATTTAAAGCAACCATAAATTGAGATGCATTAACCTTTCAGAAATAATTTCTAACTAATTGAGACACAGAAACGAGGGTCAAGCGAGGTTTACTCTGAAACCGTACTTCATTCGATTTGTATTCAAAACCCTTTCTAAATTTTCAGTTCTCGGGGCAAATAAATGATTTCCACGCAATGAATTTAAAGTGATATGGGTACCCGGTTTGATAAAACACCCTGTACTAACAGTGTGATTTAGAATGCTAGAAAAAAAATTCCTTTTTTATTGTACTTTTTGATTATAATAAAAAAAATATTATTACGGCATGAAAAGACTTTTTGTACTAAAGGTGTAGAATAATTGTTTTACCTGGGTATAAAAAGGTAAAATTATTGTTGTATAGATTTTATGTTCAGTTTAAAGTTTAAAGATTCGAGAATTCCACGCATAAATTATTTAAAGTTGGTGGATCTATCTCAACGATTATAAGTAAAATTTTAGTTGTTACGAAATGAAAAATTAAGAAGATTAAATAGTGGAAAAAAATACTAAATAGAAAAATTGAAACCTATAGCAAAAGCTTACATTGGGAATGTTTAAAAAACAAGGAACGATACAAAAATTTTGGATTTTTTCAGACGCACAGTTAGACAACTTTCGAGAGCAATGTGCAATTTACTCGTCAAATTGTATAGTATGGAATGAAAGTGTAATATAAAATAACTTAAGGCTTTAACGCCACCTACGAAGTCAAAGTTTCCTTTATAAATTAACTACAATTCAATAAAAATCCTTCAACCTCTATATAATTTTTTTAAAGGTTACCTATTCTAGAAGTATTTAAAACGTCCTACTCAAGTTGAAATTGAGTTAATTGAATGTATAAAAATAATTGTGTTTTTCAACTCATAAGGTATTAAATGGTGGATGGTAAATTAAAGACACGCCTTAGTCATTTCATGCCTCAGCATAAAACAAGTCAACTCTTTAATGCTTGTTAACACGATTATTCATAAACGCAATATCCCTAGGTAGTTTAAAGCTCTTTGAAAATAGATTTTTTAATATCTTTAACATATTAGCATTATAACCAAAAGAATCATTAGGAAATATATTCCAAAAGTAACGTCCTCTTGACTCATAAAATTACTAATAAGGTAATTTAATTAAATTAATCAATTTCAAATAAAATAACAAAAATTATGTGAATCGATCTTGAGGATCATTTTCCCCCCCACCAGATAAAAGTACCAATACAAAAACTATGATAATTTATTTTTCTTAGATATGAACTAAACCTGGCAACGAAACGGAGCCTTGAATCAAAACAAATTAATTGCAACAAATAACGTATTCAAAGATGAATGATAAAAAGCAAAAAATGCTTGTCATTGAAATAACCAAGATTTTATCATAAAATAATGTTCCTACCTCTTATGCGCAATGTACATTAGATCTCATTTTACACGCGTTGTTACACGTGTACAAAAAAGTATGAATAAATTCCTGTTTTTTTATATCCATAATTATAGAACCAGTTCTATCCTCTCAATAAATAAATTAAAGAACTTGTATATTAAAAATCGAAGAAAACTAATTTTTGGTACCAGAATCGTTAAATAATATGTTACTATATAAAAACAATGGCCTTATTCGCGGAGTGATAATATTTTTTTATTTATTTATATTATTACATTTATGTGTATTCAGGTCTTTCAAAGTTAATTAATAATATAATAAATAATCAATTGCTGGAAATTGGGAACGGAAAGGTGCCGGTTGATATGACCTCAGGACGAATTTAATTGTCTCATAACTTCTGCAATTTAGTGATATCAAAAGAAGAATTGGTTGAAAAAGTATTTCCCAATATTCAAATCAATTATAAGAATCACGATTGGCTGAGTGAACGAGCTATTCTTGCCGCCAAAAACAACGACGTCTACGAACTTAACAATATTATTCAGTTCCTTTTTTAATGTTTCGCAATTTTATTTTTCTGTTATAACTTTCTTTTTCAGTGCAATCGATCTTTCATTTAAATTCAAATCATATCGTGAATTGACCTCTTGGAGTGACGCGATCATTTGCGAGCACGGCGATGAACGCGACAGACTGAGAGTGGCTGAAAGACATCAAAAATATTGTATACCCACAAGCATTGTGAAATTAAACATATTAGAAACGTGTGCTTTCTTTTCCATTTAACCAGACTGAGCCACAGCAACGCGTGGCCGGGTACAGCTAGTATGTTAATAAAATTGTTAATATTAATATGAATCATCTCATGGATGTAATACGGCACAGAAAAAATACATCATGACCGTATTTAATCAAAAACGTTACCATAAAAACCGCCAATCGTAAAAACTAAACTGGTGGCTTGCCATGCAACTCCAAATCTCTGTCCAGCTCATAAAATCTGAATGTTGTTTTGTTTTGTTTATCTGTAGCGCGGATGGCCTTATAATTGAAAGTTCAAATTACAAACCAATTAACAGACGTTTATTGTGCTCATAATTCCAGAGCTTGTGAATTACCTTTGTTTTTTCTCTTTTATTGCTCTCTTTATGAAATTATTTTAAGTCATGCCCCCTATTAGCAAAGAAAAAAGCGATTATCTTTATGCAATTAAGTATGAAAGTCTACATTATTTCCATTTCTTGTCGTACTGGCAATTTAATCTTTTGTATAATTATTTCAAATAAGACGACTATTTATTATTGAGAACATTTGGGCGCACAATAAATTTGCAAAAAAAAGGACCCAACCCACATTGTACATGTTCTGCAATAAACGGAAAACAGTATGTGTTTTTATGGGATTAACTATTATTAAGGCGAAATTTAACTGTGAAATAAACATTTCACCAGTTTGATATTTTCCCACATTTTGGTTGAAATATGCTAATTTGAGATTTCTAAAAAAATATATGATATGTGAGTTGGGTCCTTTTTGCATATACCATGTATTCACGTTTGTCCTGTACTTAGGAGTTTCTCTCAACGATATCCAAACAAAGTTCGTTTGAATGTTTTTTTCATAATTAGGTCAAAAAAAAAGTGAGTTGCTGAAATAAATTGGCACGTAGGCAATAAACCAGACAGATTGTATTATATTCAATAAAATTATAGTATAATAATATTAATACGTAAAATAAAATTTTCATATGTATGATTCATTGGTTTGGATTTGATAAAAAAATAAAAATAGAGAAATGTTTTTTTTTCTGGTTTTATAGAGAACTAAGCATTAAGCTTACTCAATAATAATTTTTTGAGGATATTCAAATACAAATACGTATTGCTTTGACTGTTAGTTATTTTAAAAGGGGTAGTTTTTTGTTAAGTATGCAATAAAAAACTATATTTTTAATTAATAAAAACTGAAGAATATCACATATCACATAACACTAACAAATTCAAGATGCAAAATAGAGGGCAAGATAACTGAAGAATATCACATAACACAAAAAAATTCAAGATACAAAATAGAGGGCAAGATAACTGAAGAGTATCACATATCACATAACACTAACAAATTCAAGATACAAAATAGAGGGCAAGATAACTGAATAGCATCACATATCACATAACACTAACAAATTCAAGATACAAAATAGAGGGCAAGATAACTGAAGAATATCACATAACACTAACAAATTCAAGATACAAAATAGAGGGCAAGATAAAACAAAAAAGAAACTGATAAGAGTCGTGTGAATAATACCTACTCGTACAATAATCATTCCAATGAAATATACACTTAAAATTAATTTTGATTCACTGACACGAGAAGTATTACATTTGGCATTTATTTTTTAAACCCCTTCAAATGACTTCACAAATTTTTTTTAATTTAATACACAGCTATGAAGGTATTTTCTTTGTTTATAATTTATTGAAGTTAAGATCTCAAAGCTTAATTGAAATTAAATATATACAAATTTTAAAATCGTTCTTCTTATATAACCAACCAAATTTATATTAAAATTTAAAATGTATTTACAATAGCACTTACTTACATACGTGACGATTATTATGTTCTTTGATCAAGTTTTGCTTTTATTTTAAACTTTTTTTGCCTATTGGTATATCGTTTGACTTAAAACAGGATCAAAACTAGTGAGTGAGACCTTGGTCATTTTTTGTCGCATTGCATTATGATTTACATACAATATAAAAAAATCCATATTTCTCTTTTTAGACGATTTTACAAATTAATTTCTCAGTTATAAGTATATTTCCACAAATAACTTCCGAGACCTTTTCCGCTAACGTTATATTCAGCTTAAGTTTCAACTAATATACAAAAACAGTAGGCGTTCTCGTATTGTCGTCGACGTGATTAGTGATTTTGATTGTCCAACGTGGTCTGATGCCCAATTCCTCTGGAAGAACGTGCAATCTTTCCATTTTTACCTCTCAGTAGAGGCAAACACCTTTGTCAAATATGTTTGCGAGATTGAAATTCTTCGAGTCCGGCACAACCCGACAACAGGTGTAATGATAAAAGAAAGCTCAGCACGGCCACTTGTTGAGTAGCGCGCTCAGATATTCCGTTTAAGGATGAACAAAAACTAGCGACAAATGTTGTTATTGCACCAAGTTGATAATAAAATGTCGCTATGTTGAACGTTACGACAAATCACTGAACGACTTTTACACATGAACAAATACGAGTATAGTCGTGCTACTATCGATTAATGTTATTTTCATATGATAACGATTTTAACAATCCGTTATGACATACGTAGTTAAATGAGTATAAAGTAAATAAAACACGGGAAAATGTTTTATTATTCCGCATTCATTTGAATAAATTAAATATTTGGAAATAAAACAATTATTAATGTTGAATAAATATCAGCATTAATGGAAAATCGTACAAATCCTTATCAATACAGAAATTTACATTCTGAAAAGGAAATACTAGCGCCTAAGTATGTATATCAACCTTTTGAACAAACCATAAGATTTACTAATGCAAAACGTTATGCTATAAGTTTCAAGGAGATGTTTTACCATAGGTTAAACATAGTCTATGTAATATTCACTAGTTTTCTTGCAATATGATTAGTAGCGAGATATAAACATTTCAATTAGAATTATAAGTATTACATATACAGATTGATACGGTGACTGTCGTTTGAATTCCATCAATGAAACGCATAAAATTTAATTGTTAGTAAGCTTAAAAAAACTAAGAAATATAGGAAAAAAAACACGTTTGTTGTAAGATAAATTCCAAAAAATTCATACTTTTACATTTTTTCGTCAATTTAAGCATAATTTTCATACTATGCCAACCATTTAAAAGCTAAACTAAAAATTACCTGATCATTCATTTACCGAGTGTAATTTGAGTTATTTTAATTTAGTAATACTTATTGTCTACGGAGTAGATATAATGGAGCTCTTAGAGGAACTACAGTAAATCATGTTTTAAAAATTATGCAACATAGCTCGTTCGTTTATTTCCTACATGGTAGGAAATAAAAGTATGAAGTATTTCGTCTTCCCGTATACATTTCATCACACCGAATTCATTTTCAACTAGATAGATAATAAATATCTCTTCACTTTAATTTCGAGGTCACAGCTTTTCCCTCCCCATGTTATGGGTGATTTTCTAGTTTTCATGCTCCTCACCTTTCGTTAAACGAAAATTTCTCCTGGAAAGCACTGTCCATTATTTACTTGTTTCATTGAATTAAGTTGATATAATATTATCTCAATTTCAAACATAACTATAGCTTTAAGATTTATATATATATATATATATATATATATATATATATATATATATATATATATATATATATATATATATATATATATATATATATATATATATATATATATATATATATATATATATATATATATATATATATATATATATATATATATATATATATATATATATATATATATAGTCCACTTGAAAAAGTTACATTTTCCTTGGTCTACCTATTCCAAGTACACAGTACACTTCAGACTTGTACATTCGCTTAGTCGTTCTTTCGTCATTCGTTCTCTCCACGTTTCCAAGCAATCTTAGCCACGTTTCCAAACTCAAATAAAAATAACAAAAGAGAATATAAATACAGATTAGAATATAACATCTGCTCTCAGATTAATTATTAGGTAAGTGGAAATATTTTGCCATTAAAATATTTTTTCTCTTCATTTCCTTCACTGC
Source organism: Odontocerum albicorne (assembly GCA_949825065.1). NCBI lineage: Eukaryota > Metazoa > Arthropoda > Insecta > Trichoptera > Odontoceridae > Odontocerum > Odontocerum albicorne. The sequence goes on from OX463843.1 coordinate 16,449,346, forward strand.
TTATGTGTCAATATGTTCATATATGGTATACTTCTAATTATTTATTATGCAGGTTAATTATTTAAGAAAATGCAAAAAACGTTACGAAAAAAGTAAAGGAAATTTATTTTAAAATGATTAATCAACGTGAATGGTACGAAATAAATCTTGCCATTTAACTCTTTGTGTAAGCGCAAACAAGTTTTTCTTCGTAATACATTCTATCTCTTACGTGAAATATTCAGCGAGACCTTTTAACAGCATATTTCCTCACAGCTATTTATTTCTTGCTGAATGAGCATAGAGCATCAAAGCGTTTTGCTAACGGCGATAATTCCATGCATAAGGCAAAACAAGTATTTACAATAATAAAGAAATGTTCATACATAAAATAACGCGCCGCGCTAGTTACAAGTGCGCTCGGGGCGGCAGTTTGCTAAGATTGTGAGAACCACCTCTGTTCAAATTGCGACTCTGAATCAGCTCTCGATCTAGATATATTCCGAGTAGTCATCATCATCATCCGTAGCTCAACATGTCCCTATAGGATAAGTAGAGAGAACAGATACCCACTTCATTATATCCTGGCATACTTATTTTGCTTCTGAGACGATCGTGAATTTTGCTCCCTTATTCTATCAAGAAATATTAAAACTTATTTAATAACTAGTTTATGCCCATTCTCAAAAAAAGGCTGAAATAAAACGATATTTTCGTAGATGGGCTAAAATTCCACGTGCTTCTTTAGTTTTGTTTCTAGAAAGCGGCATAATCCACTACACCGCTAAGATATACCAAGAACGAAATATACAAAAAAAACATTTCTAATTTTAAAGAAGACAACTTGTTTTTATTAAATCAATCGTTAGGTGAAATCCAAGTGATCGGGGCATTTAAAGTCATCCTTTTAGTATCTTGCTTATTTATTAAATCAATCCTTAGGTGAAATCCAAGTGACCGGGGCATTTAAAGTCATCCTGTTAGTATCTTGCTTATTTATTAAATAAATCCTTAGGTGAAATCCAAGTGACCGGGGCATTTAAAGTCATCCTGTTAGTATCTTGCTTATTTATGAAATCAATTCTTAGGTGAAATCCAAGTGAGCGGGGCATTTAAAGCCATCATGTTAGTATCTTGCTTATTTAGATGTCATTTATTTCACATTCCGCTTTGTTCAATAACATTTGTATTCATTTGCAACTTATTTTAATAAATTAAATAAATGAGATTATTTTTTATTCAACATGTCAGCACTCGTATTTTAATGTGACAATTATGAAACACCGGTGTTTATTGTTGACTGAGTAAATAACACATAAAAGTATCGAGTTACTGAATGTAATAAAGACAGAATAATACGGTTATACGTGTGGGCGAAAGAGAGGTTTAAGTGTAAGTCTTCACACTCACTTAAATATTCTGTCAGTTTTGAAGAGATACCATCAAAGATTGGCTCCAAATATAGGCACTTTGTGAAAAGATTTTTTTCGACACTCGTTCCTTAAAAGAAGCGGACTCTTGTTAATGTTTTTTTATTGAGCATAATATTTCGTTAACTTTTTGTAGGCTTCTGCGCTTTTATGTGATGAATTGCCGACGCGGTTCATGATAAAAACCATAAGAAATGTTTATCAATTACATAGGCTGATTTTTTTGCCATCCAATCTAATAAATAAAATTTAATATATATAGACAACTAACAACGCTTAGGAAACAACATTCCCTACAACACAAAACCAATTGTACACTTCGTAATAATATACCTAATGTGTAAATATTATATTTTTACTTTATTTTGAGTTTTTGTATAAAAGATCTTTTGGTAATTTACTGAATAAATTACTTATTTGACTAGTCTAAACAGATCAAATATATGATATCGCTAAGTTATTTAAGGGAAATATTGCATTACCTTCGTGAAAATGAAAGAAATGTTTTATAGCATTGTAGCATGAACATTCACTAAAATAACCGCAAAGTAAGTAGAAGCTTTTGAAATGAAGTGCTGTTAAAGATTTCCAGCTTCCAGCACCGAATTGAACTTTGAAAAAGAAGTCATATTAATACATATAACGGGTGCTAATGTTTTAATTGAAAGCTCTTTGATTTTATACTAAGGTTGATATTAACGCGTTTTATCAATTGACATTCATATTTTGAAAGAAACAAATTATTGCATATTATATTCGTTGATTAGTTTCAATACGAAAACCGATAAACTACGTTTATTTGTATTGAGCTACGAAAGAAAATAATTTTAAAATAACATATTTCTTAATTCAATAAAGTATTCAATATTTATTTCAATAAATAATAAAACAAAACAAATCATTTGATAAACTCATCTTCGTACTAAAGTTCTGAAAAACAACCATAATTAAATAATATTAAATGAAAAAACCACCGTATCAGAAGTAATACCAGTGGCTTTAAAACAAATGTAAAAAATATAATAAATTTAACATAAACCTTGTTTTATTTTTTTTAGATCCTTATAAGCAGGAAATTATCAATATTTTTGGTTTTCAGCTGAACATTGTAGCTTTTATTTATTGTTCTAGAGTTTATGGTTTGCCAATAGCGATTTGTGATTAGCGTCTTTCATTCTGAAAAATGCTGTGGGAAAAGCAATTTTATGAAGTAAAATGAGTAAATCTATTATTGAGGAGCTCGGCGAAATATGGTGCAAATACCGGTTTATGGAATTTATTCTACTGAGGATTACCTTTTATAAGAAAATGAATTACGATCATTACACAAAAAGAATTTTAAAACGTATCAACGGCAATTTATTTTACAATTATTTTACCTGAAAATACATTAATTTCTATTGTAAAAAAATCATTTTATTAATATTAAAATCTATGATAAATCACTATTTGGCCAGGAATATTTAGTATACGAGTACGCCTCCTACGATTTGATTATTATTTCGAGTACATCAATTCCTTTCATTAAAATTCATTGCGACATCAACTAAAATAGCAATTTATTTATAAACTTCTTTCTGCATTATAAAATACATCAAAAAAACATGTTTACTCCAAATAAAAACATCTTATCTTCGTCATTATGAATTAATGACGTTGTTGACCAAAAATCGTTCTTTAAATAAATAAATATAGGTTTATTGATAGCAACATAATAAGTATGTACATATTTAAGTACATTCCAAAATCACATATACACGTATGTCTCAAGATAAATAACAAAAAATGCATTTAAAGGAGAAGCTATCAAAAGGTCTGGGCTCATGTCATAATATCCCCCGGTCGAGATACAACTCACCAATATAGGGCGAACCAGGCCGCGAGGACACCAGATATTTTTCAGCACATACCTTTGTACATGAAGACTAAGAAGAAAAAAAAACAGTGAATAAATAAATAGCAGAAAAAAGTATACCCACCTCAGATGTACAAATACCACAAAAAAAAATTTACAGCAACATAGTGTGTACAAATATAAATATATTCCGAAATCGTACATACTCGTATATCTCAAAATAAATTGCAGAAAATACATTTCAGAGAGAAGCTATTAAAAGATCTGAGCTCATCCCATAACATCCCCCCGGCCGAGACACACCCTGAGAGAAGTGTTACCTATATCATAAAATCAATTTTGTAAAAAAAAATACTCATCGAGAAATTTAAACACACAAAAGTTAACTGCAATAATATACGAGTATAATTATGCCGTGCTTAGAATCAACGGCGCGTATCACTCTTTAGTTTATCTTCGCATGATGTTACAAATCTGGAAACAACTTCCTTACTCTGCGGCCAATACGAAACACGATACAGTTGGTTTCTAGGCACATAACATATCCATAATCACAAAGTAGACAAATTTTACATATAATTTCAACAAGTATGTTTAAATTTGACTTTTCATTTAAAACAATATAGTTAGAAAAACTTCTGTTTTGTGTATTATGACCACATTTCAAATAGATTTAATGAATTCTTGTGTATTTGTTACCTGGTAAAAAGAAAAGCATTTTTTTATTTTGCATGTGTTTCTCTATGCATGTATGTATCATATTAAAGTGTGCAAAAGCTTAGTTTTAAAATAATGTTAATATATCTGATTTATTGAGAATGTTCACGGTCATAAAAAAAATATTTAAAAAGAGGTGTACTCAATTGTTATACCACTGCTGCCATATTATATTTATTTGATGCATGGATAATTTACAAATATTAAGAACGTTTACTAACACGTTTTATTATCAGAAACTATTAAATGTAATTAAAGCATGTATAACAAAAAAGAGTACAACCAATATACATTTATTTTAATGAGATTTTTTAAATAATATTCGTGTCTTTGTTGTTAATTTGAAGATTTTGTAAGCTTTGCTATTTATAATATTACTGAGCTAAACAAATGAATTTTAATATCCTTTGTATTTATATTTTATCAATTATTTGAAGTAAGTTAATAAACGTTACATACTAACATATATTACAACCCATTAAAGTTCGCAATGAGTGTTTAATGTAATAATGTTATATATCTTATTTTTCTCTTTGAATCATCAATTATATTTTTCGTACCAAACATAGATGGCAGTGTCATATTAATATACAATAGAATTGAAAATATTACTGGTATTGTATTGTGTTACACTTGCATTGTTTACAGTATAATCTGGCGGATTACTGCCATCTAGAAATATCTTACTATCAATCAAAAAGGTGTTAAGAAGCCTTAAGATAAACCAGACTGACACCCGTTTAAAAAAAATGTTACCAACGGGAACCCAACCCACAACCGAGAGCTAGGAGACACATTTCTTACTAACTAGGTCACGTAGGTTGAAGGTATAACAAAAAAAATAATTGAATAAACATGAAATGACAAATCGAAATACGAGCAATCGGACCAGAAATGCAATCGAACCAGGTGTATCGATCTCCATTCAAACTATGTTGGTCGTACAAACGATACTAATTTAACAGTTTAAACTGTGATTTATGCAAAATTTGTATTTAACCCAATACACAGTATAAAACACAGATATTGATGAATTTATATAATAGCACACAAAAGTATGTACGTTTTTGGTCATTATGTTTAATGTTATGAACTTTTGATTTTTTTATAAATTTTACTGACAAGTTTGTACATTAACATATTCCCGCTAACAGCGAAATATTTCAAAGAACATTAGAAACACAGGATAGCTTTATTCACATCTTATTATCGAAAAAAATAAGAGAGGAATTCCTATAAGGATTTGCCCATTGCTAATTTATAACACACGAAGGTTCCCGCCATAAAACGGTTATTGTATTTTAATTGGCATCGTGACACATCATGACCCGACAAAGTGCATTAGCTTCCAGAGAGATCGGATAACATTAATAAAGGACAAACAAAACCAAACCCTATTCACCAGGCAATAAAACAGTATAGCCCGAGAGAGGGAGAAGAATTATAAGGTGTTTTCAATGGGACTGCCTTAGGTCTCGCCGGATAGTACTTGGGTGACGCTCTTTCCAGGATTTTCAGTGTCGCCCAACGGGAATATTGCGTACTCACTGACTTTCGATGGAAAATAAAAGTTCGTTTTAAAAGTTACGTTAATAATATTTTTTACGTAACAATTATTTTATTGATGTAATGATCGGATATTTTTGAACGATTTGCAAAGGGTTCACATACATTACCTTTTTAAAAACATCATTTTCTTTTAGGTTAAAATGTTAACTTGTAAAAAAAAACTTTTATTTAGTTACAGCTTTTTTTTCTTTCATGAAGCATTTTGAATATGTATGAAAATTTCTTAAGACTTTTTTTATGTGATTTAACGTTTATAAGGTGTTCTCATTAATACATACTCTAATAAATTTATATTGAATTATAAGTTATACTTTATAACCAGTCTTGCATTATTGATCATTTTTTTCTTTTAGTGTTGTGTTTTACATTGGTATGTTTATGTGTCATATTTTGAATGATATGTGTATCCTAAATAATATAACTGTTTTGGAAGATATTGTAAAACACGTTTGTTTTTTAATAGTTATTGTGTTATATAAAATAATCTTAAATTTCACGTATTTTGTAAATAAAAAAAACAAAGATCATTAAAATATATCTGTTATAATTACATATAGGTACATGGTTGTTAAATTTTCTAACAAAAACTGAGTAAATCACTCATGACTAAAACCACAAAAGACTACAATAATAAACATAATTCAGATTACACAATACGATATGTCAAATTTTATTGACTGCCATTAAAATCTAGTAAAGGGGGGCTTCCTTTGAATTGATGAATTGAAAATTGGAGCAAAAAACGTTTGTAACACTAAAATAGTTTAGAAACGGAAACGGGCCCTCAATCACAAAACGAGATTAGGTTTAGAAGTTGCGTCTCGTCATTAAAACGCCCGCCAAAACATCCTTGCGCTGATTTTTTTGTACCATTTTCAAAACCCCTCCTCTCTTGATGTTCGCAATTTAAAGGGCCGTTATTAACTGAGCCAATTTTGAAAACGGTAGCAGTTCGAATCAAAAATATGATAATTTAATATCTAATAATTTTTCCCAAGCTAAACATTGACAGTTCTTTTTATTTCTTTATACCGCGAGAAGGCGGGCGAGTGGCAAGTTTTTCTTTTTATTACACCAACGTACGGTGTAAAGAAATTCGAGAAAATGAGTCAAAAGAAAAGATAAAGCTTTCACTGGTTTTTTTCTTCCTTGAGTTATTTTTATTATAATATATAACATTTCAGCGACAACACAGATCTGGTCGTGGAAAAGGCTTATCTAGAAACGGAAACGTTTGTTTCTCCTCCTGTTATTTTCGTTTTCATGACGACAGTTTTATTAATTATTTCATTTAATTTTACACGATTTCCAAGTTTTCAAATTATTCGATTTTATATTAAAAAGTGTTACAACGCTTATTCTTATTTTTTCAACCAATTTTAAAGATATATAGAAAGCACTACCTACTTAACATACTCGTATGTCAACATTTATGTTTCAGCTACATTAGAATAAACACAAGATTAATTGTTTTACTTTTATTTTCCAAATTATAAGTGCTATTAATGGCGAATAAAAGCATCTGAGAACAAATTTTAGCATCTGAATTTGCTCATATTTTGTTGAGAAAATTTACATAAAATATTACCACTTACTCGTAATTTTCTTCTTAGAATATACTAACTTTTGTTTATATTTTCAAGCAAATATTTAATACATCTATGAAAAAATAGTTAAAATGTATTCAAGAAAAATAGTAATTTATTTAGCGGTGTTTACTTTTTAGTTTTTTATACAAAGCGTCAAATATGATGTACTACCCATGTTTTCTCACCATCGCGTGCTGCGCTTTCATGTAAACCCCAACCGAAAGAAAATGAAATATTAAACGTTTTCTTATTTGAACACTCGGTACGTTATATTGTGTATATCTAAAATAAAATATGTACTCGCATTTATATATATGTATATACATTCGTATTCGTATATGCAAGTATCAGTTTATTTATCCCACGGGCGTGTAAACGAGCAAGTCTGCGCACGACTAGGGAAACGATTCATGATTTGTTTTAGATTTTTTAAAGAAAAAGTTATGGAAAAGAGATGGAAAAGAGGTGGACTGGAATTAGGAATTATTATTATTTATTTACTTATTAAATAAAAATTAAAATAGACAAAAGATTCACAAAAAATTGATTAGTTGTAATCAAATATAGCTAGAAGCTGCTAGTTTTATTCAAAATATATTTTTAGTCGTCAACTCAAATTAAAATTTTTGACAAAAATATCTTAAAGAAAAAGGCTTGATTGTTGTAAAACAACTTTTAAATTGTAATTTGATGATCAGTTCTTGATAAAAAGAAGTTGGATCTAACTTAACTAAATATGATATATTTGTCTATTTTTTATTGTCAATAAAATGTAGGCTAAGCAAAATATTACTCAATTATTGTAAAATGCAAAGCGAGTTATCAATAGTACACTTGTTTTTCCAAGTCCTGTAATTGGAAGCTCGAAAATTTCACAACCGGTCTTATTATACAGCTGCAATAAAACCGATTTGAGACATCAAAATGATCTTAAAAAGGCTTAAAGTGAAAAAGCGGTCCAGAATAATTTTTCAGTTTTCTTGTTATCACGGAGAAACACCTCGTGATCTGGAGGCGAGCCTTCTTTCAAGTGGCTACAGAGCAATCAAGATGTACGAAATAAAACGAAATGAAAATATTCAATTAGTTTTTTATTTAACAACCTTAATGAGAGTTATTTAACAAGATTAGTTTTTCAAGAACTAAGTGTAGGTTTACGGTCTAAAACCTTCGAAAAACACATTCAATTTATAAGTCAAAGCCTTCAAAAGTCTTTGAACTTTCAAACAAAGTGAAAAATTGAATGTATTATTAACTTGTATTATTACTACCATATCACTGTAAAAAATAAAATATCTAAAATATTTGTGTCATTAAATTTATAGCAAAAAGTTGTAGCAATTGTGAATTTCATTTTAAGTATATTTTCCATATATTGGGTTTTTCTAGCCGTTTCACGAAAATATTATTATTAATGTATTCCACATTAAAAAATATTGTAACTCACGTAAGTTTTCAAATAAAATATACTTAGTAACAAGCATGTATTTTTTATTAACCTTGAAAAAACTATAAAACAGAAAAAAAAGTTTTACTAAAAAACTGTTAATGGCTTATTTAATTAAAAAATGAAATCCTTGTAAGACCAAAGAATTCGTGGGTGGTGCAAAAAGATAACCTGATGCAGAGGCACGGCCTGGGGGACGTAGTCCGGGACAGAAGAGCATACAACCTGAAGACGAGGAGAGCTGACCCCAACAGTCTTCGCAGACAGTGAGTTGGGATGGAGCCAGGGAGAAGAAGAAGACAATATTGCCAAGATAAATCAATTTGCCTCCTCTTATTCACATAGTTTTATCTTAAAGTTGATCCACTCAAAATAATAAACGGTTATGAAAAACTTCCTTGAGTCTTTATATCTAAATCATATCCGTCACTTATTTGTATATGGACATCTCTCTCTCGTTTGAGGCCATATTGGGAGTTGTATCAGCCATTTGAGTCTTGCGGCAGTCGGCATCATTTCTGAGTATAATTTATGAAAACCTTTCTGCACAGGACGTAGTATAAAGTATTTTAATTAGGTGAAGAGTCACTCAAAGATAAATTACATAGCAATAGGCTTCTGTTAGCAATCGACCGAAACATTTAAACTAGTTCATGGCCAACCCTATAGTCTCAGGAACCTCTAAAAGAGTGCTGAATAATTATAACTTACAACTGACACGCAATCTCTCGTTCCATAACAATAATTCGTTTATTTGTTCGAATCCTTTAAATGTAATAAACACGATATTTGAAGGATTTATTCAAATGAAGAAGTTTGTTGCGTTTTCTTGTTTAAATGGTTGGTACTTAAAACTGGGGGTGTCATTAAGTCATCAACGATGGTTTAAACATTAAAAAGGTAAAAAAAAGTAACAAAAATTAAAATTTCTTAATATCCCCTGTCTCTTGTTTTGTTAATGAGATTTTTCTGTGAAATGTTGGAAGTTTGGGCGTTTGAAAGTTAGAATCACTTTTATGGTTAAATAGGAATTCAATTTAAAGTTAGCCAATAACTAAAGCAAATCAATAATCAAAGTAATTAACCACTAACGTAATATAAGAAAACATGTCGAGTGTCAATGTATCAAAGAGGAGGAATTAAAGCATAACACATAGATGTATTAAGTAGGTTGAAGAAAGATGCATTAGATAGTTTGGACATGTGGATGGAATGAATAACGAAAGAATGACAGGCGGGTATACAAGTCAGAAGTGGAAGGTAGTGACATGCTGAGAAAAACGTGGCTGGGTCAAGTGAACCAGACTTTTAAAGAAAATAATGTGAAAAGTACAAATAATAAGTTTGCATTTGACGAGATGCATGAATGTGGAGGAGGGGAAATGTGTGTGTTTGGATAGAAAAATATGGAGATCTCTTCTTTCTGCCTACCCGCAAGGAACCCGGCGTCATGATAAGCATATACCATAGGTCAATCGATAATTTGTTTGTTTTCTGTTTACAGGCGACACACTTAGAAAAAGCACAAAGCATATTTTCAAATTTGCATTGAACAATAATTTGTTGGAATTTGTGAACGTTTAAAAGTAATGTAATCCTAGAAGTACTAACATAAACTTAAAATATAAGTTTGATCTTGTTAAACTAGAAAGATGTTTTTTTATTATAATTATAAAAACGTTAAACGATGAGCTTTTAATTTTACAAACCTTGGTTGTTGAAGACTCATTAAAGTTACAATTTTTTTTTATGCTTTTACTCATCTGAAATTGTTTTACAAGTTTTATTAACTAATCTAATCTAAGATGTATTTATACCTTAATACAGAAAAACTACGTTGTTAAATGTTCCGGATTGTCAGTAGCAGTGTTGCAATTATCAACAGCAGAAACATTATGATAATACGTTTCATTAAAACGGTACGCAATCCAGATGCTACATTTGCGCGTGGCTGACTGGATTACCTCTGTTGAATTTAAATAAATTAGTGACAATAATAATTCAGTTTGACAGTATAGATTCACTAACAATTCGAATCGGAGATAAGTTTTCAAGTAAAGACTGTCAGATTGTTTGAAAGATGGAGAAATTGTTCAACAATGCCATTAATTAATAAGACTTACTATCCATACACAAAAAAGATCTTCTAAGGTTACTTGGTTTGACATCGTAGCGTAAATCAAACCTGATGACTTCCGTGGCCTAGTTGGTAAGACACATACTCGTACATTCTAACTCAGGAATTACAGATTCGATTCATATTAAAACCCATTCTTTTTAAATACAGGATTTTAGTCTGGTTTTCACTTAAGGCCTCTTATTTCTAGTTAGTTGCAAGAGATTTTCAAATAGGAATAAGCCCAATAGGTTGTTCTGTTTGTAAATAAAGTGTAATAAAATACAAATACAATCAATTTGTTCCTTGTCAAAAAAATTTACTTATGTGGAGATATCTTCTTGAAAATGCCTCAATTAAAATTACTTATGTGGAGATATCTTCTTGAAAATGCCTGAATCAAAAATTTTATTATATAATATTTTGCAATTTTTTTTTCATTTTGATTACCATATAAATTATATATTTATTTTTTACTATGCAAAAATAAGGTCACCTCTATTTGATAGACATATTATTTTCCATTGTTATTTTATGTCGTATAATCATATGAAGAAAATACGTTTTTTTTTCGAATATAAAATTCCTTGCACTAGTAATTATTAATACGATTCAAGTATTGTACTGATTTGATATTCAGAAACTCAAAAATACATCAATCAAAAATGTAAAATTTTTTTATTCAAAACATATTTCAGAACACCTTTATTTTTCCAATTTAACAGCTGTAACTTAATTTTATTTTATTTAATAATAATTTGAAAATAATATATAACCCTTCTTGTCAGCTTTATACTTGTCCTCCATTACAGAGAGTCTATTTCTTTCTGTCGAATGGCGGCGAGCCTTTTTGACGGGAAAACACCACAAACTTGACTTAAAAAATCTTTGCCAATTGCACCAGCTAACTTCTTCTTAAGGGTTTTGTTTATGGTTTTTGTACTGTATTGTCTATATCGAAGTATGTTTTTCATTGAATAGGAGGGACAAGAAAATTAACAAAGACTTATTTATCAGAAGATTTAAATATACAATCAAACCGTTAATCACAATCGAAGCCCAATCAATAGTCTCACATTCTTGACTTGTAGTACGTTCAACGATAGACAAATGCGTTTAAAAAAAATACCTGTTATATGTGAACTAAATCTTTTTAAAATGCATAACTTCATGATTATAAGTTTTTATAGTTTTCTTTTAATTCTATAACTTATAAATATATAATTCAAAATTACTGTAACAAAACAGGTCTCAGCTCAGGTCGAAGATAGGGTAAAAACTCATATTTTAATTGTATTGTTGTATTATATTTTTATGGAATAAGGTACACGCTGGCAATTTTATTGCTAAATTATCAATCTCCTCAAACCAACTAGAAAGAAAGACTTTCAAGAAACGTTAATGAAAAATTAGACAGTAACCCCTTTTTTTATTAAATACTATATAGGTACCATGATGAATCGAACTCGTAATCACCAGGCTGGAAACACTGTTAGACGGAGTGTTTTACCAACAAGGTTACGGAGGCCATTATTCAGGAGGGTATATGTGACCGTAATCTAACTGTTACTTATCCCCCTAAGGAAGCGGAGGATGGGCTAGGTTCCTGGAGGATTAACTTCTGGACTGGTTTTACTCTTAGACCATTTTACATCAGAACTTATGTATTTTTATGAAGCTTGTATGATGTTTATCATAAGTTCATAAAACACTAATATAAAACTCTGCCAAACGAAAGGATGCTGCTAATTAAACGTGTCCATCTTCTTGAAAATTTGATCTCCTTGCTTTCAGAACTTTGGGTTTAAACTGGCAAGACTGTGTGCTAGCTGAAGTGCAACAGCTTTACACACACTATATACTAATTCTAATTTACAAACATGCATCTTCTTATATACTAATTCACACACATGTGTCTTCCATCCACAAAGTGGCTGACAATCATTCTCAAGGTCAAGAGAGATAGCCAATGATACAAATTATAATTCGGTTCTATTTTCTACTACCAAAGTTTGAATTACAAGATGGTATAATAGTTTAAAAATGTAAACAATAACTATAAATAATATCAAAAATTTATATAATTATCTCAAACATAAAGCATGGCGTTGTGAATAAAAACATGAATTTTATCATAATATATAATTTGATGTGGCAATCGGTACAGAGATGATAGGTCTAATTTCATATACCGGGGTCGGGTGGCTTAATTTTGATGTAATTATTTTCGATTCGAAAAATGAGGCTGCTTTTTGAATATATAATTGCTGTTTTAAATTCGAGAGCCTGGCACAGTAGATCGCCTAAGAGAAACAAATTATTTGTGGAACGTTTAAAGCCTTTATTTCTTGAATATTTTCATTAATATTAAATACTAGTGCGATAACAGAGGGTTACATCATTAAGATGTGAAAAAACGTCGTATTATTTAAAAAAAAAACTGGTAAAAACGGATAGGTATCGTGAATAAAATACCTTTTAAAAGGTTTATTTTATAATTTGAAAAAATCCTAATACTCAACGATATTTTTAAAAGCATAGATCCTTTAATAATAATTTGACTACCTCTGTTGTCTAGTAGTTACCGGAGGATTTTGAATTCGATTCCCGATGGTTCCCTTATAAAGGTCACTAGTCTGGTAAAAGAATTCGTCTTGTGACAATACTTGCACATGCTAGAATTGTGCGAGTGTTGTTGCCTCTTCAAGTACGGGGTAGTATTTCTAACACGTTCAATGGTGAACCGCGTGTTCCATGCCTAATCCAATGACCCAAAGGCTCCATTAATGGGGCCTAGCACAATGTTTTCTCAAAATTTCTGAATCATAAATTTTAATTTGTTGAAGGATATGGTACAAATTGTTTTCATTTGTTAAATTATTCAAATATGAAACACGTGTTATCCAAAAAGAAATACGATGAATTAAAAAAAAAAAAACAACACACATACTCGTATGCATTAACTGGCTAATTAATGGATGTTTGCGTTTTATTTGAAATATTGATAAACCTTAATCAATCCCATCAATCAATTATGTGCAAAAATATTATATTTTATGGATGAATGTATGGAGGTTTAATTCTGTTTTCAAAATGCATCGTATCATACAGTCCCATAGAAACCTACTGCATGTTTCAATTATGCCAGTACAGGTAAAATGTAGGTTGGGTCCTTTTTGCATATTTACGTCCAATTGGTAATTCCATTGTTGTATTAAACTAGCATTGCATACGGTATGACCTGGCGGATTAATTGGCATGTGGTAATCTTTTCCAAATATTCCGAGAGGAACATGCCTTAAAAAAACAAAATGAATTCCTCTTTTAAAAAATCTGGGAACTATCAGAAATCGAACCCACAGCCTCCGAGCTGAATGACAGACGTCTTACCTACTACGTCTTGGAAGTAGGTGATCACTTAAAAAAAACGGGGTTTGAATTATATTCTCTATTTCGATACGGATATATTGACCAGTAAATCTGGCTTACCTTCTCTAATGTTAACCTTAGTTGATTACTAACAAACTACAAAGATGAAAACTGAAACGTTCTCGAAACTTCGGCATCATAAATCAAACCACATTATACTACTGCGAAAGACTTTATACAACTGAATAAAAACCTTTTTGACAAAAAAATCAATAGATTCTTGATCTTATTCTGCGTACTGTCCTAAGACTCGATGTGCCCTCTCCAGCCAGGTCACAGTGTCTCCAGGAAACGTACCTATATAGTGGACAGCTGTTTAAGACGTGACCCAAGGGAGTCTGGATCTCCCCGCATTCACAAATAGACAAATTTGCTACGCCTCCCTTATAAATATTATGTGCATTGTGATCCACTGCTAATCCGCAATTGTTGATGATAATAATTATTTATTTTTAATATATTCTTAAAGTGGAAGTAAATGAAAATTGTAAGATTTTTTTACTAAACAGAAAACTATTTTTTCCGTCGTAAAATTAACTTAGTTTAAGATAATTAATCGATACATCTTTAATTAATGCTTTTTTTCTTCTTTCAGGATTCTTCTGCCTTAACTGGTTAATCAATCCACACCTTTCCAAACTAATAGTAACTGCCTATTCAAAATTTATTTTAACAACGTATTTTTATTTGTTGGATTTAATGATCCAAATATAATAGATTCCGAACTAGTTATAAGCTGAAATAGAGTTTAGTTTCAAAATGTTAATCTTTATCATATCATCAAAAACATATTTTTTGTATTAAGTTTTTTTTAAAGTGGATATTTAATTATGTTCCTTGATATAAAAAATATAAACCTTGATTGTTTTTGACAGAAAGTCATTTAATTTTGTATATTTAAGTTTATATAAATTAAATTCTAAGTGTCATATATTCTATAAAATATGTAAAAACCGGATTAACCACGAAGAACTTATAAATGAGATATGTTTTATTTTATTGCGAGAATAATTATCTTAAAATTAATTTAAGAACTGTGAATAAAAAAAGTCAAACTTAACTATTATATCCACCGTAACGCCCTATGGAAAAGAGTTCCAAAGCCAATTTGTGCAATTTCCCTGAATGATCCTCAAAACACCATCAACAATTTATTATTAGTGTTGTCGCCTACACAAATTACGAAATTATGCAAGAGTTCATTATAATAAATTGAAACGCTATCTTCGCGTACATTTTGTTCCGACACTTGTTAACATAATGTTTGATAGGGTAACTGCTGACACTGGGCGATAATCGTTCAATTATTATGCAGGATGTGGAAGGGATTTTTATGTTGTCGATTAAAAAGGCAATCCCAACACTTGGCATATATTTGCGAGAACGTGATACACCGATATATACAATATTATCTGAATTAAATAGCTGTTTTAGATGTGTCCAGTATAGGCAAGCTGTTTATTGTACGAATACATATAGTAAATTCTATTACATGTTTCTTGATTTTGAATGATTACTAACCAATTAAATTTTTTTTTTTTGTTAAAAGATGCATGATGGTTGGCAAAAATCTTTGCGGAGTTTAAGTCAGGAATATATTTTGACCATGTTTTCTTCCACAAGAAATATGAAAAATAAAGTTTCGAAGATCTGATCCTAATTTATGTGAGAAAGCACTTAAAAATTAAAACAAGAGGAAAAATAAGGCATCTTTTTAAAGATTCTTAAAAACAAAACATAAACGAGTTCTTGACAAGTTTTTTTACTGTAAAATCGGCGCTTCTTTTGAATTCAAGTAAGATTTCAAGTAGTTACTTGAAACCTTACTTTGGTTTAACAGTTTTTTTAGCAAGTTGATAACATGCCTTCATATAGATCCTTGTGCGTATTTACCAAATATTAATTAATGAATTCTTGTTATTTTGAAATAGTAAGCATTCTTGTTCCTTTGAAATATACAATCGAAAAGTGGAATAAATTGCTTTCGTTAACCCATCTCTTAGGTTAATTTATTAAAGATAGTCTATTCAGAATATGAGTATTTGCGCAATTTTCGAATAAATTTCTACTTATTTCAATAAACAAATATTTCTATAGGCTTTTCATACAAGAATCAGGTAGGGTAATGATAATTTACAGTACTTACCAAGGGTGAGTAGAAAGCTGAGCTGTCCACTCCAATACTAGGATAAGGATTCTGGTCCGTTGAAGGGTACGGGGTGCCATAGACTCCCACTCCGCCGGATAGTCTGGGGTAGCCTGCGGAGAGCGCCAGTCTGGCCTGGTCGTACTGACACGAGCAGACCGTCTGTCCGGAGACGGGGTCCGTCATGATGGGGCGACCCCCCTCACAGCAAGGGGCGGAGCCTCCGCCACCCGCGCCCCCGGGGGATGCCGCCCCTCCAGCGGCTAGCCCGCCCGGGGCAGAGCCGGCCGGACTCAGTGAAGGCGCGTGGGCGGATGATGCTCCGGGAGATGTAGCCGAAGCACCCGTTGTCGGTTGGCCACCTTGCACCAGTAACTGTAAAAAAATAAGAATTAAATTTTATGAATAAGTAATATCTTATGAAAAAAATTTCCATGATCCCTTTATATTTATTTTGTCATTCAATATTTTTTAAATATTATTTATATCTATTTTCATTATTAATATGATATTAAAGCAATTGCAATGTAATTATTATATTGTACGTAATCTTTTTTATTTTCAGTAGTAAAATAAGAATTTTGTTACAAACAGCTTACAAAGAATAATCAACCTTGCACAGTATATTACTTCACAGGGCATGATTGTTATATTAATTTCATTAAATCCCCATAGATGGCAGCATAAATCCATTTAATTTTTCTAGTTAGTGTATGTACTTGTATAAGATCAGAATTCTAAATCATTGACGGCCAAACAAAGTGCTTACAACAGATATAATAATAGAAAGATAATAAAATACTAATTTAAAGTTAGACATATTGAATATACAGATTTATTTACATATATTTAAAATAAATACCGAAAACAATCAAATTTAGAAATTTTACTTTATCGTAATCGTGGTAGTTGGACGTTAAGACGTTTGTCTTCCGACCCAGGAATAACGAGCTTGATTCTTGTTGGCACCCAATTTTGTTTAAAAGAGCTTCAGTCGGGTTTCTATCTTTAATATCTTTCTAATTGATTGAAATAGATTTACGCATGAACCTAACTTATAATTAATAATAGGAAATGAGTTAAATGTGTAATAAATGATATTATAAATGCTGTTAAATTAGTTAAAAGTTTATTTTTTTGGTATAAAAACGCTTGTTTAAATAAGAAAAAAAATTAACGAATAAGTAAATGAATGTGTAAATAACATAAAATCCGTTGACACTGACAACTACTGACAGGTTTCGTCCTCCTTTTTGGCAGAAAGCCGCAGAAGGGTAAATATGAGCACGTCCACGAAAGACGGTATCCAGTTACCCGCTGGCCCAACCCACCCCGGTGTCTTCTTACGTCATCCAGACAAACTCAATCACCATAGATATATATAGATGTTTATTTGCAAACAAAATCCAACGTACAAAATATTTATTTTCATTTTATTAAAAATTTCGAATAAGCATAACATATATATTTCATATAATATCAAACGATTAACCCGTAAAATGTGGTTTTAGAGTGTTTTTATAACGTATAAAACTCATAATCCTGTCGTGTAGATCATGACTGAGCATTGTGACTCATGATAGCCCTTAACGATTCCTCTCTATCTATCACTGCACTCTTGCCGTTCGAAAAGCAATTGTTAAGGGTAATCCTATTTCGTTTCTCAATTGGCCCGTTCAACGGATTGGGGCTATTTCTCTTGTGAATTGTCTTTTCCCGCTTCCAGTGACCACAAAGCTCTCCAAACTGTCTTCTTGGACAAGAACAATGTATCCAAAGAACCGTAGGACTCGTCGTAGATATATTGTTGACAATCTGTTGGTTGACAGACTTTAACTTCTTTGAGAATGGAGATATTAGTTCGCCTTGTCGTTCATAGATTTTGCAAATTCTTTCTCCAGTGCCACATTTATATGTATCTCGCTTGCTCTCAGAATCCACGTCGTCGCGTCGAACATAAATATTACAAAGATAAAGGATTTAGTAAGACACATTTTCATCGTGGTTGTAATTGTTCTGCTCTTGCATAAAACTATCATAATATAAAACGGTGCTTGAATATAAAATATTCACGGAGCTAACTATTTACTACTCCTATGAATACACTTTCAACAATTTCCCAAATAAACACATAAATGCCACCTCGACACATCATCTGACAGCCGAATGTCAAAACTATATAATTTTAACTCTTAACAATTATTTATTACATCAGGATGTGGATAGTTATAAATTAATACTCGTACAATTTTGCAATTGAAATTTTACACGGAACGTCTCATTTCATTTACAGAAGTGAAAATAATCCGATATATTTTATTATAAATCAGAACTATCTAAAATATTATCAATAATAGTGTGATATTTGGCTATGCTGACATCTTCTTTCAAATTTCAAATATTTTTTTCACCTCGGAGGAACTTCCAAGCGTTCGGGATAGATTTGGGTGTTTATTATTACAATGCCCATGAAAAAAATTACCAGTATTATGTATATTTTACGTTACAGAATGTATTTTACAAATCTATTATGTATATTACAAATCGACTACACTGCTTTTTTGTTCTTTCATATATTGTAAACAATTGCATAATTATCCAATTTGTAAAATATTCGCTTTGGGGTTACATCTAATTTAAAAAATAATACATATCATAAGAGGTGGAGAAATGACATCTCCTCAAATTCCTCAGAACATGTTAAATGTGGGTTGAACGTTTCTTACATAAATATGGTATATTAATTTCTTTGTGTCCGTCCTTTTAGTGGACAATGTTTTGTTTTTTGCAAGGACTTCACAAAACAAAAAAAAGTAAATAAAAATATTTTATCAAAAGATTTGACTTTCATTTTATGGACTCTTAAATGAAATTCACAGTATACTAAATATTATTTCGCAGACGCAGTACGCTTGATGAACCTTTCGGAAAAGGGGTTGAAATATTCGATTATGAAAAAATATTGATAAATTTAAAAAAAATCAACATATTTCTTCTATTTATTCTTCTAATCGGTCGTTTCCTCAATCCTGAGGATCGTGATCACTGAAAATATTAAACATATTTCACTCTTGTGATAGCGATATCTTGCCTTGTGCAGAACCTTTGGAAACATATTTACTTGGTGGATTTTTTGAGGAAAATGCTTACACAACGTTTTACTTATTTCATTTTTTTAAATACTCGTAAGTCATATATTGAGCTAATAATCAGATAAAATTAATCTTAAATATACACGTAGAGAGAAAAGTTGGTGAAATTTATTAAAATAAAAACTATGTCAATAACTGTTACATAATTGAATATAATTAAGTTTTTCATATAATTAGATTTATGTCACACCTTGAATTTTTTTTTAAAATGTATTATATTATGTTATTTCATGGATAATGAAGTGCCGGACTGTTGACCAACCTGATTGGAGATGTTTCAGGGACTCCCCGTGTTCCTGTTGAAACGTATTATGTGGTTATGATTATTACACATACATACATACCATCACACCCTATCAGAGTAGATAGAAAGAAGAGCAACAAACATATTTCGCCTATTCTACATCCATACATCTTATCATACATCGCATACGATTTATCTCACTTTTTACATCTTCTTTCAAAATATCGTTGATCTTGATCCAACCATATTTTCCTTGGTCTTCCTCTACCACCCCTTCCACTCGCATTTGCACTGTATAATTTTTGGTAGTATTTCTTCATGCATTCATTGTACATGTCCAAACCATCTCATGATGATCTTCTTAAACTTACTTAATATGCCAGTCTTAAGTTCACTTTCATCCCTGATCACTTTATTTCGTACATTGTCACCTCATATATAATATTATTTTCAGTGCTTTATAATTAAAGATATTACCTATAATGATTATTGCTATATATATTTTCATACATTTAATAATATAAGGTTTCAAACTTAATTATACTTTTATTGCACTTTCAATTCTCAAAACAACATGACTAAAGTTTCCTGACTTTCGTGTAAATTGACTTGACCAAGGTTGGAGAGAAAGATGATGGATCGTCATAAATGAAGAACTATCACTGAGTATAATCTCTTAGAATGATTTGTTTTCGTTAGATAGAACATTATTCTTTCAGGAAACTTCTTTAATATATACAGCCTCAATGCAAAAATAAATACTTATGATGCAAACAAATATATAACAATAAATATCTGACACCAATGGTAATTTGAAATAGTTTAAGAGCTTCGATTTTTTTTCTAATGAACGATTGAAATATATGTTTAAAAGGCCCACAAAACATTTTACTCTCAATCTATTTGAAATGCCAACAATAAACTTCAAAGCGTTATGTAAAAAAATATTGATATTTTTAAAAGTGTGTTAGTTGATTGAATTGCGTCTTATAAAAAACAATTATACGAGTCGGTGTTATTTAAAAAAAAAACAGAAAACTGAGTGTTTTTTTTACATTTAAATATCTGTATCAGTCAAATTTATAATCAGTGTTTTGTACACGAATATTAATTTGAGTTTAACCGATAAACCATTGTGTAATTTATTGAACTTAAAAAGTTATATAGCTTTTAAAACTTTTCGAACTATAAGTTAAATTTTCTATTTAAATATTCAGAAGCTGATGAAATAAAACTGAAAACATTAAATACATGAAAAATATTCAGATTTTATGATACTATAAAGACACTTCCATGATTTGATTGCTGAAAAATCTGTCGTACCAACTATACTTATACTTTGCGGTTTCGATTTAGTTTGGTTGGAAACAATTGCCAGATTGTGTTGTTTACAGCCTAAGATTAATACAATAATAAAATGTGGAAAAAAATCTTGTAAGTTTTTAATGAACCACCCATTATTATTGATAAAATCAGAATATATTTAAATTGATTATTCTTGCATTAAATGAAAATCCATAATTTTTCATCCAGCCTGTAGTTTGTCGAAGGTAGAAACCTTATGCTTCGTCCACCGCATGACGTGACCTTAATACGCTGGACAACCCTATAAATATACGTGAGAGTATATCCGCAAAAAATATCCAACAAACATTTTCCCTGATTTATTGTAAGATATTTGAGGAAATTTATTTCAAGACTGCATATGTGTATACATGTATCATATATAAGCATTCAGATATTGAAATAATAGGAAATAAATGTTCTTTGGATTGGATCGCTATTGCATACTTGTATATATATCCATTTCGTATTTGTACGTAGCTTAATAACTACACTGATACTTTTATTTTAAACCTACAACAATTTAAACCCAAGGAATGCAAATTGGCTTTCTAGAGTTTAAAATTTTTATTTTAAACCTACAACAGTTTAATTTTATTTTAAACCTACAACAATTGAATTGAAACCTACAACAATTAATAACCACACTGATACTTTTATTTTAAACCTACAACAATTTAAACCCAAGGAATGCAAATTGGCTTTCTAGAGTTTAAAATTTTTATTTTAAACCTACAACAGTTTAATTTTATTTTAAACCTACAACAATTGAATTGAAACCTACAACAATTAATAACCACACTGATACTTTTATTTTAAACCTACAACAATTTAAACCCAAGGAATGCAAATTGGCTTTCTAGAGTTTAAAATTTTTATTTTAAACCTACAACAGTTTAATTTTATTTTAAACCTACAACAATTGAATTGAAACCTACAACAATTAATAACCACACTGATACTTTTATTTTAAACCTACAACAATTTAAACCCAAGGAATGCAAATTGGCTTTCTAGAGTTTAAAATTTTTATTTTAAACCTACAACAGTTTAATTTTATTTTAAACCTACAACAATTGAATTGAAACCTACAACAATTAATAACCACACTGATACTTTTATTTTAAACCTACAACAATTTAAACCCAAGGAATGCAAATTGGCTTTCTAGAGTTTAAAAATAAAAATGTTAATTCATATGCAAAACTTCAAGTAAATTATGTATATTATATAACCAACTCATTTTGTTACTATTTTTTTCAGAAATTTTGCTAACTCTCAAGTTATTATAAGTGTACATTTTAAAAACACTTAAAAAAACAATAAAAAGTTTGCAATCGGTCTGAAAATATTAAATCTGACCAAACACGTGTGTCTTTAAAATATATTTTTTATAGTCAACTTATATCAAACACTTATGAATTATATACCTATTTTTAAAATGCCCAATTAGATTAAAAGAGTAAAATTATCATATTGTAGAATATGTGTAGAAATGTGTGAATGAAATGGATGCTGTGACCTCTGACCTGGGTGTACACAGAAAGTTTCCAAATACTTTTGAACATGTTTAACTTGGCGATTTGCCGTTAGAAAATCTCTATTTGGCCAAATGAAATATAGTCGAGATTCTCAATTTGCGGTGAGCTTCACTTAAAATAATTGGAAAAATTATTATACTACAAAATGCCTTTATGAGAATAAAAAAATTATCTCAACATAAGGATATGCAAGGAAAACTTGAACGTGACAAAAAGTGATGAAAGTAAAATAAAAATGGTAGATATAAGAGCGTTGAGTAGAAATGGTGGAAAAATAATGTATGACAGAATACGATATGCGGGCATTAGGAAATAATGCGAATTGAAAGTAGATGAATTGCTTAAAATGAAAAAAAGGATCATTTAAACCGTTTGGTCACATGAAAAAAATTAATTATGAAAAATTAACAAATATAATCTATACGAGTAATGTGGAAGGTTCGAGAAGTTTGGAAATAGCTAAAAAAACATGACACGGCCAAATGAAAAAAAGTCTGAAAGAGGGATGTTTGTTAATACTTCATAATAAATATGAGAGTATAAATGCCGAGATGTATGGACGCGGTAGAAGCGAATGATGTATGCCAGGATTTAATGAGGTGGAGATATGTTCTCTCTACCTAGTCCAATATGCACATGGCGTGATAGTGATCATAAAAACTTCATGAACGACGATCATAAAATTGAAACGATTTCCTAAATATAACAATTTAAACCTAACGATTCATTACCATTATTTTAGATTTTGAGAATCGGTCTCGTTTCTTTTTTGTACTGTTCAACCTCTTGTATTGTTTATTATTACACTTCCACTGTATACAATATAGCTTCAAGGACTTACTGCCATATGACAATCTCTTTCAACCAACCGGAAATATTAATAGCTAGTATTTTCTCTCACTTGCTATCATAGAACAATACCGTTAAAACGTATTCAAAACATGGTTCCTTCTATTTTATTGTTAGCATATTTCCTACAAAAGTTCGCCTTGAGTCATGCCGCATTATTTGCAAAAAGCGTTGATTAAGAGTAGTGAGCTAATCCTTTTATATTTTATTCAATGACATAATTTTTAGTGATGGCTTTAAGCCGTAGTTGACATAAACTAGCTTAACGGAAGACATGAAAGAGCCCCGAGCAACCCGAGTGTATTTGCTTATCCAATTGATTATTTAATATTCTTGTTTGCCCGAGCAAACAAATACCAGTCAACAAGCAAATCGCGCTTTTGTTTTAAGGGAGGGGAGAACGAATATGGTATTTCATAAGTATTTTACTCCAAGCCATTCAGATCGATGTTAACAGACGTATTAAGTGTGTGGGTTAAGTATCGCCGACAAAGGATTAGTCAATATTTAAAAGATGGCTTTCCACGGTTTGTGTTTACCCAAATCTAGAAGATACTCAGTACTCTTGACTTGAGACCAGTCGGACGCTTTATTTCTTAAGAAGCTTAGATCCTTTCCTACTATCTCGATATATTCAACCAATATATGGGGACTTAAATTATTCTGATATCATATTTCTAAATATATAAGTTTTTTTTAGGTATTTTTATACCCACTCATATTCAAACACAATTACACCGCTTACAATTATGACTAATGGGATGCACTGTTGGTAAAACAAATTTCGTCCAGTGTGATCTAACGGTTAGCAATCCCACTAAGCTAACGGATGTCCCAAGTTCAATTCCTCAGGATTATACTCTTAGAATACTTTACATCTAAATTAAGGTTTTTCTTAAGCTTATGTGCATCTTACCATAAATTCTCATAGCGCTATTAAACAAAACTAAAATAATGCCATATAAAATTCTACTTAGAACTTTAAGTTTGGGCTATCAAGACTGTATGCTTGCTGATGTACAACAGCTTTCACATAATGAATCGATTCCTATACAGGCATTTCCATCTACAGAATGACTGACAATCATATTCATTCATAATGGAAAGCCCACCGTATCGTTAAACAAATTTAAAATATAATGGTTAATACAAGTTGTGAAAATAATAGTCACAAAATAATAATTATATGATAGGCTATCCCTCGTGATCGAATCTGATTGTCAGCCGTCCTGCAGATAGATGACGCTTGTGCATACATCAGTTGATCGTTCTCAAACTGTTCTACTTCTGCAAACGCATAGACTCGGTAGGTTATACCTAAATATCTGATAGCAACAAGATGAAAGTTCTAAGTTAATCGGCAGGTTTAATCTGCTGCAGTCTTTTATATTGCGCATTTTTTGTATTGCTTAATTACTCTATAAGATACCAGTTTAAAAGCTACAAAGAAATATAAATTCAGATATATTGTATTATACTTTTACTGTATACAATACAATCTGGTGGGCTTATTATCGTGATGAAATATCTTCCAACCGACGAGAAGTATATAAAAATGCATTAAATTAAACGGGAATCGAACCCATACCCCCGGGTCGAGAGACGTGAGCGTCTTACCAACCAAGGCAAGAAGATTATCGACGTCGGATCTAAAATGCCCCGGCCATGAATCCGCCAGGAATAGAACCTGCGTGAATGAATACTAGCCATTATGAGCTGCGCATTCAATACGTGAACGACAATTTTAACACGTGTTTGGTGAATTAGAATTTTCTGAATAACTAAACCGTACTATCTATTAATTTTAATTCAAATATTTTCAATGAATTATCCGCTTTGAACCGTTTATGAGAATATCGGTATGTAAACTTACTCCTCGAAAATAATTGTATATTTCTTCTTGTGTACTTATATTGAATATTTCATTTCAAATCTTACATTGTAATAAATATATATTAGGTCCTTACATATGAAATTGGCGTTTTGCCGTACTGGCAACTTTGATCTCAAATATCTTCTCTTTGGTTAGGAATTCCAAATTAAAATTTATACAGCTACTTACTCAAGTATTTGTGTTTCGAAAATTATAATTCATTTGTTTTTTCCTCAATTGTTTTTTTTCTTTGCGTCACTCAGTTTACAAAATGGAAAACTTGAAATATCGCGTTATTTACGAGTACGAGTTCCACCGTGGCACCAGTGCTGCAGAAACGGCTCGAAGGATTAATGATGTGTATGGCGACGGTGCCGCAAAAGAAAACACAGTGCGTTTTTGGTTCCAACGTTTTCGTTCTGGAAATTTCGACCTGCAGAAGAAGCCCCGTGGACGGCCGGAGACCAAAGTTGATAATGAAGAATTGAAGGCTATTGTGGAAGCGGATCCATCGCAAACCACGTCCGAGTTAGCTGCAGGCTGCGGTGTTAGTGATAAAACTGTTTTAATCCACTTGAAGCAAATTGGGAAGGTGAAAAAGCTTGAAAGGTGGGTACCTCACGAATTGAGTGAAGCAAATCAACAAACGCGCGTTGACTGCTGCGTTGCATTACTCAACCGGCACAATAATGAAGGGATTTTGAATCGAATCATTACCTGTGATGAAAAGTGGATCCTGTATGATAATCGGAAGCGCTCATCGCAATGGCTGAACCCTGCCGAACCAGCCAAACCATGCCCCAAGCGAAAATTGACTCCAAAAAAGTTACTTGTGAGCGTTTGGTGGACTAGTGCTGGTGTCGTTCACTACAGCTTTCTTAAATCTGGCCAGACGATTACGGCAGATGTCTATTGTCAGCAACTGCAAACCATGATGGAAAAGCTAGCTGCTAAACAACCGAGGCTGGTTAATCGCTCTAGGCCACTGCTGCTTCATGATAACGCTAGACCACACACTGCACAACAGACGGCTACCAAATTAGAAGAGCTTCAATTGGAATGTCTAAGACATCCACCGTACTCTCCGGACCTTGCCCCGACAGATTACTATTTTTTTCGAAATTTGGATAACTTCTTGCAAGGGAAAAAATTCAACTCCGATGGGGCAGTCCAAACCGACTTCAAAGATTTTATTGATTCCCGTCCGAATGGTTTTTTTAGTAAAGGGATCGATGAACTACCTATGAGATGGCAAAAGTGCATAGATAGCAATGGTACATACTTTGATTAAATAAATATATTATATTAAAAAAAAATCAACTTTATGTTCCTCCCAAACAAAACGCCAATTTCATATGTAAGGACCTAATATATGGAGGAAAGATATTATTTAAAACACTGTTTATTTCGCTTTTTAAAGATAAATATATATCAATCACGCTCGATAGAACTTTTCATAGACGATGTTCTGAAAAATATTAATATCCTAAAAATGTTAATATTTACTTAGAAACTCTGCCCACTTAAGAGTTAATCACGATTAGTCACACAGAAGTCATAATATTCGGGAGTTTACCTTTCCGTTGCAATGGAGGGCTCACCCCTTAAATCTTATATCTTTCAAACAAAATGCCTAACATACGGCACAAAAGCAAAATAAGCAAAAATACACAATTAAAATGTAAATTCTTGTATTCGTAGATAGAAACTTTTTTCTATAAGTGCTTCAGTTTAGCTTTTCTCATCTACACAGAAAAATCTTGAAAGGATAGAAATAAATTCAAAAAGGAGTTATGGTTTTAACCAAACGTCCGTTGCGTATACGTTTGAAAAGATACTTTTTGATGAAGAGTAGGGATTTTGTTGGGTCAGTTGTCAACGGAAATATCATCCGGCTCTTTACTTACCCCGACAAAAATGATATAGTCTGAAGGTTGAAGTGCATCGCAAATGTTTGTCACCTCTCTTGGAAAATGAGCCCCTTTTGTTTGCCGTTACGATGGTAGTATAACAGCTTTATTTTTGTAAAGCATACAAGGGTTCTTGTAGCCTCTTAAACGTATATGATTTAATATGATATTAAGGAAGATTAATTTATCTCTTAATAAGATTGACCGTTATTCAGCTATTTTTTTATAAATAGCTTAATATACTGAAACTATAGTTTGTATGCTACTATAATAAACATTAATTGTATTAAGTATAACAAAACGGGGTCTTTACTAAGTACAATTATTTCCCAACTATAGTTCGGAAATTCTAGGATGAGTCCTGTGACAGCTCACAAATTTGCCCCAATACAACCTTATGTAATGTATTTACCTAAATAATTCGCTATTTATTAGAATTGAGGCTTATATTAAAGTTGATAAAATAACTAAAATTACTGAACATCGTTACAAGGTTGTATTGGGGCAAATTTGTGAGCTGTCACAGGATTCATCCTAGAATTTCCGAACTATAATCAGATAATTTTTAAACAGGTCTTAATAGATTTTTTTTTAATTTTTCTTCAACGAGAATCGAGACTACCCTTAATAGGCTGAAAAAAAGTTCGTGAGATGTAAGATAAGATGAAAGGTTAAAAGTATGTAGACACAACTAAGAAAATCTCGTTTTATAGAAAAGGGAGACAGAAAAGAAAACCGTGACTACATGAAAAGGACTGGATTTTAAAATAAAGTATTCCTATAAAATTTAACATGGAGAGATTATACAATGTAAAGGGATCGAATGGTGAATGTCTGGATAGAAAAGCATGGAAAACTATTGTCTCGGCGTAATTAAATATCGTTAAGGGCGTACATATTATGATTAAAAGGACATATGATCTAACTCAGTGGTCCCCAACCTTTTTGTCGCCGCGGACCGGTCAACGTTTCATAATTTTACCGCGGTCCACTGGGGGGGGGAGGGGTGACACATTGAATGTAGTTTTTTTTTTTAATTTAATAACAATATATTTGTACAATATACGAGTATAATAATAAAATTTACAACTGTGGTACATAAGTTATAGTGACAAATAATAGAGAAAACACAAGGTTTGTGGGGAAAATTAAGAAAAAATATAAAATAACAATGAAGCATTATTAAGTTTCAGGTAATTTTTAATTTTCTTTTGGATTCATGGGTATTTTCAATATTTTTAAGGTTCAACGGAAGGTTAAAAGTATTTTTTTCCAAGATAGAGAAAAGAATTTTGAGAATGTTTGGGGTTTAATATCGGGATTTTAATGTTATTCTGATATCTTGCAGATATATTAACTTGAAAGTTATTTATCTATTTTCTTTAAAAGTTTTTATGTTGAAGTTTTATGTGTTTTGATTTAATATTTTTAATTGAATCGTGTTAAAACATGCCTTCAAAATAAAATACAGTTACCCCTTAAAAATGAATAAAAACAGATTTAATATTTTAACTTAATGCTAAATCAATGAGAACACTGAGCTTGCTTCATTGAAACGAGATGGTTCCATCTGGGGGTAATAGGAGATTGTGACATCCGAAGTGTCTTGCTTATGTCCAGTTTATTTCTTTGTTTTGTTTTGGTTGCTGTCACTGCAGAAAACCCCGCTTCACATAGATAGGATGTCGGAAATGGCAATTGGGGTTTTAGTGCTGTGGTGGCAATCTCAGGGTATTCCGCCATGACTCTAATCCAGAACACCGGCAGAGTTGTTGTCTCGAACAGGTATTGTCGAAAGGTCGATGGTAACTTAGCGTGAAGGGGTTTTCGACGGAATAATTATTTTAAGCTATAATTAAGTTTTATTTGGTATGTTCGATTTTTCAAAAGTAATTTTGATTTTTAAGCAGGCCCTTGCGCGGCCCAGTACCATTTGGTCCACGGCCCGGTACCGGGCCGCGGCCCGGGGGTTGGGGACCACTGATCTAACTGGTTAGGTATATTGAGAGATAAACATAACGGCGGCTTATATGGAATCATTTTTTAGATATGGTATTT
This sequence comes from Odontocerum albicorne, assembly GCA_949825065.1. Lineage (NCBI taxonomy): Eukaryota > Metazoa > Arthropoda > Insecta > Trichoptera > Odontoceridae > Odontocerum > Odontocerum albicorne. The sequence goes on from OX463843.1 coordinate 16,478,594, forward strand.
ATTGATTATTTTTATACATAAAGGTTTTATGTATGCTTATTCGATATTTATGATTCTTGAAACGGGTGAACAATAAACGATTACAACATGTTGAGAAATTTCATTATTTAAAAAGCATTTTAACGACAATTAGTAAGAAATCGATAGATTTTGAAAGTACTCAGTAAAGTGTTTAAAAATCAATCGGAAAATATTCCAATTTTTTTCTGCACTGTCGTGTGGTAGTGCCAACTTTGATGTTTAGAAGCGAATCTTGAGCATTAAGAGTTATAGAAACACGATAAATGCGATAGAAATGTGGTAGAAACACGTGTTCTACGTAGAATGTATAGTATGACAATATTTGATAGAGTAATAAATAATTGGATAAAGAATAACTGTTTGTAAGAGATGGATGTTGGAAGTAAAATTTAAAAAGGAATGATTGTTTGGCCACATTGAACGAGTTTTGAAATATTAAAGAAATAAACATACTCGTATGTGTATGAAAAAGGGGGCTAGGAAGAGGAAGAAAAGTGAGTAAGAGAGCAAGAATATAGCTGAAGAAATTATAACTAGGAGAAAGGTAATAAGTTTGGGAAACAGCAGAGTGTGTGTGTGACGAGATATATAGATATGGATAAGGCGAAAGCTGTGTACATGAATAGAAAGACATGGAGAAATGTTATCTCTCTCTACCTCAAAAGGGGCATGGTTGATGGAATGTATGTGTTTTGTGGATTGGATTTTTTAACGAGTAAGTATAAGTGGAAAAGTTCCACGAAGAAAGAAGAAACGCAACATTCATTGGACGGGGCAAAGATATGGGTTTTAGTAAATTAAATATGCCTCGCAAAGGAGAATCGAAAAATACATGGTCTGTAGTTTTATCATCCAGACCACACTCGCAGCCGGGATTCTCCAGAATACTCATTCTGCAAAGATAACCAGCCACCACACAGTAGCCCGTCCGCAAACGACGGATGATACCATAGACACTTCCATCTTGTTCATTCTTGTTAGGTATACTCGTATTAAACCTTAGTTTCAAAGGGATATATTGTTGGATTGATTTATATCTAAATCCTTTATTAACACCAGTTATATCTCAATCGGTGCCAAGTATTATGTTTAATTTTATTTAAAAGATCAGTTACTGGCTGTGAAAAAATCAGATGGGAGACAACTGGTAGAACATGCTTCCTTTTCCAAGGAGTCAACACATTCATTACCAGTGATACCAATGTGTGAAAGAGATTTCTTAACTTTAATGTTTATAAAAATATCCAGAACAGACTCGAAATCGCTTTATCAAAATATTTATAATTAAATAAAAATATTGTGGTCGAGAATATAGTATGTATGTGTATATAAAATTAACGTCATCGTTAAACTGGGCTCAATTTTTTATTTAAACAAAAAAAATGGGATTATGAATTTAAAAATAATAACAATACCATGTTATTTTCTGATTTTAAATCAAGCGTATTGAGTTTTACACACTACATTGATTGATTTTTTAAGCAATAATTGAAATATCAATTTTATTTAAGTGTCTATTTATTTACACGTAACCTTGTCATACAAAAGTAAAAGTAAAACTTAATACAACTTATAATATAGGACGCTGTTTTTAGCAATATGATATATCTGAATACCTATGATTAGTATATATTGTACATACATACATACTATCACAACATTTCCCTATCAATATAGGCAGAGAGGAGAGAGAGCTATACTTTTCCATCTCACCACATATCCTTAGCCTTTTATATTGTACATCCACACACTTCCTCATACAACTTTTATAATTTCTTATTTTCAAAACACCATTCACCTGATTCAACCATACTAATCTTGGTCTTCCTATATCACGCCTACCACTCATGTTTGCACTGTATATTTATTTTTCTAGTCTTGTTTCATCCATTCGTTCCACATGCCAAAAATATCTCCAAGTGCTCTTCTTTATCCGTATTCTGTCATAGAATTTGTTTACCTCCTTTCAGTATTTTACTAAATTATTATTGTTGAATATCATCTTAGCAGATTTTGATACTGTCCGGTTTGAGTATAAATGTTTTAGTGACTAATTGACTTTGTTTTCCATCGCTACATGCCATTCGATGTATCTCGTAGCTCTTTCACAATATGAAAAATATTATACCACTCAAATAGCTGAATCCCTCAACTATCATAAACAATAAAAATCGATTTTTATTACCTCACGTTATGGACAAATTTTATCGATTATTACATTTTTTTAATTAACTATGTTGTTACTAATCGCATACTATGAAAAGCTTGAAAAATAAATATAATGAGAAAAATTTAACAAACTTTTGTTACTGTAAATCACCACTTGAAGTGGTAGGTATAGGAAAACAACATTTGTTTTCTACCCGCGAGTTTGGGATTTAATCTCCGAAAAAAATCTTTATTAAGTTTGTTCACATTCAAGTCTATAAAAATATTAGCACACATGATTAAGTCGGCTAGATTTTTTTGTATCTAACAACAATGTACTGAATTTATCTAAATTTTGTTATCTAAGAACGTCATAATATATAGAAACAAAAACCGAAATGTATAAACAACTAAATAATAAATATCAGTTATCATATATTTTTTTCATTAAAAAATGATTTATAATAATTCTGACATAAACATTATTAAGGGCGTTTAATTGATAGAAATAAATTTGCTAAATATTTACATGAAAGAAGATAGAACCTAATATATGATCATAGTATAAATAGGCCAAAACCCATACGACGACTGTCGCCAAAGAAATAATACGAGAATTGAATTTTGAATACAAGAGAGAGCGAGAGAGGAATACTTGGATTCTCTCCGAAAGTAATTCGAAATTTGAACTCGGTGGATCCGTGATACTGAACGAATTTTAAATACCTAGCTAATAATTTTTGAACCAGTGTAAAAGGTGACGATGTATAAATGATATATATATATATATATATATATATATATATATATATATATATATATATATATATATATATATATATATATATATATATATATATATATATATATATATATATATATATATATATATATATATATATATATATATATATATATATATATATATATATTATATATATATATATATATATATATATATATATATATATATATATTATATATATATTATATATATATATATATATATATATATATAGTATATATATATATATATAATATTATATATATATATATATATATATATATATATTATATATATATATATATATATATATATATTATATATATATATATATATATATATATATATATATATATATTATATATTAATATATATAGTATATATATATATATATATATATATATCTATATATATTATAGATATATATATATATATATATATATATATATATATATATATATATATATATATATATATATATATATATATATATATATATATATATATATATATATATATATATATATATATATATATATATATATATATATATATAATATATATATATATATATATATATATATATATATATATATATATATATATATATATATATATATATATATATAGATATCGCTAAATTCCAAAAGTTTCCGGCCTGAACTAGATAGATCGCGTATGGCCCACAGCGCCTCTAATGGTCAGACATGCATAAGTCAAAATTTGATCTCAGAAGTATTTTATTTATTTTTTTATTATTACACATGACAAGAAATATACACAATTTGCGAAAAAACAACAGGTAATTTGATTTAGACATTCAATTTTAATGGCTCTGGGTTTGTTGCCTTTCATTTGTCGTATCCCCAGTAAACTAGGCTTTTGCCTGTATCTCACTGAGGATATTTAGCATGAAAAAATAAATCAATACTTCTTTCCGATTTTTTATAACACAAAAATAAAACCCCGTTGCACGCTCTCATCAACCTGACAAACAGTGACACTCAACTACAACTGGAAAAATCTTGCGAAATTCAACTCCTCACACAACATCACTCCAGAAAGGCCAAAAATATTCATCCCACAATATACCGAACACAATCATAAGAATGAAAATTAAAATTAAAACAAAAAATACACAGAAACACAAATACAAAAACAACCAAAATTAAAACCATAAGAAGAAACCCACACTCACGAGCTCACACAAATCTTTTACACTCGTCATTCATCCTGAAAGCCCAAGTACTCAAAATCCTGTCGCAATAACAACCACGCTCCGATCGACTGTCTAGATGGTTTTCCTACCTTTACCTTTATTGAAGTCGGCACGCCATAGTATGTTACCGAAAGTCATTTAACATTTTATTTAAGACAGTTATCAAAACCCTATCAAGTTTTTTTTTCATCATAATGGAAAGCCTCGCGGAAATTAAACAACGTTCAGATGTTAAGTTTCTTTTTTCTTTTCCCTTATTTTGCTTTCCTTCTGAGTAAACTTTTTACTAAGGTTGTGGTATCAAATTTTATTGTAACATCCCCTGATCATGTGATGGGTGCGGTCGACTTTGTGTCTGTCCATAACTGCGCTCTAACTGGTTCAGGCTTGAAACGTTTGGACTTTAGTGGTCAAGTTTATCCGATCTTTATCAGTATCTGGTAATTGAATGTGCACTAGTTTTTAGTTTTTCGCCTCTGTATTATACCGCCAATGTGAGATTCTACCGTTTGTTTCATTCAATTTGACTTAAGAAATCGATAGTTGCAGTTTTAATTTTATATTTTTTTCTTGGTTTCAAAATTACGAAATATTTCTACGAAATAGAAAATTTGTTAAACCTTATGAGTTTCTGTTTTTAAATAAACATTTTATAGCATTATAAAAAACTTTTGATATTTAAATTTGTTTTCTTTGCTCTATGTCTTCCTAAGTGATTTCGAAGATCATAAAATTAAATGAGGAGTCTTGTATTCTGCTCTGCAGGCGTCATAAAGCTAAAAATGTAATTACCTTTGATTTCGTTTTAGGTGTCTCACTCAATGTAAAAGACACAAACACTGCAAATGTATATAAATATATAAAAAAGAAAATGCACATTAGCTGAATTAACATTTTTTTGGAGGTATTTAAAAATAAATATATTATTAAAATAAGTTATAGATCCAATATTCTTAGGTAATTTTAATTATTGTTTTTCTTTTAAATATTTAGATGACCTCCAAGACCTCGTCGGCAAAGTGATTGTCTACCAGCCCGGGAGTTGCGGGTTCGATTCCCGTTGAGTCCAATTTTTTTATAAAACACTTTGATTTAAGTTAAAACACTTTTCAGTTTGTTTAGAAGAAATTACCATAATGCAAAAAAAACGCCATGTTCTACTGTATTCAACAAAAGTGTAATAAAATAATAGAAATATTTCTTATATTTTCCTTCCAAAGCGTTAGACAAGATTGTTTACATTATTTACTTTCTTTATCGATAACAACTTGATAATAATTTTCAACATATCAATTTTTAATGTTTGTTAACCATTGCAGTCTCAACAATCCTATTTTGAATGAAAAAAAAAACAATGTGAAATATATACGTACAAAACCTAAACAACACAGTCACAGATATACGAGTAGAACACAAATTTTGGAGTTTTGATGTATAAAAAATATTTTTATCGAATAAACATTTTTTAGATAACGTCACTTCTTTTGATAACCGATAACACGGCCAGCAGTATTCTATATAGGTACTTAACATATATAAATCACACACAATCGCATAAAAATGTAATACGCATGCGTATCTTTAAATTGGGCTTAAATATGCAAAAAGTTCCCCTCCTCATTCGGCATGTTTCATAGTTTTTTAGTAAACGTAAAAACATCGATGATCTTTCGCGTATTTCTTTGACCCAATCTATTTCAAAAACAGATCAGAATATATTCACCAATATAGACATACATCACATATAGTAATTTCTGTTACTAAAACGGAACATATAGACTGACTGATTCCCATAACATTCTTACTCGATAATAGTGCACATAACATGGTTATATATATCATACATATAACCAATATGGGCATTTAATGTTGCAGAATCGTTGATCTAATTTTTCTGGATATAACTTTTATTTGTGAAGAAATCCAGCCCAATGTTCACCCTACAAATGTTTGTCTAAATAATCAGTAGATAGTTAATGGCACACTCTTACCACATTCAAAACATTTAAAATACGAGTACTATATATTATTGTAAGTATTAAAAATACATCGGTGTTTCACACAATTCTTTTCATAATAAGATTACATTTATCATAAGTATAAAAAATATATTCAGATTAAAAAATATATTTATTTAATTCACACATCTCGTGATGTAAAATATTCTATGATTGGTGTAAAAAATCTGATACAATTTATTTTCATACGTTTTCCTGGGTCTATCTCTATCATGCATTTTGATACATTTATTTCATCATTGAATATTTCGACAATTTTATACAACACACGAAGACGTTTAACAATAGTACAGATTTATATTCTCTTTAGTAAAAAAATCAAAATGAAAGTACAGTACTCAATTCCAGTATCTTATAAATTAAAAGAAAAATAAACTCCACCCAGAGTGACCAGATGAAACCAGTTCTGGAACGCTCGGAATTATCCTGATTTGAGACTTAAGTCCCGACTTGGGCGTAATATGTCCCACATTCCGCAAATTCCACTTTGCCACCGAAAGGACTCATAAGTAAATACCGCAATATGTCACATAACGTCGTTTTATTCGTTTGGCATTATCGTTACTAATTAAGCTTGTTTTGACTTTAAGAGAACCATACATGGAAAATCCGCGGTGTTTTCCAAACAGTAAATCTTTTTTTAATTATATTTTTTAATGCATAGTACTTAAGTTTGAACACAAGTTGAAAAATGATAAGGTTTTACCTGTAATTAAGTATATGTTATCCATAACTCATACTTATTGAGTATTATATCAAGGCAGAAGTTTATTATTCGTAAATAAAATGACATTTTATTCATTCTCATATATTATATTGTATGTACTTATCAAAGAACTGTTTAAAATATGTATAAAAATGTATTTAATTAACTTTCTTAGGGAGTTCATTAAGCAGTTTTATGCGATTATATGAGTAATCACGTTGGATCACAAGTGACTTCTTACATTTTAGGATTTTATGTGATATTTATTCTCGAACTAATTTAATTTGCGTCGAATTTGCTTATTTATAATTTGAGAAATGTTTTTCATTTTCATTAAAATTAAGGTTGAGAAGTTTTAATTTTTAGACATATCAGGTTTGAAATTCTATATTGAATATTCATACTGGATTATTTAGCGATAAACCAAATAATTTCACGGTTATAAATTTTAGTATAAATACTGTCCGAAACATTGTAAAACATTCCTGTTTATGAAATTTAATAGACGAAAGAAAAATATTACTGTGATTTGCCATTTGTAGCTGATTTAGGGTAAAATGCAAGTATTTATTCTAAAAAAGGTTCTCTAGTCAAGGAGTTTGGCATTACTATCGTATTAAATTCTGCTTATATAAACGATGATCAATATTTAGTATGCATGAAACTACGATATATTTTTGACACTTAACTATTTATACAGGACTTTCTTGAAACATAAGCTAACTGCATTATTATTCTTCTTGAACGTCAAGTACACAAATTCAAAAACAGGATGCCAATAATTAAAATCTTAAATTTTATTTCCAATTATCCTGAATTTTATTGTGTTCATTATTTTATATTTCGGAGTTTTAGTTGTAATGTATTTAATATGGTGTTATAAATTTCGAAAGAAATCACTTTCGTTACCGACATGGTATTAGCGGCTTTCTTCCTTGCGTATCCGGATACACCGCGTCATACTAAGGATTCCCCAAGTGTTGTTAAATAGAAGATTTATTTAAAAATATATGTCTAATGCACTCCAACTTCATATGTACAATTTAACTTTCTATCGAAGGTAAAAGATTCGCTAAATCAGATTGTTCATATTTTTTCTATGTAGTTTAGATTATATAGTAAAGACAGTAACAGAATTATATTAATGTCAAATTTGAGAATTTCTAACTATACCTACTGTTTATTATATTATACATAAAAAAATAATAATATTGTAATTTTTCAGTAGTTAATTTTATCACCGATCCACGTGTTTCTAGCATCTATCTGGAGTCTCCGGACAGTATCAAAATCTGCTAAGATGATAGTCCACAACAGTATTTTAGTACCAACTTTGATGTAAGAGAGAGACACATGGACGCAAATAAATACTAAATAGAGCCGAATAAATTCTGTAGAAATGCGTGTACTTTGAATAATACATGGGGGTGATAATGTATGACAGAATACTGAATGAAATGATTAGGAATGAGTGTGAACTTAAAACGTATGTGTTGAATAAGATGAAGAGTACTCTAAGATTATTTGGACAAGTGGAATGAAGAAGAATGAAGAATTACTAATAAAACAAATATATAGTGCAAATTTGAGTGAAAGGCGTGGTAGAGCTAATTCAAGGAAAGTAAGTATGCTTGGATCAAGTAAATGAAATTTAGAAAGGAGGAAATTTAAAAAATCATAAGAGCAGCGTGAGAATATATACGGATGGGGAAGAGGAGATAGATGTGTGTTTAGATAGTAAAGTCTGGCACTCTGTCCTGTCTGCCTTACCAACATACATACTGTATAATGGTGTATATGTATCTCGAGGCTCTCTTCAGGCAAAATAATCCCAGTTTTTACGAGAGATGATTATACCAACCGGTGTCATGTTTCATGGGAAGTGTGTGTGTGGTCTTTTAACCCAAAGGAAAAACTTTAATGAGGAGGGATTTTTTTACGTTCTTTGGGTATTAATTACTGTTTTATTTTTACATGCGACTTTATGTCAACACTGGGGGTACATTTTTCAGTCGTTCGTTTCTATTTTCCTTCATAATAGTAAAGTATATGTTATTTGTACATACAAATCCGGATCTGTTGAAATAATGATTTTCCTAATAAACTTTTTCTCGTGTTATGTCAAATGATTCATATATGGCAGTGGTGAGTTGTGAAAAGGGATGTCTTCCTTGAGAGTAATCTAGTAAATTAAAGTTTCAAATAAATAATTATCAAATATTGTATAACAATCGATAACAACCAACTTAGTCTGAATTTTCTAGACACTAACGACAATAGATTAAGTGTACCGGATACTTAATGGTACTATTGTATCACCAGGTAACACAGACTGGTGTTATGTACGAGTATTTACAGCGATGTAGTGCATACAGGACTAACTATGTATGTGAATTGATCTATACATGAAGTAAGCGATTATCTGACCCATGATGGTATCGCATACAGGTTTAAATACGTTTTTATACGTAATCATCTCGATTGAGGTCAATTGATATAACCTATTTAATATCATTTGATTAAGGTCTCAAATTATACTTTGATCAAAGTTATTCCCACGTAATTGACTATATATAGTATGTCAATATCGCATTGTTCAATAGAAATAATGTAAAGTACGTATACTTAATCTAGCTTATGACATGCAATCTAAAATAATATTTAAAAATACATGTTGACACGTGGCGTAGGTGATTAGACCATTGTTTTCAACCAGGTGGTTTCGGGATCGATTCCCGATGGTACTCAAAAAGTTAAACAAAATTAACATGGCACCATTAGTATTACCAACTTCTACATTGAAGAATGACGAGTTTAATGTCGACTCCAGTGGTTCTCTAGCCCAAAGGTTCGATTAATGACGTCGAATATGACGTTATTTCCCGGTCACGCTTTTCAACATATGTACATATTTAATAGTCAGATATGGTAAGAAGTACCATACAATTGAAAAAAACACTAATACGCTTTAAAAAAAGTTTTACAAAAAAAAATGTTTTTCAAACACAAACATTTCTTATAGTTAAAAATAAACTCGCAAGTATTGTAATTATTATTTATTTTGTATTGAGGTAAACGTAGGGTGCCTTGTTAATCAGTGTATTTTTGTACTTATATTTTTTTCAGCTACCTTAAATATAAATAATTTTAAAGTTTCATTGCCAATATAAGCATAAAAACTAAATTATATTTAATGAATTAGATTATGTTTATGTTATAGTATTAATTTTACAACACGAAATATTTACTCGCTTTATAAATTTTAAAATATCTACATATGTATATTTATTTTCAATTTGATCATTCAAGCTGATAGTTAACATCAACTAACTCTGAAAACCTAAATTTTATGTTTGTTATATTTAGTGACTGTTCAACTGCTCATTGTGTATAAGTGTATTTATATTTAAAACTGTCAATTACATGTCATGTTATCCGTTGACATTTCTATAAAACAAACTGTCGAGACGTCAATAAGGAATCACACCACGGAAAGGTGTTGAATAAGATTGCAAAATGCGGAAACAACAGTTTATTTTTATCAGTAACCAATCGTGCGTGCATCGCTGTTCGATTTTTGCATTGAAACATGCACACGATAAAATGCAACGTCCCGACGGAGAACTCATTGTTTTTTTTTTTCGGTTTTGGGTGCAATTGCATAATTTAGTCATTATATTGTATTTTTCAAGTTTAACATTGCATGACGACAATGTCACGAATATGTGAAAAAGTCAACGATAATTTTGACGGTTTTTTATGACAATATAATTCTACTATGTATGTTACTCGTTTGTATTGTAATATAAAGAAAAAAATATGTACCCTGATAAAAAATGGTGAGTTTAATTTTTTTTGCCAATTATAAAAGTAAATTTTAAAAGGTGTGACTGACGACCTCCGTGGGTTCGATTCCTGTTGGAAGTAATCTTTTTTTAAATGTATTCCAGTCTGATTTTCACAAGTGTATTTAACATATTTCTGGTTCATTGGAAGAGATTACCTTATGGCAATACGCTCATCAGGTTTTATAATATACAATGAAAGAGTAACGTAAAAGAAACAAGAAGCACACCACATACTGAATGTAATTAGAAAGTTGAACGAATTTTAACTAAAGGAAAGTGCGAAGTATAAGAAACACGGAGCATCTGTGATGAGATGTATGAATGTGGTCGAAGCAAAAACTATGTATACGGATAGAAAGGCGTGGTAATCTCTCATATATGTCTGCCCCTAAAGCATTGTTTCTCAACCTTTTTGAGTCTTGCGATCATCTCAACTTTCCCTAAGTAAAAAAATCTCGATGTATCGCTTTTCACTTTCCTAGATATATAGTATACGAGTATCATATATCAATATATTTCTTGTTTTCGATTAATTACAAACAAAAATAAATATTTTTTAATTCAACCAAACACATATAATCAAAATATTTCAAGATCCATGTTCAAAGAACAATCACCCTTATTCATACATTATATATCCTATCTTACATTGGTCTTGATAATATTTGTAAGGTTCACATTTCTACCACATTATTTTGGGCTTTTGTATTTTATCTATAAAATATTTAACATTTTTTTATTTAATTCATTCACTCATATTATACTCCTCAACATATTTAAATTGATAAAATGAACATATCTAAGGAGCCAATATTGTCTTCAACCCCAGTAATCGAACCTTCATGTTAAGATTTCACAGTTCTCAACACACAGTTCACCACCGTACGTGTTAGAAATAATACTACATTTGGAAAGCCAACGTCACTCGCAAACATCTAGCGTTTGCGACTATTGTTAATAGATGAACATTCTTACCAGTTTGGGACTGCTTTTTATTCCTCATTTTGGGTACGATCGGGATTCGAACCCAAACCCCCCGGTGGAAGACCAAAGTCTTACCAACTAGGACACGGAAGGAGAGTTTTCATTAAAATGTACTAAAATACTATTTTACTATTGTTATTACAATACACTTTCGTAGTATAAAGTAGGTACAACTTGGTGGGGTTTTTGCCATATGACAATTTCTTCCATTCAACCAGAAATATGTGAAAAGGATTTTTTTATATCGTGGTTATCTTTCTCAACCAATTAGAGCGATGTTTAAGAGACCTTTAGATAATTAGTTAGATTGGAATCTTGTATTTCAAAATTGATGGTTTTCCATTTAAAAAATAAATTGCGTACCAACGGGAATCGAACTCTCAAGTTGGGAGACAGTCATTTGACCAACTAGGCCACCGAGTACATTTCCTTATTAATAGTGTGTGTACATGCATATAACAAACCTAGTCATTTAGTAAATTTAAAATTCATAGGAACGGGAAATTAACTAAAGAAAAAGACCTCCTGTATTCAAGCAAATGCGATTTATACGAGTATGATGGAATCAAAATTATCAATAATCGCATTAATATTCATTTAAATTGCCTTTCCAGGTCTACGCATACACGAAGATATTTCTTTGCCTCTATTATAGGTACTTAAGCAAAAAGTTATTATCGACCTACCTACATAATTATTAGTGGCCGAATATTTTTATCCACTTACTTCGTATATTATACAAATTGGTTTCCAGTGTTACTAGGCAATAACTTCAATCCTTTTTTAATAAACTTACATTTTACTCGGTAGAACGCTTGTCTTCCACACGTGGGGGTTTGGGTTCCATTCTTGATAGCTCATGTATTATAAAAGTATTGCAATTTAAGAAAAAAAAACAAAAAATATGTGATGTTGGCTCTCCGTGTGATTGTCTTATGTTGTTTTCTTTTGCCGTGTACAGTACAACCTGAAGAGCTTACTGGAACGTGGCAAATCTCTTTCAAACATCCAGAAAGGGTTTTAAAAAAGTCTTGAGTTAAAACCAGATTAGAATACTTTTTTTAAGAAATTTGGGTTATAACGGGAATTGAACCCGTGAACCCTCGGCTAAAATACAGGTGTCTAATCAACTAAACCACAGAGGTTATCACTTTGTTCGTCTTATCAACACTATTATAAAGAACTAAGAACTTCTACAGTGGTACCTTAACGGAAGCGAAGACAATTTATCCTCCTGCCCAAATGTTTCACCATCCCACATCAACAATTTAGGTTATTTGAGGGATACCAGATAAATAAATTAAGGGTGTAGTTTTCTAATGAAATCCGACTACTTTATTAATATTTTTTCAATAAGCATTTGATGTTTAAGTATATTATAACATTAATAAAAAGTCTTTATCTTGTTTAAATAAAATATATTAAATACTATTAGGTAATATCGAAAGCTTCACTGTCGAAAGAACTGTATTGAAACATATTTTTACATACATACGAACCATCACGTCATTTCCCTGCTGGGGTAGACAAAGAGGATAAAGCATCAGACTTTCCTATCTCAACACACATCCTTAGCCTCATGCACATCCATATACCTTCTCATATAATACAAAATTCATTAGTTTAAAATACATTCAAAATACAATTAATATACTAAATACATTAAGAACCTAACTAAAGATACTTCAGTTATTTGTACAGTACTTCTGTTGATATAATTAAGTAATGTGCACTTTAGTATTTTTATATTTAGTTCATTAAAATGAAAGCTGAATCATAAATAAAGAGATTTTTATTTCTCGACGTGTAGATCACTGTATAAAAGCTTTAATATGTATTACATCGATAGATTTTTAAAAGATATATCCAAACATACATCACGTAACTTCTGGGGTGGGCAAATAAAAAATATCTATCCAAACATCTAACTTCAACTTGTTTCACATCATGCAAAATATTCTATGATTTATACTTCTCACTTGACATTATTCCAAAATTTGGTCTTCTTGATCCGGCCACGTTTGCCTCGGTATATCACTTCCACGCCCCCTTGAACTTCTGACTCGTATACTCGCTTAGTAATTCTTTCGTCTTTCATTCTTTTTACATGTCGAAACCATCTTAACGCTATTTTCTTCATCTTACATAAATATACATAAATACATAAAACAGCATTTTTATCTATGTATTCATTTCAGATGTTTTCACTTCGCCTTATTTCAAAAATTGATATTCCACATTCTTTGCGTGTGGAGAGTGCACGTATGTTATCTCCACTAAAAATAATCATTACTTTTTTTCTTCTTTTGCAAAGTCCATGCTTCACTCTCATGCGTCAAGGTGGACACCAACACACTAATATTTATTATGTTACTTTTGAATAGCGGGATAAAGATAATATTGTTTAATAGACAAATATTGATTTGAAAAACTTTAATTGTGTACTTTTTAATTTTAAACTTTAAAGGTAATAAAATAAACGAATTTAGCACAATTCAAAACTAGACTTCTCTTTTAAAGAAAATAATATTGTATGCAAAACATAAATACTGGTACTTAGTACTACAACATGCGGGATTTTGTGTTTAAAATTACAGGTTTAAGGAACGCAACATACTCGTATTAAATTTATCACCCATCCATACTTCATTATAGATGGGTAGATTGTTTATGTTTCCCATATGCCTCACTGAAAGAACGGTCGATAGCAATTTCATTAGTTTTCTTCTTTCTTGTATCTACATTTTCCACGTGAATTGAAATTTTAGTTTTTCTCTGAAATTTGATATGTTCGAAACATTTTTAACCACAATATTATGTCTTATATCGTGTATAGGGGTGCTTATATGTAACAATTTTTTTAGTGACTAAATTAAATTATTTATTCCAATTGTTTTATGAAACAACTAACATATTTTCTCAGTTTGTAGTCCAATAACTTGATTTGTTCGTGAATTTTGTCGAACGCGCAGACTCGTTCGTATGCGTTCTCGGAGAACAGCGCTTGCGCACATGACCTGTAAAGTACCTAAGTGTAAATACATTATTATATTAAAGATTGCCACCACTTATGTTGATTTGAAATTTTATATTCACCGTAATGTTAAATAATTAACTTAATATGAATCTGTATATATTGTTATGTAATAAGTTTTATCGAATTATAAATTCTTCGCCATAATTGTGATAAGATTTCCTACTTAGATACCCTACCGGCTGGTTATTGAAGATACTTAAAGTATATTTTATATCCTTTTTTTTCTTTTTAATATTTTGCCTTGATTATCGTAGTTATCGTCAGACCTGTACTAAGAACTAAAACAAAAAGTGTGTTATCTCTTATCTTAATGCCCTCAATTATAAATCTAGAGTGGGATGGCCATTATAATCAAGTTGTTATTGGTTATGGGAAAACAAAAATATTGGCTACTGGGCTATGAATGTTTAACATACTTTAATATATAAAATACTGCTTTCAAACAGGGCCAGTCTGAATACCTTAGCTAAAAAAATATTAACATTTTTATATTTCACATGCAAAAAATAATTTGAAGTCAATATGCGAAAAGGACTAAACCTATATTTTTCATATTCTAAAATAATAGAAGAAACATATGCCCGTGTATGGAACAAAAAATCTTCCCGGATATTTTTACATATACAGGATAAATCTTTGCATTTTCAATATTTATGGAACAAAAAATCTTCCCGGATATTTTTACATATACAGGATAAATCTTTGCATTTTCAATATTTGAAAGATATAAAAATAAACAATTTAAGGATTACGTCAGATTTACATATATACGTTCATTACGAAAATGTGATACAAAGCGAATTATGATAACTCATTTTAAGCAATTGTACATAAAAGAAATGTAACATATCTGGCAAATTAAAATATTTCCTATTGGTTTTTCCACATCGAATATACTGTATTTACATCTTTTTGAGACACTGACAACGTTTACAACAAGTTATTTTTTTCTATGGTGTTCTTGGTAAATAAAACCTAATAAGTTATGGCAAAGTTAGTATTTAATATAAATTGACTAACTTGAACTAAATTATTTATTTTGCATTAATAAAACTTCGCAGATTTTAAAAACAAAAAAGAAATAAACATTGTTGCCAAAAAAATTGTTACCATTTACGATTTACACAATAATATTATGTACTTTTATGTTAACCTATCATAACTTCGAAAAAAAATTATTTAATGCATTTTACTTGAAAAATAAACATTATCAATTTAATGGTGTCAATAATTAGTTCTGATTATCCATAGTTAACGTTTCTACTTCTATTTGTTTCACTTTATTTACCCGACATATTTTTAAGATAAATCTAAAAAATATCATTTTGAATTATATTACTTCTTCAATAAAACGTAAATACACTATTGGAGGTGTGAATCAAAAACAAGGCCTCAACATGCAGCACGAAGGCATGAGTGAAAATTCTGGACAGGAGTCGTTTTTTTAAATATCAGATACAACGGAAATCGAATCCGCAATCCCTGGATTGTAAAATAGACATATGGTATTACCACCTGGACCACGAATGTCAGACTTAAAGCTTAATATAAAACAAACTTTTTAAAACTATGAACATTAAATACATCGAATCCGTTAGGATATCGTGAGCTTCAAAATGTAACACTCGAAACGATAGCAAAATAAGTGTCCATCCTAACTCGATCCTGATTTTTAGGAAGGGTTCATCTCAAAAGAAATGTGTAAATATTTATAAATTGTTATTCTTGAACAGTTCGCCCAAGGGTATTACTTAGCCGGAGCTCCGAACATCCATGTTAAGGAATGATTATCATCATTACGTATTATTAGGTATTATAATGATTCGACTACCTGTGCGACAGAGGTTTTCATCTACTTATTTTGTAAGTCTGTATGTTACAAAATTTGTTTTATCTTCATCTTTGATTCTCGCCAAAGGCTTGATGTGGTGTCGATTAAACTTGAAGTCAACGGCTCCAAGGCTTGGTTATCAGGTTGTAATTCATTTGCCTCTGTTTAATTTTTTAACACAAAAACGTATCATACTAACAAAAAGAATGTTTCATTTTTTAACTAGAATCCGAATTAACAAAATTATTATTTTTTTACGTTGAGCAGACCATACAATTACAAGACTTGCATAGTATCATGCCGTATACCAAATGTGAAACATAAAGGACATATCAAAACGACCAAAAATGCTTGCAACACCTTACTTATTCCACAACAATTGGACGTAATTATGAAAAATGGATCCAACCCACATTTTTTACCTTTTCTGAGATAATTGAGAAAATATCTCGCCGCTTTATATGGGCAACGTATGGAACAAAAAACCTTTAAGACGTAATTTACCCATAAAATGCCCATTTAACGGGCCTGATATTTTTGCACACACAGTATTTATTTGATATTTCTAACAAACAAATAACTGAGTTGATGGTTTTACCAAAATAACATCTAATTAAACTTATATAACATACAAGTATATTTATAAAAAAATATTCAACCCACATGTTATGTATTTATAAAAACATCTATTTTTTTTTAATGTCCAGAAATTGAAATACCATTTCATTGTTCAATTATGTCTTATTTTTTTGTTCTATACGAACCTATCTTATACGAGTATATTTAAAAACTCATATAATATAGTATAATATGTCAATCATAGGGAAAAAAATTAAAACTATATTTAACCATAGAGTACACATTTTATTGGCATTTTTAAAAACTCCCAGATACTTCCATAGCATTAAAATATACTTTTTAAATATTATAAATAAAAAAACTAAGTGTTGTGAATGGCTAAGGGTGTGGGCTGAAAAACGCGGTTCGACTCTCGCCCTTTAATGGTGGGTGTGTATCTCGACTGGGGATGTTACGAGATGAGTCTAGATCTTTTGATACTTTCTGTCTTAAATGTATGTTTTTTCGGCATTATCTTAAAATATTTATGTGATTTCAGGATATATGTACATATGAACACACTATATTGATATCAATAAACCTAGATTTATTTAATTTTTTTGTACATAAAAGTACAGGCGTTCAATTCAAAGAACATTTAATTTGACCTATATTATTATTATTCATTTTTTTTAATTCATCAATAGCAATCAACTGCTTGTTCTTTATACATATTTTTAAGAACAAAAGATTTTTATAATTAAGTCGTTGAGAAAGATAATAAAACAGTTGGATAATCATATTAACGTCTTCAATTTTTACCGGAATAAACTTGAAACAATTGTGATATTGCATTATATCTAAAGATTTGCTCGTTATAAGAATAAGATAAAGATGGAAATTCATAAATAAATATTTGAAATATGTAAAATTTCAAATAAAATGTAGTTGCGACCCAGATATACCTATGTGTAATTCAGTTTAAAAATATTGTCTCCAAATAATCAGCTGATATTTTTTTGTAACGTGGTCAGATATTTTTGAACATATTTTAATTTTTTTAGTGTTGAACTATAAGTAATAATGTAAGATAATTTCCATTATATATGTTTATGGAGGATATTTTTTAGTGTTGAACTATAAGTAATAATGTAAGATAATTTCCATTATATATGTTTATGGAGGATATTTTTTAGTGTTGAACTATAAGTAATAATGTAAGATAATTTCCATTATATATGTTTATGGAGGATATTTTTTAGTGTTGAACTATAAGTAATAATGTAAGATAATTTCCATTATATATGTTTATGGAGGATATTTTTTAGTGTTGAACTATAAGTAATAATGTAAGATAATTTCCATTATATATGTTTATGGAGGATATTTTTTAGTGTTGAACTATAAGTAATAATGTAAGATAATTTCCATTATATATGTTTATGGAGGATATTTTTTAGTGTTGAACTATAAGTAATAATGTAAGATAATTTCCATAATATATGTTTATGGAGGATATTTTTTAGTGTTGAACTATAAGTAATAATGTAAGATAATTTCCATTATATATGTTTATGGAGGATATTTTTTCTTGATTAAAAAAATTATCCGAAGACATGCAATTTGTGAATACAACATGTTTATAAATCTTTAAATTTGATACCTTTTTCATATTTTATTACACATTCGTTTGACACGTTACAATTTATAATAACATTTAAGAAATTCTCTCGACCAACCAGAATAATGTTAAAGGTTTCATATGTAAAAATTGACTAAGTATTTTATTTAGGCTCCATTGGGAACCGAACCTGAAACCTACTTAAAAACTGGAAATTATAAAATTCATAATAGCCGCATAAGATAAGTCTGGACGTTGAGATTAACAGTTGATATATTCTAAATATTTTGTGATCTGTTGTTCAAGGCGAGAATATTTTTTTATTCATAACTTTTTTTACATCATAATCATCAATAATTATACTATATCTTTTTTTCCAGTTTTTTTATACTAGTTTTTTCAATTGCCTTTTTAACTTTCTTATACTGAAAAATAATAAGGGATATATAACGAAATTGATTATCCAGTAATCGGTTTGTTTATTTTTAATATTTAAACATAATTTACAATATTCCATCCTGGTTGTAAAGAAATACAAATGCAAGGTTTTTTATGACAATAAAAAGGAGGTTCTAGTATCTATTTTTTAATCCTCTTTTTATTTTTTTACTTTCATTAGAGTTTTGTAAAATATTCAATTAAGAGATATGATGGTACATATTTGATTTATTGAAATATACATAAATTGACTCTTCGTATTAAATAATATATACCTTAGTATGAGTATATACGAGTATAACACATTAACGACAATTATATATCAAATGTTACTCCGTGGTATTTTAAATCAATGTGTCCTAATCAACTTTTGTACTATTCTTTCTTTTTTTACTATAAAATATAACAGGTCATGTAGTAATCTCTTCCAGGCAACCAGGGTATCAAAGAGACCTGGAGTGAAAACCAAATTTTCACTCAATTTAAAAACAATGTTTATCAACGAGAATCGCACCCGTAACTAGGCCACAGAGGTCGTCAATTATTTTTTCTGCCAAATTAATAATTACACAGGCTACTCAACCTATTTTTTAGAAGTAAGAAGAAATTTTTTACATGGTAAATTATCTCATCAGACTGTTTTGTGTACAACGTGTCATAAACTGGTGCTATAATATTAAAAAAAACATATGATAACCTTTAAATGTCAATATAGCTTAAATACCTACATATTTTATTTATAAACAAAAATAATAAACATATTTCAAAAAATAAAATGAAACAATAAATATATTTCAAAAAATAAAATGAAACAATAAATATAAGTTATGAGCACTCTTATTGATAATCACCCATCGTGATAAAACATAAAATATATGTTTGAAAATAATTCAGAAGCATTAATGGCATACCCTTGTCAAAAAAGGTATTCATTAACTGGAACACGCTGACGACTGTTTACTTTGAAAACTATCGTCCAACCCCGAGCCCATTTAACACCTTAGACGTACATTTATTTGTTTATTTCTTCCCGTTTCAATGGCTTCATGACATTTAAATAAAAAAACTGGGATTAGATTTTATAATTAAGGTTTAATAAGTAAATGAAATTGATAAATATCAAGGAAAAAAATAAGAATGTTATTAATAACAGAAAGGTATTTAGTTTTTTTTATTTAGTTATATAAATGTTATCCTTGCATTGATTCGTCGAAAAGATTTTGTATTATGCCACATTTTCTTTGGGTATATTTTGTATTATGCCACATTTTCTTTGGGTGAATTTATAGCCATATGATATTAAGTGAAAAGAAGACTGGAGCTTTTTAAAAAAATAATTAGTACCAATAGAAATCATATCCGCGCTACCCTCGGGTCGGAAGACAAATGCCTTACTAACTAAGCAACGGGGAGCATCTTACTCTAAAACATTGTTGTAATTTATATAATACAGCTAATAAACAAGAAAATTATCAATTTAGATAAAATAGGATGTTAAATTGAAGATATACCAGAAGTGGAATCCACCTGTAGTTGGTTTAGTTAACATCTCAACCATTAGATTATTTAGGTATGTATGTATATCTACCTACCTATGAGATACATATATACCTACAATGTACTCATAGATACCTACTTATGAAAACTAATTAAAAATTATCTACTTAAGACTAAGCAAACCGCTATTTTCTTAGAAACATTCCTAGATACATACTTGAATGTATTAAATTTGACTTTTTTTTTCTTCAATATCATAAAAAATAACTAAATATCATGCAATAGGTACACTTTTTATTTTTGAAAACCCGTTAATTTCTTGAATGTTATTTTAGTGGAAAAGCAATTTCTGGAAAGAGGTCTAAAACCCTTTTAGAACCCATTAATTATTTCATGTTATCAGAATACCAGATATATTGAATTTCAACACCGAGATTTTAATGTCACCCTGTAACAAGCTTAGTGTATCTATCAGCTGATTCATATTATTGTATATAAAATAAGCTTTAAAGCCAACTTTAAAATTAACAACTATTATCATATGTTTAATAATTATTGTCGGATTTTAGATATAAACGCTTGATTAAACAATATATTTAAATAAAATCTTGACACTCTTGACGACAGGTTGAGAGCGCGACGGTAGCTTTTTATGGCTTTTCATACAAGCCTACAAAAACAAATATTTTAGCGGCTTCGTCTTTCACACATTAGTTACTTGTTGTTGGATGTTTTATTTTGACGTGAAAACACCATGAACATATTAAATATATGTACATATTATATACATCATTAAGTGATATATGTTAAAAAATAAGTTAGGTAAGTAATTGCATAAATTACTTTTTCTTGGATCATATAAATTAATTAGAAAATTTGTCCATAAAAATATAGATTAACGTTAACAAATTGTTTATATTATTTTAAATATGTAAAAAATAATAAACAAGTGACTTATTGATATGTAATCAAAGATAGCAATATTTTAACTAAAAAATACAAAATGTTGATAAATTATCTAGTCTTATATACAAGATATTATTTTTTTTTAATTTTGTACTGTCTTATAATGTCTCAAAATACTTATATGTAAATTGTTCATTAAGATACTAACAGCATTGATTTTTAACTTTGTGCGTTTTCTTTGCAGAATTTCCAACAATGAATTGTGTAAACAAAAAAAATCGTTTTATTAATCCGTGAGATGTAAATAAAATTACTTAAAAAATTTATACATGTATGAATTGCAAATCTAATAATAAGGATCCGCCGAATACACCTGGATTTTACCAATTTTTCGATTAAAAATCTTATATATTAAACGTTTAATTCAAAAGTATTTTGTTATTTCTATACACTAAGTAATTTAAAAATGTATCTTATATTTTTGACATATGCTCAATTTAGTGCAATGTGTGTCACAATTACCTATTGTAAATTGCACATTTCGTTTATATTATTGGTTTAATTTATACGACACACATGTCGTTCGTCTATTTTTTTTAAGCAATTACCATGGATTTGAAAGTGTTGCAATAAATTAAATGTCTCAATGATCGTTCTTTTTCAAATAATAAATATACACAAAAAACAACATCGATGGCTTACCTGTGAAGCTGGTGGGTATGTGTAGCCAAATTGAGCGTACGCTGCCATCGTCAATTAGAACAAATCACTTATCTAATAAATAACAAAGAAACTAAACACCCGAGTTCACAGCCTTCGCTAAACGTTCATCACAATTGGATTGTATCTTTTGTAGTCCATCCTGAATGTTGCCACATCACTTTAACCGTCCACTTAGTGCCATTTCTCACGAATGTCTCCTCATTTCGGGGGCGAAAACAAACGGGTCGGGTTGTGAGCCTCTTCTGCGGCGGTCACCGCTCGGGAAGGATCGAAGTCATTCGGAATTATTTTAAAACAAACAATTCTAAAGGTATTTATTATTATAGATCGATTGATTTATTCGCGAAAGCACTCGGTCCGTCTCGTTTATAAAAAAAAACTTGTTGCTTAGAGGTTAGAGCGAGGTCATGTGTCAAAATTTCGTTACGCTGTTACGGCAAGAAGCGTTATTATAGCTGTCAACCACTCGGTACCGCTTCTCGCCACAGACTGGTGAAGTCAAACATTTTTACCGACGCCACCGCCTTAGCTCCACCTACTTCCCGTAGAGAGGCGTGTCTAGCCAATCGTGAGAGAGAAAAGCTTTTGAAAAAGGTTCTATATGAGTGAAAGCCTCACTCACAAGCACGCTTTGTTGGATATCATTGGAGCACAGGTTCTCCCACCACTTTAGACCTCGCCCCTTCGGAGAATAGGCTCCGCCTACAGCCCGGGGGTTTTGACGTTACAACTGAAGAGGTTTACGAGTCGAGCGAACAAATCTCTTGTGGCAAAAAAGTATCACGAATGGGACATGGTGTTTTAGTGTCGCGAACAGGACCGGCGCGGGGAGGAGCGCTCAGGACAGACGTCCCCAAGGAAAAGTCCGCTCTGTCGTAATACAAACTTTACAATTGGTGATGGGTTGACGCGCGGATTTGTCCCGATAACTGTTTACATTTCCTTCCTCCACGAATACTTTTCTTGTTTATTAATGTTATTTTGGGTAGAAAAGTTTTATCGATGTATCCCTTGGATTTCTTTTTCAATTTACTTTACTATTTATGAAGACTGTTAAAGCATATAGCTATCGTTGAATATAGATAGATAACACTTTTTAACCAGATGATTTAATATTTATCAAGTACAATATTTAGATCTCTGGTGAGATTTACTATTCAAGTACTTACTTAATTTTAGACTCTTGTTTGTTTTTTTTTTGTAAATTGCTTGTGCTACCCAATATAAGTATTATAAAACGAAAGAAAAGTATTATATTTTTTATTAAACCATTTACTATATTCATAATTCAGATAATATCAAATGATAATTATAAACACCAGTTGCAATCAAGAAATGAATTTATTTATGAGTATTTTAAGTAAAAAAAAACATTTAATTAAAATTTAAAAAATCTTTAATTTTAATAAACATTTTATCAAATCATTAAAAATACTTAATATATATGTTTATAACTTATTAGAAGTAGCTAAATTATAAAAACATTCATAGTTATTTAATCTTTGACATAAACTCGAAGAAGAAACTGCTATAAACAGCCACGAGATTTTCCATAACGCACAAATGTTATCATTTTAAGTAAACAAAGTACGAAATCTGGTTGGTTGAAAGAAATTTCTTTAAAACAATAAATTCTCAAAACGTATATACATGAAAGTGTTAAAATATTTTTTTGTATAAATCTGAATATCTCCGATAGTAAAGACCGTTTCAGTAGTTTAGTGAACTTGTCCATTATTGAAATTCCACTTTTTATTTAACTTTTAAACTTTAGTCCATCTGTTAATTCAGTTACACTGCAAACCTGATCTTACTATCGGAAAAACATAACGTTATTTTGGTTATTTTCTATGACTTACTGTTTGATAATTAAATCATTTAATTAAATTTTTAAAAAACTATTTTAATACTAACATTTTATTTTCTTGTATCATAACAAACTATTCTTTGCTTTAATTCAATATAGTCAAAAAAATTGCATTTATTTGGGGTTGAAAACATTAAATTATTTTCTGTAAATATAAAGTTATTTCATGATTATAATAAAACTGCGAAGACACTTGTTTCAAGACACTTGTTTAATGATAAAAAATATATTACTTATAAATTAAAAAATACACATTTTGAAATAATATTATAAATGGAAGCTTTATTTACATACTTTTGAGCAATGATACTCATTAAAAAAAACTTATAAGTATGCAAAATAAAGGAATGAGGACTATTTTAAAATTAAGCAAATATACTAAGGTTAAGGATTTGTTTTATCTTTGGCCTCTTCACGTCCATGCACCTTCTCACACAACTTCTACGATTTCTCTGACTTTCTACGTTTCCTTTCTTCAAAATATCATTTACTCTATCCAATCATTTTTCTTCGGTTTCCTCTTACATGCATTCCACTCACATTTGCAATATACATGGTTTGTCCAATGGGAAAGGTGACTGATTTAATTTTTGCGTTGATACCAGCGCCACCTGTAGGTGAATAAATGAGTTAACCATAGCGACACATTTCGACTATCTTCCGTACCGACGGTTTGTCCATTGATGTCATAAAAAACAGGTACAGAAGTGGATACCACCTTATCAACACATTTCAACAAGTGCTTTCTCAAAAAAGACATTCCAAAAGATTGGAAATCTACCACCGTAATATTTTTTCCATAAAAAAGGCGATTAAGAGGATTTCAGAACAACCGTCCGATCAGCTTGTTACCTACCCTACACAAAATGTTTACTAAGATCTTAACCAACCGACTCTCGACAACTTTTGACACGAACCAACCACGAGAACAAGCTGGATTCAGGAAAGGTTTCAGTACCATTGATCATATTGAAGTGCTGCGAGAAATAAAAGAACATGAGGAAGAATATAAATTTCCTCTATACTAGCCTTTATAGACTACAAAAAGGTCTTTGACTCAATCAAAAAAGTTGCCACACTAGAAGCTCTGAAAACACTAGGTATTGAGAAGGCATAACTACATTAAGTTGTTCAATAACATCTATTAGAATGCAACAACAAACATACGTATCCACAAATCCTCTGAAATCTTCCAAATCGGTAAGGAAGTTCGTCAAGGAAATACTATTTTCCCAGTTACACTTGGATATATCTTTAGTAAACTGGAATGTGGTTGATGGAAAATACCTCAGCCATTTGAGATTTGCAGACGATATCGTTATATTCTGACAAAACCCAAATGATTTTCAGCACCAACTGCAGGAATTGGCAGAGGTCAGTAAAGAAGTTGGTTTAAAAATGAATGTATCTGAAACCAAATATATGATGAACAGCTTTGCTTCCCCAAAACCAATAATTGTAGATGGAAAACAGCTGGAACTTGTCCAAGAATATGTTTCTTTGGGTCAACTAATTTCCTTTGTATCATATGTGGCATATCAGAGGAAATAGCACGACGGATAAAACTAGCATGGAGATCACTTGGACATTTGAACAACATCTTCAAAAGTAATCTCCCAATATTTTTGAAGCGAAAGGTATTATCCCAGTTCTTACGTATGGCTGTGAGATATGGACGCTCACAGCAAAGAACACACAAAAGATCCAGACCACACGAAGGAGCATGTGTGTTGGGATACAGGTACCAAAAGAGGTTGTGAACGAAACATCTGGATTCACAACAAAACACAGATAGAAGAGATAATAAAGGTGTGCAAGAAAATGAAGTGACAATGGGCAGGACACGTAGCCAGAATGTCAGATTCCCGATGAACATCCAAAATAATCCAATAGTACTTCGATTGGAATGGTAATCGAAGGCCTTCGAGTATAGCTTCGTTTTTTTCCTAAAACAAATTATTAGTCAAGCTTTAAAATATTAGGGTCATTTAAACTATTCTACTTGGTTACAAAAAACCGGTAACCATTTGTATATTAAATAAAACAATTTTAATTTATTCCCAGTATGTGATATATTAACTAATGAGACCCTTTTCACTTAAAAAAACTGAAAACAAAATACATTTCAATTCATAAATTACAACGATAAAATAATATATAACGTGTGTATAAAGAAAAAAATATATACAATATAACAATACAAATTGATACAATATTCATTCCAAAAACAGATTGAAATTTTGTGCAATTGACGCTTCCTGAATCAAAATATACCTACTCGTACATGTGTATTTTATTATTTACATGCAGTTGCCGATGCGACGGCGTATGGAGTACGTCATTCAGTTTTCCGTTCTCACAAATCATTCTACTCGAAAGAAAACTAAGTTCATTTCTAATAATAATGGAATTGAATTATATCACACTGATACCATAACGACTTCAACTCCGCCGAGTACATACGAACATCGTATGTGTATCTATTTTGTAAATAAGTTTTTTTTATTATAATTTATAATACTATTCATAAAATGTACCAATCATGACGAATAATTGAACGTCGTTAAAAGTCACCATAAAATAAAATAAATAATTAACACATTTCAAATTAACTAATTATTATAGTTTCTAAGAAACTGTCGGTTGTCGTCGAAGGTAAAATTAATTAAGGTGCCTTAATATATTCTTAAAAAAAGAAATAAATTAATGTGAATGAAATATTACAGAAAATTGTACCCGATTTCGAGTATTTATTAAATCCAATCACAAAAAAATCTAAAAGAAAATATTGATAGTCCTTGTTTTATCAGCGAATCGTCTCGTTCACTATGAATTTTAGTGAAATACTTCTTAAATGAAGCACTTAATAATCTTTAAAATAAAATAATATTGCAATCGGAAATTAACGATTGAATGAATCAACGAAAACTAAGAGTATAAAAATATTTCCATAGGTAATACCTACATTTTTTCATAAAAAGTCCTCGGTTTTTTCTCAAATTTAAGCAATATTTATCATTTTTAATGCTATAATATTTTTGGATTTTACTGAGTTTGCTTATTAGAATATTTACAAAACTACAACCATATTTATATTCAATTGGACAAATGTGTCTCCTAACCCTTTTTCGTTTTGTATTAAGGGTGAATTGTAATATTGTAAAATTATAACCGAACGAAATTTTACAATAGCAAAATATGTTGAAATTTTAATCAAAATTGAAATGTAGCACAAGTGATATAGCAACACACCGTGCCGTTTAAAGGGGTTGCATTGTTGCCCTCCTCATAAACCAATTGCGCTGCATGTCATGTGTCATGTCCTGGGTGACCGGGTGTGGGGAAGGCGAAAAGTGAGGAGGTAAAAACACCGATATATTTTATTTTTTAAACCACTAGAAAAAAGTTGTATACTAAGCAAAACCGTCGATCCGTTTAATTTAACGAGCTGGCGTATTAATCTGAGGTGCATTGGACCAAATTGTGCATTAATTTTCTCGTTTTCACAAAGCACAAGATTCTATTGTTTCTTTTGTTCGTTCGTATGACACCCTTCAATATTTCCAAATTGGTGATTCGGACATATCAAATAGCGTGACATATTTTCAGCCCCAGATATGAATCCTATTTTATGTAGAGATATATGAAACTCATTAGAGTTGGAAGTTGATTTAAGATATCATTAGTCGTCTTGTACGAGGTCATTTCTTGCGTGAAGAGAAGTATGATGGGGAGATGTGCAGCATTGAAGCACTTGAAGAGTTTTTTCTACTTCATATTGTCAAATGGGGATGTTTATGATTTAAATAAAGAAATTGTGATATAAGTTTCCACATCCACGTATTAATAAAACGTTTATCAATAAAAATAACAAGATCTTATTTAAGAAAAAAACAAGAGAGCTTCCATATAAAAAAGATTCATGTACATTTTTCCCATTTGATTCCCAAATATTGTATAAGACAAGAAAGTTAAATTCAACATACTTTCAAGTCATTTAGGGTATGCCATCTGAAAATCCGGTTGCTTACTATTTCAAACATTTCAAGCGAAAATGTGGTCCGTAACCAATCCAATGCTTTTCTGTTTTCTTCGAACAAGAAGTACTGGACGATCCGTTGCATTTGAGGCGTTATCGTTGTGAATTATTTAATTAGAAGCTCACTTATTTTATGTCACTTTTAAAAGTTAGTTTAGTTTTTTGTTTACGATCTCAATATGTACGAGTATTTTGATAAAAAAACAATTGTTTTCTAGCAAAAAAACAATTTGAGTTTGAATGATGAACTCAACGAATGATTTTGTTTATCTATTATTTGAAAATCGGTTGAAATTATTTTTAAATATATAATCCACATTGTATAGAGCATTGATGGTCATTAGTATCTGAAACCCATAGATGATGTCATTTTTTTTAGAACCATTGTCTGTTTCACTTTTCCAAATACTCGTATTTTATGTTTAAGATTTTCTTTACATAATATCTGACGTTTATCTTTTACAATTAATAGTAACAAGTAAGGATACGATTCTTACGCATTATATATTTTTTTAGCCTTAAACTATCTAAAATGTTTATTGTAATTTAACCAACATTCGATAACTTCAGTCATTTTTTATATGGTTACTAAAACTGACAGCTAAATAGAAACGGAAAATTAGGAGTCACCTTGTGTGTATGTTGGCGTACTATTTTAAAATTAGTTGTAAATCTTTGAAACTGTTATTATTTAATTTTTTAACGCGATGTCAACCGACACAATTGTTTTCGAAAAAGTGTATTTCGACACTAAAATCAAATAATTTACGCCTACTGAAAACTTCAAATTATAAAGAACTATAAATGTGATACTTGAAGCTGCGAATGAATAATATTTTGAAAATAATTTTCCCATACATTTTTCTCATATTCAGTGAATAAATAGCTTTAATAGATATCAAATCGTCACATTATGATCTCATAGCATCGATAAGAATTTTGTGCGTGGGTTTCAGAAAAATTATAAAGATTTATCACATATTCAGATATTTCTAACTACTCTATAAATACCTGAACAATGGAAATAAATAAAGAAAACATATTTCTTGAACATATAACACAAAAAGATTTTTTATGTTTGTCAAACATTTTGAGTTATAACACTTGCAAAATATTTTTTTTCAAATACACTTATAACATTTGTGTTTATCGGTCGTTAAACATATCCTTAGAAAAAGACACGAAATGTTTTATTCATGCAATTAAAAAAAGAACACCCAAACGATCTTTGAATATTCATAAGATTTGAAATATTTGTATTTTTTTATAATAATTTCCATTGAAAATTAGAATTGAAAATTATAAAATAATAATAAGATCTTACGAAACTTTGAAATATAATTATTATACAAAAGTTCGTGGATAGCGCACGAAATAACATAGATTTTTTTATATTCTATGGAAAAAGAGAAAAATTAGCGTAAAACCAAAATCATATTAACTTCTACTCAATAATATTGATCAAGAAAGTCATGAATCAAACGAAAAAATCATAGGTAAGGCTGAATGAATCTATAGTCTACGGTGAGTTAACGAAGCATATGAGTTATATTCTTCTTCAAGTCACCATAGAATGATCAATTAAAAGCATTGGAACTACCAAGTTAAAAGCAGCTCAAATAAACATCAATGAAACGAAGAAAATGAATATGCATGAATAAAAAAAATACGTTACCTAAAAATACGTTCTAGGGCTCCGCTAAAACAATCTTAAAGTTTGCCAGTTCAGAACTAGCTGAGAATCAAAACCAGGAGGAATGAATCAATCAGATATGCTACAACCTTATAGATTTTATTGTATTATACGAGTATTACACTTTCGTTGTATACAGTATAACTTGGCGGGCTTATTGCCATGTGGCAATATCTTCCAGCCAACCAGAAAGGTAAAATTAAAAACTTAACTTAAGTTAAATATTAAGTAAAACAATACTAGAATCCTCTTTAAAAAATCTGGGTTCCGACGGGATGGGAATCCGTAACCTCCGGATCGGGAGGCAGGCGTCTTACAAACTAGGCCACGGAGGTCGGCACATAGATTTTTAAGAATAAACTAAAGAAACATCATTTATTTATTTCAAAATATTTATCTACCTAATTAATCCCTATTTACCTTGAAATTTATAATTTATTTCTATTTAAAATAGTTTTTCTCACTTATTGTTAAAGTTAAAGAAATGACAAAAGGATACCTACTAATAACTGAAAAAAAAGCTGGTTGATTGGAAGAAAAAGAGTAATAAATTCACCAGATATATTTGCATGCAAGTGCTAAAAAATAAACCATTCTAAAAAAGCCTGCTCAATAGAATGTTATATCAGGTTGTTCACAGATTTCTTTTAATAAGTATTGGATTTCTAGGATTATTCTTCATGATAGTGCTTAACAGATCATTAAATCTACATTAAAGTATGAAAAGTGTTTTTAGACGAATATGCTTCTTAGGCTTGCTATACATTTGTAACGCTAGCAAATAACAGAAAATGGAATTAATATTTCCGTTGTTTGTGCAAAGTGAGGATGAACAATATAATTCACATATGAAAAAATTGAACATAATTCACATATGAACATATGAACATATTGAACATATGAACATATTGAACATAATTCACATATTATCATATTGCACATGGTTCTACGTTTTCGCGTATGAAGT
>OX463843.1:16509698-16571010 GCA_949825065.1 Odontocerum albicorne
ATATATATATATATATATATATATATATATATATATATATATATATATATATATATATATATATATATATATATATATATATATATATATATATATATATATATATATATATATATATATATATATATAATGTGACATATTAAAAATATGTTTTTGAATTCTTGTATTGATTGCATTTGAAACGAAATCAATAAATATTTTTAACAATAGATTTCAATATTCCTTGAATTCAGTGTAATTTGGCGGGTTTATTTCAATGTTGAGATTTTTTCAAACCAGCCTTATATATCTTATAAGGAAGACTTCCGTGGCCTAGTTGGCAAGACGTAAACGCCTGCCGACCCTGAGGTTGCGGTTTCTAGTTGATGGCAAACTTTCCTGTGGTCTGGTTTTCAATTAAATCCTCTTAATTATCAGAGATGGAATTAAAGAGCCCTAAGTGCTAAAACTTTTCTATATAGAGCTCTTCAAACGAGGCATTTGAGGTTGTTATTGATTCATTTAGTCTTAGACAAAAAATATAACGTAAAGTTTAAAGTTTCATAGATAAAATGAATTTCTCATAATATGTATTGTATATTATATATTTTGAACCAACAAACAATGTATTTCTCTGCGTAATTATTCGATTATTATCGTTTCATTTAAAGATAATAGGGCTACCAGAAATCTTATCTCGCGAAGCGATCTCAGTCTCCCTATTGCGATCAAACTTAGCTAAGGGTCTTCAATCAATTCATCTCGCCGATACTTAAATGTTATGGAAATTAAATTATATTTTATAATACATATAAATACTTTAAAAAATTTAAATCCAGGTTTGGAGAAAGCAGTTTTAAAATAAATTATAACTAACTGGGAAAATAAATACATATTTGTTTAAGAATGCGGAAGTAGTTAGTAAAAATATTTTTTATTTGTATTAAAAGTGTATGTATTTAAGTATCAAGTTTTATCACTATATAGCCACGAGTCAGGCCCCTTAATAGATAGAAGAGCTAGAAGAAGACCCCTTAATAGATAGAAGACCCCTAAATATATAAGAATATCTGACAGTTAACATCCCGATAACAATCCAGAAAAAACAAACTAATAATACATAGCTCTTGAAAAATGGATGATCATATTAAAAATGTATATTATTTATAACTACTACTTATCCTAAATGACTAACAACGTCCGTGGCCTAGTGGATAAAACATCTATCTTCTGACTCGGGCTGTGAGCTCGTTTCCCTTAGGTCCCCAATTTTAAAAATAATATTTTAATCTGGTTTTCACTTACGACCTTTTTAAAATCTTTCTGATTGGTTGGAAGATATTGTCACATGGTAATCAACCTACCTGATTATACTGTTTACAATGAAAGTGTAGTACAATAATGCAATACTGACTTTGTTAACCAAATGCTATAAAAAATATTCATTTTTTCTTAACCATCCATATTTAATTGACTATATTACGTCATTGTGTAGTAATAATCTAAAAATCGGTCCAAACATCTGTAACATTACCAATGTCTTAGGTCTAGTAAATTGTAGGACTGTTATTAATTAATGAAAATTCCGGTTTTAATTATAAACATTTCGTTTACATTTGACACAGGCTTAACCAAGTTACATAAAAAACATGGCATTTTTTAAATCAAAATATAAATTACGACAAAAAGAACATTGTTACGGATGCTACCCTGAGAAGTGGGTAAGTTATATATACAAAGCTAAGTGGTGGAATCCTCAATTTATCCACCAAAATATTTAAGATATCGATATCAGATAATTCACTCAACAAGGTAATTCCGTGTGTAAATGGCCTTAATAGCTCAGATCGTAAATACATCACCGAAAACTATTTGGATTCATGATACATTACAAAAAATGTTATCCCTCAACGAAGGCTTTGCTATTTTTTCATGTTAGGATTTTGTATATGCCTAAACGAGTGAATAGATAGATCTCTTCTAGTTCTTAAGGAGTAATATCTAAGTTTGATATACCCATTAAGAAAAATAGGGTTAAACCATAGATAAAATCCATTGACAGACACAGTGAGGGTGATAGGTAGTAATAGTAATTTTAAATAATTGGTGGTTTTCTTCTTCCTCATGATCGTAGCCTTTAGTTTATTTCAAATTGAATTGACGCTGTGACCTGTTGTTTAGGTGGGGAGAATATATAGTATCTGCAAGTTACGAGCTGGTAAAGTAAGCATTAGTTGTATTACAAATTTTATTAAATTCACAGACAGATATAATTTCAATTTTTACAAATTTAATTCACGCTATGGTCCCATTGAACATTATCGAAAATCTTAACAAGTTAACAAATCAAATATAATTAAAACTTTTAACACTTTAATTCACTTGAAATACATATAATATTTAACACAATTAGTTTCAAGTCATATGCGACTGATCATCAGGGGTACTAAGTTAGTTCAGAGTACCCGTGAGTCGCATATGACTTGAAACTAGTTGAGTTCAATATATATTTTGAAGGAGATGAAACAGTGTTCTAAATTTACATTATATTTGAAAAAAAAATTATTTCCACAGTATGAACGTAAAATTTTTAAGAGTATTAATAAAGTTAACTAATCTCTTTTGAAGTAAAATTATTTTAAATTTAAATGTCAGTCGTAAAATGTTTCACAGTACTTATTTCTTATTTTTTTTTAAATATGAAAATTAGCCTCTCAAGAATAATTTTTATTTCTAAATAAAAATAATGTATATTTTAAAATTTTGATATAACGTGAGATCTATAAAATGACAACTCTTTAGGGATTTTTTAAATAAAATATGTGCATTGCAAAATGCATTTCATTTTAGGAGGAGGTACTTTTGGACTGTTAGAATGTTAAAAGTAATGATATGTAAAACAATTGAACTCTACCTTTAGTGTTGCAATCAAATGTATTATGTCCAATAAAACTGACGTTCAAGTTTAAAAATAGACAAATACAATGTAGTTTCTAATCACACATTCGATCACCGTGACATTTCTCAAGACCAGTTTGACTATGTATATCTCTACAGATCCTAAATTATAATACATTTTATGTTCTATAAGTTTTCGCAGAAAAGGTTTATTTTTCAAACCGGTAATTGTTTAGTGTGTTAATGAGAACAAAGAATGTTTTTGTTCTTGCATATTATTCAAGAACGAGTTAATACGCAGATTAAGGAATTTTTAATACGCAATTAAGCAAATAAAACATCACATTAAAAATTATGTATGGCTAATTATGCATCTCATATATAGACAAAGAATGTTAAACATTTTATTTGCACCATGTTTTCCCTATCAGATCGTGGTATCAGGAAGGAGAACACAGTTTTCACACTGAGCCATTAAATGACTATCGATGTTACTCCTATTCAGGCAGAGAACTTGCAATTGAAAAGCTTTATCGCAGAAGACTTGATGCAGGTACAAATACTAGTTAACAAGTGGAGATATTAAGTCAATGACTGGCTTAAATGACAATTTGGAGTTCGATGGCAATTTATACTACTCGTATTTCGAGTATTATTATTTGAAGATGAAGGTTATAAATACATTTAATTCCAAATTATTTCATTTGTATTTTCAATACTGAATACTTTAAGAGAATTTACGTTTATAGTGAATAATTTATTTAAAAAACATTAAAAATACATGGTTTATTATATGGAGACTACTTTGAAGGGGAAATATTAATAATAATGATTAAATAAATGCTTTTTGATAAAAATTAACATTTTCTTGTTTTTTATAAACTTTCGTGTATTGAAGACGTATCTCAAATGCGGATGTTGTAGTCACTAGTTCCATGGCCAAAATCTGCAAACATTTTTAGCAAGTTCAAAGGTTAACCAGTTTAGTTTTACTTGTACAGGAATCGAAGAGCTTTATCGCATAAAAACTGTTGCAAAATTAAAAGTTAAAAAAAATCCAGCCCACAATAATGTGCAATGTCATATAAAATTCAACAACAGTTATTTTTTAATTGTTTACAAAACATAAAAATTACTAGAAAATTTACTTGTTCAAGTATAACTGAGATATGAAAACCAAACTGCATACAATTTCTAGCCATCAGGATATTTTTGTCTAGCCAAACTGCATACAATTTCTAGCCATCAGGATATTCATCAGTCTACCACCTTCAATTGAAATAAATTGTTTTATTATAATCTTTATATTACAGCATAATCAAAATTATACAAGTGCTAGTCTTACATATTTGATAGTGATAATCTTACAAACATCAACTAAAAAAATCGTTAATTGTAAAAATATTTTATGAAGTAGCATTTTAGGTTTAACTATAATAATTTAAACAAAGATATCATGTCCTTATTTGAAGAGGCTACCCATCGTTTTGTTCAATTTCTGAATACATTGCATTCAAAACGTGCTAAAAATCAGAAATAAATCGTTTATATTTAATTGTCTGTTCAAAACTTGTCGCGTCGTTTTTATTTTAAAATGAATTTGTATTTTCAACAAACAATATTTTTTAGGTGGATTCAGAGCGATTTGTGAACATTTATTCCTTCCTTCCCTTTCTCCATGGAATGCTTTTAAAGGGTGTTAAAATAACGCTACTTCTGTAGTTTAAAGACTCTTAATCGTTGATTTCAGAATATAAAATTGTTATTTAATTTCCGACACATTTGCCATAAATTTTAAAGATATGTTACAATAACGCTTCAATGTATGTAATGTTTATTTTTTTTCAATTTTAAACAAACTATGATAAGTAATTCAAGAATTGAGTAAATTTTCAAATATAATTATTGAATGAATGAAGTTTGTGTTAAAGGAACGTTGGTTAATACTCGTATTTTCTTAGTCTACCCCGTTTCTGCTTTCTATACGGAAAGCCGGGTGTGCCTGTAGATTGCATGTAAGAGTCATATAAAAATATACACGCGATTTTTCATCCACTTTGGGTATCGACAACCTTTTTGAAAAATCGCATCATTGTTCTATATTAGATACAAATATATTTTTACAAAAAAATATATCAAAATTTCTAAACCAATTGATAGGCATGATCCTAAAGATCGAATATGATTGTCAGCCATCTTGTGACCGGAAGACTTCTATGCTTGTATTGGTTTGAGTGCACGCTGTTACACTTCAGCGAGCACACAACCTTGACAGATCTAACTCCAAATTCTAATGGCAAGGAGATCATATTTCCAAGACGATCGACAGGTTTAATCTAATTCAGCCTTTAGTTAGTGAGAGTTTTATTAGCGCTATTTTTGTGTTGCTTGAAAGTGCTGTAATGCTTTGTGTTAAGCAGCATACAAGCTACAGAAAAACATAAATTCAAGGGTAAATTGATCTGAGAAAAAAATCAGACCGTTAGTGAATCCACCAGGAGTCGAAACTGAATCGCCTTGTATTGGTTTGAGTGCACGCTGTTACACTTCAGCGAGCACACAACCTTGACAGATCTAACTCCAAATTCTAATGGCAAGGAGATCATATTTCCAAGACGATCGACAGGTTTAATCTAATTCAGCCTTTAGTCAGTGAGAGTTTTATTAGCGCTATTTTTGTGTTGCTTGAAAGTGCTGTAATGCTTTGTGTTAAGTAGCATATAAGCTACAGAAAAACATAAATTCAAAGGGAAAATGGTTTGAGAAAAAAATCAGCCCGTAAGTGAATCCACCAGGAGTCGAAACTGAATCGCTTATTTGCATGAATGCTAACTGTTAGACCACGACAACCGATTTTTGATATTTTGATTTATGTCATTTCCCTACAGTATTTTTTGTAAATGTAGGAATTCTTACGCAATTAAAATAAATGATACAAACTTAATCTAATAAGTTGAGCATCCCTGAATTGTTCAGTATCTGCATTATATTATATGCCATGTGCGTAAAACTTTATCATGAACATCAAATTGTCAAGATTTTAGTCACCGAGCAAAAATATTCTATATTTTCAATAGTGTCAACGAATTGTTTGTAGAAAGAGTTTGACTTTTTGATTTAGGATGTTAAAAGACCGAGAAATGACAAATATGTATTCGTATTCCGCACGCAATGTGTCCTTAACGCACGATATCTGAAGAAATCAGTTAATTTCGTACTGACTTAAAATTAAAATGCAATTAACATAACGTTTTTTTGCATGAATTGTGATAACGAAGATGTTAGCCAGTGTATATTTAAACTTGTGCGTTTTTTTTTTTCTGAAAGTGGGTTAATTTGAAAGTAATAACGGGTGAATATTTGCATGTAACGACTTAGAACAACCTTATATATTTTTTAATTTAAATATTTAAAACTGAATACTAATACTTATAAGTAAAAAAATCGCTTGGATATTAATGAATTTATTTAATTTTTATTAGTTATAAAAACCAAAAGAACATATTTTGTTTTCATACTTTTAAGGACTCGCTTAGTTATTATGTTCTTATAATAAAGTAACAAAAATAATAATAACCCAGTGAGCCCTCAAAAGTATGTAAAAAATTAAACAATCTCAAATATGATATTAGCACACTGATGATTACTTTTATCTTCATTCATGAAATAATTATTTTAATTCACTTGAAATAATTCATTATTTTTAATTGACTATTTTTAATAAAATAATTATTTTCAATCCACTTGAAATAACATGAAATAATTATTTTAAATGTACACCTTCACATGTCCACACACATTCGTAAGAAGATATCTTGTACTATGTTGAGTAAAGATCACAATTTATATCACAAATATTATTATGATGCATACTAAATATTTCAGTGTAGAAATTTAAAAAAAAATATTGATGATAAAATAAACGAAACATAATCAATCACAAAGTTATAATCAAACTTTAAATTTAGGTAAAAAATGAAACCGGTAGGGTCAAAAATACCGTCACAAAAAAGTGGAATAAACAGTGTTTGATAAAAAATAAATTAAAAAATCATTATATATTTTTCTTGATCTTCCAAAATTTTGTTTATTCCTTTATTGTTTTAGGTTCCTTAGCGCGTCTAATATCCACTCACATAAAAAAAACAAGATGTTTATGAACTATCGGTCGTTTCTTCTTTATGAAACGATATTATTTTAAGAATATTATTCATTCATTCGCATGGTACCCTTCAATTTATCCGAATCGGTGATCCAGTCATATTAAATAGCGTGGTCAAGAGACAACATTGTTTTCGGCCCCATTAATCTTGCCTCAAGTTATTTGCAATCGCACGTGTTGCCAATAATACTGCAGGGGAAGAGGCAAAAACACTCCCACAAGCGCTAGACGCATAATTGCGCTTTTGAGTGTTGTTACCAATAGGTTATCTTGTAGAAATTAAAAAAATCGTAGTGAACGGTATTTGAAAAATATCTAAATTGAAAAATATTTATTGTATTCAAAACTGAAAAATATTAAAAATTAATAACATTTTAAACAAATGTTTTTATTTAGTTTGGTATTGCTCTTAAACTTTGTATTTTTAGTCTTTTAGTTTATTTCTAGTTTTTACTGTATCGTCAATGTTCTGTGATTTTTTTCATTACTTTAAATGTCTTAATTTCTTTACTGAATAAAAAATAATACGGTAGTCTTTTC
This sequence comes from Odontocerum albicorne, assembly GCA_949825065.1. NCBI lineage: Eukaryota > Metazoa > Arthropoda > Insecta > Trichoptera > Odontoceridae > Odontocerum > Odontocerum albicorne. Next base: position 16,517,278 of record OX463843.1, read on the forward strand.
GCGCATTCGTAAACATAATGGAATATTCTGAGGTTTGTGGACGATAAAGTATATGGAATGCTATATATCATATAATTACCATTCCGCATATAGTGATTGCTTGAAACATAATTTACGTTTTATTGTGAGAAAAGGTTTTTTGTCACATTTTTTTGCACAAAAAAGTAGAAATATGAGTTAAATGATTTACAATTTCCACTATTACAATTGATTATAAAATTACGATCACTCTTGCAGATAAAATTATTTATTTTGTTCAAGACTTCAAAGCAGTAAATTAAGTAGTTGGTGTACAACAAACCAGCATATCGTTGAATGCACACAATATAGAGACAATGATTTAATTCATCGAAGTATTTTTTATAATGTTTTTTTTTTAAATAATTGGAACGTGATTATTAAAAAAACTAACGTAATCACATGCAAAGTCAGCACAAGTATCATATATAGTCTCCAGATAATATAATTTATTTATTCCAAAGAAATAAAAAGTTAACATATATATCAAAGCAAGCTTAGTGATCAAATTATAATAATTTATTTTCGAGCTATTTTTTGTCATTCATGTTTTTCTTTGCTTGAATGACAAAACATAAAATAATGTGTTGATACCCACCTTTACTTATGAATGTGAAATTTGAACTTAGCAGAATGATAAAAGTAAGATTAATTCATGTTATGGAGACGTGTGCATATTAAAAAATGGTCAAGTATCAATGTATGAAAAAAGACAGAATAAAGACATTTCAAATAAATGCATAGATAAAATGAGTGTTTTAAGTAAAATGAATAAAGGAGCTTTAAGTTGGTTTGTACGTGTGCAGAGATTGAATAACCAAAGAATGGCTTAGCGAGTACGCAAGTCAGAAATGTAAGATATACGTGGAAGAGGTAGCCTGAGAAAAATGTAGCTGAATCAAGTAGACCAGATTTTGAAAGAAGGTAAAGTTAGAAGTGTGTGCATAACGAAATGTATGAATATGGAGGAGACGAAAGTTAAAAGCTTTTAATAGAAAATTTCAGAGATCTATTCTCTACCCCGCAAGGGACACGGCGTGATCGTATGTAAGTATGAATTTCTTTTGTTTTTACACTATCTCACCCCTGAACTCCGAAGTATCATCCTTTGGCTAATTCGAAACTTATAAAATAAATATCTATCTACGAGTGTTATCTTTCCCCTCCCTTTTATCTTTCATCGTCTAATATGTAAAGGGTCTTTCAAATTGAACGGATTTTTTAATTCTTGAATAAAACACAGATGTCGCCGCGAATTTGCCTGGGTCTTGTGACATTTGAGAAGTGTAATGTATGCCATTTATAAAAATGGAGTCGTATACAATACAACAACGCGTTCAAATTGTTGAATTATTGTATGTATTGTAATGAAACGTTGATGTTAATTGGCCACCAAGATCATGTGATCTGACACTGTTGGACTATTTTCTCTGGAGTTACGTGAAAAGTCAGGTCTATAAGAATGACACCCAATCAATTCCTGAGCTGAAGGACGAAATTATTCGCGTTATTGGTGAGTTAAAACCGCAATTCTGCCAAAATGTCATCGAAAATTAAGACAAAATAGTGGACATCTGTGGAGCTGCAAGAGGTGGACATTTGGCAGATATTGTTTATTGTGTTTAAATGTCATACATTATACTTCAATGACCAATAAAAAGTGTTTTGAAATCAAAGCAAATTGTGTGTTATATTTAAGAATTAAAAAAAATATTTAAAAAACCGCTCAATTCGGAAGACTCTTTATTTGCTGTGCATTATAACTTGAGTTAATTTTGCTTGTATTTTCTTTCTGTTTTGATGATTGTTTGTGTTTCTAATTAGCATATGGAACTTTATTATTTGTTTAAGTTTAAATACCATACTTATGAAATATTGCTTAGTTCCTGAAAAAATAACACATATTTTTTTTTAAATACCTATCTTTCTTCTATGTATCATTTTCGTGTTAAAAGCATTATACTACTTCCACAGAAAATTCTGTAGCCTAAAGAGTACTGACGTTCTACGAGTCAAGTGATATTCGGTGCAAAACACCGGGCTACTCGGTCAATGCAGCAAGTGACGCATGTACTACTCCTCACCGCAGATACAAATAGTCGATCTGTTATATAAAATTCCCTATTTTTACATTATGTCTTGGTTCTTACAATTCCTGTAAACAACCTGTTTAAAGTTTTCTAGCTTCTTCAGAGTAGTTCAGCGCCACATGGAAATTGTTCATCAAAATCTTTTCTCGTCCACACATGGTCAGTCGATCCATTCCATAGCCTTGGTGGGTCTAAGCTGTTTCTGGATTTTAACCTAGGTGCTGGAGGCTGGTGGTTATGCAAAAGATGGTAGGTAATTTAATTGATTAGTAATTTAATTGATCGCTCAACACGGCTTCCAACGTATCTCCTGATTTTTAAAGGAGCTATTCCAGCGAAGATGTGATTGTGAAGTTGGATAACGTTACTTACTAATGTATTATTAGGTAAAGTTAAGGAATTCAAAAATCTTGGAGTATCTTTCAACAGTAAAATGAATTGGAATGCACTCTCACTAGATGATTGTTTGTTTAACTGGTTAATGTTTTTGTGAAGGGTAATGAAGTTTAATATATAATAGTTTGTTAAGCTAGTGATATGTTTGAATATCCTTTTTTACGATGTTTTGTTTTATCTTAATTTAACTTTTTTTGTTATTTGGTCTTGGACAGCTATCAAGCTGTATCATCAATACGTGGCCTAGCTACCACTAAAGTTTCATAGAGAAGGTAAAACCGTGTATGGATAGATACCATACCGCATGGTCAGTCGATATCACAGTTAAAATTTGATACCTCTATCCTCAGTATTATGTCAACTAGAGTCAATAGAAGACGTTATGTTTCGTTGTACTCAGAAATGTTAAAAATTTAACATCGCTAGTTATCAAGTTTCTTTCGATATAAGGAAAAAATCCGATAGAAGTCAAATATAGTTAAATTTCTGGCATGTTTTAACCGCGGAATATTTAATTTTTAACAATTCGGAATATAACGAAATGACAAGTTTTATATGTTATGAGCTCTAGTTGACAAACTATTGACGGTCGAGGTATCAATTTTTATCTGTAATACCACCCGATCACTGGATGAGCGTGGTTGACGTAGTGTCTCTCCATAAACGCTCTAATTTGGTCAGGACGATAATTTTTGGATCTTAGTGATAACTCCAACGCCTCACACGTATCATGTTAGTTATAGGCTGTTGCTGCGTCCGAAAATGAAACGTCTCATTTGTATTGTATCTATATTGTATTTTATTACACTTTCGTTGAATCCTGCACAGCTTGGGTGGTTTATTGTCGCGCGTCAATTTATTACAATCAACCAAAAAAAAGGAGCTAAAAGTGAAAACGATCAGGTATCATTTTTTTAAACGGATACCTAGGAGAATGGAACCCGCAAACTTCGGATAGGAATACAAGTATTTTACTAACTGGGCCACTAACATTACTCTAAATTTGTTGAATTTCTTTGTAGGCTTTTAATAATGATAAATTAAAAGAATCCTTGGACCGTTTATGTCACATGTTTCTTGATACTGATACTTGATACATCAAAAAAATCTTGTGAGTATTTGAATCGACGGCATTATAAAAAAAACTGGAAAGATAACCAGACCGTTAACTTAATTTATTAAACTTTATGATTTTATATTCTGTATCTAAGGCGATCTCCATAGATAGGTTTACCTCAAAATCTATCTCGTATTGTTATTTTTTTAATTCGACAAAAAAGAAAGATAATTTAAATTTTTATAACTTTTTTTTAAAATTGGACTCTTAAATTTTTAACTAGCAGACAAACATTCATTTTTGAAAATATGGTTCTTAATGTATTCTTTACCGAGTAATTAACTTGGAAATGAATAATTAGAGTATGATATACAAATTTATCATTCTTAACGAGCTTCTTATTAATTTACTTATGTATCCTCTCTGTTTACCGACATAAGTTTTAATGTTAAAATAATCACAATATAATTCTATCATTGTCATATCAAAACGCGTGCGTATTTTTTTAAAGAAGTCATTGGCGTACCACACAGGATAGGGTAACCTGTACAGTAATTGGACCCTGAACGGTGTCCGAACCTACAGCTAGTAATTATTCGTAAATTTAAAATTTAACTCACATAAGAATGCATGTGTATTTTATTATTATATAATATTATGTATGTAAGCTTTAAAACTATGAGGAACAAATAACTGAAATATTGTTCAATGTTTAGAGTAACAGAATATTGCAAGATATCTGAAAAAAAATTTACTATATAATTTTTTTATGTAAGAGGCAGATATAGTTTGTACATAATTTTATTCATTTGTATTCTTGTTTTTTTATAAGTAATAAAAAAGAACGTTATGATATATATAATTAAAAATACGGAAAATATACGGTAGTTTATTCAGTAAGGAGAATAATCCCAGAGTTTTGTAACGTGATCAAAAAACGCAGTCGGAATGATTCGATTTTATATGCCTGTATAAACCTACTTAAACAAAATGTTCCAAATTATAAATACTAAATTCATTAATTTGTTGGCTCCCTTAACGTGTCCGTATTGACGATTCAGACATATTGAACAGTGTGTCTGATAAACAACATTGATTTTGGCCCCATCGAGTCTTTGGGCCTAGAACCAATTGAGTATGCCTAGAATTCGTTATTAGCAATCGGACGTGTTAGCAATACAACAACATATGAAAGTTAATAACAATTGCACACTATTGTTACCACGTGACATTTTGTAGTAGACTGATTATTTTGTTGCAGATACCATTGGGCACCAAATCCAAATCTTTTGGGTGGAAATCAAGTGTCTTACAAACTAAACCATAAAAGTTGTCTTCTGAGGAAAAATTATTTATATGTTATGAGAAAAATTAAAAACTCAAGAATCACATAACAATATTATGGACATGGATGCGGAAACACATTTATTATTTCTTTGCTTTTTTTTTAAATAAAAATATTAGTGCATTTTTCCATACAATTTTTATTGATAATATTGGATGCATTTAACTTCTATAACCATTATAATTTAAACAACCAGCTTGAAAGAAAGTTTTGTGTGCTTAAAGTCTTAAGTCAAATAGAAAATATTAATTAACTCAGTTTAAATAAATCTGGCAGAATTCTCGTTTATTAGCCATTTTATCCAATCGACCAGAAATAAACTTAAACACCTCTATGAAGAGAAATTATAACTGGACACTGATTTTTTTAGTAGGAAATCCAATCAGAAATTTGACGGCAGGGTGTACAAACATATTACCTTTAGACTACGGAGATCGTCACGTCACAGAATAAAGCATTGAGATATTTTCTTGCAACAAACCAGAAAATAAATTATATAACCTAAATGTAAATAAAACCGTATTTTTCGTTATCAAAACAAATTAATCCAGAAACTTCCAGAAAACTGAAAGACAAAAGTTCTACGAACGATGTCTCGGAAGTAAATATTCTTAGGATTAAAAAAAAGAATTCACAAGTGATCCATAATTGTAGCATTCACCCCTCAGTGTCATTTCGAGTTCCTCGAGTGCTATTAATGATCGCTAAGGAGTTGACGCAATTAAGTAGTCAACATAAATATACGACAACAACGTATTATCGCGAATACTTAAGTAACACATGTAGACAGGAATCGATCCTTAATGCACGCATGCATGCATGCCCGGAAACTGACAACCCCTATCTTGATTGTAAATTAATATCACCGTACCATGGGGGTAGTTGACTGGCAACACCACGTATTATGCTTTTATCACTCGATGCCAAACATCCCCTTAGGTTTTTAAGTCGTCGAGTGGAATTAGGCATTCATTAAAACGAACGACTCTCAACCGGTGTGACGTGATTAGATTTTAAATTAACCGCCGTCACGAAGGCGGTTGTCTGTCTTATCCTCAAAAGGCAAGCGAAATGTGACAACATGTCTTTTTAAACTTCCTTCAAAAACACGTTTGTTTTTTTTAATTTTTTAAACACGTAGGTATTTCAAGATCAGTATTTTTACTCAATTATAAAACATGAACATGAAGAACTTATCAAATACTTATCAAAAAAGACGCTTTAATCAAACAAAGGTTTACAAAAAGATAACTTTTATGGTTTATTTTTCCTAGAACAGTTCAAAATATTATAAAAATTGTGTTCAATTCGTTAAAACTTATTTTTACTTTAACCCACCATTCATCCGGTTTCGTTTTTGATGTATTACAATATATTTTTAGTATGCATATTCTCAAATCCCTTAAATATTAGAAACATTATTTTGCTTAGTTTGAGAAACAGATATCATTTTTATAACTTTGGCCACTTTACAAGTTTCTAATTTGTAGATAATTTCAAGCACAAAAAGAGTCAATTAGAAATTATCTATTTAAAATATGATTTACATATTCAAGAATCTTGTTCAATTCAATTATTTTGACTAACGATAATTTGTCTCCTACGTATTTATAAATGTAAGCTTAATTTTATTTTTAAAATATCGAATTACAATATTAGTAAACAATAAAGTATCAATCATTTTATTTTATAACAATGTATGTATTTTATCGACCAATAAAAAGGTAATAAGAGTTATACTCAAATTCGAATAAATAAATGTCAAATTAGAATGAATAAATAATAAGTGTAAACTCATACAGTGCAAACCAATGTGCTCTCCATGCTCTACTGGAAAGTTACCTCCATGCTCTACTCCTCTTCGAAGGAACGTCTCTTAGACATTGATTTGAAAGATGTAATAACATCCTATTAAGGGATATGAATACAAAGATATGTTTAAATAAATCCATTCCCACTACTTCAATCAATGTACACTTTTTAGTTAAGAACTAATATGACAACATTTATGACTAGGAAACATCGAAAGAGAGTTAACTATGAAGATATACACCAAGAAATGTACTATTATCTTTTGGAAAAATAATAACAAGTTATATTTGTTGAGGTTTAACACTTGCCACCCTATGATGGATAGTGAGTGACCAGGACTTACATAATAAAATAATTTTATAGCTAATTACAAAAATAACCTTAAAACATACATTTTTCACTGGATGCTGAGCGTCCAGCACAGTGGCTGGCGGAATTGTTTAGCACAGTAAGGCAAGTGTTAATTGTCCGAGCATTAGAAATTAACAAATTAAATATTGATTTGTAACATATATTTTGAAAAACAAGATAATCGTAAACGAATATTGATACACAAGACAAAAAGTGGTTTCAATTTACCCATCATAACGGAATCCATGTGTGGCAACCAGTACTCAACAACGATGTGTCTTGGAATGGTAATAACGAGCATTCTTGTCCAGCCAAATAAGAAATTTATATAAATATTACGTTTGAGTTTTCTCAACATCTTCATTCATTTACAAAATGACCAGAGTTTAAAAAAGTACACTTTTAAACAGTCCTACCAAGCGACAAATTTCAACGTCGAATAATCTTAAGGAATGACGAGTTCTTTTTCACAAGTGACATTAAAGGAGTAATAATGCAAAAGAATGTGAGATGTGAATGCTCTGCACAATTATATTTTTGCAAAACAAGCTTCATACGCATCGGTCGTTAAAACAGAAGCATTTTGAAGGTGCACCTCGGGTAAGTATGTCAGGTGCAAGGATAATAATTGTTATTTATGGACGATTTTGCAAAAATGTAACTGATCGAATTTGCATTTAATATGCAAAATATGATCCTCGCCCTTGAATTTACCACTTGAAACAGATGCCCTGTTTGTATTCTCAGTTTACGCGTTTATTTTTAGTTTCATTTATGGCAGTTGTTTTTTTTATTAACATAAAATTTCATTTAATAAGATCCTCTGAAAAATCGTGAGTTGGTTAAAAAAAACGACATAATGTTATTTCTTGTACTTGTTACAATATCGCAAATACGTCATTTACTGTCATACAGTGGTACTAGCCGTAGTATTGGAATGCTAAATATAAACTTTAAATATAAGATTTCTTTAACGAGGTAGAAACATAAAATGGTGGAAGCAAAAGAAATTGAAATTACTATAAAACAAATCATTTAATTCACAACTTTGAAACACTTGATTTATGGGAAAAGAGATTAACATGAACAAATTGGATTGATCTACTTGAATTATTTTGAAAAATGAGGACAAACGAGAAGCATTAATAGTTAAAGTACTTTCTCGGGAATATATTCTCATGACCCATAGAATAGAGACTGGATTTACTCCGATTCTGTTCTAAAACTGGAACACTTCGCCCATTGGAACATTTTTTACATGATCAATATTCACTAACTACGAGTATAATCAAATATTTTTAAAGATAGAAACTTGGATTGTTAATCCTGACGTTCAAGATAGCTTATATGGTAAATGTAACATGGATAACTATTTAGAACAATATATTATTTTAAGTAAATACATACCATCACGCCATTTCCCTTTCGGTGTAGGCAGAGAGGGTCGAACGCCATACTCTCCTAGCTCGCCACACACACACACACACACACATACATCATTAGCATCTTCCACATATATACACCTTCTCATACAACCTATACGATTTCTCTGACTTATTTTCCTTCTTTCAGAAAATCATTCACTTTATTCGATCATACTTTCCAATTTGACTTTTCTCAGATGATGGAAGAGGTAAGAGTGATATCTAACGGCATGTAGCGTTAGGAAAATCAAAGCGAAAGTCAATTGAACACCAAAACATATTTTATTATAAATTAATAAATTTATCATGATGTATCATTAATTCAAAGTGACATTGATATCATAGTAAAACATTGAAAGAGTCAATTTGATATGCCTTAATAGCTAAACATGTCGACAGTGTTATTAAAATAAGGCTGCCGATTATTATATATATATTTTACTGTACGATTACACTAAAGTGATGACACGTAATTGATTTCCTTACTATTCGCAATTCGCTGTAATTTTAGTTCGTAATTCGCTGTTATCTCCAAAATATTGGAAAAGTTATAAAAGATTATTTAATAAATACGAGTATACCGCGTCATATGAACTCATATAATTTTTGTAAATTGTATTTGAGAACAGAACATATCGTTGATTCTATAATCCAATATTCAAATTTATCAAAATTGGATGATTATTGTAGCTGACTCACTTTCCAAAATGTCTTTTTTACTATATTTGAAGTGTTACAAACACATTAGCATATTCGAAAAATATCAATTGAGAATTCCACGAACATTATATCTACCCATGGAAAAGTAAGCAAAACACAAGCAGCTTCGAGTCAATGTCAGTAATGAATATTTCCGATTGAGACCAATGTACCAAATATATATAATGACAGTGGTTTGTGAAATCTTTTCATAATTGTAATTTATTGTAATTTATTTTTATCAAACACTGTTTATTCCACTTTTTTGTGACGGTATAACCCTACCGGTTTCAAGGCTTTCACCTCATCTTCAGGTGAGCGCAAACAATACTAAATGCTGTTCGAACTGGTACCGATATACACGTTTCAACGGTTGGGTTTCATAATTTTGTTCAAATTTAACACGAATAGTTTTACTGACAATATTATAGTGTCATTACAACTTACATATTTTGTTATACCCTTCATAATGTCGTTATGTGAATAACATGTTGAGAGCCGTTTGATAAGTACGTAACATAAGTTATTCCTAGAGCAGGGTACGGCGGTCAGCGGCCTTAATATCGGACGGGGAGCCTTTTAATGGTAGGTTTTGCATTAAACACCTTACTAATAGACGGTTACGTGGAAAAAAATATGTGGGCCAGCCAGCACTCGGGCATTTGTCCCTCATTATCAGTATCGAATACATCAAACATTTCTTTACCTCCGTCACATTCCGTATTCACGACACAAAAAAACGCTGTTAAAAAATCTTTTATTTTTCACCACAACAAGCAATAAACATACTTTACATTATATCATATCTGTAATTTATTTAAATACTTTGTTTTACAAATTTACATCCACATTTAACAATGGTAATGGGGATATTTTTTTGGGACATACCTGTAATTTAAGAATGCCAGTAGTCGATTAGCTAGTTAAATTATTTACTCGTAATACCGATTGTCGTGGTTAGAACTGAATTCTATTTTAGGTATTTTAAATGTGAAGATGTTTGCCGTAAGAGAAATTTTAAAGGTACCAAGAGTTTAAACTAATGAATTCATAAAATAATATTAATCGAAATAATAGTTAGAATTCAACTTAAGTGTGCTGCCACATAATCTTAGACCTCCGTGGTCTAGGTGATAAGACGACTATCTACCAACTCCAGGGTTCCAGGTTCGATTCCCGTAGGAACCCAGATTTTTTCAATAAAGAATAAATTTTATTTTCACTTTCTTGGTGGCTGGAAGAGATTGCCACATCGCAATAATTATAGCAGGTAGAATTGTATACACTGAAAATAATACAATATTAAAAGTTTCAAGTGGAAATATCAATCATCGTATTATATAGTCATAACATAACTTGCTAGATAATATTTCACATATTTTTTTTAATTATTTTACCAAAAGTGATGTGGATGTACGAGTATGTGTGTGTAGGTGGATGAAAGTCTATGAAACTTTGTAAATATTTACTATTTAATTTAAGTTGTACAAAGATCGAAGAAAATATGAGCAGAATTAACATATCAATTATCAAAAACAGATCTTTTATTGAGAGGTGCCTATACACTAATCGAATATTTACTAAGAAATTGAACAATGTGTATTAGGTGTACTTTTTATATGTGAAAAATGGTCTTTTTTCGATTTACGCACAAAAATAATCTTAAGATTTGAAAAGACTGAAAAAGTGTATTATGTATAAGAAAATATTTTTAAAGATATACTCGTACATAAAATTGATAAATTTTGATTTTATATGTTAGTACCTACGTAATATGATTTTAAACCTATAGAATTTTATTCATATCTTGAGAACCCTTCGACATTTCGACCGAATTATCGATGCGGACGTATTGATGAATGTGGCTGATGAAAGAAAAAAATCTTCTTCAAAACTTTTATTCGGCCTCGTTATTGGAGCCTTCGGGTTTAGAACAACTAGAGTAGGCACGAAACTCGCAGTTTGTCATCGCACATGTTATTAATACAACCACGTGTGAAGAGGCAACAATACTCGCAACCGTTCAACACGCGTGAATAGTGTTACCAGATGAACTCCTTTACAATACTGTCATATTTTTTTAATAGAACGGGTATTATCAGAAATTGAATACGATACCCGACGGTGAATGTCACACATAACCAACTTGGATAAGGGAGTTTTTCAAAAAAGCTTTTTTTTTTAAATATAAAAGAAGTCTAAAGTTAAAACAATATATACATGTATTTGTATTAATTTTTCAATCTATGAAACAGTTAAACGACAATGTTTATTATGATTTTCGTTAATAATCACATACATATATACAATCACGCCATTTCTCTTTCGGGGTAGACAGAGAGGAGACATGGCCAAACTTTTCGATCGTGGTACATATCTTCCGCCATTTTAACATCCACCTTCTCATACAACTTCTACGATTTATCTAACTTTCTGCCTTTCATTTTATCAAAATTGCATTCAGTTGATCCAACCATACTTTCTTTGGTCTACCTCTACCACGCCTTCCATTCAAATGTAGACTGCATATTTCTTTTATTAATTAAAAAAATTACTTTTCTAATTTACGTATGTTACATGCACACATTAACCATTATTATTTGTTCCACAAGAACAAGTCTCCTCCAATATTCGTCACTCAATTTTGCTTTGAACACACCATCGCCATGTTTGACCACCAAAGTTCCGCGAATTGTCTCTCCCAAACCCTGTTAGTATTTGTCCAACCCATTTGATGTGGATACCATTGGAGCAATTCATACATTCATCTATAGTTCATTTTTGCAACCCATCGTCAGTCTCAGTCTAAATCGTTTGATGCTTCGTGGATACCATTAGAGCCACTCATACATTCATCTATGATATAGTCTATTCTTGCAACATACCGTCAGACTCTATCTAAGTCGTTTGATGCTTCTTGGGTACCATTGGAGCAGCTCGCACATTCACCTATATTCCTTTCATTCTTGCGACCCGTCGTCAGTCTCCGTCTAAGCCATTTGATGCCTCGTGGATAACGTTGAAGCAACTCACACATTCATCTATGTTATATCCCCTTAATTCTTGTGACCCATTGTCAGTCTCTATATAAATTGTTTGATACCTCGTGGATACCATTGGAGCAATTCGTACATTTATCTATAGTTCTTTATTCTTGCAACGTGTACTATACATTGATGTTTTGTTCCCTTTTTATATTCACTTATATTTAAATCACATAGTTTGTCCACAAGGAAAGCGAACATAACCCGAATCACTAGAAAATATACTAATTTGTGTGGAGTAATAGATTATCTACTCATTAAATAAGTCTAATACAGTATCTTATGCTAAAATTGATTAAAGAAGTGTTGATTAAATACAGAATTGAAATTTCTTCATTTATAAAACATGTGCCCTACACATTTAACATATACCGCGTTCCCTTTTTACATTTACTTCTATTTAAATCCCATGGATTGTCCACAAGAAAAACTAACACGACCCGATACACTAGAAAACATATTGAATTGTGTGGAGTAATATATGATCTGGCAAAAAATTAAGTATAATACAACATAAACCGCTACAATGTTTCCATTGTTTTCCTTAAATATTGCGTATAGTGTAATGTTCCCTAAAAACATATAAAAATAGATAAAAAAATATATGGTTTTGGCTTTAACTTTATGTGACTCCATATTATGGACCCCCTTATTTAAACTTGCATTATTTTGTTATTCCACTAGTTAAATTAATCTCCGCTACACGTCTTTATACCTCCTATCAAGAGGTTTTCTTTAGGGGGAAACATTCCGCAATAATAAAATTATTTATTGTGTAATATAAACAACAAAATAAGTTAACCCAGGAATACAATCTCCAAGATGAAATCAATTAATATGTAAAAAAAATATTTCAAAAATTTTATATAAAAAGAATATTTAAAATTTTGTTTATAAAAATGTCTCAATTTTTTTTAAATATTTTTTTATACATTTTTATATAATCTGAAAAGTGTACGTACTATAAACCCTCGGTTTTACTCGCTCTCAAGCCCCGCCAATTAGTGTTAAAAGGTTGTAGTGTTCCTTCCGAAATGGATGTTTTCCTTCCGAAGTGTGTGGGAATACAGAAAAAAATTAGACAGCCCACGTATATTATGATATAATATTTCAGTAAATGAGCCAATAATGGCCTCATTTCAGTGCCCTGTGCAACACCTGCACTTATGGGTAATAGCTTCCCAAAGCGGGGTATATAAAATGATCAGAAATTTGCAGAAAAGATCTAACCCACGACAGTATATTTTAAAACCACTATTGATATTTAAAAAAAACGTTGTCAAGTATTAAAAAATATTAAAGAGACAATAAGTTTATGTTTTTCGTTTTACTTGATTCTTACAAAATATTTTAGCACCAACTATAATGTATGGGAGTGAAACGTGGACATGGAACAATACTGAAAATATACGAATAAATGCTGTTGAAACGCGTGCATTTAGAAAAATACATGATAACAATGTATGACAGTATACGAAATTAAGTGATTAGGGATGGGTGATAATTTAAGACTGATGTGTTTAGCGAAATGAATAAGACCACTCTTGGATGATTTTGGCAAACAACGAAAATGTGGAAATGTGAAAACGTGGAGAGAACGATTGAAGAAAAACGAACATCTGGGTCTCTTCTTGTGCAAATGTGAGTGGAAGGTTTAGTAGAGGAATACCAAGGGAAGTATGGTTGGAAAATGTAAGGATCTAGAAGAGGCGAAATATATGTGTGGTGACAGGAACGTCTGGCATTCTCTCTTTTCTTACTAGCCCGGTAGGGATACAGCGTGATGGTATGTATGAACAAAATTATATAAATTCGTACATTTATAGTTAATATTATATGTGATCCTCATCGTCATTGTCAACCAAGGTCGATCCACTGCTGGATGAAGGTCTCAAGTTGTATCCAAATAGTTCGGTTTTTTGCTCGTTGGTGCCATGTGATGCTGACATGCTTCCTGATTTCATCTATCCAGCGTACCTCCGATCTTCTTATGGGCCTATTTATGCTTCTTGGGTACTATTGGATTATTTCGAATGTTCATCGGGAATCTGACATTCTACCTACGTGTCCTGCCCATTTCCACTTCATTTTCTTGCACACCTTTATAACGTATTCCACCTTTGTTTTGTTGCGAATCCAGGTGTTTCGATTACGGTATATTTTAATGTATCCCAACATGCAACTCTTCATGCTCCTTTGTGCGGTCTGGAGCTTCTGTTTGTTCTTTGCTGAGAACATCTATGTTTCACAGTCATACGTAAGTAGTGGGAGAATACACTGGTTGAAGACCTTTCGCTTCAAAGATATTGGGAGATTACTCTCCCAATATTATATGTATTTATACATGAATGAGTGTGTCGATATACACTTTACCTAAATCAAAGGTTTTTAAAACTTGTTGAATTTAAAGATATTTTATTATGGATACAATACGGAGGTCGACTCATCGACAACCAAACAAAATAGGTGTCGGTATTTTATTTTCTAGAATACCGGACTGCACATGGCAAATATGCAAACATGTTGAATACGTGGAACTTAAGAGAAGAACCCAGCTGTAATTGTGACACTCTACATCAGATCATATAACATATTGTCGATGAGTGCTTATAAAGGTTTTTCAGAAGTATCAAATATTAGTGAATAGTTGACTGAAGTGAATTTGGGAATACAAGGACGAACGACTATATTCCAAAATATATGTTATATAACGTTTCTGAATTCAAATGAACAAAAACAAAGTTGTTTGTCGTTTACACCGTAATATCAATAATTTATAACAATAAATAAAATTTCTATAAAATTCGTTTTGAAAAAAATCAACGAATAAATCTTGCGATTCCTCAAATGTATCGATAAAAATAGAATGGACCTTTATTGCTTATATGTAATTTATTGAAATATTCAATTTGCGACCAACATTTTTTGATAAGCTCAAGCTTTGTATACAAAATAAAGGCATTTTTGTATTGGTTTATGTTCATGAGTTGTCTTCTAAAAATCTTTAATGCGTATATACAATTTGTTGTTATACATATTTAAGAGGAGATCAACGTTTATTGATAAGTTGCAGCAATGCATATAAAATAAGGGCACACGGTGTATGATCATACGTTGCCCTCTAAAAATCTTTAATGCTTATATACAACTTGTTATATTTAAGCGGAGATCAACCTATATTGATAAGTTCAAGATATGCACATAAAATAACGGCACACTTGTATTGGTGTATGATCATACGTTGCCTTCTAAAAATATTTGATACGTATATACCACTTATTGTTATATTTAAGCGGAGATCAACCTTTATTGATAAGTTCAAGCTATGCATATAAAATAAGGGCATACTTGTGTCGATGTATGCTCATAAGCTGCCATCTAAAAATCTTTAATGCTTAAACGCATTTTATTTTTTATTCAAGTGGCGATCAATCTTCATTGATGAGTTAAAATTCTACATACAAAATAGAAGCACGGTTTAGAAATATTAATCAACTGAGTGTCACTTTGAATATATTTTTGGCACCACCTGGCACTATGAAAATAATCGTACCACAATATTCTTCCATATGAATAAAAATATTATCAGACCCATATTATATAACAGAATAAATCTGTAGTGTGGAAAAAAATAAGTGAGCTGAATACAATTTTGTCTTCGGCCCCAGAAATCAAATTTTCGGGGAAAGAACCCTTGGAGTTCTCAAAGTTTGCTGTCGTACATGTTAGAAATAGTACCGCATATAGACAGGTAACAATATTTAAATACGTGGAATGCGATACTCTTTAATTAGATCTCTTTTTTTCTTGGGTATCATCCTGAATCAAAACTGAAACCCGTGGATAGAAGTACAGTGTCTTATCAACTACACTCTGTTGCAGATCATCACCATAGGGGCACTTATGTAGAGTTATTTTGTCACTTCATAGGGCTCTTCAAAAATATCTGTTTAGCAGATATTATAGTAAAATACTGTTCTTCATCGAATAAATTGTTTGTTCCGAATATATTCAATAGGGCGGGGTATTACGACAGGGCATTGTCGTTGCTGATTCCGTAGCGTGGAATTGTTTGCCTCTACGTATTAGAGATATGGGTGGCGTGCACAAACTTAAGGAAGCACTAAAAGACAACCCTTTTGGGGAATCTTATCAAAATTTGTGATTTATGAACAGTACACACATACACGACACTATCCTTAAGGCCGAGTGTGTTACTATCACATATTGGAAGATTTTCAAAGGTTTCTTCCGTGGTAGGTTTTTTTTTACGGTTTGATTACGAAACATGTTTTATCTTAAAATATAACATACAGATGCGAGATAGTTCCTATGACCACGGCCATCATCTTCTTATCCTTACACTCAAGTATTTTTTTGCAATATTTTAATCCGTCAATAATAGTGAGTTCATATTCCAAATTAGGGAGCCCTTGAGGAAATCCTATTCTCTAAACGGCGCTAATTGAAAGCGTTATTATTATTATGAACGAACTTAACATTATTAATTTGGATGTCCTACAACTTTTCACTCCTTAAACGAAATAATTAGACTTAATTGTTGAAAAATTCGTAGTGCCTTAGACTCGTGGGAACGTTTAAGCATACTTTGGTTCAAATTTATCTATACACGACACATAGAATAACAACATAAGTTTCAAGTAATTATGTGTACCCATTTGTTTATTTTTTATAAGTAATATTTGCGGTTTTCTGCAGTTAATTGAAAACAGAAAGAGAAGTTTTTTTATAATCGTTTTTCTGATTTATTTTCTATTATTTTTTACTGTAAATTTCTTGCGTATTTTTTATACGTAAATAAAGTTATTTAATTTAATATTTGCGTAAAAAAGAACATTTGAATGCCCATGGGTGGAAATATACTAAAAAATACCATGCATGATAGTTTAAATTAGATTACTTTCATTTATCAAAGGTGCAGGCTTTTAATTTGCAGAATTCCATATTAGAATATTTGATAAAAAATAACGTTGTCTTTCAGCAGTTACATTAATTTCCGTAACACGTGTTTTTACCTCCTATATCGAGGCTCTTTTCAAGCGGAACGATCCCGGTTTGTTAATAAATCAATGCTTAGGTCAAACTCGTGTCATGTTTCATCGATATAGTAGGTAGAAATGCAGAGATAGATGTTATAAGTTTAATAACAAAGTATTTTTTTAAATATATACAAAGATTTTTTCAATTAATGTGTGTTGCATTACATTTTTTTTAAATACCATTAATTTTATCAATAATAATATTTATATCTAAATTTTATTTACTTAGACATATTTAATTTCATAGCCTAGTTTGCCAACCGAGAGTTTAGATTTAGATTACTTTTGGGAACAAAAAAAATATTCCTAACTGCTTATTCCCTACATATAACATACATACGAATATATACTATACATACCATCACGTCATGTATATTTTCGAGTTTGTTTAGAAAACAGATCTTCACGAGTTTTATCCACACATACAGCTATTTCCTCCTCCACATTCACATACATTATTACACATGCTCTTACGATTTACACTTCTAACCTTTATTGCAATACAGAGTTCCCCACAATCAAATCAAAATCTTTCATACACTGAAAATAAAATGTGTCTTATTGTGAATATACCTCCAATTTTTTAATAACATGTATTTTTTCATGATCGAGGAAGATTAAATTATTAGCCACTTTATGAATGTATGACACATGCGAGTTATTTGTTTATTTTGTACAAACTATTGCAAAGCAGCAAGCGCATAACTTCGAATACCCAACCCGATATTTCAACGGCAAGACCATCAAACTTTCAAGTACATAGACAAAGTCAATATGCAGCCATCTTGTGATAAGGAGATTTAAGTAGCGCTATACTCGTATTTTGTAGCTACATTGCGCAACTGTTCCCACATAGCAAGATAAACATTTAACTTTTCCTTGCATTAAGTTGCACCTCGACAATCTGTGGATGTTTCCAAGCTGTTGAACTACCCAATTAAACTCGGGTCAAGGGAACTTTTAACTTCAATCTTGACCATTCACCCTTTTGTAATTTTTGCAGCCATCTGAATCAAACCGCAGATCATACTTTGTGGTACAGCGATGATAATCGAGTCTAGATTTTTTTCTAAAAGGTTATTTATTCTGCTTTACATTGGGCCGATTGGCTACTCCAATCTAGTGACGTCAAAAGAGAGTTTTGCTGCATTTGTAGTTATCTGCTAAAGTACTGGACTAGGTTGTTTGAACTCCAGGCCTTAATTTTTCTCCAGACCCGTTTTATGACTATATTTACTGTGCTGTACCTTTTCACGTGATGTCAGACATTAAGCCCGTCGTCGCTACTATTATTTTCACAAAGTGTGACGCCGCCGGGGGAATCCCTTCTTCGTCACCACGTGACGTGGTGCTCATAAAATTTTCTTTGGTTTTCTAGTATAGATTGAGCTGGATGTGGACCCCCCTCCTCCCAACACGGATGATCGTGATATTGAACTGAATCTACAATAAGGTGTTCCAAAAAATAATGCAAAACATATCGAAAATATAGATTCTGATTGATTCAAATCCATGAGTAAAACCAACATATTTGCATGAAATTGATTTTGACAGCCAGAAAGATAATTAAATTGTAGTATAATTAATTAAACCATACCAGTACCTGGATACTTATGGGAAAATACATAAATGACAATATAAAGTCAAGTTAGGATCTATATAACATGTATTACATGTGTAAAGACATATACTATTTGAACAAGCTGCTACCACACGAATGATGAAATATCATAAACGAAGTTATTGCGATATACAACTGATAAGCCTCTAATAGAAATAATGAGAAATACAGGATATTAATAATTTGTGAAACTGAAGATGAGGAAATAAAATAAGGCGTTATTGACGGGATCACGTTAAAAATGGATAACAGCCGGATTCCCAGTATTGTTTTTGAAAGGTATTCTGTATGAAGAACGCCAAAGCAATGAAGGGATAGCTGGTAATCCACATCTCAGGAATAATCAATGCATCAAAGTGCAAAATTATGTCGTATTATCGCTCACACGTCTTGAAATTCCATAGATATACACTAGAATCTACACCTACAATCTACCCCGCACAGATAATATTAAAGATCTGGGTGTCTTGTTCCACAGCAATCTCGCGTTTGGTCCTCACATAGAAGTTATGTGCAACTCAGCGTATAAAACTCTAGGATTTGTAATGAGAATCTCTAAGTCGTTTGAAAACCAATTGGTGCTCAAAACGTTGTTTAATTCATTGATCCGTAGTAAACTAGAAAGCAATGCTTGCATTTGGAGCCCAGTGGGGGCGCAGAACTCGCTCATGGTGGAGAAAGTACAAAAAAAATATCTACGATATCTCTATATGAGAGAGTTCGGTGTCTATCCATGGCTTTATCCTACTCAGTTCCTGCTGGGCATGCTCGGGTATAACTCCTTGAGCGTAAGAAGAGATGTGCGTCTCCTGGTATACGTTGTCAAACTCGTACGAGGAGTTGTTAGCTGTCCAGCATTACTACAAACATTAGCGTTAAATGTTCCTAACAATTACACTAGACTGCGCCGGCAAGAACTGTTCTCAATAACATACGCAAGAACGGGTCTTCCAGCCGCTATGCCTGTTGGAAGGGCCTTAACTCTTCTGAACGGGACTGCTTCGGATATTGACATATTTCATATCACATTACCAAAAGCAAAAGTAAATTTTTTTCTTAGATTGAGCGCGTTAGAAGGCACTCATCAATATACCTAAATGACTGTGAATTTATGTGTGTAATATGTTTGTGTGTATATACTCGTTTGTATGCATATGCATTATTTTTTATTTTATATAATTTTTTAACTTATTTTTTTTTCCTCTATGTAATTTTTCTTCCTTTTTGATGTTTTGTATTTTCAAAGTAATTGGGCTAAGCCTGTTTTGAAAAAATAAATAAATAAATAAATAAAAAAATGCTGAACTAATAGATAAGAAATTAATTGCAAAAAGACGATGAATAAAAACTACTGTTTTTCTCTTCTACTTTTGCAGAAAATTTTTAATTAGTTTATTTCTTGTTATTTTTTAAGGTAATGCAGATTTTTTCTGTAAAAATTTTTTTTGTAAGCAATCCGCCGGGGATTGAACCAAGGATTTCATTCGATCAGCATGTTTTGTTAATATTATCATCAATATCATATTGTTTTCTTGTAAAAAGCGGCTCGGTAATAATATAATTGAAAAGTCATCTCTTACCAAGGGAATGATTATTCCGTTCGGTCCCAGCGCCCCCGGCATCCGGGCCAATTAATTTTGTTTTTCAACAAACCCCGTCATTATGACTTCCTTTTCTCACCTTTAAGGACTATTTGTTTATTTGCGGTCAAAAGGGCCGAGTTTTTTTGTGTTTGTTTTCTCTTAAAATATATTAGCTTAGCTGTGACTGGTACACAATATGTTAAAAAAAATTAACTCCCTTTTACACATCTTATTTAAATATTGTTAATCTCGTTTGATTTTAATTTCCCGTTGAATAAATAAATATAAAAATGTATTATTACTTTTTTAAGTAACGTCCCTTCAGATTAAATTTTATTTTTAGAAACCAGACGCCTTATCTAACTACAACCATATTGATTTGAACTTTTAATTTTTTTATATGATTATTTAGTGTCGTTATATTATCCGGATTATGTTTAAAATTAGAAATTGTGTAAATGGAAGTTATTTTAAAATAACCATTTTTTTTAATTATCTTCAACACACAATTTTCTTAGTACTTAAAAATTACCTTTAATATTCTTATAAAAAAATTACTAAATACCAATCCATACAACTATAAAAAATACACAATATTTGTATTTAAGCTAATAACAATTTTATTTTTTTAATAATCATATTTTATTAAATATTTTTGTATTTGAACACTTCATTGTGCAATATATATTTTGGCGGTATTATTGTTTGAGGGTTAACAGTTATACAATTTAGTTTCCAGTGTTGAGCAAAAGGTTTACAAAGAAAATCATATGATAAAATATAGAATTGTAAAGAAACAGTACTCATTTGATGATTTAAATACATCAAACGTAACAAAGTAACTAACGGTCAGGACATAAGAGGGGATATTGGGAAAATAGATAATGAGGGGCCGAGGAAACACGCTACGTCACTGAAGTTACTGTTTAAAACAGGTCAACGATAGAGTAAGCCTTATGTTAGTTGGCAACTGGTATCAGAGTCTAACGCTATGAATAGTAAAGGACGCCGTGAAAAATGAAGAGCTGTAAACTGTTAAAGCTAACAGGCAATCTCCGCTTGAATAATATTGATAAAATTAGTTTAATAGCCACTAGATAAACATGGTATGTTAAGCAAATAAAATATTTTAATACTTATACATTTAATTATATATTATTAAATTTTAAGACATATCTGCATATTTCTAAAAATTATAATTACATTCAATGACAAATTTTTCAACAAAATAAATATGTACAAATTTGTAAAACTTAAGTATATTTGTTCATGATGTGTACTTTAAAATGTTTTGTTTTTAATTTGTTGCTAAAATGCCAAATCAATAATTTATAAAATACAATCGTAAAAATTTTACTTTTGCAAAAACCATATACCCATTTTTATAAATGTATTTTTCACTAAAGGCAACTTTAACATAACTTTTAAAAAGATATTGGATTTTTTTGTCTGATTATATAAATAATATTTGATAAAAAAACAATTAGGCTATTTTATCATTCATAATGGAGTGTGAAAATATTTGAATTTGACTATCAAAAATGACAAAGTATCTTAACTATAATACAGTGTGATGAAACCACATTTTTTATTGCGTTTGAAAAAATTAGAGTCTAAAAATAACGTCTTAAAGTAGGTAGAAAAATAAAATTGCTACCAATTCTCGGTAGGGTCTGTTAATTACCTTGATTTGCCAAGTTTCATAATACCCGTAATACTGAGCTCGTATACATATAATATATAATAATATACGCTCTCAACGAGGATCTAATTGTTTTTTAATTAACAAATACAACGTTTTCTTTTCTTTTTATAATTTGACTAACCTGAATTTTAGCAACTCCTGAACTCGTTTCCCACTTCACGGTAGTAAGTTGTCTTTTAAGAAATGATATGTCATTAGTCATATGAGATGCTTGATTGATATTAAATATCATTTTGGCAGGTGCACTTTACTTTACCTCAACTACTTATGTTTGTTATGGACACTTTAATTATTAATGTTTTGACATCAAATTAAAATATATATAATAAATTATAACACACATATTTTAAGAAACATAATTTTTAACATGATTAAGACATAACATAATAAGGTATTTACAGAGTTTTGCGTAAGTGTAAGTGAATTGTTTTATTCATAATTATTTTCGTAAAGGTTAAATATGTAAGTACACGTTATAATGAATTTAAAAACAAATTATTCACTGGTCAAAAAAAAAATTATTAATATGAAAGTTCAAAGGACTTGAGCAAAGAGAAAGGAGAGTAAGAAGAAAGCAAATATTTATGATGAAAACAAATTATAATGGTTTCAAACATGAAATAGGTATATAAATAAATAACACAACGAATAAAAAATGGTTGTGGGAAGGTTAGAAAATAATACAAAGTAGTGAATTAACAAAATATGAAATCAAACAGTATCAGAAAATAGAATGCAATGTAGTGAAATTTATACAACAGTCAATGATATGCCAAGAATCGAGATGTAGAAGTCTGCTTTTTTATGAGTTCCATGAATACTTGAGAATATTTTGGAATAGTTGAGCGAACGTGCAATAGAACTTTCAAGCTACATTGTTAAAGAACACTTTTTTTTTCATGATCCAATGGCAAATTATTTTTTGGACAAATACATTAGTAAAAAACAATATCTATGAGCTTTGGTGGACATTATTTTATTCATAATAAGCCACCCCTTCTTACATTTTTCTTGTTCTTCCCATTTTCAAACCAGGGTCGTTGGTGTATCGCCTTAAGAAAACTTCTAAATCTGCCTGTGTCCAGAACCTAATCGGTTATTATTATACACCATTTCTTATTTATTGATTTAAAAAAACGTGATAAGTCTGATGCATTAACTTTAATTAAGAAGATCACTCTGAGATGGTTTTGAGCATGAAGAATGATTAAATGAAGAAAAATTAACAAAACAAATATGGTATACGGTGCAAACGTGAGTTAAATGCATTGCAAAGGAAAACCACTAAAAGAAAGGTTAAATCAACAAGTGAAAGGTATTTTGAAAGAAGGAAATATAACAAGTGAAATAAATCATAGGATAGCCTCATGAAAAGGTATATGAATTCAGAGGAGGCCACGAATGACTGTCACGTTAAAAAATTCTGGCGTTTTGTCCTGTTTGTATACCGCAGGTGAGAAACGGCTTTATGATCCGTATATATGTTTAATAGGTGTACATTGCTAGAAGATTTAGTAAAAATAATTTTAATAAGTGAATTAAGTAATACTATGTATTTAATTAGTATTAAAGCAATGTTAGTGTCAAACATTTCCAATAATATTGAAATGCCAAATATATAACGAGCATAAATGTCGAGTATTGATCATATTCTGCCACATTTTGGATTAAAACAGTGAATTAATTGATATTGAAATTGTCAACGATATTATTCGGTTCTTGGGAAACTGCAGGTGGCAGTTTACCTCATCTCTAAGATATATATTATCATTGTGATGAAATATGAATTATAATATATTACACAATTACTTCTCAAATAATAAATGTCATTTATCATCCTTTGATAGGATGATTGTCTATCAATAAATATATTCAAAATGAAAATAAGCTATCAATAAATAAAAAAACACGAAATTTTGCATTTCATCATGTATATTTTATTGAAAAAAGATAATTACTTAAAAAAGAACGTAAGTAAGAAAAATAATAGCAAGTAAGAAAAATATTAATTTAAATATCATATATTTTTAAATACTATAAAGGAACTTATTTTTTAGTTTATAATTTATTTGTACAATGAATTTCATGTTATAACCATGATTGTTATAACCATGATTGTTATAACCATGATTGTTATAACCATGATTGTAATCGATACGCCCCGATAAAAATACAGAAATAAATAGAAGAATTGAGGTGAGAAGGACATACCTGGCCAATTCTGCTTAGTCAATTTGAGCCACGAACCCCTTAAGCAACCCACATTGTGTATATTAGAGAGCTTAGAAATGAAGTTACACCAAATAACACTATAGATAACTTGTACGGACAAGTGGGTAACTCTAATGAATTAATTAATAAATGCCCATTACCCGTGACGACTACAATAGACGACACAGTACAAAGTGGGGGCTATTACAGTAACTATCGTTGGTGCCACCGGATATGACGATGGAAGTCAATTCCTGATGAGAGAGCTCTAATTTAAATCCATATTATATCCAATAAATTTGTGAATATTCTTACTTTTCTTCAATTATATTGACGTATTTTTAGGCGTGCTAGAGCAAATATGATTAGATTAAGTGAAGAATATTTTGAAAGGTGGTGATATAAAATGTCAGAGAAATCGCAGGAGTTGTAGGATAAGGTGTATGGAAGAAACAAAAGATGCGTCTCATTATAAGTAAGATTGACGCTGTGTCCTCTCTGCCGTCTCCGGCATAAAAGCAACTTAATATGTTTGCATGTCTTTTTAGTAGGTTTAAAATTCAAAAAAATAAACCATTTTTCATATTAAAACTTTGGACGTACGCGTATATTAACTTTTGTACTAATAAAAATTATAAATTAAAATAAACAGAGTATTTAATAAGTGTCAAGCAAATTGGCATTTTAGATATATACGAGTACAAGAAACTAAAAAAATAATTAAATATTTTTAATGAAACTTAATTTCTAGTAGTCTTTAAATATATACTCGTAACTATACTTGTAAATGTTAATATTAATACGTGTATGGTATATCCGCGCGTTTTAGAATAGGGTGTTTGTATATGCGCATACGTTATATGAACGTATACAAGTATATGAAAAGGAACTAGCGTTATATTGTAATAATTAAAAAAGGCATATATTTTGAACATAGTATTCAAACCGTTTATGATTATTACAGTATTGTTTATAATACTTTTAAAATATGGTTGTAAACTAGGTATATTACAAAATTAAAATAAAAACTTGGTTATGAATTAAAGTTGACCATATGTATAGTGTTGATCGTACGTGTGTTGTAGATGTGTGTTACAGATCTGATAAATAAGCGAGGCTACTTTGATTAAGTTTTTAGAGTAGCTAATCCATTAGCATGCAATATGCTAGAATACATTGAGTAGAGGCATTCAAGAAGAGTCAAAAGTTTACACTATTTGAGTGACCTTTGATCAGTAAATAGCGGCAGATAAATATATAAATGTAAATGTAAACTACTGACCAACTATCTCTGAGGGGCAATGAACGTTTTATTCATATGTGTATTTATTGTTACTCAATAAAGTGGGACTTGATACAAACAATCTTAGTTAAACCCCATGTTTTTCATAAGTTCAATTTAAATTTACAATTCATGAGATCCTTACTCAATTATTGAGTGCGCTGGCGTTTGAATCCAAAGGTTGTTGGTTTCAATATCATACTAAGATATTATTTATCCTTGGATGCATTTTGTTTTCGTGGGAATAAAAATTACTTACGACTTTGAAAATATGATTTTTGAAAACCCATTAACCCAATGAATTCAAGTTTGCCTCGATCTTTTAGAATTGTGTCATATTTATATACATTCCTTTTCATCTTTGTGTTTCATTCCGCTTATAAATCATGTTAAGAGATCTATGAATTCCGTTTTGGAAAAAATGTATTATTAATTCAAAACATATTTAATTACGATTAAAGTCATTAGTGATTTGCACTCAGCATGCAAACGATATTTATAGCCGATAAACTATATCAGAGGTGTCAAACGTGTATTCGAATTAGAATTTTTTGTTAAGATATTATCTAATTTGATCTAATCAACTAACACACTAACTTTGATCAATAGGAATAATCTAAATTGGACAGATATTTTTTTCTCATTAAATCAATGTGCGCCTCCGCTCCTAGTGGATCCATCTAACATAAGTTATCGGTCTACCCAATCCCTTTGGCTATGGAAGCTTTAATAGCATTTTTAGCTCCAATCTTGTTATTTTGCCCAGTTATATTTTTTGCGACCATCTCAATCAATCTGCAGATCATATTGTGTAGTATTCTGCGACAATAATCGAGTATATAGGTATAATTTCCTAAGGGGTCCATTCAGACCGATTGGATACTGCGATCTAGTGTCGTCAAAAATAGTATTGCTGCATTTGAAGATTTTTGCGAAAGTACTTGCAACTGGCTGGATTATTTCAACTCCAGATATAAAGCCGTTTTGTAAGTATATTTGCTGCGCTGCTAATAATTTGCCTTTTCCAATGACGTCGGATTTAAGTCCGTCGTCGCTGCTATTCTTTTCACACTCAAGTGTCTCCGCCGGAGTAGAAGTCCCTTTGAGAATTTCTTTTTTCATCAGTACATGTCATATTCATTATAAATAATAACGATTTCGATCGCCTAGTGTAGATCGCGTTAAGTGGGTACTTAACCTATTTTGTTTCCTATAATAGCGTGGGTGGATGGATGCTGCGGGGATCGAATTGAAATATATGAAGAACGAGGTTTCTTAACACAATTTAATTTTTTTTTTAATTTATCATTGACAGATAATTATCTTCACTAAATAAATTCAGATTAATATAATTTAAATAAAAATCCACAGTGTATATAACAAGTGCACTGTCTTCAAACCATTGACACATTCGGAACCACCGGTTTAAAACCAACGACGACTTGGCTGTGAGGATATGACTTAAGGCACAAGATGATCGGTTCCTTGGTGATTGATTGTCCATCATTGAAAGAAATGTATGATGAAAACTTTGTAGAAAATTAAGAAAGGAATTGAAAGAAGAAATTCCAACGGACGTTTATATTTTATTTTTGCTAAAGTTATAAAATTGAATGCATCAGCGATGTAAAGAAGGAATCAACCCACACTGTACCTGCGTTGCATAATAACGAAAATACATGATCGTTAAGTATTGGCTTATATGAAACAATTATTTTAACATTTGATTTAAGACATACATTTTATAGACTATATTTTGATATACGATTAAATAAAAAAAGTCGTATATTATTTGAAGCAGACCATATCAAAAAAGTTTTTAAATCGTAGAACATCATATAATCCTTCACTGTAACAAGTCCAAAAATATTTTCAATCATTGTTAATTCCTTTTTGTGTATTAAAATAACAATAATAATTTATTTTAGGTTTCGGTCTGTAGTGTAATCCTCAAGATCCATATAATCAATATATGTGGCAGAATCAGTAGTGATATTATAGATCTCTACACAACAACTCCGAAAAACCTTTTAAACGAATGGAAAATAGTCGTTTAAATCTTCGAACATATATATTTTAAGGTCAGATTTGTCAATTCATAGAATTATCTATCAAAAAAATACATATATTATTTGCGTCCCAAATACAAAATAAGTGAATTACATCTGCAATGGACGATAGCGTTAATCACATTCAGCGTTGTGTTCCGAGACACATCTAAATATTTTATATTCCAAACTCGGACCCCCGGAGAGATAGTCTTGTTTTGTTCAAGATCAAAAATTTATAATGATTTTATTTAAATTTATATTTGATAAATTTCAGATATGAATCATCAAACTCTAAATGATGTCATTTCATTCTCGATGACAACCCTTTACAGCAATTCAATCATCATTCTTTTTAAATAAATACTAGATTTTGCTAATAAATTTCATATGTCAACAATAAGACAACGATCGTTTATTTTTAGTTGAAGGCAACACCTAAGTTTTTACACTTTTTTCATGCCATTCACAAAACTGAGTTATATTTGTTTATAAATAATTCCTCAAAAGAAAGACTGGTTCTTATTAAAAAAACATTGAATGAATTGAAATGAATCAATAATAAATATATGGACATTAACGTTGATTTTATTTAATTTTTACGGCAGAAAGATCATATTTTATCACATTGATTTTTGCATATTGTATTTTAGAACTTATTTATCAGCGTAGTTTTTTTTTTTTTTTTTTTTATTAAACAAGTAAATTATTATACAAACATTTGTCAAGGCTATACCTATATACAAATTTATTACTTAACTAATCTTAATTATATGTTATAATTTATGAACTTATTTAATCTTATTTTCCTACATATCATTTTATTTTATTTATTCAATCTTAATATATTTATGGTAAATAACAAATTAAAATTTATTTTAATAAAAAAAAGGTAAAAAATTAATTTAAATAAAGTTTATTTGGTCTAACGTAACATTCAATAAAAACATAAATAAAACGTAAAATTCAATAAAAACGTAAATATATAAGATTTCAGGAACTTGGATACTAACTTATAACAAATCCAAATACTTATAACAAATACAACTGTCACTAACTTATATATACAAATACATTATTTTCCTGAAAATATCGTTGTATACAGTACAACCTTGTGGAGTTATTGTCATGTAGCAATCTTTTACAACCAACCAGAAAGATATTAAAGAGAAATTAAGTGAAAACCAGACTAGAATACTTTTAAAACAAAATCTAGGTTTCATCGCCGATTGAACGTGCAATCCCCGGGTCGGAGCAGATGTCTCAGCAACTAGGTCATGGAGGACGGGGTAGGTGCATTTGATTTATTTTATTTATATTATTTTTTTGTACATGTATATCTGGAGAGCTTGTTGTCATTCACCAACTTCCAGCCAACAAGCTCAACTTGGATTGGTGTATTTGCGGAAGTTATACGTTTTATAATTATTTTTACGCTTCATTCGATACATTTTTTTGTGTAGCTCAGAAAAATCTAAATGTCAAATTTAGAATAAATAAAACGTAGTTAAAATTACTAAATAATTTTAACATCCTTTCAAATTATATTATTTAATTTTATCATCAACGCAATGAACACTATTTGTTCGAATTAAAATAATATTTATTTATTGATTTCAGAAAAGATAATTCTAATGTACAATATTAAGATTGATAATCATAAAAAAAACTATTTTATGTCATAATTATGGCATGAAACCTCAATAAGCAAGAAATCTTAAATCTATTCATTTAGGTATATTTTAGAAAAAAAAAACAATAATTTGGTCACAAATTAATCAGATATTCGATAGAATAAGTAAGAGACAACATTTTTTTTTAATATATTTTGCCAGCAAAGTACAATCTACCAAAAAAGGGAAACGATCCCACCGGGACGGAGCCACGATATGCTGGTGAGTGATTTATAACCAAAGGTGGCAGTTGTCCAGAATGCCCAAGAAGAAGATATGTTATACAGGTTGGCGCCAAAGACTCGAGATAAGGATCACCCCGGCTCTGCGATATGGGTAATTTCCTATTGTTAGCGATTCTCAAGTTATTGCTTCATGCGTATTTAACAAACTATTTATGAATACAATTTAGCCATACTTAGGCACTACACACGTGTGTGCGAATGTTTATACGAGTAAGTGCTTCATTTGTGTTTTTACGTTCATGTGTGTAATTGTGCGTGTGTTTGTGTGTGTGTGTGTATGTGTGTGTGTGTGTGTGTGTGTGCGTGTTTGTGTGTGTGTGCATGTGTTTGTGTGTGTGTTTCTTGATAGACAAGTTTGCTGGTATATTCTTTCTATCTAAGCCTAAAAGACAGTTTGTTTTTATTGAATTATAATATCTTAAACTACAATTTATTTTAAAAACGAAATAGGCATTCCAATTTATCGATTCCCTGTCAGGGTAGACAAAGAAAACGAATCGCTCAAATGTTCAATGACAGCACATTTTTCACCTCACTACGTTCACATTACTTCTCATGTTGTTTCTTTAATTTATCTTACGTGTTTTTAGATTTTCGTGTTCGCATGTTCCTTCCTTTTTTACTAAGTTTACTTATGCATAACGACGTTAAATATATCTTGCTACACTTCTTATACTAAAGAACTTTAAAAAATCCACCACATGCTCCCATCTTTCGTTATTCATCTATACCTGAGCACATAAAAATTATTACCTTTACCGTAAAAACTAGCATTTTATGGACGACCGACGGTGGAATTGCCCGAGTTTTCTCAACCTCAGAAGGAATAGTGTACTCTGAATATGATCAGATGCGGATTGTTTCACACTGCGAATGGTATACACAGGTGAGGCCTAGCATAGTATGGAGCTGTATAAGAATATGTATGTATGCGGAGGAGGTACATAAGCAATTCATGATAGTTAAATTAAACGATTTGTTATATCATATGCCTGATAATATGTGAAGATGAATGTAGCGAAATCAAAGGCTATGGTTATATAAAGTGGTGTGGTAAAAATTGTGTGGAATGCATTGGTTAACTCAGAGAAACTGGAGCAAATTAATAAGTTCTGTTATTTGGGCAGTACGTTTATATGTGAGGAACGGGTTCAAAGAGGTATTAGAATAAGAATAATGACAGGGAACACAGCAAACGGAGCACTTACACAACTACGAGTACAGTGCTACGAGTATATCAAAAGGAGCAAAAATTACAATATATGATAGTGTTTTAGTTCCCATCATGACGTTACGGGAGTGGAACTTGACAGAAGAAGAATAAAAGTAAGATAAATGGTGTAAAGATGCGTGCATTTAAAAAAAAGGGGGAATGTCAATGTATGAAAGAAGGTGGAATGAAAATATCATAAATTAAAGCATGGATGTTTTGAGTAAGACGAAGAAAGGAGTTTTAAGATGCTTAGGGCATGTGGAGAGAATGAATGACAAAATAATGACTAAGCGAGTATACAAGTCAGAAATGCAAGGTGTACGTGGAAGAGATAGACCGAGAAAAACATTGTTGAATGAAATGGACTAGATTTTAGTAGGTTAAGTATGAAGCGTGAATTATAGAAACTTGTGCATGGCGAGATGCATGAATATGGAGAATGCAAATGTTGTGTGCTTATATATAAACGTTTGTAGATCTGTTCTCTGTGCCTACCCTAAAAGGAACAAGGCTTGATGATGTGTATGTATGAAAATAAATCTATCAAACAAGGGCTGCAGCAGATTTAACCCTACGTTCGTCATAGAACTTTGATCTTCTCGCCATCGGAGCTTTGTGATTGATATGTCATGATTGTGTCTTCAGAACTTTAGGATTGATATATGATGAATTGCAACAACATACCTCAATTAATTAATACACGCACATGTTTCATCAACGTATTCAATACATACTAGGTTACGACAAACATACTAGGTTACGAAGTATTTCCTAGCATCATAATCATCAAAGGACTTAAAGTATAAATTAAGATACATTTATGTACATCTCAATATCGTAAATAAATAGAAGAATTTCTATTACATAGAATCAAGATTATTACGAAATATCGAATATTATGCTTATTTATAATCATAAAATTTAATATATTGTAAATAATTTGAAAACATTTTTTTCATTCGTATGATAGATATCCTATAACATAACCGAATCTTTGATTAAGATACATTGAAGGGCGTTGAGAAACATGTTGTCGGCTAAACCTTCGGGTTTAAAACCACTGGAGTGAAGCGCCTACTCGCGGTGCATTATTACAGGTGATGAGAATACTACCGTACGGGTATTGTTACAATACGAACTTTTTTAGTAGACTGGGACCGTTTTTTATTATTTTTTGGGCACCATCGGGAATTGAACCCAAAACACTGGGGGGAAAGTAAAGCATCTTACGAACTATCATCTTATCGTCCATCTTATCGTCCAACGGAAGATCTAAAATCAACGAGATTTCCGTGGAATACGCACATCTATTCTCCTTTATTTAGTCGCGTTGCTCATGGCTAATCCTCATGATTCCATGACAGTCTGGAATTGAGCAGATTTTTAACCTGTTTTGTTACATACGAATACTTGATTTGACGCATTAGCTTTATACAACGATTAAGCCAGTACAAATCCAACGGGCGACCTCCCCTTGACTTATGCCTGCGGGTTTTGGGTTCGATTCCCAATGATACCCGAAAATAAATGAAAAAATTGTTCCAGAATTGTTACTCACACCCGCTAGACTTGACATCCATGCAAACGTTGTTAGCTCTTCACGTGTGGGATACTATTGCACTTGCGATGACAAGCTGCAAATATCGTAATTAAACCAGTTATTTTAAACCCAAAAATCGACTAATGGGAGTGAAGAAAATGTTATCTCCAGGTCACGCTCTACAATATGTCTGAATTGCCGTTTTGGATAAGTTGAAGTGTACTATATTAATAGTAAAAAAAAATAGATGATTCCCCTGGACTCATCCCGGACCTCAGCCATGTGAAGTAATTATATTTGATTTGGTCTATACACTTTGTTGAAGACCGCCCTTTTTAACGCCTCCCCTCAACACTTCTATTCAGTGCCAGTTGTTAGCTTTCTTAATCCACAATACTAAAAGGTAGCCAACACTAAAATAGAGAACTTGTGCAGATTTTCCAAATAGTTAAGCTTGAGAAATTTTGTCCTAAGTGATCAACATTTGAAAGGACCTTAATCGCAAAAGAAAAAAAAAGAAATATTATGGTTCATCAATTGACGAAACGTCAGTCATATGGTCAAACATATGTTTTTTGGTGTAGGCCTCATCGTCGTTGCTGGGTCCCGCCTCGTCTACCATACCTTTCTAGTCATGCATTGTCGTCGTCGTAGCTGGGTCTCGTAATCGAGGATCCCCTGCTGCCACACTGCTGTACTGGGTAAGATAGCACATGTAAAGTGAGACGATCGAAGCACACCGACATATTTTTTCCCCTTTTTTTTTTAAATAATAGATATGACCGAAGTCATAAGTATCCTTATACCCTCGAATACTAGGTAGAAAAGGCTCTTCTGTTTCTCAAATTTCTTATCTTTCCCTCAGTTACTAGTCACTACTGTTGTATCATTACACTCAACTTATATGAGTTTTATTTTGTAATCTTTTAAATTTGCCAATAATAGTGGGCTCGAGTCCCGAGTAAAAGCGTATTTGAAGAGAGTGTTTTCTAAACGACGATTTATAAATTGTCCTTTTATTATTTTTATTATGAGTTTATGGTAAATTTCTCCATCTATATCCTTCCACTTATTTCTCTTCATCGCTCCCCTAGATATATAAAAATGTTTTGTAAGTTTGTAGCAAACTCTTCCTCTAAATATGACCAAACATTCTCGCGGCACCTTTCTTAAATATTCTTCTAACATCCATCTATAACAAACAGTTATCCTTCGTTCAAATATTATCGATGTACGCTTTAGGAGTAGATAATGTACTAAGTTATGAGAAACTTTTATTTAATTACCATTGGAAGCTGAACCCGAAACATCTGATTGTAGAAGTAGTGTTCCATAAGTAGGTCACGGAGGTAGTCGCAACACGGAATTCACAACTAAAAACATTAAATACGCTCAACAATCCATTACCTGCCTTACCAAGCGTCAAAATATTTCACGAAGAGATTTTAAAAATACTTTTTCAAGTAGAAATACTCCGATCTTGGTGTTCATTTTCATCAATTTAAATTTAATTTTCATACAACTGGAGAAACTACAGAAAAATCGTGTAGTAACTACATAATATAACCTTTTTTTGAAAAATGTAGAAAGCTCTAATGTTCCAAATGCTACAAAATACTCCAAGCATTATGGATAATTGTAAATCGAAGATACACGATATATGATACAATCAAAGATGTGTATATCTTGCATCGAATCAGCGGTTGAATTAATTTATTTAAATGAATAACACAGTTAAGCGAAAAACGATTTTTTTGTTAATTTACAATAACATTAAAGGAGTTTTATTTTATTTACAATAAGAATCGAACATTCAAAGTAATATGGACAAAAAATATTTGAAGTCACATAACGGAATGACTTTTACAGAAGACATAAAAAATTATTTTTAAAGCGTTTAAAAAAACTGCATTAGTATTTGTGCGTGTTTCCACGTGTGTATATGTATGTGTGTAAGTATGTTTTTTGTGTTTTTCTTGTGCACGCGTGTGTATAGTGAGTGTATGCATGTTATTTATGAATATTTATGTAGGTGTGGCTGTATTTGACTGTATGTGCATGTTATCATGAATATGTTTGTATTAGTATGTATTTATATTTATTTCTGTCTACGTGTGTGTGCATGTGCAAGCGTGTGATTGTATATGTGTGTGTATTCGAGAGGGGGTGAGGGAATAAAAAAGTTTCTTAATTTATTAACTTCTTTACAAATCTCACACAAGCACACACGACACAAATTGAGTACAACGGTAACACACGCCCACTTTCAACTCATCTCGTAAATTTTAAACCATTCGGAAAATTTGACAGGCATTTAATCAGATACAATAAAATTACTTTTTTAAAAATATTCCAGTATAAAAAAATATTCTATTATTTTAAATTTAGTATAACAATTTATCGAGAGATTTTTTACGATATTTTTTTTATGTAATCTACTTAACCTAAAAGAAAAAATATATGTATGTGTTT
The DNA here is from genome assembly GCA_949825065.1 of Odontocerum albicorne. Taxonomy (NCBI): domain Eukaryota; kingdom Metazoa; phylum Arthropoda; class Insecta; order Trichoptera; family Odontoceridae; genus Odontocerum; species Odontocerum albicorne. The sequence continues at coordinate 16,552,167 of OX463843.1, forward strand.
CAACATACGCAATAGTTAGTCTTTAGAGAGAAAAGATTGCACTTGAGTGCAAATTTTGAAAATTTAAATGAAGATAGTCGTACATTATACTCGTATTTGCAAAAAGAATCCAACCCATGAAATACATTAATTATTTATAATTAAAAAGATTGTACCTCTATAAAATCTCTTTTATTTGTAATTAAATTTCATTTAAAAAGGTGATGTTTCCTCAAATATCTCAAATCAGATAAAATATGGGTTGAACTCCTGATGCAAATGTTTAAAGAAATATAAACGACTAAATTGATTTTAAATATTCAAATATAATTACACATGTATATTAATTATATTCCCTTTTTTAAATAATATTACTTTTTGACAATTCATATTTTAAATTTTTAGTTTCGAAAAATAATTTCATCAAGTTATATCGATGTAATTATATATATACCTACACTATTTTTATTTCATTTTCATAATCTTTTTTTACGTAATAAAATATATGCTCGCCTTTTCAAATTCACATTAAAATTATGAAATTAAACTCTACAGGTATATGGTACATATATAATTCGTATTATATGAAGCTTCGATTGCTAAAAAAAATTAAGCACAAACCTCCTGCGGATTAAAAAAATCTTCGTGGCCGTCATCTCCCGAGCACCCCATGTCCTGCAAGAGCGGGGTCACGTGTCTCTCCCACTCGTCCATCGCGGAGACGTCAAACAGAACCTGTCAGTTGGCCACACTAACCAGACAACAGCATGAGCACAGGTGAAGGGTCACTTTGGAACTTGTGTGCACACTGAGAAGAGTTACATAAAAGTTTTGTCAAGACTATTTCCGGAAAATGCGCGGGAAAATTCGCGCGCTCACTTCAAGTTTTGGAACTGTCAAAAAAGTTGCGGGCGGGAGAGGGCCCGCGCGCCCGGCGCGCCACCAATCGCAGCCCGTCCCGCCAAAATATTTTAGTTATTCTTTTTTCGAAATTTCCAACGCTTTTCCCGCACTGTGTGGACTGTCAGTGTAACGAGTGTACCGAGAGTAGCGCGTTACCGGCCCCGCGAAGTAATGCCGGCGGTGTGACGTTAGGCCCGGAACCGTCGAGCGCGGATTGGTCGGCGGCGGAGGGCGGCCGGTGGGGGGTGGAGATCTATCTGTCTCTACAGCCCATTCCGCGGGCGGCTAACTCGGCCGTGAGTATCGAGCAATTTCCCACCACCGCGTCTAAAGCTACGAAGGCTTACATCCGTCTCACCTGCATTCAATTCGTCAGTTTTACCTCGTGCCCATTTGCGATCAATCGAGGTATTTTGTTAAAGATCGGATTCTCTCTCTAAGAGTCCCGCCCGTTGGTGAATTTTGCTATGAGTAGAAGAGGCCCTCCCAACCACCGTGGACATTGCACAGGTATTCCCTCCCGAGTTGTTTGCTGACTTTGCAGAAGTCAGCAAACTGGGAGAATGCTCCAAACCAAATCAATTATTACTTTATAAAGTCAACACTACGAAGATCCTCTCACTGAAACTTTTCCCATATTTATCCAGTGTTTTTCTAAAAAAGAACATGTTTTTATTTAACTCCGAATTACGTTAAAAAATCGTCTAATTCTAAAATGAATGATAATTATTCAATCATTTTATTTTTTCTTCCTTAATTATTTTATGTAACATATATGTACTTCTTTTTGATTATTGATTATACGTATTGATTGTATTATATATTTTTTATTATTGATTATACGCCTTGATTTATTTATTTATTTGTTATTACACATGACAAGAAATATACATAATTTGCGAAAAAACAACAGGTAATTTATATTACAACAGGTATTATATACTTTATTATATACTATTTATTGTTGATTATACTCGTACGTCTTGATTGTATTATTTACTTCTAGTAAATCAGTAACATAAACGGTAGGAATGTAATAATATGAAAATCTTATTATGAAATAATTTTAATTTATTTTATTAAACACTGTTTATACAACATTTTGTAACGGTATAGCCTACCGGTTTCAAGGTTTTCGCCTCATCATCAGGGGTACACAAACAAGACTAGGGGAGCGCAAACAACACTAGGGAAGCACCACCGGTAGGGTTACATCGTTACAAAAAGTGGAATAAACGGTGTTTGATAAAAACAAATTACAATGTCTTGAAACCTCCACAATGTTAATGCCTAAACTATAAATAATATATAAATAATTATAAACTGCAGCACTAAAAATATATTTTTAAATATAGCTTATTCATATCAGTAAATAAATAAGCTGAAACGTAGAAATAACACATAAATACATTTTATCTTAAATGGGCTTCAATCAATAACCCTAAGAGTTAAGTTGCAAGCTTATTAGTTATTGGTTTAATTGAATTTTAAATATGAAATTAAGTAAAACCTAAATATTTTCTATATTTGTAGAGGTACATTTTTATTACGATTTAATTATCAGATAATTTAATTGTTATCGACATTTTTTAACTAGGACGACCTCTGTAGCTTATATGATAAGACGGATGACTTCCGCCCGAAGGTTTCGAGGTCGATTCTCGATGTTACCCAAAAAATATTTTTAAAAAATGGTCCGTCTAGCAAAGTGCTCGTTTTAGTAACAATACTTGTATGCACCGAGTACGCATGCGAGTATTGTTGCTTCCTAACATATGGTTTTGTTGCCGAGCAACAAACTCTGTGTCTATTCCAATGATTCGAATGCTCGAATACTGGGGCTGAAAACAATATTATCTCCTGCCCACGCTATTCAAGATGTCGAAATTGTCAATTCGGATCTGATAAAGGATACCATACGAATGAAGAAAATTAGAGAAAAAATTATATAATGGTCCTGCTTCATTAAATTATTAGATTTTATATTCGATAATTATATATTTTTTACATATTAGTTATTTATAGTTAAGGCATTAACATTGTAAAGACATTGTAATTTGTTTATCAAACACTGTTTATTCTACTTTTTGTAACGGTATAACTCTACCGGTTTCAAGGCTTTCACCTCATCATCACGGGAGCACTTAGAAGTCTTGTTTGTGCTCCCCTGATGATGAGGTGAAAGCCTTGAAACCGGTATAGTTATACCGTTTCAAAAAGTGGAATAAACAGTGTTTGATAAAACAAATTACAATATATTTTTTAGCTTTTATTCAAATTACTTGTGGAGGTTTTTAAAAGCTCTTATTTTCTACGATGAACCTTTCAACAACACTTCATAAATAACTTATTTCCCGTTCTCTTTATATTTTTCTAGAAAATATCACATCTTAAAATAAATAAACATGAGGTAATTTCATCCATCTTGTGAATACTTCTCCTTGTAGATACATTTTTTTCAAGGAAGCTTTTATGATACTCGGAAATAAAAAGCTTAAAATAAAAAAAAACGTAATTATTAAGAAAAAATATTTGCATATAAGAATAAAATATAAATAATTACGTATTATTATTTTTTTAATTTTATATATCCTACATTTTTGTCACAATATGAAATTTAAATATGACGGAATATAAACAAAAAAGGTTTAGGGGTTCATAATAGAATAATAATTAAAGGACAATTTATAAAGCGCCGTTAGTTAAGTGGGTAAACTCACTTCAAGGATCTTCTAACTGAGGATTTGAGCCCATTTTTATTGATATAAAAATAATACAAAAAAATAAATCAGTTAAGTGTAAGAATAGGAAGGCGGCCAATATGCATACATTTAAAAAAAAAAAAAAATCATTATTATTTATTTTGTATCACACTTTCGTTGTATACAATGCAACCTGACTGTTTATTACCAAATATAATTATCTTACAACAACCCAGAAATGTGTTTAAAGGATCTAAAATAAAAACCAGACTAATACCTTTTTTTTAAATGGGTACCAACGGGAATCGAACCCGTTAACTCCGAGTCGAAAGACGAGTGAGTGTCTTGCTAACTAGGCCACAAAGTAATTATTGTGCATTTGAAAGAGAAAAAAGTGTTTTAAACGTCAATTAAAAATATATTTTAAAGTATTTGGCTTTCACATAAATGGATATGAAAACAAACAATGTACAAATTATACCTAATTTGTTCGGAATACGTTTGTCCACACTCGCTTAATGGATTTCCAATAAATGAAGTTAATAATTTTTAGTATTTATTTAACATGCATAGCATCACGCCGTTTCGCTGTTGAGATAGGCGGAGAAGAAATGACTCCTAAATTTCCTATCACAACATACCTCCATCGCCTCCTCCACATTCATACATCTTCTCATACAGCTCCTTCTGTTTATTTTACTCCTCTTATTTCCCTTATTCCTTTTAAAAATGTATTTACTTGGTCCAACCATAGTTTTCCCGGTCATCTTCTAGCACGACTCTCACTGATGATTGCATTCTAAATGTATTAAGCCAATATTTCGTTATTCATTCGTTCTACATGTCTATACCACCTCAACGTTTTTTTTACCCTTCTTAGCCTTGGGTGTGACTAGGTGACATACTATCGCATTGGTTCGCTTAGATATGGCACCTAGCTCTAAGCGTGGCGCTAAGCGTAGCTCTTAGCGTGGCAATTAGTGGTGGTGAGTGTGGCAATTGCGATAGTACGCCACCTAGCACTAAGCGTGGTGCTAAGCGTGGCTCTAAGCGTGGCGCTAAGCGTGGTGCTAAGCGTGGCAAGAAGCGTGGCACTAAACGTGGCGCTTAGTGGTGGTGAGTGTGGCCATTGCGGTAGTATGGGGTGCGTTGGTTCGCTAGGCGCGAAGCGTGCAGTGTGGTCATTGCGATAGTATGGGGTGCGTGCACCAAGCGAGGCTCCTACCTGTGTGGCCGTAGCCTTAGGCCTTACTTGACTATGGGGATGTTTGCTATCTCGGTGCTAGTGAGGAGTTGTTATATGTACTGGAGAAGCTCCAAAATGTGTTCGTTTAGTTTATTTTTTAATCTTAAAAAATATGGTCATATATTGGAATAATGTTTCTGACTCGAGTGGCTTAAAATAAGGCAGCGATTAAATATTTACGTTCTTTAATATTTTCATATATTTCTTAAATACTTCAAACACACAGCTGATATATTCAAACTCATTTAAAGTAAAAAATATACTATATTTATATTCATAAAGGACAAGCTTTTATTTTAACGATTTTTTTTATCTAATACCGTTTTGTATCCAAACACTATACCTACGAGTATCTTTGGTTATCTGATTTGTACTAATATTACTTCTTCAAAGGCACTATACTTTTTCTGCTCAGAATTCTCCCACCTGGATAGCATCGTCGTTCCACGAATCAAGTTAATTCGGTACAAGACACCAAGTTCCTCGAGCACTGCAGCAAATGTTGCATGAACTGCTCCGCACCAATACAAAAAGTCGATCCATCACGTAATATTCCCCATTTTGACATGCTGTTCTTGGTTCTCCCAATTCCTGCACGAAACTTGTTAAGAGATTTTCAGGTTATTCAGGACAGTTCAAAGCCAGGTGGCATTACGAGTATTCTACAGACAGACTTCATCCGATGAAGCCCTATTTAATTTTACACTCGTTAATCCTCGCAATAGTAAGTTATTGTTTCAGAGACTTAGTGACTGTAATGAAACGGTACCTAGATTTCAACATAAACGGAGGGCTGGTTGTTATGCGAACGATGCCTAGGCTCGTTCAATTGGTTGGATCTTTCAGCACTGTTTCCAATGTCTCTCCCGATTTTTGGGAGAGCAATTCTGACAAGGACGTACACCATATTTAGTGTGGTTGGTTTAAGGCAACCCGTAATCAGACGACAATTCTCATTCAATAGCACATCTTTACCAGCGTGACTTGACCTTTTCCAGACAGAGCAGGCGTATTTACCTGCTGAGTAGCACCTGACATAAGTTCACCAATTTCCTGAGCAGGCTGTTCCGAGCGCTATCTTTCCGTTGCATATTGCCGATGGGTTTGAATGAAAGCGTCCGATCAAGAGGGACACCAAAATTTTTGAGTGTGGGACAATGTTTCAATAATGTATCATTCCAAATGATATTAAACTGACGGTTTGCTTTTTCGTTTGCGCAGGTGAAAAACGCAAACCTGTTCTAGAAGGTTTTAGTAGGTCATTTCTGATTATTACCCTCTTTCTGATTATTACCCAATGTTTCAAAAGCCCAGATACTCGAAAGTATGTCTCAACCTTCTCAAAAATGTTTTTCTCTGTGCAGAAAGGGTTAATGTTACTAAAATAATACAAAACTTTTATAACTAACATATAGTATATTATATAATATTCTGAGTAAAAAGTTTGGTGGTACGAATTACAAACCCACGCATCTTATTTGCTTTTTTATACTGATTTGATTCGCAAATCAAACGAAAGGTCACCTTCAAATAAAACATCTAAGTCCATTGTTTCATCTGTCTTAGACAGTTGTTGACCATTCATAAGATAATTTTTTTATCTTATGAATGATCAACGACTCACTGTAAGATAATTTTTTGTTATCTTATGAATGATCAACCACTCACTATATGTAGTTCTTCGTGTTTTTACAAACGAAATAACAAAACATTTTATACGTTGAAGAAGAGTTTGTTACGAATACTCCATCAATATATATTATAGAAGGTTATCTAAAATTATATGTTACACATTAGGAGATGTAATAGCATTTCCAATTTGAGGAAAAGCTCACAATTCACGATATTTCAGAATACACCTTAACACGTATTAGTTACCAATGCGCTCAGGTAACATACTTCTCTATGTACCTGCGAATGTAAACGTACTAGTACTCGTATATAAGGTGCACATACGTACATGATACTAAACCGATGAGAAATATCGCTGAACGTTACTCTATGTTACCGACAATAACTATGAAGCGTTCAGCAGCAATAACCGATATTTGCAAAGTATAAACTGTATTACTTTTTAAATAACTGGAAGGAAGAAAATCGGTCCATTCAGAAAATATGATACTTTAAACAGTCATTGAAAAGTGATTCCAATTATTATTATTTTTAATGAAATCATCAAGAGTTTATAAGTCATAACAGTTGGAAATACAACTTGTATTATTAGTGTTATTTTAGTTATAAGTGTATCATACTTCTGAGTTAAAATATTTAACAATAAATTACTTTGTAGTTTCTACTAATTACTTAATCCGCTGAATGTGTAATACAAGGTTAATTCTTAGGTCAGACAGGTGTCATATTACATCGCAAGTTTGTGGTTTATTAACGTAAAGGAAAAAACATAAGAGGGGTGTAACTATAACCTTTTTCATTCTTCGTTTATTTATATTTTGTTTTGCTTATGGCCTTGTGTATCCTTTATGTTTCAAAATTCATAATTTTGTACAACTTTTTTGTGACGGACGTACTACTTAAACTTCACTTTCTTTGAAATTATAATTTGTCTCCATAATATGATTTACACAATTCTAAAACATCGTTATTAGACAAACATAATTGTTTCTTTGTGTCATTCCAATATACGAGTATGTACATACTTTCATAAGACCACTATTTCGTATACATTTTTCTTACCTAATTAATCGCCCTTGTGCTTGTCGTAAATAATATTTTTTCCTTTACTTTTGTCGATGTAATATACAGGTCTTATTTTTTCGGAAAATAAGCGTGAGATAATCGGAGTTATTTCATTAATATCTAAAATTCTTCTCCAAATGTCTCCGCCTTTCAGTCGTTTTATTTTGGGGTAAATAAAGTAATTAATTAATCCTGTCTTCAATGTATTTTTAAGTATATCATATTTTGTTTGTATATCCATTGTTTATAGCTATTTCCTTTATTGTTGAACTTCGTTGGTGTAGTCATACTCGTTCAATGGCATCCTAGTCTCGTCATTATTCAGTGAAATGCTCCCATTTTATGGGAATGCGAATGATTCGAAGTATTCGATTCGATTATTAAGAGGATTCGATTATTAAGAGGAATCGATTCGATTATTAAGAGGATTCGATTCGATTATTAAGAGGATTCGATTCGATTATTAAGAGGAATCATAACGCCAGTTAATGAATCTTTACTGTAAATGTTCAAAATATAAATATATCCTTTAAATTCAAGTATGTTTTGTAAAATTTTAATCGTCATATCTAAAAGGTTTAACGAGTTCCGCCGTGCTATTTATATAGAAAATTTATAAATGTTATTTAAGGTATTGATATATGCTAAGAACATTCGCAACTATACATCAGTGCCCGATTTTTTTTAAATATCACCTGTACCATATCGTGACAAATTTAACTGAATCGTGACCACTAGTAAATATCTTATTCTTTTAATAGTTCATAATTACAGTATATCAGATAAAAAAACAGTCCTTTGGGGGGCGATAAGAATGTTGTATGTTTGCTTATAAACCTTGTTCCAAAACTTTAAATAATTTTGTCTTAAACAAAAAACCAAAAGTTCAAAAATAGCCTTCGTGGTTTTTATTTCAATATTAATCTCTTATAAAGATTCTTTTAATAACACTTTGCATTATTTTACCAACACATTTAGAAATAGATTCACCATATCAAAATAATACAATTTTTCATAATTTGCGAACGTTGTTAGAGACAATACAACACATCGAAGAAAGTAAATTTAAAATTTTACGTATGTGTACGTCACAAAAATTATATAAAACAGTGAATTTAAAAACATTAGAGATACAAAAAATCATAAACGGAAACAAAATTTATGAATAACCAAGGAACGCAAAAGGTTTCACTAATTAACGTTTTCCTTTGGGTCAATAAAGTACGTAGGTACACTTCTGTTGTAACATGGCACTAATCTGTCCTGAGCATTTATCTCGAAACAAACCGGGATCATCCGCTTGAAGAGAAACTCAGGATAGGAGGTAGAAAATGTAGCGACGATTAAGGTTAGTAGTGGAATGACCAAGTAATTTATGGTTAAATGTTCTGATTAAGAGTTACACAAAATTAAAGCAGAAACCTTTGACAGAACACTTCTGAATTATTTGAATTTGGAAGAATAAATAGTTTTAGTGACAAAAATAAGCATGAAAACCTGTATAATAAATGTTCACCTAATACAGGTGATTTAGTGTAAATTCTAATCAAAGATTTGAGTCAAGTAATTAGTCAGTATAGACTCAAAAATTCACAAAATAAAAAAATGGTTAGATGGTAGAAATGGCTTCAAGAAAGTTATCATTCTGATGTATTAATAAAAATGTTTAGTTGTGAAATAAATTTCTCTCTTTCAAAACTCACTGCAATTAAAGCATCGAAAGGTGATACAAACCCAAAAATATCTAATCTACTCGTATAATTTACGCTTAGTATTTAATATTTAAGATACGTTTAATTAAGTATATGCATACATATCATCACACCGCTTCCCTGCTGGAGTAGTCATAAAGAACAGAGTGTCAGTTTTTCCTGTCTCCTTCACAATCTCAGAGTTCATACGATTTCTCTTATTTTTCCATCACTGTCTCATAGAGCTAATGCGATTTCTCTTATTTCTTATATTTCCTTTTTTCAATCCAACCATACTTTTCTTAGTCTTCCTGTGCCTTGCATTCCACTCCCATTTCCACTGAATATTTGTTTTATTAGACTTTCTTAATGTATTTGTTTCACGTGCCCAAACCATATATGAGTGCTCTTCTTCATCTTACTCAACACATCAGCTTTAATTTCATTCCTAATCGCTTCATTTCTTATTCTGTCATACATTGTCTAGCCATGTACTTTTCAGTATTTTATAAAGCACGCATTCTCTTTTCAGTATTTTTTCACGTCCATGCTTCACTTCCATATATCAAATTTGGCACTAAAACGCTGTTGTGGACCATTATCTAAGCAGATTTTGATACTATCCGGTTCGAGTATATCATATATATTGCCCTAATTACTTTGTTTTCTATCGCTATGCGCCGTTCGATATCCTTCATAACAATTCCTTCATCTGAAGAAATGCTAACTATATAGCAGAATTCTTAAACTTCCTCTAATCTTTTTATTTCCCCATATATCGTATTTACATTTTCCTTTCATATTTTTCTATCATAACCAACGGCGGCTGGTCCCGAGGTGCGCTGGCGCGCCGAACCGGAGAAACAATTTGCAATGTAGAGAAATAGTCTCACGCTTTACTATATGTCTGTCTGCCCTATATGAATCTGCGTTTCCGTCCGGTGCGTATTGGAGATCGCTCCAGTATGAATTGGCAAACTTGGTCGGTCAATTTGAAAGGAATATTTTTTTAAATTTTACTTTAATAAAACTACTCGTATTATTTGTCAATATTCTTATACATATTTAATCTAATATATAATTTAATTATTGCGAATTATTTCTCCGGCTCAGCGCACCAACGCACCCCGAGACCAGCCGCCGCTGATCATGACCTTGGATTTCATATTCATTATCTGATCTTCTTCGCATCTCTCATGCAATTTACTAATCAGTCTCTATAATTCAACCCCATTCTCCACTAATACCACCATGTCATCAGAATATAGCAATCCGCGCACATTCCCATTCGATATTTGTGTGCCTCTCATTGACCTCTGTAGTTCCTTCTTTAATTTAATAATAACAACAAATAAACATGGTTTGTATTATTATGCACTTAAAAACCTAACGTTGGTCCGTATCGTGACTTTTCGATAAGTTTTATAAGTAACTGATCATATTGCATAAAATAGACTCCCTCTGGAGTATCGCCAGGCTGATGGAGGCATTGAAATGGATTCCGAAATCTATTTTGAGAGATATTACAATAAATGTAGACAACCCTTACAGTGACCTTTGGACACTATTTCAAACAAGAAAAATAAATTAATACAAATGTGTTCTCTTGAAAAACTTTAATTTTTGTGTCACAAATTAAATTGAACTATGCAAATATATTTGGATGATTTTTTATTGTTTCATAATTATTGTAGGTATCCATGACTGTGTCTTTAACCAAGTGTATGAAAATAACATGAAATTTGAAAAAAAAAAACAAATAGATTAAGATTTTTTTTAATCTTGAGGAAAACAGATATCAGGATGGGAATAGTATGGAAGTTAAAAACGAGGCATATTTTAAGATCAATAACGTTTCTTTAGTTTATTCTTAAATATTGGTAAATATGAACCATGTCTGATTGAGCCAGGAAGATGATATTTAGAATGGTGTGTGATACGTTGGCATACAAAGAATTACAAAACATATTCATAAAAGTTGTTTAAAATCGGAAAATTTTATATCAAACGGGCGCTAATCCTTCTCTTAAATAACTTATAACTATTACCATAAATAAACATCAATTGGAGATAGTAGATTTCCAGTGCAACTGAGTCCTCCTCATATATGTTATGTAGGCACAAAGAGCTGTGTGTATCATAGAAAGGGTTAGCCTCTATACCGGAGTCGGTATTAAATTGATTCTACTAACACTCTCATACCCTTCACAAAGCTTTGCACTTTCAAGTTAGAATTAGTAATATAACACGTCAAACCTGATGTTCGAGGTATATAAAGTAAATGTTTAAAATATTATTTGGTTTTGATTGGAAAACCATAGAAATAAGCACTTAAACAAAAGTTAGATATAAAGAAAAGCACATTACCGGTGTTACATGTGTACTCGTACTAAAGGAAAACATAAAAATACCGATTACTATAATATAATTTTAAAAGTCTAAAGAAATAACGGCCACAATTCACAAAAAAATACAGTATATTTGGAAAATTACAATCAAATTTATTTTGTTGGTTTTAACACATTAATATTTGATTAATGGTGGATCAATAAGAGCATCAAATGTTCCACATGTCACAATAAATTAAAAACAACCAGGCACACGTATGTCGGCATTCCTAATATACCACGAACTGAATACGAACTCGACACATATTGTTTATGCAAAGAAGATTCAAGTCAGCTTTTTGTTTTATTTATTCGGATTTTCAAATGAGAAGTATTGTTTCACATTCTCTTTTACATACATACAAAATTATCTAGATAGTTAAATGTATACATGTATATTTAATTGTTTGCTTATTTTACGTATTCCCAAATATTTCAAAATAGGTAGAATGTGAATTGGATTTCGTTTGCATATCTTAATCCTTATAATCCATCGATTCAAATGCTATTTTGATAGTAAGTGGTCTATTTACACTTGTTAAAAAATCATTAAAAAAATTACGATATATGAGTACGTTAGCAAAGTTCGAAGAAAAATTTCATACAAACAACATTTTATGATTTGAACAACCGGCTATGTCTTGAAATACCACTTGCTACTCCAATATAATTTATTAATTTGTATTAATTTATTTCTTTTTTGTGAAAAAATATTTTAATCATTCATTTTTACGGATCAGAGGTTTTCCGATCTTGGCTTCATTGTGTATCTCGTCGCCTTGAAACTGTTGAACATCTTGATTCATGGGGTCATCCAGTTGGTTAAATCTCTCAGCACTACTCTTAATGTCACTTTTGATTCTCGGAGGTATATAGGTAATTTAACTATGTGATTTTGCTATTGTTTGATGTTTTCACTTAACTGTTTTATTTATTTAATAATGCTATTTTCATTATCTTTAAGGCTTTATCTTTGTTTGTATTTAACTACATCATATGTAAGTGGCATATTTTGATAAGAAAGTATGGAAGATAATTATTTAAAATAAATAATTTAAAATCGACATCGTCTACATTAGTTGATGTGTGAATTAGATGAAAAAGAGAACTTTGAAATGGTTTAGGCACGTAGAATTAATGAATGAAAAAAAACTAACAAAATAAATGTACAGTGCAAATGTGAATAGAAGGCGTGGTAGATGAAGACCAAGGAATGTACGGTTAGATCATGTGTAAGATATTTTGAAACAAGGAAATGTAAAAAGTTAGAGAAATCGCAGAAGCTGTATGAATGTAGAAGAGGGGAAAGAAGTATGTCGCAATATGAATCGTTATAACAACGAAATATCGTTAAAATACAGATCTTTTTTAAAGCCATTTCGAAAACGCATTTAATATGTCATTATTTGAATAGTTAATTAACAATATCATTTCGAAGAAGTATGTCCGATAAGAAGCTTTTTTTCTAAGCTTCGAGAAATTTGTATTTACCTCAAAGAAGAATTGAAATGTCTACATTTAACCAATAAATTCTTCAAGCTTCAATAACAATATATTCATAATGTAAGGAAGGTATTTTTTATTATATTTCTAGCTTAACATTTAATTCTTTTAAAGCTGGAATTGGAACACATCTAATCGATGTTGATAATGTTAACATACACTAAATAAGCAACTCGAAAGTTCTACAACATATTTAAATACTGAGAAATATTCATATAATATTTCTTGTCTCATAATATTTACGGTAACGAGCTTGTTAGCATTAAAAGCTCGGAACCATTTCAGAGAAACAATACAACTATGGAAATAAATCATTTCATTTTAATAATCACTCTAATACAATATTTTGTTACTTCTAATTAAACTATGGTTAGTTTAAATATGAACTTTTATCTAAAAAAAAAAAGTCTTTCTAAGTCAAGAAAAATATGAAATAAAAGAATTCAAATAAAGCATATTTTACTTTTGTCAAGGCAGGTACTTTTGCTAACATTGGTTTGCAAAATGGTATTTTTTAATTACCGTATATATTCAGCAATAATATAGTACATATGATGAAATATGTTTTCATAAATAAAATAGTTCTTTGTTCTTCCCTTTATTCAGTTATCTTCGGATGGAGATCTTAGTTATGAGGAGTTTAGTAAATTAAAGAGGGAAACCCTCTTGTATGATCAACCTTCCTCTGTCTAGAAAAATCCTAAGAATGTACCATAAGAGATCGGTGATAACAGCATATGAGTATTTGAAATAACTTCATTTAGTAGATGTTCGTCCACGCAACTTGGTACTCTCGACCATATTCACAATTAACAGCTTCTTTAGACTTTCAGGTTCTATCTTGCTATACGTCTAAAGAGCAGTTATACATGTGAAAGAGAGTTTTGTTTCCAAGAAAAGTAAAAAGAGTTTCTGATTGCAAACGGACAAAAGTCATAAGAATACGACCACAAACAAGAATATAAAAATAATCAGAGGTAAAATATTCCGATGAATAGAAACATGATAATAATAAATCGATAAAAGGAATACAAAATATGGTAATATTATATTAAAGCACAAACTTTTTTTTTTAAATATATTTAGATGAAATTACGCTTTTAATTTACTAAATTCAAATTTTTTATGGTCTCTGTAACAGATTTGTTTTAAAGAACTGTTTTTTTTACTATTCTTAGTGTCCTAACCTGCCAATTTTTAGAACATTTTTAAAATTCACTATAAACATTAAATTAATTAATTGTAAGGTAACTATTTCAAAAGGATCATATAAATATGTTTTCATTTTTATAAAAATCTCAAATTCATTCAGAAATAAAATGTTTTGATGAACAACGCTTTTTAATGTAAACAAATGTAAGGTCTACCCCAAATATTTCGTTTATATCATCGGCAAATGATAGAATATATACGAGTACTAAAAAGTTTGCTGCGTAAGGGCTTAAAATTATCCTGTTATGAAAATATCTTAAAATAAATGAAACTTAGAATAACAATCACATTCAAACAAAATCAGTCATATTAACTCTGGATAAAAATATACTTTTTGGAATTTTTTAGTAACATTTCATAACGAGACAATTTTTGAATATGTTATGTAAATAGAAACTAGCTTAACGCCGGGTTTTTATTGAACTCGCTGTTTTAGAAGTGGACAAACTTCGTGAAAATCAAAATTCTAAAGTTTTTTAATTGGACAGAAAAAATATGTTGAATATTTTTTTTCCTTATTGTTAACATATCTTATTTCAGAAAACATAGCCATTTTAAAAATACTGAATCTTTAAAATATATTAAGTTTGTTAGCCAGTGTTAAGCATTCGGATTGAAAATTGGTTAGAAAATTTCGAAAAAAATGGTGTAAAGTCAAGCCAATATCCTCGTATAATATTTTATACATGTCGTATAAAACAAGCCGTATATTTTGGAGATCATACAACCAACAATATGCACCAACAAAACAAGTTCGTATATTTTGGAGATCATACAACCAACAATATGAGGCCAGGGACACAATTGTATAGACAGCCGGGAGAAGTTCAATGGGTATTGCGATTCTCTATCATTCGATAGTGATAAAATAGACCAAGATATGTATTTCTATTGCAATATTATTACCCAACACTTACGTTTTCTATAGCCTAGTTAGTAAGTTTTCTGCTTCCAGCCCGGGGAATGCGGTTTCTATTCTCGTTGGAATACATATTTTTCTAAAAAAAGTATTCATATTTGATTTCCACTGAAGGGCTCTTTAATATATTTTTAGTTGGTTGAAATATATAGTGACAAGAAGCCCCCAAGTTGAACTGTATACAACAAAAGTGTTATATAATAATACAATCCTTACCAAACAAAGCCATAACATATGGATGTAAACAAACCAGACAAGATCCAAAGCACAAATAGCAGAGATGAGATAGATTTAAGGAATAGTAAGCATACATTTAGAAATAAGATAGTTCATCAGTTTAAAAACCATACTAATGAGGATACTTGTAGAGATATCTCTACTGTAGCTTGAACATGTTGTTTGCTAGAAAAGAGAATACGAAAGGAAACTAACCCAACTGGCAAGAATGCTACTAACATTGGGAAAGAAATAAGTGAAACTGTGTCAGCGAAGGCATTTACTTTAATTGGATCGACGAAGAAGCTGAAGGATCGGCAGGTAGAGGAGAGTTGCCGAAGTTAATTATATTAATTGAGGTTTAAGTAACAGTTAAGATACAGTTAAATCATATAAATGATTTCTTTTACTGTTGACATGAGTTGGAAATATAAAAAGGCACAGAAAACTCCCATGAAAAGTCAACCCGTTTAGCCCAAATCAAAGTTATTCACAAGATACTTGCATTCGTTCACTCTTATAGCACCCCTGGAATACTGAAAACATAATTAGTGGACAATATTTTTTTAGATCCAGTTAATCGAGCCTTCGGATTTAAAACATATCGAAGAGATATGAAATTTACAATTCACCATCGCATGTGTTTGGCAATACTTTCGCACATGAAGAGGTAACGACAATCGCACGAGCAGGGTGCGGACGAATTACGAGTATTTCACTATTTTGGGTACCTTTTTCTAATATTATTTTATGGGCACCTAGCCGCAAAAATAGTTGAATTTTACGTTTTATTCGAATATAATTTTGCTACTAAATAAAGTATCCTAATACATCATATTTTGAATATGAGGAATATTGCTGTTCAAATTTAATATGTTCAAAAATGTCTTAAACATGAAAATATAGAAAGCATTATGTGCAAAGCTAAATATTATATAAAGAAAGGAAAAAGTTATTTAAAAATTAAACCAATAAAGGAAACATAACGATTTGTAATTGTAATCATCGTTGAAAAAAATAATACTATTTGACATAATATTATTTATAGTTAAGGCATTAACATTGTGGACGTTTATAGATATTGAAATTTGTTTTATCAAACACTGTTTATTTCACTTTTTGTAACGGTATAACACTACCGATGTCAAGGTTTTCGCCTCATCATCAGGGGAGTACAAACAAGACTTGTTTCTCCTCCCCTTATGATGAGGGAGAAGCCTTGAAACCGGTAGGGTTATACCGTTACAAAAAGTGGAATAAACAGTGTTTGATAAAACAAATTACAATAATATTATTTATTATAATAAGGTATATCAAGTCGAAAGAATGTTTTGTTTCATACCAAAACTTTAAATTTTACAAGGAAGGGTCCAATATAAACGAGACATTTTTGTTTTAATTGTTTTATTTGCAGAAAGAAAAAGACTAAATACACATAATTTTTCTATATAATCTTCTGCTTTAGAAATGCATTTATCCCAGCGAATCGGTAGTTTTTTAATCCCTTACACGTAAAAAGAAGTGGGTTGTGTCAGCAGCCAATTGCGCACAAACCCCTGGACTCCATTGTCGTCGTTGAATATTTGGCTTCCCAGAGCTTCTTTCAGTGACTCAAAGAAATAAAAGTCGCAGGGCAATAGATCAGGGCTATTGGAAGGGTGCTCCAGTCATGCGCAACTAATTTCCTCCAATTGTTCGCATATTACAGCTGCAGTATGGGGCCTCGCGTTGTCATGGAGAATAATCACTTCTCGTATCGGTTGGTCACGTCTTTTGCATCGATAAGCAAATTTAATTTCACTCAAAAGCTCGCAGTAGTGCGCCGCATTGATGGTGCAACGATCGTGCAATCGATGTGTAATATGCCACGCCGGTCCCAAAAAACGGTCGTAAGCACCTTACCAGCTGACATCCGAGTATTGGTTTTCAAAGGGGGAACTTGGCTGCCTCACCTTTCTTTCTCTACTCCACGCTGTCTTGTTTTGACACGGGCGTATAGTGGTGTACCCAAGTTTCATGATAACGATGCGACTCAAAAATGCGTTCCCTTCTCGTACAAACCGCCCCAAGAGCCGCTCACAGACGTTCAAACGTGCCAACTTTTGTTCTTCAGTCAAAAGACGTGGAACCCATCGCGCAGACACTTTATGGAATTTAGGTCCTTTGTGATTACGGATTGAGTGTTCCCATAACTTATTCCTATCTCAGAACACATTTCGAAAACCGTCAAACGTCGGTTGCCTTCCAGAAGATCACAAATGGCGTTAATATTCTGTTCGGTAATGCTCATCCGTGGTCGATGACCATGGCTCTTATTTTCGACCCCCTTTACGGCCTTTCGTGAACCACTTAAGCCAGGCAAACACACGGGACTTAGACAGTGTTTGATTCCCGAATCGTACCGACAGCCTGCGCCGAAGTTTGTGCGGTTTAAACGTCCTCACGAGCGAAAAACTTGATAATTATGCGTTACGCAATCGACGGGTACACCTCTTTCTCAGACATCGTGTTTCATACAACTGAAGGAATCTACCGAGGCCGGCTACCCACTTTCACTACTATTGATATCCCCCCCCCACCCAACACTCCCCGAGGCGACCACGCGCTTCGTTTAAAATTACGCGCTCTAAAACAAAAGTATCGTTTATATTTGATCCACCCTCGTACAATTTTAGGTATAGACTATTTACCCTGCGCAGAGTGCTTTGTATTTCACTAATTTACTAATGTTTTTAGCATATTAGAAACATACTTCTCAAAATTCTGAAATGCTGCCTTAGTGTGTATTTTGGATTTTGCCAGTTTTGCACGTCAAACGCTCATCCGTGTATGCGCTACAATGTGGGGCTACCGACATGTATGGGGATTGCCTGGGGCATACAACACATTAATTGGACGCTATCTTCTGTAAGGGATCAAGCCTAATGCGTTATAAGGTTGTTATTCCCGGCACATGACACACACCGCGTAGGAGAATTCATCATCCAATCAAAATACAGTGGATGGCAATAACGACCTTAATAACTGTAAGTTGGAGACATTGAAGCAAAATTCAGACCCACAGCATAATTGCGTTCCCGCCATTTTCGATGCAACCTCCGAGTTGCCACGTTTCCCGTGTTGGGAAATTTCTGATAAACTATTTTACCCTGTATTTTACCTGGATTAAACTTCGGATAATTCAAACTGTAACGAAATATTATACGCCGGAGAATTATCAATGTGCATATATCTCTTTGGTATTATACAATGTTACGGATGCTGAAAATTATGGAAATTTTAAAACGAGCTTTATTTAAAAGAAAATATATGTAAACAAAGCAGGTGCAAAACTAATGAAATCAATCGAAAAAATGTATCGTAATATTTAAATATATATATATATATAT
>OX463843.1:16571210-16792048 GCA_949825065.1 Odontocerum albicorne
ATCGATCCAATTTAAGTTTTACTTAAGAAAACAATAGTGAACCAAAAATACAGAGTATTTCATTAAATATCACACAATAATAATATGACTTGCAATAACAAAATAAACACGTTAAAAATACGTTGTTTCGACTAAAACCAAACAAGAAATAGATTGTAAATAAAATGAAATGTGATTTACAGCTTCAGGAATAACTAAAAGTAAAAAAAAATAATAACAATTTACTTTATAACAACGAAAAATCCACCCTGTCAGCTGCAATGACGCCCAAAGAAGAGAGACCTAACAATCGGGCTTCATCCAATGGAGCAAGGTGGTGCCTTTTGAGCAGCGGTAATGGTACATAAGACTAAAACCCGTGAGCCAAAGACGATAAAGTAGTACACTTTTATTGAAAACAGTGCAATCTGGTGAGTTTATTGTCAGTGCAAATCTCTTCCGAATTACCAGAAAGATGTAAAAGAGGCATGGAGTGAAATCCTGACTAGAACTCTGAACAAATATAGGTAACAATAAGAATTGATTCATACGTCTTACCAAGGCCTGTTTTTGTGTGCATTATAATGATTTTGGTTATACATTTCAACAGGTATCATATTGTATTTATACAGTTATAATGATCCATTAGAAATAAATGAGGTTTATCTTTTATTAAAAGCTTCAGTTGTATCGTTATTAAATTCCGTGTTAAATGATTTAACAAAAACTTACTTGGTCATTCCAATATTTACGTTGATCCCACCACAAGTGTTTCTACCCCCTATTCAGATGCTCTCTTCAGTCTCGGCCTACCTAAAGAGAACCTCGGTTAAATATTATATTTATTGTTAAATATCCTAAAAAGGTTTATTTTCTTTTCAGTCGCGTTGCTCATGGCTGAGCGTTGTGTTTCCCTGATGGTCTGGAACTTTTCCTGGTTCTGAGTCATAATGAGTCCAGCACTCAATTGGAGACAATAATTTTGCTCGCTACCCCTCAATACTACCAGCTTCTCCAACTGTCAGTTTTTTAGCAACATGTACAAAGTATGACAGTATTCTCTTTCTCCAAATTATTGACAACTTTCATATAACCTATGTCGTTAATTAACTACTACCAATGAAGCATATCATATATTTAATAAGCATATCATATATTGACTAACTCTAATTAATTACAAAAAATTTACCTTGTTTTTTCATTTCACCGAGGATTGTCTGAAATTCGACGTTTCAGTGGCTTGTTGGCTTTCCCTCCAAAAGCCTCCGATAGCCAATATAAATTTAGCTAAGTACCGACGCAATTTAATGAGATACTCGCATCCCTGTTTTGTGCGGCACATAGGTAGTATCGGATACTCGAAATACCGGTATGGATGGATAACCCTCGTATGCAAATTGCTAAGTGACCAATCTTTCATATATAGTCATAAATCATATAATTATTTTTTTCAAGATTTCTCGGTGGGCCTCAGATTTTATTATTGGCAAGCTGCGTATGATATTTGATATGCCTGCTTAAAAAGGGTTGTTTTTTCTATTAATGTATCCACATAAAAAAGATCATTATATATCTTAATAGAACTCATGAACTGAATTAGTGATTCGAACATATTGAATAGCGTATATGTAAACCCAATATACAAGCCTAGTCGGAATTAGAACTACTGGAGTAGGCATGGAATTTGCAATTCATCATTACACTTGTTGATAACACCACCATACGATTACATAAGGAAAAAAAATCGCATAAATCCTCGGCGACGAGGCAGAGGGCGTCGAATCCTCCGAGAGGAAGTCAATTTCCCCTACAAAATCATTCTTTCAAAATATCATTCACTTGATCCAATAATACTTTCCTTGATCTTCCCTTGCCACGCCTTCCACTCACATATGCATTCTATTTTCTCGTTAGTTTTTTATCATTCAATATTTCCATGTGGTCTAATCATGTAAGAATGCTCAATACATCAATCTTAACTTAATTTACTCAACGCAACAACCTTAAGTTCACATTCATTCTTAATCACCTATTCAGTATTCTGTTATTAATTGTCATCCCGTGTATTCTTCTAATTCCATGCATTTCTACAGCATTTATTCGGCACATTCAGTCTTTGCCTACTTCAACGATTTACTCCCATGCATCAAAGTTGATCTTAGCAGATTTCGGTACTACCCGGTTCGTAAATATATGTTTTAGCGCCTCTCTGACTTTGTTTCCTATCGCTACGTCTTTGGATATTACTCGTAACTCTTTTATCATCTGAGAATATATTATCAAAATAACAGAATTCTTCAGCCTACTCTGTTTTTTTATGATTCATCCAAATATCGCATTCATTTTTCTTTTCACACTAAACATATCACACCATAACTTTACATCTATCATACAATTTACTTATCAAGCTTTAATTCATCCTCCCTCACCGTTAATACTACCATGTCATCAGCATACATCAGTTTGCACACATTCCCATTTGACATTTGTATGCCACCCATTGACCTATGTAGTTTAATTCACACAAAAATCTATATTAATATTAAAGAATCAGTGGTGTTACCCTGATTCTTGCACACCCTTGCTTGACCCGCTTTTGAAATTTTAAAGTACTCAGTAAAGGTACCGTTAACTCTAAATACATGCTCTACTCTCGGCGTAAAATGACCCAATACCACATATTAACTTACATAAAACATCATATTCATTCAATATTTCAATAAGACATCTAAGATAGTCATCATCTTATGCGAGCATTATTATTTTATATAACCAGTAAGCAGTTTGCATGGTCCAAAAAATATAGAGACAATAATGCACAGTAAATATGTTGACAAATCCAGACTTCATAGTTACTTAAACATGTCAAATCATTATTTTTTGACGTAAAGGCAGATGAGGGTAAATTTGGAAGTGATTGAAGTGGGTTCGGAAGGGAGCAACGGAATTTCGGATTTATGTTTGTTTTTGTAAATTTATTCAATTTCTTTAATCTATTTTATACTTTGTACATCTTCTTGCTGTCATCATGGGAAATTGTCATATATGGTACATAAGATAAAAAAATGAGAAGTTTCAAGCATCTGTTTTCTAAGAAATTTAATGCTTTACATAAAGCAATAAGAGATGTTAAAATACACAATAATTATGCAACTTAAATTAAAAAAATACTGTTAGAAAGTAGACCAAATTTATTAAAAGACAACATAAATACACAATGAAAATTGGTCAAAATTATGTAATTAAAAAGTATTTCATTTGCAGTTTCCTTTTCATTGATATCTGTGGTTTATGAGTGTTTTTTTGTGTCAACAAATCAATGAATGATCCTTTTGTAAATTGAACGTTTCTTATTTAAGATTTAAGTGCTGATATTTCATGGAATGTGATTATGTTTTGATTTAGTTTTTCTTCCACTTAAGTTAATTTTTAGTCTTATTAATTATTATTTTGTTTTCTTGATAAAGAAAACTAAATTTGTGGAACCTACCTACCTATCTTAGGACAGGCACATGCGATGATTAGGGGAGTGATTTATATATTTTATTGCAAAAAATAAAAAGTATAAATACAATTAAAATATATATAAATGTAACTGCCTTAATGTAAAATGATAGAATAATTAGGTTACATGTATAGTATAATTAATTATGTTAGGTAACATTATTTCTTTAAACTACTAAAAAACTTTCAAAATTAAAAAATATTAACTTACGGAAAAACATACACGTACTTGACAAATATGATCCGACTTTGAATTAGTATTATTTTGCGTATATCACAGTTCAACGGGTAGGAATATAAATTTATTTATTCGTATGGTTACCCTTCAACATATGTGAATTGGTGATTCGGACACAATGAAGAGCGTGGCTGGAAAACAACATTATATTTTTTTGAACCACCTTCCTCCGTGGTCCGGTTGGTAATACACTTATCTTCTAGCTCGGCGGTTGCGGATTCGATTACCGCTGGAACCCAGATTTTTTTAATAGGTTTTCAGTATGGTTTTCACTTTAAATCTCGTGAATATGTTTCTGATTAGTTAGAAGAGATTACCACTGTATTCAACGAAAATATAATGCAATACAATATAAAGAGATTTATTTTTAACCTGAGAAAGTAAAATCACATAACTCCATACCAAAATGAACTGAACTAGTTGAACATGAGAAATATACCTAAAACTCACGTAGTCACTATTGTATAATCTTTAACTATCCCTCTGCCCCTCTTATCTATCTAGCTGAAAAATATTCAATATCTTTCCGATCATGGATTTAGGCTACGCTCAAACTGGATTGTGTATTGGCTTTCCCAGTTCACCACTCTTCTATTTTACGTCGTTCTTAACTGTCCATGCAGTGAGACTTTGGATCCAGTTAGAAACTAACATAAGACTCGCTTAATCATCGACATTTTTTTTAAATCGACTGAAAAAACTCTTAATTTCAAGTCAGTAATATAACGTGTTTCATTCCAAATTTATCTTTCTTCTTCAACATCCCTTCCTTTTCCTTTGATTGATGTTATCTCACTTTTATTTTTACTATGTATATAGTTCATAAATTATGTGAAAGTGAATAATTATTTGAATGTTTCTGTTGAAAAAGTGTTACTTCCTTTATTTACTATTGTCTGGTTAGTTGGAAGAGATTGCCATCTGGCAGTCAGTCGAAATCACACGTGTCTAGAATACTCCTCCACACGTGAAGAGGCAATATCACTAACACACGTCTAACGCATGTGAATATTGCTGCCAGACGAAATCTTTTATTAGACAAGTACCCTTTTTTATTATTTTATTGGATATTATCGGGAATCGAACCTGAAACCTTCCTTTAAACGTTTTTCCAACTACACCACGGAGGTCATGAGGAATAAAAAACTTAGCTAGTCATATTTCTGCGTACTTCCAATAATTCAAAATTAAATATTTAACTGGTAAGTTTATATAGTTAACCCCTATTATAAGTATTAACTTAGACCAAGTATTATCAAAACGTAGAGTTATAATTTATTTTGAGATATAAACAGATGACCTTTATACATTGATGTAACCAAATGAGATTAATGAAATTTCGTTCAAGTATACTCGTATACTGCTATTCCTTGATTGAAACTGAATTTTTATCTGTTGGCACCTTTAGTAATAATTTTTGCTCTCCAATCACAACATCCATGAAATCGACCCATGAAGTAATTTCCTTTACAGTGGCCAACCTACGGTGTGCGAGCGAACGAGGACAGAGGAATACCGTAATCGCCTCTCGATCAACGGTGGGCGGATCGAGCCGGATGAAATACGACGGGCGCGAGAGACGGTCTGATTGGGAAGCGGTCGGTATCGGCTGTCGTCAGGGCGGGTCGCGGCCCGGGGTGAAGTCTTCAGTAACTGCTCCCTGAAGAACGTCGCCGGGAGATTTATTAGCAATCCGCTGGATCGAGGTGAGGTCCGGTAGAGTGTATAACTACGCCCTCAAGAGTGCATTGCATACACACAAATTACTATTGATGAAAATTAAACGTCTACACTAATGTAATTAAATTAAACTAAATTCTAAAAAGAAAAAGGTGATTTACATTCTACGTATAATGTTTTTTTTTTATTTTTAAATTTATTTATTTTACACATGACAAGAGATATACATAATTTGCGAAAAAACAACAGGTAATTTAATTCGGACACATAATTTTAATGGATCTGGATTGGTTGTCTTTCATTTGTCGTATCCCCAGTAAACTAGACTTTTGCCTGTATCTCACTGAGGACATTAAAACATATATTTTAATCACTAATCTTTGATTAAAACATATATTTTAATCACTAATCTTTATTATGATGGTTGACAACTTTCTCTTTATGGGCATCATACAGAATGATTTAAAAATTGTTTATAAAATAAAAAAATTACAATGTCGTAATAATTTCTTAAGTTTTTTTATTTAAAATATTGTCCTTAACTCTTTGAGGCACGGAATTTTAGCAAATAAAAAAACCCATGTTGCACAGAAATTTTATTTTAAATTTTTAACAAATTTGGTTTATTTTAATTAGTAAAGAAATACAATAACAAGAAAAAATAAAAAACAAACAAAAAGTCATTAAGGTTTTTAATTATAAGGTGGGACTTATTAACTAGTTTCAAGAGATGGGACTAAATTTAAACCTCAATTCCAGTAGCAATTTTAATTTTTCGAAGTGGTATAAAAAAAGTCCCACCATGCAGATTGAAGTAACAAAAAGGTGGGACACTTCCAGTCCCGTCTAGCCCCAAAGGGTTAAATCATATGTTAATATTGATTTGTATTTGATTAGTTGGCTCGTCTCCTGTCCGTCTTAAAATACGATAGATATGCAGTGACTAATAAAATACACATATTAAAAATAAAAAGCTTGAGGCTAGCAGCATTTTTTCTAATGACTTTGGAAATCAATTTTTGATTCACATATATGACTACACCAGCAACGCCACACCGAGTCCTGATCTAGAGATATTCCACTTGAGGTCCTCAACTCAATTTGCATTACACACCTCCTTCCCTCGGCGAAGCACTTGGCGTCATAGATTTCTGGCTTTTAAGACCCTACAGTTCGAGATCCACGTTACAAATGTATATTTTACAAGCATCATTATAACGTAGATTCTGTCCGTCTTCGGATTTTTTGGCGTTGGATTTTTCACCGTAGATGTGTCTTTTGGTAAGCGACCGACTTCCATTCAATATAGATGGATATGCCAGTGTAGTATATTTTCTTAAAGGAACACACAGTGAGTAATTGCATACATCGTTGTCATACAAAAGTTTATAAATTCAACTAGTCACCATTTTGATTAGGTGCATTGTTATAAGTTTTTATACTTAATTTTCTATGAAAGTACTGACAACTTACTAAGCTGTTTGAACTCCATACCTTAGGCCGCTTTATAAGTACATTTATTGTGCTGTAAATAGTTGTTCTTCTCCTGTAACGTCCGACGTTAAGTTAGTCGTTGCTGCTATTCTTTTCACACTCGAGTGTTTCACCGCTGGATAAAGAATAACTTTGAGGAGTGCTGTCTTCATCACTTCTGGGGTCACGCTAAAAAATAAATAATGAAGATTTCGACCTTCTAGTGTAGATCGTACTAGAGTGGGACTTATTTTGTCCCTCATAATTACGCGGGTGGTCGTGGGATCGAACAATTTTAAATCTACAATTGAAAACCCCATACAGACTTAAAAATATGATGCAATAAAGGTGATAAATATAGACTTATGATTGATAGACACGACCCTAAAATCGTATGCAAATTTTTAAATTATAAGTACATGTTCGTAGATTATGTGTTAATATTTATTATACCACTGACCGAAAAAAAATATTCTGAAATATTTAAAAAAATGCATAAATGTAAACTGTATGAGATATGTTATCGCATCTAACCAGTATATTGATATGAGCTTAAATAACACATTTTTACTTCAGTGATTTCATTAATAATCAAATAAACGGATGGAATTAAAAAAAACTCAAAATAAATAAGCAATGATATTTTATTGTCGAGTGTGGTTTTTGAGCTGAAAATGGAATATGTTTGTTTACATATATTATAACATACATGTATATAAAAAATCGTAATAATGTGAAACATGGCAGAGCTAATGAGATGTTATTTTTAATCTCACCTTAAAAAAATCACAGAATTAAAAAAAAAACTTGGAGGAAATTCTCAAAAAACAAAAGAAAAGCAAATTTAAAACAAGATACAATCAAATACAATATCACATAAGGCATTAAACACAAAAAAATAATAAAATCAAACCAAGACAAATGCTACATACGTCTCAATCACTGTTACTCCCAACGCGTTATTCGAGTCAGGGTCCCGAAGTCATATCGTTCACCTTCTCTTGTTTATCAAAGTGTATTTTTTCTATATCTTAGTATATTATACCTCATTCAAATCATATAGACTTTGCAAGATCTCATTAAAGACAAGTGGCTCCATGTAACCGAACCGTTCCTGTATCAGAGAGGTTTTTTGGGAGAGGTGCATTAAAATTAGTTCCTACGCAGTCCCACGAGGTTTCTTCTAGGTATGCTGGTAAGAAGGGATATATGGGTATTTTCTTATATATGTATGTATTTAGGTTGCTTACAGTTGGAATATATAATCCAACTATGTATGGTTTTATTTTCCTGACAACTATTCCATGCTCAGAAATATTAATCTATACACGCTATAAGTACTCATATGCTAAGTGCTCTTCCTTTGTTACGCGGGCTGTTCCTTTAGAATAGGACCTCGGATATTGATATCTTCAACATTTCAGAAAATGTTTTTAAAAAAGCATTTGAAGTTTTCTTGGTAATTGGAGTTTGTTGTTTGGGCTTAAGAATTATTTCTTATTTGTTAATTTTTATTTCTTGTTACACTAAAAGCTTCGTATATTATTGGGTTTAATATATGTAATACTTATGAAATAAATAAATATATGACGATATGTCTAATGGAGCTGGTGAATAAAAATCTCTGGTTAGCGGTTTTAAATTATCTTGTTCCAGCAAAAACTAAAAACATTTTCAAAGAAAACCTTAAGCAGTTTTCAACATTCTTCTTTCTCTATTCTAACATTGTATTTTTTACATTATCAAGCAAATTATGATAAGCCACAGTTATCTCCTATGGCGAGATTATTTTTAATAGAAGATATTTAATGTTATATTGTTAATAAAGCTATCACATTAATGTGTGGCGCATTGCTCGCGGCTGAAAGGTGAATTAATCAATCGGATCGGTTTTGACCGTCCAGCACTTGCCCCTCCGCGATGGGTGCCACCGTACATCGATTCGAATCCCAGTTGCAGTTCAATAAAGCCGAGCGCATAAAATACGTGGGCTTATGTTGGAAAATTATATGTATAAGTTTTATGTATTATATATTTTTTTTAAATTTATATATACTCGTACATGTTGTTTTAAACATCTAACAACATTGATTTTCCCAATCATCTTATATAGTACCAAAACATTGATATTAAGAAAAAAGGAACGCAAGAAGATATATGCTTGTAGCTTGTAGATGTGGTACCGGTAATAGATTAATCGATTCTGGAAGATTGAACAGTTTTTGTCTTTAATACTACAACACAGGATATTTAGGTACTTAGGCCATATTATCTGACAGGAAGACAATCAAGAGTGTGCAACCAACAACTCACTCCAAGAGTAGAAGAAATTATACGGTCTGTGATAAATGAAGGCGTATCATTATTTCTGCGATGCGATCAACTCACTCGCATGATAAAGTCCAATGATCAGGACAGTTATGTGAAGAGTACAACAAATAACAAAAATAATACATAGTATTATGTTTCAATATGTTTTGTGATTACATGTCAGTATTGTCAATGTATCGCGAAGTTATTGGTTTTTCTTATAGCACTATAGTTGCTGCTATCAGAGCGGCTTCAACTAACGTTCTATAACTTCTTTATAACGTTCTATAACGTTGAAGCCGCTCTGAGGTACATGGCCGCGCGGTAACGCACTGGACTTCCATGCGGAGGGTCGCTGGTACGAACCCCGCAGTGTGCTACTCCCCTCGAATGAGGTATTTTTCTGCCTAGTATTTGGGGGTATAAGGATATCTATGATTTATTCTTTTAAAAAAGGGGGAAACATCCCGATGTGCTCTGATAGTCTTCAGATGTGGCTCGTAAGTTTGCTGGTGTGCAACAGCTCACTTACTTAAAGAGGAGAAAAAAGGTGAAAGGAACAGAAACTCTACGGCAGAGCTTTGCTTTCCTTTTGAATGGCGAGGAGACACTTAACTACGAGGCCCAGCAACGGCGACGATAGCATCTTTATTTACATATTTTGTGAAGAAATTATCATATTTGCTGTATAAATGAATTATAGTTAGCTCAAATACTAATAAAAAGAGGTGAATTTCTTCATTATTTCATTTTTAAACTTATAGAAAGTACACGTACGCTGTATATAATTCCCATTGAATAGAAAGAAGGGCTAATAGGCCCCCTCTGAAAACGGGAGGATTAATGTAATATTCAAACCATAGATGCACCATTCTTCTCAACGCAACGTTCAACACGACACAGATATTTCATCGTATACGGAGAGTCAGCAGTTAACAAGCAGGAATTTAATTAATGTCGGAGATTATATGTCAACTTTCAATCAATTGTTTTCCTCTTCGAATTTTTTTATAAAAACGATTTAGTTTTAAATGGACACCTATCACTTACTTATACAGTTTAAAGCTGAATATGACATACTCGTAATGTATCAAAATATTTTATAAATAATCTCAGTGTTTCCTCAATTTCATACGAAATGCGCAGCTTTTAAAATTAGCAGTTTAATTCCATTTTAAGGTCTTGACTGATGTGCCAGATGTATTCGATTCTTTTAATATGCTGACGCAGAAAGATGCATTGACGTGCCTCCTTTTTAATACTTGAATACGTGACCAGAAATCAGTAGCACCGTATACGAATATATTGGTACAAGACGTCTTATCAACTCTGTTCAGCAAAAGCAAACGACACAGATATCTTACCTTATGTTAAGTTTTCGTAACAACCCCACGATAAACTTATTTATTACATCACTTCAAATAAAATAAAAACAATAAAGAAGTTAAAAATAAATCGAAATTCTAATAGAAGCTAATGACTACTTTATTATTTGTTTACTCAAACACTGTTTTATAAAACGGTATAATCTTACTGGTCTCAAGGTTTTCATTTCATAATCTTGTTTGAGCTCTCTGATGATGAAGTAAAAACCTTGAGACCGGTAGGGTTGTACCGTTTTATATACAAAGTGGAATAATCAGTGTCTGACTAAACCAATTACAATGTCTTTAAACCTCCACAGTGTTAATGCCTTAACTATGGATAACAAATATGTTAAATACTATTGACAATATTGTTGAAATCAAATTATAAATATTAAAAAAATTATATTTATATACAATACCTTTAATTGATAAAAAAAATAAACCAGGGCTACAAACAATAAAAGCAAATATAAAAAGTTTCCAACGATTTACAAGTATATTCTAGTTATATATACGACATTAACACTATGGAAGTTTAAATACATTATTTTTTTTTAGTCAAACACTATTTTTTCCACTTAATTCCACAATATTTAGTGGAATAAACAGTGTTTCATTAAACAAATTATAACGATTTATTCACAACAATAAAATTTTACGAATTAGTTTATGCATACCAATAGATAAGATATATATAAAACAATTGTAAATGCACCTGACTACAGTCCACTTGTTAACAACATGCTCGTTATCTTGGCATAAATTCTGTTGGAATAAACTAGACTTACTTTTGACAATATTTTTTTAATCAATGAATAATGCATACAGATTAACTCCTGATTTTTATTAAAAATAACTTTTTTTACATCGACGTGTGACCATAGCTTTAAAACTCCTGATTAAAGAGCTAACTGCCGGAATTTATAACCGGGACTTTCATGCCGCGTAATTAAATAGAATTGTAGCGATACTGAACATTGGACAGAATACGCAAGGGACGTGCGTCGTTACACGGCTATACCGGGCTGCAACACGGCTCTGAGGCAAGTTTTCTACTATTTTTTTTATTTATGTGAACATGCAATGAAAGTCTTAATCTAGAAATTATTCGAAATGTATTTGAAGAGCCTCAGGGAATAGCAATGTACAATAATTTTGTCACTCCATTATGAATAAGAAAAACTAAAAAGACAAGGAAATAAGTATACATAAGTATATACTAAGATAAACATAAATCAGTATAAAATACAAGTAAAGGTTTTTTTTAATATTAAAAGATTAATTAATTAACTAAATAAACGAACGAGACTTGAGTGTCGTTTACAGGTCACTGTAACAATTATTACTGAACAATAACGTATCAACATCTTCTAAATAAAAAAACAATTCAGGATGCATATACCTTTTGAAATAAGATTCATGAAAATACTAAGTTAATGTACAACACAAGAAGTTTAAAAAATCATACACAATTAATTAAATTCAATCAACAATGACTTTAGTAGGAAAATCTGCAACTAACCAAAAAATTACTTAATATAAAATATAATAATCAGTCTCCCTGTCAATACATTAAAAGAAGAAGCATCCTTCTGAACTGAACAATGACCCACCCAACTTTTGCATCACGATTGACGACTTGCAACATGCAAAATAATTAGATAATAACTCAATGACAATTTTCACTATAAAATATTGTACTTGTATTTCATGCACCTATATTATGCATGGCACTTTATTTTTGTTTTTTTTTTAAATTTTAAAATCGAATACCAACTTTTAATACATAATTTTTTTTCTTTTCAAAATACGTAAATAAATACTGTGCTCCAGTATTACCCAGACTCGTCCTACACAAAGAATCAGGAGTACCTCTGCTAATACAACAGCATAGTGTTTAACACTACTACAAATACCTCTCCGAATCGTAGATGTGTGGAAAAGAGGAGTTTAGAATAATAAACTTACGCTGTGAAAGATATACCTAATATATCTTATGATTAATATTGGTTTCTTCAATCTTCCAGCCTTGCCTCTTGAGACATGCTGGTTTTTTGTATGCCAGCCAATTTCTGGTGATATTCTAGCATGTATCAGAAGAAGAGCTATTTTGGTCCAGTATCAATATAATTGATAACTGCTTGATGAGTAAACGAATAAAGTTTAAAAAAATAACATTAAAATATAAAACAACATTTGTGCCTTAATGGTATCTCGAAAAAATAATAAGTTAAAAAAAATCTTTTGGAAAACAGGTTCCTCTCTTAACTATTGTTTCACATACAAAAGCTTAGTAATTTTTTGAATCAACGTTAAAGTAAACCAAAAGCAATGAGCTATCGTGGACTTTGTTTTATATTAGGATTATAAAACATTTTCTAAATTAACATAGTAAGATTTTTACCCCATGATCCAAAATACCAAACTAAATTCTCCGAGTTTTCCCACCTGATTGAGAAGATTATATCCTAATATTTTTTAATTAATTGTTTTAAAAGAGCCATTATTGAATAAAGACTATGATGGGTTTTGATTGGAATAGTATGCAATATTCCAATAAAATTTTCTCTTCTCTCTGGGTGGGTTTACAAAGGGTCATTTATATAGTTTTTAACAAGTGGCTATTTTGTGTTTAAAGGCAAACGGTGGAAGTGATGAAAGACTTCTCATTAAATAATCGTTACATTTGAAAGCAAAAAAGCAGTAACTACATTAGGAACCATCAGTCTTATTTCGTTTGATTCAGTTTTGATATATTTTGTATATTTTTAAAGAACTTAACAGCTATAATTTTGATTCAATGAATTCAACAAATAAATAATCCTTTAATACATTTTATTTAATCATTAACACCACAAAAAATGGGATTTTATTTGACGTTTTGGGATATTGAGTTATTATTGTTTGACCAAGTTATCGAGGAAAGTATGCAATAAACCCTTAAATTATTATTAATAAATCTGAATTTCCTCACACCAGTACAAATTACAGACTCGATGAACAAGACTCTTAGAGGATCAACTATAGAAAGAGTACGGTATTTTAAATGTCTTAGAAATTAAATTGATGCTTTGATCCAACCGAAAAAAATGCATAGTAAACTTCAATCACTGTTAAAAACAAACATCAAACTTGTTACTGCGAGCGAAATTCAAAAATAAATTATTCAATGACAATACTCCTGATTTGTATAAATACAGGCAATTTAAATATGAATTTAATAAATCCTGCAAAAGAATATCCATTTTCTGTTTATGGAAATTTAAAGAAGATTTTATTTGTTTATTTGATATTTTAAAACAGACAAATATAATGTCTTGATGCTTACTAATTTCTTCAATAAATTAAGGTATATGTTTTACAAACCGATAATTAAATTCTCATTGTCAGAAGTTTGTTTTTTATTAAATATAATATTTTTTTTATAATCCAGCAACAAAAATTTAAATATAAATTATCAATATTCAATATTCTTTTATGCATATTTTTCATTTGAGTTTAGTGCTGGATCACATTTATCTGATTTGTCAAAAAATACTAATTTCAAATTCAAGAGAATTAAATTGATGCTTTGCTTGGGTCACTTTCAAGCGTTACCAGAATCAGGATCCCGATTTTAAAAGTCGTTTTGTTATGAGAAAGAATGATTGAATTCAAGAAGTTTTGTTAAATAATTGTTAAAGGGTGTGTAGTGAGGAATGCCATGTAAAATAAAAGAAAAATAAAATACTTGGCGTAGAATTTTCACACGCAAATTACAACGTCTCCTAGTGGCTACACACCGGGAACACCTGCATGACAATTACAATTAAAGAATTACCATTATTTTGCATTAGCGTAACGGATGAGACAATCGAGTTACAAGTGACGGGAATCAATAAAACGGTCAAGTGAAGAAACAAGCAAACACAGAGACGAAATTCGATGTGCCGAATAAACTAAATTATTTTATCAGCACTAGTAAGGAAAGCTGAGCTTTGTGTAAATTACATACACTTTCTTGCCAAGTCCTTTTTACTGTTTACAAAAAGAACATACCTCCACGTATTACTACTTATAAACATAATTTTGGTCTCGTCTATTTCTTATGCATCTTACCTTTCCCTTTGTTTAAACCTATCTAACAAGCTTATTTCTTCCTTTCTTTTCATTCATACTCATTAATTTCTGATAAAAAATATTATTTCTTAGTTTTTCACATCTTATTCTTTCTATTTGTTTTAAAATGTATAACTTCTTTATTAATTTTACTTCCTTCTCTAATAAACAGGTACCTACAATTCCATTATAATTTAGTGTATAATCAATTTAAATGCAAGATTTTGTAATTTATTTTTATCAAACACTGTTTATTCCACTTTTTTGTGACGGTATAACCCTACCGGTTTCAAGGCTTTCACCTCATTTTCAGGGAAATGCAAGATATTTTTCGTCGGTCACGCATTTCTACAGCATTTACTTGTATTACGTTTCTCATCTCTATCGAACAGTTATCTCTAAACCATTTATTATTTATAGTTAATCATTAATATTGTGGAGGTTTAAAGATATTGTAATTTGTTTTATCAAACACTGTTTATTCCACTTTATGTAACGGTATAACCCTACCGGTGGAATTATTTCATAACCCTACCATAAAGTGGAATAAACAGTGTTGGATAAAACAAATTTACTATTTACTCCATAATCCATTGTAATAGCAGACATTCTTCAATATCCACACATTTCTAGAGTTTTTGTTATGTTTCTATCACACTCAATGACCCTGCTTCATCATACCATACTTCAAGGTGACCACTAGTACAACATAATAACACAGAGTATCCTGCATTTTAGTTATTGACAAACGCAATACTTAGTCCACTGCATTTTTAAGGCTATAAAGAAACAACTCCATTTTCCATTTATCCGGGAAATAAGTGTATGGTTTTATGTAGATTTGTGTGTTATTAACAATAAATATGAGAACAAAATAATTATTTACTGAATGTCACATCCAACATTCTGGAAAAATAATATTTAATTTAGGTTAAAATTTCGAATTTTAAAATCTTGTGGTATTAAATGCGACTGTATAGTATTTTCCTTTTACTTTTATTACAGGAGTTTGCACTAAACAACCGAGCGTTTAAAATGT
This sequence comes from Odontocerum albicorne, assembly GCA_949825065.1. NCBI lineage: Eukaryota > Metazoa > Arthropoda > Insecta > Trichoptera > Odontoceridae > Odontocerum > Odontocerum albicorne. The sequence continues at coordinate 16,586,899 of OX463843.1, forward strand.
CAGTAAAAATATTTAATCCAGATAAAAATTTACTCCTTTTTATAATCGTTTTTAGATCATTTTTACAATCATATAAAACCCCATTCGATCGTGTAGCTTTTCATTTTTTTTATTCAGTGCAATTGCAATAAACTATCGAGTGTTCAAAATGTTCGATTTATACAGATTCAGTCGTTTTTGCTCACATGTATTTTAATTAACTAAAAGGAGGAGCATTTTGTCATTTTCTTGCTCAATAAGGATGAAATCCTTCAGTTCGATTGTAAGTGCGTTTTGCAGTGTGACCCACGAAGTGTATTCTTAATGTTGGCAATTTTTTGAAAGTGAAAAACAGAACACTTTGTGACTGCACCTTTTGTTTTTACCCGTTTTAAAAATATCTATTGAAAAATCACTTTCTGAACATTAAAATTCTTCAATTTATTATATTTCATTTCCTTCTTCCTACAACCATCACTTAAGACTTTTGATTTTTCTTAAATTTTAAGATACTATTTAAATCAGCGTACTTAATATTATTTTAATAAACAATTGAATACTTTTAACTACGTTCATCTAATCGAAGGTGAAAAAGTATATCGTGATTTTTCGAAACTTTATACATAGTAAATTGGATTATTTAATCCATGCTCGGTATAACATATACCTCAAAATAATATCCAATTTTTAGTTTTCATACAGTAATCAATAAAATTGAAGCTGCTAAAAATGTTAATAATTTTGAGTATAGTATTAATTCAAGTCAGCATTATTACAACTGCGGAAAAAATCAGGGGTTAATTTATATAAATCCTTTCACTTTAATATGGGGCATAATATTTTTTTATATTATAAATATCTCTACCAATTAATTGTATTGAAAATTTTAAATACTATGTATAAAAAAATATTATTTGTTAATACATATAACCTTATGGTAATCGAACGGCTGTTGTGTAGATATTATATTTTATTTTCTGCCTCTTCCACGTCTTAAAAATATTTCATTTTCCATTTCGATGGATGATTTTGTTTGAATGCAATGAGTTCAACCAAATGTTCGTAACACAATAAATTATTAAGGAAAATTGAAGAGACTATAGAGTTCGTCGATTATTAAAAAGCATTTCAACTTGATCTGGGTCTGTCATGCGGTGGACAATAGATCGGACCTTTGCAGGAAGTACACGAATAAAACATTAGCAAAGGAAGTTTTCAGTGCAGGTAGATTCTAAACTCATTTCTCGTTGACCCTTTCGGTTCATTATAAATGGAATATCCTAGAAAATCTTCCAATACAATTAGAAATTTATTCTTTACAAACACAGGCAAATGAGAGATTCAACCCAACTGCAATATAAATAATGAATTTGACTCAACGTGAAAAACAAAAGCGTACTTATATACTTCAAGAAGCTTAATTATAAATTTAAGGGAAATTTTGTGAGAAGGTAATTTCTTTTTTCAACTGCTGAGTTTGTCGATTTTTTTTATTTCTTCGAATATATTAAATTTTTTTGTGGATTCCGTTTATGGGACTCATATTCATAATCTCGTTTAATTAATAAAGGATATCAAAAATATTAATTGAAAATATTTTTACAAATATGACAACCAAACGAAATAATTGTTTTATACCTTGTCATAATTTATACAAAAAATGCATTATCATTCCACATGCAATTGTGTGTTCTCTTTCTCCTATAAAAATATCACCAACTTTAAAAAAAATCATGGGTTACTCTGCAATACGCATAAACAATCACACTGGGACTTCACCCTTATTGAACAAGCAAATGAGGAGATGACGAAAATAATTAACGCTTGCAAAAACATTCTAATCCTTTAGAAATCACTTCCAAATATCGAACATTTTGAACGCTCGATCGTTCAATACAAATCCAAAGATAAAAAATAAAAGGATCACTTCATGAACAAATTAAATTCCATAAAATTGCTAAAATTATTTCGATAAAGAGACGAAATTTTATCTGCATTAAACATGTTTACTGACATTTAGAACGCTCGATCATTCAGTGCAAATTCACAGAATAAAACTGAAAGGATAGTATGGCCCAATTGGATTCCAAACTACATGACCAATTGGATTGCAGACTAAATTCTACAAAAGATTTCGTGAAAAAAAAAACGATATGTTTATGTATGTACATTCAATAATTTTTATTAGATTGATACCAGTAGCCGCCACCATTGTATGCAGTTAAGAGTTTAAAAAAGATAACACCTTCGATAATAATTAATCTGGTAATAGACACGGCTGACGGTAGTTATTAATGCAGGCGTGTTCTTGCTGCGGTTTCATCAGATTCTGTCGGCTTGTGTCATTGCTCGCAACTCATGGTTACAAAGAAACAACTCTATTGTCCATTTATCCGGGAAATGGGTTTATCGCTCTACGAATTATGCAGATTTGTGTGTTATTAGCAATAAATGTGAGAACAAAAGAATTATTTACTGAATCCTTGATCTAACAGTGTGAAAAAATAATAGTAATATCCTTCCTCCGATCAAATGTTTGAACCAGGGGAAGTCAAATGTTTGCAGGTGAAATATTCAAGTTGTAGAGATAATATAAAGATTGCCTTATATAAATTGTTACACATTAACTATTTGAATTATGTTTCGAAATGGGTAATAGAAAAATAAAACATGTATTAAATAAAATATATCTTTAAGAAATAGGTCGATGTTACTCTGAATAAAAATTTTCTTACGAGTTATTTATTTATTTAACACTTTTATTGCAAATACAATCTGGCGGGCTTATTGCCAGGCGGCAATCTCTTCCTACCAACGAGACAAAATTAAATGAAGCAAGTTACGTGGTCGCATACATCATTCAAATAACTATCCATCTCCACGAAATCCATACACACGTACGTGAGCATATGCCCACGAACCCCACAAAGACGAACAATCACCCGAACATTATTTTCCATATAAAGTGAGATATCATCAATCAAAAGAAAAAGAAAAAATGGTGGAGAGGAAAAGAAAAGAAAAATCAGGAATGAAACACGTTATTTTACTGACTAGAAATTAAGAGTTTTTTAGTCGCTTTTTAAAGCATGCCAAGGACGGAGCGAGTCTTATATTGGTTTGTAACTAATTCCAAAGTCTCACTTCATGGACAGTAAAGGACGACGTAAAAAAAGAGGAGCGGTGAACTGGAAAGGTCAATAAACAATATCTGTTTGGGCGTAGCGCTAATCCATGATTGGAAAGACGCTGAAAATTTTGGCGAGATAAGAGGGCGCGGCGGAACAGTTAAGGATATTATACGATAGAGACAGTATAGGGATTTGGCATCTATTTCTAACATTCAACCAGTTCAATGCCTTCTGGTATGAAGTTATATGATCGGACTTTCGTAGGTTGAAAATAAATCTTAGACAAACATTTTGAAGACGCTGTAATTTGTCCAGCTGTTCCTCTGGAACATCCAAATAACAGAAGTCCGGAAAGTCCAGAATCGGAAAGAGCAGAGATTGTACGAGTAAAATTTTGGTTTTCGTAGGCGAGTTAATATATTTATCACGTAATTTTAATCGTGTCCAAAGGTATGTTATACAACCAACTACGGCAGCATTCGAAAAAAATTGTGGACTTGGAATTCAAAGGGTTTGGTTGCTTCTTTTTTATTTCATTCATACTTGTATAATACGCATCAACATGTCCTAACGATCCAGGCATATTGAAGAGCATGATCAGGATTATTGACTATTCGGACTCAAGTGCCGCAAACGGATTGATTTCAAACTTTATTTTTTGTATTTAAGTCCCTTAATGGGATGTCTATAACATTTCTTTCAAATATGTATCTGAGAGATGCTCCTTCAGAGAGAAGTAGATCTATGAGATCAATTTCATTTTCATAGAAAAATATATTGATTCGAATCGATCCAATAAGCCACGGTATTATGACAAGGTTTTAGCCATTGCTGGTCATGTGGCGTGGAATGGTCTGCATTATGTTAGAGATATCAGTGGCGTGTGCAGCTTAAGGAGGCACTTGAAAACAACGCTTTGTGGAAAGTTTTATCAAAATCTATGATTATGTATGAACACTACAATATACCTGAAGCCGAATGTGTTACTATCACATATAAGAAGATATAAGATGAATAACAAAGGTTTCTTTGTTATCCGTTTTTCCTTGGTAAGTTTTCTGTGGCTTATCAATTTAAGTAACTTATGTGAAAACCCAAAGTGATATATTCTTTATTACAGAATATTACATGGACATAAAAAATAACGTAAGAGACGCAATCATAAACAAAATCAATAGTTTCTTATGAGAGGATTATTTAAAAACACTTTTTTTCCCTTGAAATACCGTCTTCTATTGGAGGTTGACGGTTGTTAGAGCTAAAATGACACTAAATCTGAAGACGTAACAGAGTAAAAATCACTTTCCCCTTTTTTTCCTTTTTATGAAGCACGATAATTTTACCGTTCACCCATTCAAAAGGGCACACCTTGTCGTTTTAGACGTTCCCAAAGAAATATTATAGGCCGTCTATAAAGGCGGTCCAGTCGTACTTCCAAAATTCTGGATAAACCCCATCAACCTCCAGTTCTTTCCCATTTTTGAATAAATTTCACTGTGTGTCGTAATCGCATCGTGTATTCCAGTGTCCTGCGGGATCTCGATGAGTGTGGCTTCAGGACGGATGTCCAAAGGTTGACTTGGCTTAGGGTGGATTAGTACATTATGAAAATAATCTTGCAGCATGCCTTCGGTCTCATTAAGATCGCAGATAACCACTCAATGATTGCATGGAGGACATCGTAAAACTGGTATTTCTGCCAGTCCTCTGCAATGACAGTGTGGGAGTAACATTGCATTACCGTCAAGGAGTCGCCAGCTCTTTTGGAAGTGGCATGATCAACATTACAGATATGGATTCTCATTTCAAAAAATATCTTACCTAAGGATAACTTAAATATGAATGTGAAGTTGATAGGATAATTTTTTTATCAATAGCAAAGTGACATGGCTACGTTGATATTGAACACCACATTCAGGTGAATATATGCTGATATATTCAGAAACGATGCTGAAACAATCAAATCCACATTTACCAGTTTCATATTTTTGAGGAAACATTATGCCCTTTTTTATGGGTTTGTAATTAAGAGTAAGTGTTAGCCTTAAGTTGGATTATTAACCTTTATTATTTCCAAATTTATTTTCAAAGTTGAAAAATGTATATAATTAAGTATGATTTTTTTCAAATTCACATGAACATTATGAAGATTTTGTATTAGATAATTATTTTTTAATGTACTTCCATATTCAAGGCTTACTAATAGCCTCTTTATTTTATCATAATACTAGGAATAATCCATCAATAATGGCGGAAATAAATAAAAAATTTAATATATTTTGAAAATATTTTTATAAACAGTGCAATTGTTATGTATTCAATTAACTAGTCGTAACCCGTCAATAATGACGGAAATAAAATAAAAAAATAATGTTTAGGAAATGTATTTAAATGTACATGTTCTGTTCAACATTAAAGCCGTGCCGTATCTTCTTAATAAATACATTATATGCCATTGTTATTTGGTCTTATTATCATATCAAGAAGTGGTAACACTCAAATAATATTGAAAAAAAAAAGACATTTAAAAAAAAAACTGTATAATCGTTGAATTCTTCGTATTATTAATTACTAATTCAATTAACTACCGTACTAATAATATTTTTTAAAACAAAACACACCAATCAAAAAAAGTAAGAAGTTCTTTATTCAAAACATATTTTTGAACGTCTTTATTTTTCTAATGTGACAGCTGTCACTACTTGACTTTGTGGCCGACATATAAACGACGAGAATTGTTTATGTTGATGCTGTTTTATTAACAAGTTAAAACATTGAGCATGTTATTTTATTGGTGATTTAGAAAATGTATAATTAGTTTAAGCATTTAGAAAGTTTAAGATAGTTTCACCCAACCATAAAGGGAGATAAAACACAATATTCCATTCCAAATGTATCACTATATTCCAAATGTATAAGTGAGCAAAATGTATTTTTGAAACTGAATCTATCAATATTCATTTCAATACAATACAATATTCAATACAAGTACATTAAAAATTATACAGTGTTTCCTAAAATATAGCAAAATAGGCAAAGTATAGGTTGGATCATTTTTGACATACTCTTATACTCGTATGTGTATGTTATGTACGAGTACATACAAGAGTCGATGATTCAAGATTCGTATTATAAACATTTGTGTGACCACTAAATTGATATTGCTACTACCAAGAGCTTATCTGCCTACGAAGAAACCCAGCCCAACCCAAACAGACCGAAGCTTCAAAGAGCAAACCCTCCAATAAGGTCGCGGAAACAAGTTGACCGGCATCAGTACATATTTTGCATATTAATTGTTAAAAAAAATTGAAAAAAGTAAAAGTTAACGGTCAGGCTGCATGGAAAAGATTACCTCTGGAATATGTAACAGTATTAACCCTTGCCGATCTGTGAACGGACAAGAGTGACCAAGACGTATATTTTATTTAATTTCTCGAAATATACTGCTTGCAGGGTCTTCATACTTTATGTATTCCTCATCGAAACCTCTATGATTTGAATGATGTCATTACGAAATAAAATCATTAATAAATATCAACAGAAATGAATGATAATAAATCGAGAATTGACGAAATGTCAAAACACTCCGTATGACTCATTCTTTTTTGACAGTTAATATTTTACGAGTACATTCATTCCAGGGATTGGTTACCAGTTTTATCAAACACCTGTGCGTTTAGTACATAGAATAGAAACAAAAGTTATTTCGTGCCCCAATTGCGATAGACTTTCTCCACAGGATTAATTTTTGATTTTATGATATGTTTGTCCTATTTTCAAATTTTGACCTATTTTCAAAGTGTTTATATTTTCCAAATGGCATATTTTATTGATATGAATTTCGTGTTTGTTTTTATATTATTATTTTTGAATTTATATATTCATTTTATATTTTGTCAATATGTTAATTATTGTCTTAATTCGAATTATATTTTTATTGCCAAAAAATACACGCTATATTTTATTGTATATTTTTATGATTTTTTTTTTAAAAGGTTGGAGACCTCTTTTCAGTCATGCGCATTCTGAACGTTGCGCAGACCGAACGACGCAGTGGGAAAATTATATTCCTATAGAAATGTCACCTCTCTGTTTCAATTCTTATTTTATCATTTCTTACACTTATTTTATATTATTCGACATTTTATTACATAATAAAATGATGTTTATAGCTAATTACAAAAAAAAACTAATAGATTTTGCATAATTTTAATTTAAAACATACATGTTTACTGTACCCTCAGTGTCCAACACCGTTACTGGCGTAATTTTTTAGCACAGTAAGGGAAGTGTTAATAAAAAGAACTCTTTGATTGATAATGCTTGGTGATGTGTGTGAGTGACGTCAGTCATAAAACGACGCAGAGCAATAAATTAATTGGTTTACTGACTTTCACAGACTAAGAAAAGAAAAAAACTTAATGGAACAGACATTTTGCTCATTTTCTGAGGTATTATTAGCTATTTGGAATAAATACTCGTACATGAGGGAAGACTGATAAAATAAATTTACAATAATACGAACGTGAGTAGAAGGTGTGTGTGTGGCGATGAAATATTGAAAAAAATATGTTTAAACCAAACTAAGAAAGAAAGATATTCTTCTTCAAAATTCTTTTTTCATATTCGGAAACCAATACTAGTCAGACGGGGCCAGGTCTGGGCTGTAGGGATGGTGATTTAATGTTTAGAAGCCACTGTTGTGAAGAGCTGCTATAGTAATGCATAAATGCTCTTGTGCACGGGTGCATTGTCTTACAAAATCAGTACCCCTTTTGTCCATTTTCCTCTCCTTTTCTCCTTCTCAGCTTCTTTTAACTGCATCTGCAGACCAAAATAGTACGAGCACTCTCCAGTTATTGTGATGCCCTTATCTTTGCAATCTATTAGCAGTATGCATTCCGCATCCCAAAAAATTGTAGCCATAATTTTTCTAGCCGATTGCAACACTTTGAACTTTTTAGGGGGCTGTGCCCCTTTTATGCCACTACATAGACTTCTACTTCAACTCAGGCTCATAATGATGAACCCAAGTTTCCTCTCCAGTAACAATTCTGCTCAAAATTCTATATTTCTTGTTTCTGCAAAGGTCCAAAAACGCACTACCTTAATCCTTTCATTCCGCGAATTTATTGACCTCCCTTCGTATGACTTTTTCTTCTTTTTGGCCAATATAAAGAAATAATAACAATTATTGTATAATTCTGGATGGGGATCAAATCTTATTACAAAGATAAATTTTAAAACCTTTTTTCTTTTTGTTTTCAAAAATTATATGACAAAACATTCAATTTAAATAAATGGAGATTCGAATTAGGGCACTCGTCAGCTGAGGTACCACAGGCAAATTCGGAAATAAAAGAAAAAATGATATTCTGAACAGATAGACCATAATGCCGGTTCTAAAGTCATTCAACTAGACAAGAAATATCCAAAGGAAACCTTACGAACGAAACTGGATAGCTCGGACAACAAATAACATCGCCATAGTGGTCACCGCCATTCGAAATGATCCAACGATTTCAACCAGGCTATTAGCATTGGCCGTTGACTTCATTCAGATGAAGGATTATGTCATATATTATATGTTATATTTGACTAGGTATATTGCATCAGAATTTAAATTTATTCCCTAAGAAATTTCGATTAACACACAGTTTAAATCCCGCTGATTTATTAATTTGCCTAGAGTTTTATCGAGAATTATTATAACTTGCGGAGGGTGATCGAAACTTTATTAATTGCCTATTTATGTCGGACGAGACAAATTACGACCTTACGGCAAAGTTAACAAACGAAATTTGAGCTATTGAAAATCTCTAAAAATTAAAGAAACAAAAATTACATCCAGAACGAGTTATCCTACGGGAATGGGGTGCAGTATCGGGCAAGTGCATTACTGGTTCATATTTTTTTGACGAAGTGGTACGACCATAACAATAAATTATAAGCATTTATTTTAGAGATATTGGAGCAAATTTTCTTCCCGGAACTGCACCGACGAAGGACTGATTAAAAATGAATGGTTTCAACAATTTAGTCAATATCCATATTATAAAATCCGCAATAAGGCCTTGCGTAAGAATTTAGGCGATAAGATAATTTCACAAAACAGTACGCTTCGTTGGCATCCAAGGTCACCAGATTTACATTTATGGAGTTACGAGTATTGCAAACAGAAAATATACAGGCTGTAACACCCGGTGACGATCTTCGGAAGCAGGGTGATGGGGAACCTCAATACCTATCGATTTAATCCCCATGTATGTTCCGCGATATTCAGTGGTTCTCAAGTAATTTGGGTTTTTGTGAAATTAGCCTATGTTACACCTTCTCAAAAGGTTTTGTTTGAGTTTGTGGAATGCTTCTTTTTTTCTCTAATTTTTATTTGGGCCTTTGTCAGTGTTTGCCTTAATTGATCAATACAGGTGTACTCATTTTTGTACACCGATTCGTTGTAATAACCTCAGATGCAAAAAAACAATAGGATTTAGGTTTACGGACCTTGGTGGCCAGGCTTTGTCCCCCTCACGGCCAATCCATCGGTGTGGAAAAGCTCTATTCAAATATTCTCTCACGATCTACGAGAAGTTGCATGGCGTTCCATTGACGTCTTTGACGAATTTTGGTGGATGTCAACTTAGCAGTACGCAGCCGGATGTATTTCCAATGTGATGGAGCGATATGCCACTTCGCGCGGATCGTGAGAGAATATTTAAATATAGATTTTCCACACCGATGCATTGGCCGTGGGGGGTCCATGGCCTGGCCACCAAGGTCCTCAGACTTAAATCCTATTGATATTTGCATCTGGGGTTATTACAACGAATTGGTGTACAAAAATGAGTACACCTGTATTGATCAATTAAGGCAAACACTGACAAAGGCCCAAATAAAAATTAGAGAAAAAAAGAAGCATTCCACAAACTCAAAACAAACCTTTTGAGAAGGTGTAACATATGCTATGCATAGCTAACAATGGTGCTAATTTTGAACATTTGATGTAAAAAATGTAAAAGAATCACGATCGTATTTTGATTAGCTATTTTTGTCTACCGCTGCTACCTGATAACTCTGATAAGTAGCGCAGTTACATGAGAACACTTATTTTCACCCTTTAATGTAGTCTGACTTATAGAAAATATATCGATTTTTGGGACTTGTACCATTTGAGTATATTTTTCAACATGATACTCAAGTACTAGCCGAATGAAAATTTAAGGGTTAATTCTCCATGAACGTGAGTAGTTTTTAAGATAAGTTGTAGAAAAAAAGAGGTGTGATTTTTTTTATCTAGAGCTCATGAAAGCTAGTGAATAAATTAGACTAGCAAAAATTTTTAAGTAGATTTTTTTCTTTCCAAATTTAGAGGGTTGCGACGGTAAATGGTGTTGTTGTACGTAAGGCCCATTATTAAACTACTTAAAAAAAATCACGATCGCAGAGCAAATAGTTTAGTCACACTTACGAAGTTTAGTCTAAAATCGGGTTTTTACTTAAATTTCACAAAAATCTAAATTACTTGAGAACCACTGAATATCGCGGAACATACATGAGGGTTAAATCGATAGGTGTTGAGGTCCCCCATCACCCTGCTTCCGATGATCGTCACCGGATGTTACACCCTGTATAAAAACGAGCTGAAGGCTTATTGATCCGATCCATTATTTAAACCATATCCAAACCACATAAGCAACTGTGATGAATGTTTTAGTTCGAGGAAGATATTGCGTCAATGAGTAAGAAAGACAAAAAAACAAAATTATTAAAAAAAAACTATTATAAAATCTAGAAATTACTGAATTGAATAAAAAAATGAATTAAATAATAAAAAAAATATTTTTTATTTATTTTTGTATCAAGTTTCATGCCCAACGTTATAGTTGTGTTATAAATATTTATGTATATATAATATTTAGTTTGAATTAACTTTGAAATAAATCAACCTAATCCAAGCGAAATATAATATAATGATAAATATTGAACATTTAACATAAAAAAAATATTCATATATTTTACAGTCAAATTGGTTAAGTTATTTCTAAATTCTTCGTCAGACGACAAACTGACCCCGTTTTCAAAAACCTTTATATTTTTTAATACTCACCGCCATCTTTGCCAGCTGAGAACTAAAGTGAAGCTCGTTCGCATTATTCGCAACTGACTTGTGTCATCTGCAGCTATGACGGCTCCAACTGAACTTAGTATCGATGAAATAAGAAATTTTATAATACTTCGAGGTGGAAAGGTGACAAATCATGATTTAGTAAAACACTTTAAACATTTTCTTACAAATACCCAAACGAGAGGTTCGTATTCCATTAATTTCTTAAATAAATCAACAAGTTGTCGTATCGTAACCTCAAATTGTTTTTCAATTCATTTTGTTTGTTTTTACAGACGAATCCAGGGAAACTTTCAAGAACTACGTAAATATATTAGGGAGTATTAAAAATGAAAACGGGGAAAAGTATATTGTATTGAAGAAAAAGAAAGGCACAAATCCATTACCTGACACTCAAATGTCAGATGCGAAAGAACTTTATTCTCCAACTTCTATTGACAGTCCTGGTGCATACAGAGAACCTCCACCATATATTCCACCACCGGTTTTCAATACTTCAAGTACTCGTTCCTCAAAAAATCTAGATACTTCTATCGAAAACGTCTACAAGTCTTCTGAATCAACTGTTTCAAAGATGCCATATTCTGAGCAATCCAAAATTCCAGTACCACAAAAAGTTGCTGGTTCAATGAAAGTTATTTCAAGTGCAGAAAGTGATGTGGTTCTTCGAAGAAATTTAGTTGATGAAATGCCTCCTGCTTTGCCAGAAAGGAAAAAGTCTTCCAGTAGCGTGCATTCAACAGAATCCAACATTCAACCTTCAATTGGAGCTATAAAAAACCTAAAGAAAACTCAAGATCTTAATGTTCAGACAAATTCAGATTTTGAACAAGAAGGCAAAGAAAACCGAATGTCAATCCGCTCAGACAGTTCACGTTCTCTTAATTCTGATAATGAACAAGTATCAGTGAAGGAACGGATGCAGAAGTTTAACAAGTTGATCACTTCTGATGGAGAGATAGTTCGCAGACCACCTTTAGTGAAGAAAAAAACGGTAAGTGATTATCAATTCCACCGTCTCTTATTAAGTTGAATGAGATAATGAATGGAATGTATGTTATACAATCTTCTCATTATGTATGTCACTTGTGTGGTTTATAAGATTGGCTATTGGGGTTTTGATTCCTCTGTGGGTAAATTTCAACTACATTATTATAATGTAATTCCATAAATTTATAAAATAGATTTAATCATACTTATGTAATTAAGATTAATTTTTAATTCATGTATGTGTATTAAACGATTTATTTAGTGTATTTTTCAGCAGGAAAGTATAATTTGGATTATTGTTGTGCAATAAAATGGAGCAATAACTTAAATATAAGATATCGATTCTCAATATCAGTGATTTTATACTTCTTTACCTGGCCTCAAAAATTACATACTTTGCCAACAATGGTGAATGTAAATCAAGTTATTTTATCATGGATAAACCTAATGTGTCTTACTCATTTTTTTTTCATTTATTGCAATATTTCCTAATACTGGATAGTGCAAATTTATTTGATAAGTGAATATCAATGATTGCTTATTGAATATTATTTCCATATACACTTCAAAGATAACTCCAGTTCCTCCCCTGGTAGGACAAAACTGCAAATTTACCTATCATAATACAGTTTATTGTATAGGAGTTCATTTTAATTAATCTCACCAGGAGACAGACAATTATCAAATGATAAGATATAGTATTATGTATTTGCCATTCATAATCAATTTTAATCAAAAGAAAAAATGTTACTGTATAGGTTTTATATGTATGGTCACTTAAACTTTTCTTCTCCATTTAATAGATGATTTGATAGGAAAAAAGATAGTTGCGTAAGATAGAATAAAGTGAAAACCTATGAGAGAGCCATATGTTAAGTATTGCACCGAGAGAGCGTAGTAATGATCTGAATTACAATGAAATAACTTATTTGAAGTGAATTATCAGGAAAAATTTGGATATAATTTTAAATATTTTATTTATACGTGTGTAGGAGAAGCTATTGCAGATTTGTGCAATTTCATAAATTTGTACATTTTTTTTTGAAGGTTTTTATTTTATTTTAACTCACTACCCAACATATTTTTAAGTGCCAATTTAAGCTTAGAAATCGATTGTATGCTCAACAAATCTCTTTTTTTTACTTACTCGTACTTTAACATGGCCCATATATGCGGTAGAATACATTTTACAATGTAATAAACTTGGAAATAATTACCCCCTTTTCTAAGCTTGTCATTTTGTAAATATTTTCTACTGTAAGTGCTTCATCAGTCAAAGTATTATTCTTGCATTTTCTGATTCTTAGTTTTTTATTTAGCTGTAAACATAGTATTTATGAAATATTTCATTCTTCTATCAACTCGCGACTTCTGATGTAGTGTTGATTTAAAAAAATTGTACTTAATTTTTTACCATTTGCAACGTGTGTAATATTACACAATATTTGAGAATGTCTTAACTTTTTTCTTTTTTTATCATCATCATCGTCACACTATCATATATGTTCTGTCTGGAATACTGGGATGCCATAAAATGCTTCTTTCTTGATCGGCCCACAGCATATGGTCACAGTGGTGTATGGTGTGTGGTATAGTGGTCATCCAATTCGTTAAGCCACCTGTGTGTAATAAAACAGTGCAGCTCTTAACCACCTTGCTGGTCACAAGTTATGTATTATTAATCACCAGTTTGTAATTATCACCAATTATTGAATATATTTACTTAAACTCTATCTGCATAACTTGTAGAGTGTATTATTTTCCTTATTTATTTAATTTTCTTACTTTATTTGAAGTCAATCTTACTGGTTCATAATCTCTCAAATTCTGTATGATGTTGCTTTGTTGAAATTTTATTTTCTTGGATGCATTACTGTGTAGATGATTTCAATAACTTTCCTTATTTATTTATTTATTTTCTCAATACAGGCTTAGCCCAATAACATTGAAAAATACAAAAAATGTTAACAAAAAGAAAAAATTATATAAAATAAAAAAATTATATAAAATACAAAATTATGTGTATGCATACATACGAGTATATACACACGAACATACACATATATTCAAAGTCACTTAAATACGTTGATGAATGCTTTCTAACGCGCTCAATCTTAGGAGAAAATTTGCTTTTGCTTTTGGTAATGTGATATAAAATATGTCTATATCCGAAGCAGTCTCATTCAAAAGAGTTAAGGCCCTTACAACAAGCATAGCAGCTGGAAGACCCGTTCTTGCGTATGTTATTGAGATCAGTTCTTGCCAGCGCAATTGTTAGGAACATTTAACGCTAATCTTTGTAGTAATGCTGGACAGCTCACAACTCCTCAAACGAGTTTGACAATGTATACCAGGAGACGCAGATCACTCCTTACGCGCAAGGAGTTATCATGTAATCTTCTTTGTGTATATTCTATTTGCGCCTGTGGGGAAATGGTTTTCATTCATGCTAAACAAGCAGATGTCGTGGATTTCATTTTTGATAGTTTCGCTTTTAGAGTGGTTTTACTCTCAATCCTAAGTTTTGTCTATTTTTTTTCACTGTGGCTCGTTGCGATGCTGACTGAAGCAAGAACCTCCGTGGCCTGGTGGTTAGACGCTTGTCTGCCGATCCGGAGGTTGGGGGTTCGATCTCCGCAGGAACCCAAATTAAAAAAAAATGGGATTCTAGCCTGGTTTTCACTTAAGGTCCATTAAAACAGCTTTCTGGTTGGTTGGAAGAGGTCGCCACATGGCAATAAACTCGCCAGGGAAAAAAAAAGGTTGATTCGCAGAAATTGGTTAGGCTTTGGGTATATTTGACATCGACAGTAAAATTTTATTAAGTTTTTTGGCAATTATTGTTAAAAAATATTTTTATGTTACGAATTAACATATAACATATGTATATTATATTTTTTATCTAATTACTTGTAGATCGTAAAAATGTGCTGCGATCAGTGAAAATACACCGTAAGAATATTCAATAGTTATTTAAGCATTGTATCACTTTTAAATTTAGTTTTTTTTTAATTTACGTATTAAGGCATCATAATGTGCATAACTTCTTTATCAGTGAAATTTAAGCAATCGGATTTATTATCAACTGGCAACTTCCTTATTGCAAAACAAAGGCAATACAAATAAATGTGTCATTGTCTTAACGTCACTAATAATATCGATAAAAACTCCTTTGTCAATATTGATAAAACGTATGTTTAATATCCACGTGTCAACTAAGACATCGAAAAAATAATTCAATTTAAGTCAAAGATTTTTTTATGTCAAAATATATTCATTCAATAAATATATTCTTGAATTATTAACATTATCGGCCTTTCCATGGCAAATCAACCAAACAAAAACCTTTTTAAACCTAAACCATCTCTGACTTTTATGAAACTTAAAAAGTACGTTTATTCCACAAAAGAAATACTATATTTTACAGTCAAAAACCGGCTTGCGGAACAGTCAGCAAATCCTCATAGCTCGGGTTATAATTGAGCAGGAGCGTAGCTGATGCCTCATTTTATAGCTTGAACAATACGTATACATAAAACTTGGATCATTTTCACTTTTAAAAAATCTCAGATATAAGTAATTTATGGTAAAAATTTCAAAATATGATCATATGTAACGCGACGACCCAAATTATTTTACTATGGAGCAATCAACTATTCCTATATTCTTCAATCATTACTGCATACGATGGGCAATCAATATGAACTCTTGATAGACCCATAAAAGATCTTCTTGAACCTATGTAAATTGGTTTCGTAAATGATTTTTTTCTTATTGTTGTCTTATTTTAACGCATTTGTTTGTCTTGGCTATTTTCTTGTAATGCTGAACTGAAGGTTTCTTGTAATGCTGAACGATAGTTGAATTGAATAAAATAAATAAATAAATACTTAGTGTTTATATGTTAGTGATCATATTGAATATTACTCCGTAAATATGTTCATTTACGTTATTTCCCTATCGATTTAGGCATGTCATGTTGTATATCACATTAAATTCAGTAATCAATAAATTAGTATCCAAACACTAAAACATTTTTTTCTATGTCTGGATATATTAATTTACGGACGTGCTATCGTGCAATGTTCCTTTTGAGAGAACAGATTTCACATATTTCTGCTCGTATCTACGCATGGAGTGTTTGCGTCGTTCTCGGATATGCTCTTTTAATTTACGTTCACTTGAATTATTTCCTGGTTTACCTCGCCTCCTATTTATTTTAGACTTATTAATTCAGATTTGATAAACGAAATTAAACTTAACTCCTCATAAAATAAAATAACACATTAATAATTTCGGAGTATATTACGATATTTAACCATCTAGTTTTTTCTCAATATCAAATAAATTTAATCTTACAATAGTGCACATGAACTAATTCAGAATTTGTACATTTGTTCTAAAACAGTGGCTTCTATTGTGTTAAATCCTTGATGTGACTTTGTTTGCACAGAACGTACAAATCTTCGGAGTAAGAAACTACCCGATTTAACCTCCAGTGCGCCTACCCACCCAGGGTTTGCCAAGTCGCAAATATATTTAAATTGCAAATGATGTAAGAAGAAGAGTCATGCTGCCTCCGGAGAATACATTGTAACGACAGCCGCCGCTGCTTTGGAATAATTCCGAAGACATTCGCTAAGGAGCATATGTCACTGCCTCCCTAGGGTTGAATTCAGATGTTTTTGCCCCGATTTTCTTATCTCGATTCCTCCGTTTGATAATTTGTCTACCTCGTGCCGTATTAGCTTAAACTAAGTTTATATGGTACATGCATGCCACATGTTCAATCTGAAGAATCTTTCTCGATATACGATTATTCTGGTGATATGAGATAATGATATCTCCTTATCAACTTTTTTCGTATTTCTTGATAGTATAATATTATTTTCTGTCGGCTTGATTTTCAAATATCTTTTCTAAACTATTTTGCTCTTTGAGAGTATCATTTCGTCTCCCCCAAATTAGGTTATTTTTTTAGCATATGTTGTACAATACTTAAAGTAGTTAATGCAGGCGATATTCACATACTGGACATTGTTGAGGATCCGAAATGTGAGTGTCGTCTTGATGAGGAGACTATCGACCATGATTATAAACTTATTCAGCATAATCGTTACAACATGACAAACAATGTAGCTGTTTTCCGCCCAATGAGCATTGCTTGTATTCTTGCAATGAATCTACAAAAATACATTTTTTTAAATTTATTAGTTGGAACCTAAATCGCTGTTGAAAAGTTATTTATTTTCTATAGTATGGCACACATCGTGATATTATTATTAGACTGTCTAGTAAATACTTTTTTTACATTTATCGCATTTTCAAGCGCATGATATGAATTGTTACTCTCAAGTATGCGATTATAACAAAAACTTGACTTATATATGAATCGTTCCCTGTACCCATTTTAATTTTACGAATAAAACAACTAATTACTTAAGTAAACCGAGAAGATTTTCATACTTTTTGCTAAATTCTTTTGAAAAATGGTTTTATAATAAAATGCGTGGGCATATTTCATAGTATGGACAGTATGTTAGCATTATTTCCTTCGTATTTAATTAGGATAGGATTTTAATATTATTTTCATATCTCTATTATTTTTTTTCTGTCGCCAGTTATGATTTTGTTTATTTTAAAGGCACTAATAAATTACTAGTAAATATTTCAATAATTGATTCTTATTACCCTTTGGGGTATACAACATCCTGTCGCGCAGTGTCACTCCCAGTTTGCTCCCAGCAACTCCCTACTCGTCTCCATCGTAAATCTGTCGTCCCAAACTTCCTCTTCGCCTCTTCTGCCGAGGAATCTGGAGTCGTATCTGAATTCCGGTGAATTAATTAACGATTTCGATGTTTTACATAAGCAATCAAATCTCGATGGGTAATTACGCCTAATGCCGATTAATTTTATAGGTTCCGTCAAATTTCGTTCGGATCAATTTCTCGTGTTAATTTACATTATAGAATTGCAGATTAAGTTTATTGAATACTTATTAAAGTATTTTATTCCCTTGTTAAAAAATACGATCAAGTTTTACTTTTCTTTTAATTATGTCCGGATATTAAGTCCTATAACAATGCAAGAACAGTAATCGTCGACCTTTCAGGTTTTTCTTTTTGACGATTGGGGTAAGTTTCTTTTGCCCCATAAGCGCAAAGATTACGATTAATGTGATTGAAAAGTTTGAAAGGAAAAGTAAATGCGATATTTGGACGAACAATGAAAGATTGAGACGAGTACAATAATTACGCGGTGTGAAATATATGTTTTAATATGATGCAAAAGTGTAAAATATATTGAATGGTAAATATCAATAAGAAACAAATTCAATGATATATACTCAAACTAATATTTGTCAAGATCTGCTCCATTGATGGTTTACAGCAGTGTATTAGTACCAATATTGATACATCAATGTGAAATGTGGAAAATTAATTATAAGAGCTAGGAATATGTGGTGGAATTCCATGCACAGATAAGTTTAAGTGGTATGTCGATAAATGATTGAACACACTAAGTAATTATTACGAATGAATGCGAACTAAAGACCGATGTATAAGTACGGTTGGAAAGAACACGTTGAGATCGTTTTGTTACAGAGAGTGAATAGCCTAAAAAATCTATAGTGAAAATGTGAATGGGAGTCGTGATAGTGGAAAACCGAAAAAAAATTTAGTTAAGTGAATAGAATTTTGAAAATAAAAGGTAAGAAATAAAGAAACAGTATGAGAAGATATTTTGATGTAGATGAGATGAACGTATGTCGTGATGTGGAAGTTTGGCGTTCTGTTCGACAACTGTAGAATGATGTTATGGCTGTCCACATAGGTAAAGTCAAATGAGGCAGGATAAACTGAAGTTTTCAATTATTTTCATTAAATTTATCAATTATTATAAAATTTTGATCAAATGTCAGGTATGTGATAATGCTTAAATATTCACCAAAACAAGATTCCCGTTTCGAAATCGGAATCGACACCGGGAGGTTATGAATGGATTATTACTTGAATCAGTTTGTACGTCTCCCGTAGTGTGTGAATCGCAGTGTAACGCGTGTCGACAGGGCATGGCAGGCGGAGGCTCGGGGGTGCGATATTAATATTATATTATCACTCGTCCCCCGCACGAGGGGCGGAGGTTGCTGCTGAGGCCAATATTGCCATTGAAGGCGTGACACCGCCGGATATACTGTAGCTGAGGGGCTGGCGCGTCGGCAAACGACACAGGTTCGTAATAGAATATATTACTTGGGAAATAATACGACTTCTATTATTGAAATATCTCGGGCAGTTAAGAAAGCTTTTGCATTATCATGATGTCGTCTAAAGACGTTGCCATGAAAAATAAACATACGAGAAACTTGAATGAATACTCATTACCCTTGACGAGTATAATAATGGGCACAATACAAAGGGGAGGATACCCATCTTTGTTGTACCAGCTGCGTATATTTAAGTTTGAATTGTCGCGCCCCCGATCCAACTTGGGTTGTAACTCTGTCGTGATTATCCTGTGGCACAGAACTGAGACGACAAGGTCATTTACAGAGCTAGTGCTGCTTCGGAAGGAGTTATTTGATTATTCTTATATGTCGAAAGATGTTGGTTTTCACCTATGGTTATACCGCCGATACTTGGTCGTCAAAGTCTCGTAAATTCACTGACAAATGCACCGCGTGCAGGTGAGGTTGACTTTTGAGCTGTTAAGATATTGTTACAGACTATGAGAGACTTCGAGAGAAACCTTTAGAAATAGGAATTTTGTAGGATAGCTACGGGTTGTGTGAGTGCGGGGAGGTGTCCACAGTATTATGGGCACCTGAGGTTTCCTCCATGATTAGGACAAGCTGAGGTCAGTAAGATACTATGACTGTAAACGATAGGTTAACCTATGTTGCTGCACATATGGGGTGGACATACTCGTATATAAATCAAGGATCTGAACATGACAAGTATACGAAACAGAGCCAGATGATATAATATAAAACATGTGTCAGACTTGTCGTGACGTGTTCAAAGCGGATACTACTTGAACCAATGTGGTATCAGCTTTTATCACGTCCGAATAATTGAGAAGAAAACCTTACGAATACTCGGAATTAGAATTCGCTATATTGAATTCAGAAAAATGTAGACTGCTGAAGATATCGTATACTGGGGGAAACAGAAAGTGATGTTGATATTTCAAAACAATGAACGAAACTATGATAGAATCCCCCGCATAACACTAACAAGGAAGCTCACTTGGCAGACTGACGAGAAAATAAAGTTACGGTTAGCAACCTATATTCCAGGAATTATAGCGTTACAAAACAGAACCAAGAGATGAGAATGAAACATGAAAAGAAGAAATTGATCGATACAGATTTATGATATTTGATGACGATTAATTTTGCTCCTTTAATGTAGTCTCTCTTGTTTATATCGCATGGTCATACTCGTACAACGTTTGACTTGCTTTACTATTTTCGATTATGCTTTTCCACTTCTAACGACCCATTACATCGAATTACCCTTTTTACGAAGTCTCCAAATTTGCTACTAAATTATCCAAAATGCGCTATCTTAGTCTACCGAATAATCTTGTTTCCTGACGGATTACCCTCGATGACGATTTTGATGACTCGGCTATCAAACTATGAGACAAATGTGATTTATTTTAATGAGACACACATTATGTAATTTATTAACTAGAACGTTTTATCTAAAGTGAAGTCAAATTCAGAAGTCCCCTTAGTGACTGTTCACTGTCTCTCGTTTTAGTTTATTCAGTTCGTATAATTTATTTGTGAAAAAATTGCACCAAGGAATATTAATTAACTTATATCAGTTAGTAATTAATCCATTTATTACATTGGCTTAAGATCCCACGAATTTATTTCGAAAATATTTCTCAGTTTTAATGACTCGTGTACTCGCAGATAGATACATTTAATTAACAGTAATTTGTAAAAGAACTCCTAGAAGAAAAAAATTAAGAAAAGCTTTTCGTTTCTCGGTTTTTCGTTAGCCTATTTATTTTTAAACCACAAATGCTACCTATTCATTCAAGATATTTAAAATAAATCAATAGTTTAAGTTTTATGCACATAAAATATTTTTATTGGATATATGCTAAAAAGGGATTTAAAGTCTAAAATGCTTATTTTGCATCTCGATGTTTCATTTTTTTCTGATGGTAATCTAATATACTATAGTATATAGTTAATGTCAAAGTCTAGACTATCACTTTCACTTTCATTTCTTAAAACATCCTTCTGGCTGGTTGTAAGGAGTTTGTTATATGATGATAAGAACGATATATATTATTGTATAAAATGAACGTTTAAATAATCATTAAAATTGTGTTTGCCTTTCTGGTACGATCCTCTAAGTAATTCAAATTTAACCTGTATTTTGACTGTCAGAAATGCTCTTGTCGATCAAGAGCTGCTTTGTGTCCTCATTCAGCCTTATTAAATGGAGTCGCGGTGTTGTCAACTTACTTTTTGCCTTGTATGGTGTGGATCCTCTTGGGAAATCCTGGTATGTATCTCTCAACGATGGCTTGTGATAAACGTGTCCAACCTATCTAGTCGTGACATGTAGTAGACATGTCTTGTTACGTCCAGAATAGGAATTCTGTGGAGCAAAATGATTGTCTATTCCGACTGTATATAGAGGATTTGACTTGAAAAATAATTAAGATATAGTTTTTAGCTGTAAGATAATATTTTCAATGTTATTCATATTTTTTTCAATGCACATTTTCTCAAATGGATCCTGTTAACTATCGAAGCTAATTATATTTCGACCACTTTTCAAGTATACACGGGTCGACAATGTATGCCAGAATACGGAACGAAGTGATTAGTGATGAATGTGAAATAAGGTTGATGTGTTGAGTAAGATGAAGACTACTCTTTGGGGATGTACTTGTATAACAAATTAATGAAGAAAGACAAAAAATATATATAGTGCAAATGTGAGTGGAAGGCGTGGTAGAGGAAGATCAAGAAAAGTATGGTAGGTATGAATGAATATTTTGAAAGAAGGACGTTTAAAAAGTCAGAGAAGCTGTAGGAGTTTTATGAGAACATGTATAAATGTAGAAGAGACGAAGGGTGTATGTCGAATTAGGAAAGTCTGACATCCTCTGTCTACCCTGACAAGTAAATGGCGTGATGGTGTGTATGTATGGATTCAAGTCTGCAGGGATTCTAATTTAGCAAAATACTTGTTTCTTTAAAAAAAAAAAATGATATCAAACGGAAAATTTACATAAAAAATACTTTAAAAAGTATTGTCATGAAACCAAAGTCGCTTTCTTTACTTTACTTTCGTTTCTGTACAACTATCTCTCGCAGGCTGAAAATGGCAAATCAAAGTGGCTCACAAGTCTACCGCTCGCCTACCGGTTCGCCTCCCATGCGAGATGCCCCTCACCCTAATGCGCATATTGAGATCTTCCCGATTCCGTGCCCCCGCTCTTGCTTGTGCCTCCTCTGTTTCTTACCCCTTGCGACTGTAGCCGAATGAAATTGCCAAGTTTGTTTTGCTATCCCTCTTCGTATGTATAATATGTACGTATTTACAGTTTCTCAGCGTTGTTCCCCAACCCCACGTGTCGTCTAAGGTGTACCAATTCGGAAGGCTTTATAGGAGAAATTTGCATCAGTGATTCCCCGTATCTCTTACTCTTCATGTTATTGATTCATCTTTGGTACCAGGTTTAATATTACTTATCAATGCTATTTGTTTGTTCAATATTGAATGCTTACGATATTCTAAATACTAATCATTTTGTTTATTGAAGAGTAGATTTTAATTGATTAAAAACACATGTTAATTTAATGAATAAAATTTAAACCCAAATCGTTACAAATCTAATAACGATAGTGAACGGTGGTTTTTTATATTTTTAGTATCTCAGCAATCTCTCGTATCGTAGAACGCTTATTATTTTCGATCAAAGCTTTGATTTGGGTGTTGTCATCATTCTTAATCGGGCTTCTAGAGCGGACACCAACTTCGTGTGTCATATCACTATTACGGATTTTTTAAAAACATTTGACGCACACTATCGCTTACTACATCGTTGACATATACTATACATATATTTTTTTAGCTTGAATTGCTTTTCTTTGTGGTAATAAAAAGGTATCAAGCACCGAAAAAACAATTTATATTGTTTCATCTTCAAAGTAAATGCGCTAAACGATTACCTTTCATAATAATATACATTCAGTACGTTTGGAATGAAGTTAGCAACTATATGAGAAATACGAAACTAGTTTCCGAACAACTCTATACTTCTTAAATAAGGAACAATCTCACTATCCATAATTGTTAGTTAAAACTAGTGATGTGAGAAAATGCTATGATTTTTTTCAGGTTCAACTTGTTTATAAATACGTAAAAAATTTCGTTCCCCTTCTCGTAATGAAAAGCGTTATTTTTTTTGTATTTTCGCTCATAAAAATTAGAATAAATTTTAATATGTTATGTATATATTAAGTGGAACTAAAAAATTTTTAATCTTCTAAATATTAGTTTCAACTTGAATTATAACTAAAACTAAGTTTATGTGTGTTTAAAGATAGTAAATACAATTTATTCAATCGTTTGAATCCAACAACATAAGAAGGTATTTTAACATTATATAGGTTGGTAGTTTGACATGTAATCAAACCACCCCCAACTGTGTGATTTTTATTTACGTATGAAATATAACTTTTTAAGTCGACTCTCATAATACTCGTATTTTTATTTAGGAAGCCCTGTCCGATAAGCACAAAAATGTATGTATGACAGACTTTCAAATTTAATGTTTCGTTTAATTTAAAAATTCATTATATTTTTTTTAAAACTTATTACCTATCATTTTACATTATTTTTACACTCGAGAACTATCATTTACATTCGAGAACTAACATTTTAATTTTGTTTTTTTTTTCATCAATACTTAAATTTATCTTTAACATATGAAACACATAGGAAACGAAACTTCCGGATGTTCTCGGCTTATTTGATACGTTTTGCTATTTCGTTAACTGATTTAATACCTATGTAGCACAAATTATGTTGATTTTATTGTCATTTTGGTTTTTAGAAACCAAAAGTTATCGCGACTTATCGTGAGGTAAATCTTATTGTACACCATATATTGTCGAGTATACTCGTACTTAGGAAATACGAGTATATTATAATTTAACTTGGACATCCAGGCTAGGACATTAAATATTATGAAGTATTTTCCGTGCATATCTTAAAATCTAGTTTATTGAATTAATTTTATAATAGTCCACATCCACTTTATTCTGCACAATTTAAAGTTTCCTCAATTGAATAAAACGAATAATTTATAATAGTTGTGCTGCTATAATTGTATCGTATATGGTTAAATTTCGACCTATTTTGTTTCTTAAAATTCTTATATATTCTGCCTTTTTGATATTTTTAAAGTTATAAATTTAGTATTATAATTAAATTTTAAATGATTATTCAGAATATTTCCCAGATATTTTATGATATTCATCTCCTCAAAAACTATTTTATATTAAAAAGTAACTATTTTCTTTGTTAAACTTTCACCCCAATCGTGCATATTTTGGGAAACACAAAATTAACTCGTATCCACAACCTTTTATATAACGCTCCTCTGTGTCAGATTATCAATTAAATAATTTCACCCTGCTATTTTTTTTAAACTTCTTTCCTCGTTCGCCAATGACATAAGTCCTAAACGAGAAGTTGTCTATATATTTTTTTCAAGAAACAAACTTCAGCATTTATTTTGTTATCGTGCACGTCTTTGATTCTACATACGAGTATTTAAAAAAAAAACTTATTTGTAAATGCCCCAAGACCAAGGAATTGCTGCGCGGTCGCGTTATGGTGCAGCTTAGAGGAAACATTGTCGTGCAAGCACTGTGCGGTATCGAGTGCACACATTTAGCCAGCAGGCAGCTAGCGGTTCCCTGCAAGCGGAGAGGGCTGTGTACCCAACGGGGTAGGTTGCTCTGTTTGCGATCCCTCCCCTTTGCCCGGGACACACACCTCGGCTTTAAATTAAGGCACAAACTAATTTTCACCCTCCGCACTACATTACGGGGTGTACATTTGAATATTCACGCAATTGCCGAGCTGTTGTGCCCTCCATTTTCGATGATCATATTTTATTATGGCACCAACAATTTTGAACAATATTTCGAATATGATTTTAGTCCTTATAATATTGTGGCAAACCTTCATTGCGATTACCATTTATTATTCACATTTGAATTTTCTAATGTTTTCCAAATTAATTTAATCAAATTCGATCGTAACATGTAAAATAACTAATTTTCAAAGTTTGATTTTTAAAACGTTTTCTTGGTACCGTTATAGGATGTACATATACAGGTTTCAAAAATAAGTTTTTATAAGATTCCTATTCATTTTATTGCCGAGTATTGACGTGTTTCGCTCATATCGTCTAGTAAAACGCTAACTAGATTTCTCAGTTTTTGGCGAAAATAAGTTTTTAGCGTTTTCGAAATCAGCGTCATTAAGATTGTTTAGCAATAAAATGTCAAATTAGATATACTTTCCATGAAAGAAAAATGAAAGCAATTGTACTTTGATGATGATGATTTATTCGGTACTCTTTAGTAACTTGAGTCACCTCAGGGGCGCCTTCATGACTCGTTTGTTAATCGTTTTTTACGTCTCATCAAAAGCTTCCAGATTATCCTCAAAGATGAGGCCAACGGAAATACTACTGCACTGAAAAAAAAAACAACAAAACGGAAAAAAAATTGCCCTGATTAGTTCAATGACCCGGTTCATCGCTGAGATGGCAAATGTCAGAGTTCAATCTCGAAGTTTATCAATATATTTTATAAATAAATTTCTGACGAATGAAGTCTTCCATGTCTCAAAAAGAAAAAAAAATGTAAATCCACAATTTTTAAATTACGATTATTTAAGTTTACGGAAAAACTTAAAATCTCTCCCCCTCCTATCGTCTAAACTGATATGATATAGTTTTTGTTTTATATTACGATATCTTGGTCAACAGAGAACTCAATAATAACAAATGGGCAAGGTATTAAAAAATATTTTCTATTAGTTTTAAGATGAAACTGGAAGCTAGGAAAGGTTTGGTCGATTTATTTTGTTTTTTGTACATATCTTAATTCTACGTTGCACATATTTTTTTTGTTTTAATTTTATTTTTCAATGGATTCGTCATTTTGCTGTATTCAGGTTCCTCAGTGACCATATAAATTTTCCACCAGGACTCGAGCCTATAGACAACCTATCAACCTTTATGGCTGCATTAAAGAGAAACACGTTTGCTTGATCCTTTTTTACTTTGATCGAATACCCATGGGATGAAACGTGGCCACCAAACATCTTTAAATGAATGCTGTCCATTTCGTAATCGTACATGAAAAACAAAAAATGAACACATTTTATTTTGATAATTTAAACGTTCAAGTACAAATGTATGAATATCTGTTTGGAAAAGGAACTTAAGTTGTATTTCTAAATACGAAAGTTTGAGTAACTGATATTAAAGTAAAATTATTGAAGTTTTACTCAAAAACTACCTTGTTTTTTTTTCAAATAAAAATGGCCTTTGTCCTATCTATCACTATGCGAGGTTTACTTTTTAAATTTATAGTATAATATTAAGTCCGGAGGAGTGTTTTCTCTCGATACGTCGCTTTAAAGTTTTTTTTTTGACAATAAGAAAGATCGATTAACACAATTAGTCCTGTGAACTTCTTTCTTCCACGATGCATTACACTGCACACGTGGGGATGAATATAATTGTGTGCACACGTGTGGATGCTTATAATTGTGTATCACATGGGTGACCAATGCACGAGATATTCGCTAATTGCTACCGGAAACTATTTCCCCGAGCCATAGGTACAACGAATAAAAAAACCATTTTTAGAAAAGTGTCGAACATGGAACAAAATTGTATGTTTATACTCGTATACATAATTCACATGATCCAAATAAACCCAAAAAAATAATTACAAGATAAAAAGGGTCACATAATCAACAACTTGGATCGAGTATTTTCTGTGATTGTTTCCTCGTTGTTGAGTATCACGAATTCTTGAACCATCGTAGCATTTGACGATAGTTAAAAACTATTCCACTCGGTTTCGAAACGGTTTATTAGATCCTTAGCGTAATAGTCTGGTGTCGTTTACTCGATTGTTAAATTGTACTTCCGTTCGCTATTGTTTTGTGCTAAGTAACTCAACGAGTAATAATTACCCACTTATCTTAAATATTAACTCTTTAAATCTACTGGTTTTGTGACAATGCATCAATGTGTTATATTCCCATGATGCAGTTGTATGTGCATAAAAATGTGTGTCTCATTGCTCACTGGATTGAAAGCCTATAAAATATGTTTATGGTCCTCTTTTTCTAGAAATTGTCAATTATCGAGCCAATTATTTGTAAAAAATATTATATACCTAATAACTAATACCTCCGTTATCGAAGAATCGAAAGTCACAGATTATCGACAGTATGCCTACGACGAATCCTACGATACTTTGAGTACATTGCTCGTGGCCAAGGAGATAGTTTGGAGAAGCTTATAGCCACTGGAAGCGTGGCAGGACAATGCATAAGAGGAAGAGCCTCAATGCGTTGAACTGGGCCAATTGAGAGACGCAATAGAACTACCCCTAACAACTCCTCTTCGAACTGTAGAGTGCAGGGATGAATGGAGAATAATCGATAAGAGCAATCATGAATGTCACGATTTTCAGTCATGAACTACACGATAGGGTGGATGGAATATAATATAATATTATCCTAGGCAAATCAACGTGTCTCCTTTCAAATTATATAACATATTTTTTATCTATGTAGAAATTCAATTTGTCTGTTTATTAATTAAGTTTATAAAATAAGTAAAACAAATTTTAGCCAACTTATATTTATCAGTTTTCATTCAAGAATTAACATTTATATTTTGTTCACTTCAATAACACTTTTCGGGTACACCTTCCAATTGTATCTCGTCAAGAAAAACTCTTAGAACATCGTGCCGATTAACAGGAAAAGTAATGTCTTTTTAAGTATGGATATCGCTGTCAAGCCACGAAGTCAATTGGGTAAGCAGATTCTACTCGCTCGCAAAGACTTTCTATCGTGACAGGGTGCTGGCATTCGTGCGACTATATGCGTTATTGTGCATCACGCGCCCACCGAACACCGAACACAGGCGGTTCTTGAGTTGCGCGCGCTTCTGATAGACAAATCATGGGCGTCGTGACAAATTGATGGCTAATGCATTCCCGACCACTTCATTGTATTTCTGACCACAATTGGTCGCTTCTCACGACACCGCCCGCCCATCATGCACCGAAACGTGTCCGAGGCTGACGACAAAATGCCCGTAATTATAATATAAAGTGGATTCGTTCGGAAGACAGTATCTACTCATTCTTTCGGCCAAGATGAGAGATTTCTTTACTCACAATATTTTTGTGGCGAATTATTGATTATTGTGATGTATACATATTGAATTCAAATTTGCATCATATTCGTTAGTTAAATATTTTGATACAGTAATTGAAAATATCTAAACTTTTGAGTTGCGTGTTTGAATGAATGTCCGTGACGAGTATAATAGAAAGTCCAAAACAAAATGGAAAATCAGTGTACTTGACATTGTGCCTACGGAGGTGGTTATATAATATTATATTACATATAAATAAAGGAGCTTCAGTACTTGCAATTTTTCTGCGTTTTATTTCTCCATTGGGTGCCTGTTAACTAGCAAATGTTATGCCATTAGACTCTATCTGCTTCCGTTTGCTGCCAGATGTGTTGAACATTAATGTTTTTAAGCGTCTCATGCAGTACGTCCTTATATGTTTTGCGCGGCCTGCCGTGCTATCTTCTGCCTTGTGTCAACTCACCAAAGAGAACATTGGGAGTATGTATTCAAGCAGGAGAGGCACGTATCCAGATCAACACAAGTGTGCACGCTACACCAGAATATCGATGTTAATATACGCGTATACATAAGAATACTCGATATTACCATCGAATTTTGCCCTAATATGCTGTCTATAGGGAACTTATGTTTCGTATATATGGTATGAATATAGTTTTATAGACCCCGGCTTTGGTTTTCAGTGTTAGCTCGTGACTATCAAACACTGGCTCACGAAGAGTTCAAAACGTCCGGGAAACTGTGCTTATTGCATGTATTTATAGTCTTCCTAAAATATACATTTTAGTATAGAATAAATAAACCCGCCAAGTTCTACTTTTTATAACGAAAGTGTAGTACAAAACGATATTTAATACAAATTGTATTGAAAATAATTTCGACAGGTACAAATGTATTATTTCAATTGTTTGTTTAAAGAAAACTAATTAACATGTCAAAAAGACTGGTTACAAATAAAAGGGATGGTTTTAATTAAAAAAACATAACAGCATATTGGAAGTTGAGTTTTAAGGGACGTATGTATATAGCTTTCCTCATTATCCTCTCTTACCACCTGCTAGCGTTGATTTATACCCCTTTTTACTTGTATCAATTTTAAGGTGCATTTGGTTTATAGCATATTCATGAAAGTCTGTAATGTTTTGTTAAATGGTCTTCGTACTTTTTTAATAACAATTTACCAGTAATGTTTGTTAGAAACAGATGTTATAAGTAGAAGAAAGAAAATAATCCTGTGATAGTTTGATCATATTGAGAGAATAAATCGCGAATGATGAATCAAAAATATGTGTATATGTATTTCTGAAATTAATGAATTCGAAGGAAAAGGTAGACCAAGAAAAGATGAGACTGTAACAGGAATTTTAACTAAGAGAAAAGTACGAAATATGATAAACATGAGAGCATATATGATGAGATGTATAGATGGGAAAGAGGCGAGAACTATGTGCTAGGATAGAAAGGCGTGTATATTTATTATCTCTGTCTACCCCAAAAGGGACATGACGTGAGGGTATGTAGGTGTGTATTAACCAGCCGCAACACCATTTTTATTTTTAATTTAATATATTATTCATACTTTATTGACATTGAAAATATGAATGATTTTACTTTGATTTACATTTTTATTATATTAATTTCCCTGTTTTGAGTTCTTAAGAGATAAGCAAATTTATTTGAAATATGCATAACAAGAATGTTATTTTCGACACTTGATTGGCATGCACTTTGGCGCATTGCGGGACACAAGCTCCCTGATCCCTTCCTACTCAATATGTATATAAACGCACACCCTTCGTCAAACTCTTGGAATTGTACTCTATTAGGTATAGATTTCGTTCATAGAAGTGTTTCGTTCATGTTTTAATTCATTTAAATATTCCGATTCGATACAAAATGATTAGTATATGTACTGCCGAAGCAAGTACACTAAATGTATAGTTATTTAAATATTCCGATTCGATACAAAATGATTAGTATATGTACTGCCGAAGCAAGTACACTAAATGTATAGTTATTTAAATATTCCGATTCGATACAAAATGATTAGTATATGTACTGCCGAAGCAAGTACACTAAATGTATAGTTATTTAAATGTTCCGATTCGATACAAAATGATTAGTATATGTACTGCCGAAGCAAGTACATTAAATGTATAGTTATTTAAAAAAATACTTTTTTGTCCCAAATTTCAATCTGTTCTGAAATATCTATTGATATCGTATTCGTAACTTGGACAAAATAATTTATTTATATGCCATTAAAAATCCGTGATAAAAATATTTCTTTCATTGTCAATATGTCCATCTGTCAACCTGTAAAGAAAATAGGTTCACGGGAATTGAATAATATTTTACCTGTTCTTTGTTTCTTAGGTTCTAAATAAAACTGAAATATTTTTAATAACTTCCAAAACCTTTTCTACCTACTCAAAGGTACGCCAAAACTATCCAATAA
Source organism: Odontocerum albicorne (assembly GCA_949825065.1). NCBI lineage: Eukaryota > Metazoa > Arthropoda > Insecta > Trichoptera > Odontoceridae > Odontocerum > Odontocerum albicorne. Next base: position 16,618,055 of record OX463843.1, read on the forward strand.
ACTTCGAAAAAATCAAATAAATTTCGTATCAGTCCATCCTTTCTAAAAAATATACATTCACAGGATTCAAAACATTTTATTCGTATAATTTTCATGAAAATTTACAACCGATAAGCTTCCGACTATATTCAAACAACATGCTCACCTAATGCTTTCGTATTGAAATACATTAAATTAGCGTTTATTATATTGTCTTTCGAGCGAACGACGACACTTTGAATGCGGCACTGCGCTCCATACAGGACCATTGATACGTGACTGACACCCAAAGTGTGGTCGACACGCGCCCTCATTGTCATTTTGTCGTTTATTATTTATTTACTACGCCACTGATGAGAGATTGTTGTGCATTTTATTGCCTTGGATGAAAAGCCTACATCATTCGTTCGTCTACGATATGCCCACTCACATTTTAGTAAATAGGGGGACGTTATTAAAGACGAGATATTGCCCAAATTAGGAAAACTTCTATTAATTTGACGTAAATGTAACAAAAGATGCCACCAAAAGACCGCACTTTCTTACTTGATTTGATTATTTATTCGCAGAATGAAGGCACCTTTTTTATGATTCTTTGAAATTGAATTGGAATGGGAAGAACGAAATCCGGAATTACCAACTAAAACACCTTTTTTTTCGTTAGATTTAATATGATATATTAAATAGATATTCTTATTTTGTATTTGTCAAACTCGTACTACATCCAGGAAAGGGTATCCATCCACTTTTCAACATCATAGACCTCGGCAAGACCAACAGGCAAACAGTTATTGTATTACACTTTCGTTGTATACAGTACAACATGACTGGGTTATTACCATATGTCAATATCTTCCAACAATCGAGCAAAACATGCCTTAAATGAAATCCACACTATTGTCGAGTACTTTTAGAAAAATCTGGGTTCCAACGCCAATCTAACCCGGGTTGGAAGGCAGGCGTCTTACCAACCAGGACATGGAGGTCGTCGGTGTATAGGACATTTATTTACGATGTTGGTCAAATATTGTAGTATTTCGCAGTCACAGAATTATTTTGCCAGACCCCATTTACGCATCAAATATGCGCAGCGACCATGGTCAAATTGTGTAGTATATGGAGTGCGCACCAAGATTATCTTGGTAGGAAATTATCTGATTATATTTGTGAAGGTTTTTCTATGAAATTCTCATTCATCACTTTTATTCATTCCCATTGTTGGCGCGACTGATCTGACTAGAAATCACTATATTGAAAAAATTGGCATTCTCACCAGAATGATACAACATTTGAAGCTATGGGATAGAATATTTTATATATCCACTCGATATTGAAGGTCTCAGTAGAGCAAACATTACTCGTATTGGCTCTTAGTGATCTTATCTCGGCGAAGATTTGGCAGAGAAATATTTGATGGAACAAAGAGCCACAGTAGCGGGTTTTATTTTACCGTGCTGTTGACAATCCCCATCGGCCCATTCAACTGGACCTCGAAGACAATCCTAAATGTGCACTTTTTAACACACCGGGGCACAGTACTCTGCTACAGGGTAGACTAATGCTATGGTCCGAAGTGTCTGAGTGTGTCTGAGTGTCTGAGGTCCGATGGTCCGAAGTTCCCGTAAGTTTATGTAAGATGTTCAGTCTACTCTTAGCTTTCTGTTATATGCTGATATGATGGCATATTTCCTTCTACGAGTACGAGAGACGATGAACTGATGCAGCAATTCCGGCACATCTCTGAATGTAGCTTTGGAGTCAAGTTCTAGTATCTCTGTATTATCTCCTTCATTTCTGGAAACATGGGTAGAATCCTTAAGGACCTCATAGATCTTCTCTCTCAGTATTTGATTATTCCACGGGTTACCTAGTCAAGCCTAATTGTGAACAATCTACCATTTTCGAGTAATATTTTCTCTTTTTGACTTGCACCTTCCAGTGCAATATATCTAGGCCGAACGACAAGGTGTCTTTTCTGCAGGTGTCCTTAAATTTAAGCTTATGACATTCTTGTTTTTTTTTGCGTTTTTTTATTTCGCCATACACCGCATTGTTGGGAAACCTTTCTTCCTCTATTCTTACTATATGACCAAACCAGCGTAGCGTTTTTAATTTGAGTCACCATTAGACTAAAAATATCTGCTTTACTGAGAGCATCCTCATTAGTGAGTTTATCCAGCCACACAATACATAATAATCAGCGTCAACACCCCATGTGTAACTTCTTGAGTTTTCTTTCGTGGTGACTGTAGGTGGTCCAGATTTCACTTCCATACAGAAGCACACTCCGGATACATGGCTGGTAAAGTGACGTATGCACATGTATCAAATATCAACATAAATAATTATCGTCATTTCTACATCAGTTATAGTACAAAAACCATAGATACCTTCATTTTCTTGAACAATGATCCTGAACTCCTGTATATACCATACATAAAGGATATATACGCCAGTGTCAAGTGATGAAGCCATAGATACCTTCTTCTTTTTTAATAATGACCGTGAACTTATATGTGTGAAGGAGTATACGGCAGTATAGGATATACTAAAAGAGACCGTAAACGAAACTCCTGGATTTGCAACAAAACAAAGATAGAAGACGTAATAATTTTTTTTATCTAGAAACAGGTATCGCCCAAATAACACATTATTGTCGCAAATAATTAAGATAGTTCTGATATGTAACGATAGATGTTGAACTATTTGTTTTACTTATTTTAATAAAATGAGGCGTGTTCTGTAATAATAAAATTTAAAAATAATCTATTTATCCCCATCTTCATGTAGTGTAGAATAAATAATAATCACTTGTCAAGATTTCATAATTTTGACATTCAGCTGTCAATTGATGTATGGGGGCGGTTTTGTGGTGTTAAATGCGGTATTTTATTTGGGAAATTAATATAAAATGTGTTTATAGGAGTAGTAAGTAGTTAACCCTGTGAATGTTTTATATACAAACATCATTTAATAACAATTCAGATACATTATAAAAATAACTCGGAAATTGTGCACGGCACGGGTTTAGTGTCTAGTAATAATATGTATAGTGTTTAACACCAATAAAAAGTGTAGCCATTTCATGTTGATGACATCTCGGCCTGTGTCCAGGCAGTAGGCCTCACGCGGGATAATAAATATGAAGCGAATTTGTTCTTGTGCACTTGTAAAAGTAAATACTGACTGAATTACAGTGGCTCTAAAATTATTACCTTCAATATTTGTTTAAATAAATCAGTTAGAGACCATATATTTATTTGTCCAAGCAATATACTCGTAATACGAGTACTTTAATAAATTATCAAACTTATATCGAATATTTATTTCGGAGTGTTGTAATATCTCTTTTTTCGTCATGTACGAGTAATAATGAGATTTTTACTATTTTTTCAATAAGGATACGTAATTTTTTTTATTCCGTATATTCGAGTATGTATGACGTTTGATTTATTCCGTATATTCGAGTATGTATGACGTTTGATTTAATCCGTATATTCGAGTATGTATGACGTTTGATTTTATATATTATATTATATATCTTTTAAGTTTAATAACACCTTTGATTTTTTTTTCTGACTATTAATACAATGTTTATTCGCAAAAATTACGAACGTACACGAAAAAGCTTATTTTTGTAATAAACTACATTTCAAACATTTTATTATCTGCAGTTTTTTATTAAATACCTCTGCATGAAGTATTTTTGAATAAAAAAATACATAATATTTTTGTTTTTAAGATTACAAATGCTTTTTTTATAACATTGTTATTGTGCACAGTACAAGACGACATTTATTTATATACAGTACAACCTTGCCACGTGAGAATCTCTTCAACCAACCGGAAATATATTAAAAAGGTCTTAAGTGAAAATCAGGTCGGGAGTCTTTTTAATAAAATTGGATGCTAACGGAAATTGATCCCGTAAACCACAAGTCGCAAAACAGGCACTTTACTTCGTAGATACGGAGGTCATCAATGGTTGCTACTTAAGTTTTGAGATATGGCAACACCAGTGTAAATACATCAAATCTGACATCAGCATTGTATAGTTTGACGTTTTTAATGGTATACGTGATCAGAAAGTTTTGTCATACAAGTGTTATTTGTGTTGTTTACAGTGACTTGAAAAATTCATCGCATGGTGCACCACCATTTGTTTGCCAGAAGTGTTCGGAGAAACGAGGAAAACCAACCGCCGAAGACGGAACATTCTCCACCACGACAATGCGAGCTCTCACACATCAGCTTAAACAAGTGACTTTTGAGCACTCAAAACATCGAATTGATGGGTCATCCGCCGTACAGCCCTGATTTGGCACCCAATGACTTCTTTTTATTCCCGAACATCAAAAATAAATTGCGAGGTCAATGTTTTTCGACGCCTGAAGAAGCGGTTGATGCGTTCAAAACGCATGTTTTGAAGTTACCTCATTCGGAGTGGAAAAAGTTATTCGAAAATTGGTTCAAACGTATGCAAAAGTGTATTGATCTTCATGGAAAGTATTTTGAAAAACAATAAAGCCATTTTCGATGATAAATATTTGTTTTTACTTGTCTGTCTCAAAACTTAAGTAGCAACCCTCGTATCTTCCAAAATTTCGTTGTTCTCTTTTCATCACAAAGTAGAAATTGATCATATTATATTACATTTTATTAAACGCATTGTACAAAACAGATTCGTATTATTGCGTGTGTATTCGCATTAGCCTCTCCCTTAATGCATTTTACTTCTCCCTTAATGATTCCGCAATTCGAAGTACTCAACACCGCATCGTGTGTAGAATCAGCCACATTGTTATTTTTTAAACCTACGGCCACTAACGTCACGTGGCAGTCGTGGTGGTACAGCGAAAATTTGGCTTTTTTTTTGTTTTACCCCCTTTAAAACGCGTCGCTCCTGATATATTCATGCACGTGGCTAACATTTTTCTGGACAAATATGCCCAGTGTACACGGCAGTTGACATTCATTACCTAAATATTTTACAAAACATAAAATGTTTTATGCCATTTATATTTCCAATTCTTCAATTGTAACTCAATATTATTTGTTATAAAAAATCCCTCAATTAGTTCGATTATTCTAAGAATATGTGTGTGTGTGTGTGCGTGTGTGTGTGCGTGTGCTTGCGCGTGTGCGTGCGTGCGTGTGTGCGTGTGTGTATGTACATGTACGAGTATGCTACATCATATTTGCGTGAAAAACAGAGGAACATCACAAAAGGCTAAAGAAATTTTATCTCATGTTTCGCTTTTTATAATTTGACAAGTATTTTTTCTGAAAGGTAACATAGCAATGAATACCTTTTCCCACGCTATCCCGTGGCCATCCGCGCCGTTCCCATTCTGGAGTGCAGCTTTCCCCGCTCTCCCGAGGTGCATGTGGCATGCAAAAATAATGGTTATTCACTTAGTGCGCCGAACGCACTCCCCTCTCGTTTGATTTACGAGTTTTCACGATGTTTTTACCGTTCGCGTTTTGTATCAGCTATCCGGACAATTATTTACCGCTACCACTCGGCCCGGCCGAGCGGGAAAAGTTATCGTTTATTACAACACACGGAAAAAGGCAAATGATGCGCTACATTTTGATTAGCCTGTTAGTGACGTGTGCGCTGTATTTTATAGCGCTCCCCCATTACAATTGGGCAGAGACTCTTTAAAACTATCCGCGTATGTGTCAAGTGGCTCTTGGGTTCGATGCGTTCACGTGACCTTTAGTCTGTGGTGGATTCAGCCCAGCATTGTTAACTTTGTATACTAATGCGTGTTTACTGGTTATCTAGGTTCTTGCTCACGTGTCCTGGAGCCTCTTGTGGTTTTAATATTTGCCTTGGGATCTGTTCACCATAATAGTACTTTTCTCTCATTATTTAGCGAACGAATCGCACGCAGAAAACTTGGTTTCATTATTACTTTAAATAATACGATTATGCATCGTGGGATCTTGTTTTACTATATCATTCTTTAGGGAGTGGGTATTAACATTACATAGTTAGGAAGTACTATTCACACGTGCCATGCCTAATCATTGCTCAAGAATGTGAAAATGAATTCCCGACTTATCGTATGACTGGCTGGATTATTCTGGCTGGTTTTAATATGTTTCAAGGCTTTCACGGTTCTTCTTATCAGTTATGTAGGGAGGTGGAACCACCTGAAATCAGCGTGGTACTCCATAACCAAATCAAAGCGACAACTTAATGGAAACGAACAAGAACTTCAACCTTTATGGAAGACGCGCGTTGGTTCTCCCGACGTGGAACGGACCCATGCGCTAAAGTTATGATTAAACCAAAGCGGTATCCGGTGCACATCCACTTATGATGAAATTGGCTTTGAAAACTGTTGATCTTTGTTGAAAACTGCATTTTTTTCAAAACGTCGGTACGATAAACCAAACCACGCGGTTCATTAGTCCGAAATACCTTATACAACTGGTGCTCAGTTTCAAATATGAAAATATACGCCTAGCAACCTCGGGATCAGGGAAATCAATTGAATGGGCTGGTCGATAATGATGTGAAATGAAAAGATATCCAGTCCATACACAGTTATATTCCTTCACCTTCAATAACTTTTTTCACCAATCGAAGAAAATGCGATCTTGCAGCTGCGGCCTTAGAACTCTGAAAATCGTTGTATAAGGACTCTTCTAGACTTAGTTGTTTTTAATCAGCCAGTTACATTTCCCGTAAAGCTCGTTTGCTTTCACTACACCACCAATCGAGATAATTATAAACTCATACTTTTTCTTCCAATTTTCAGACATGCTCTTGTATGTACATTTTTCTTTTCTTGTATATCGAAACTAGTAAACAAACATAAAATCGATGCATCTTAATTTTATGAAATTAATTGAACAATTATTTCTCAAAACTATGTTTTGACTGTAAAACTGTTGACTTAATATACTATATACGAGTATTATCCCTTATTTACAAATATTCTTCAACTGCTTTCTTATGGCGTTTGGTTATGTGGATTTTTTAAATTTATATCGCAGATCCTTAATATTAATATTCTTCTTTTGGTTTGTTGATGTAGATCTGAAAGGAAATTTCTGAAACGCGAGCTCCCATTTTTATAAATATTTTGATAAGCTAAGAATATTGTAATGTATAGTAAGTACATTACAAACGATCGGAAAAAGAAATTCTAACCAGTTATTGAATAAATGTGTCATTTCTGTTAATTACTTATTATATATTTTTCGCATGTTTATCAGTTTACCGGATTTTGTGGTTTTAAAAAAATATATAAATATTTAAGTCTCACTTTATACCATTCAAGGAAAATATTAATGCCCACGAAAATAACAATCTGCTTTTCGATGTTTATTCTCTACTTAAGACTTTTAACTTGTTTTAGATGTATCCCTTAATGTTTCAATTTTAAAATGTATTTTTATCGTAGAAAATTTCATGCCAGCATTCGATATTAGATATGGTTATAGAAGTAGTAGCAATCTAGAAATGAAATCAATTAAAGTTATTTTTTTATAAATGTTCAAAGTATATAGTATATGCACAGTAACATATATATACTCGCATATATTTTTATTATTTCGCATCTTTGAAAAAAATAACGTTTTTATGCGGGTGAATTTCGTTGGATGTTCGTGTATAATAAATTGATAACATAATACCTTTACAGTTTTATTTATGCGCTAACCGCTAACCGTTAGATAATCCAAAAAATCTCATATTCTCAGCTGGAGTTAAAATAATCCGATTCATATGACATAAAAAAACCAGTTAACACTACTGTGAATACAATATTATAATTTGATACTTTCAAGGACTTTTAAGAGGTGACAAATTTTATTGCTGCCAAAATCTTGAGAAAAATTAAGTATTATTTTATTTTTTTATATTCTTATGTAAGTTTTTTAATGTTTTTTCTTTGCATAATATTGAATTGTTTGATTTAATATTTGTTTTATATGGTATTGGAGACCTTGATTTTTTTATCCGGATTGTTGTGTTAATGGAATACCTTTTATGATAAAGAAATGAATGTTCAGTCCAAATTAAGAAGAACTGCTTACTAGGTGAATTATTTCAGTTGTTTTTAAATAATTGGACACCTAGGAGTTTTAATTGTCATTTTTTACATAAAAAAGTTTGTTTTGATCCATGCAAATGGGTGTTTTTCTAACACTTTTAAAAAGCAAAAAGGCTTTTTTATGTTTTTCTAATGTAATGAAAGGTTCATCGTGTCGTTTTGGGACAAAAAGCGCGGAAAAAAGCGGGCAGCTCTCATCTGTGCAGACACGCATTTTTCATTTTGGTCCGCCAACAAATTCGCCGGTTGTTTAGACATTTATGTGCGCGTAATTAAAAAATATATTTGCTCAGCCGTGTTACGACTAATGTACAATGTACAGAAATTATTCCAGCCATTAGGAAACGTATCCGAATTACATTTTCCAGTTTCGGTTTGCGTTTCATTTCCCCCGACGGTGTCGAAAATGTGGAAAATAAATTAACCCGAAAAACAGCCACCGAATAGGGTTGCGATGTAAATGCTACGTATTTGCGTACACCAATTAGGTTTACTCCGCGCCCCTTTGGTGTGGGTGCAATATTTATCCATCTCTATATCTTTGCCAGTTGAAAATATGACCGCGGGGAGTAATGAAGTGCTTGTTTATACCCCAAATATTAATATTACCCCAACAATAGGGCTGCCACTTTTAATTCTATCCCCCGCGGACCCCGGCATCGACTCAGCTCCCCGATAGCGTCCGCCCATTTGTCTACTGTACCGCTCAGCATTGAGCCGATCCGTATCCAAATCGTTTTTTTTTGCCCTTTATGCTGTTTGTGTGCATTTGTCACGTGTCAAATTTATATAACTAATGTGTCATAAGAAATCACATTGTTTATTATTATTTTTTATCGTAAAATTTTTAATAACAATAATTCACTTTTTATGTATATTCATTTGAAATTGATCTTTAATTAATTAAATTACTACTTATCACTTTTATAAAAAAATAAATTATATTTAATTATAAACTATCTCACAAAAGCGTTAAATTTCGAGTTAATACAATGAATTTGAGAAATTGATTTTAGAAAGTTAAGTTTCATAAAGAATATGTTAAATTGAATTAAATTAAAATAAAATTTCATACATGTTCACCGCACACAGTCAATGTTTTTGTAAGACTTTTGTATAGTTCATTTATATTCTCGAACATAATTATTGTCAGCGTCCTTATCCATATACAGAATGACTTGAATGAATATTTTTTTTTAGAAATCGATATTTTGTACAGCAATATACAATTTTATACAGAATTGAGATTCTTAAAATATTTAATACATATAACTAAGCTTTTTCACAGAAATGGATGAACACTATTTTTTTCATATATTTCTTGGAAAATTATCTCCAATTGATGTGATTCTCTATTATTATATGTGATTTAATTTAGTATACCAAAAAATGTATCCAGGCAATAAATTCGTCCAATGTATTTGCCTGAATGCAATAAAAAAATTAATTAATTTCACCTGTATCAATGTAAAAATAAAATCAATCTATAATTTTTTCTAGCTAAAGTTCAAAGAGATGTTTTTAAACATTATTTTGTAATGTTTAATCAATGGATATCTACAAAAATGGTGATTCAGTAATTGATGTTTTTACATACGTATTACATATTGTGTTGTTTCTCTCGCGGGGTGGCAGAGAGCCAGAATCCTATCTCGCCACACATATATTTCGCCTCTTACACGTCCATATACCTTGTCATATATGTTCTACTCTTACTCTTTACATGTTCTTCTTTCAAAATATTGACTTGATCCAACTACAATGTATTTAGTCATATTCTACCACTCACATTTGCACTGTATATTTGTTTTGTTAATCTTTCGTCATGCATTCGTTCCACTTGCCCAAACCATCTCAGAATACCATTTACGAAATATATAAACACAGTAAATTTTTATAAGATGTTATACCAAGATACACATTATTGCAAGGTAGTAAAATATATTTATAAACTGCATATTCTTACTAGAAGAAGTGTATCTTTCTTTCATTTTAATATCGAGTAATTTTATATATTTTATGACATGTATATAACTACAAGTATTACATAACTATTTTGTAAACATGCTGTTCTTGTATACCTATAAAAAGAACAAGACGACTCTGTTTTGTAAACATGCTGTTCTTGTATACCTATACAAATAACAAGACGACTCTATTTTGTAAACATGCTGTTCTTGTATACCTATAAAAAGAACAAGACGACTCTGTTTTGTAAACATGCTGTTCTTGTATACCTATAAAAAGAACAAGACGACGCTATTTTGTAAACATGCTGTTCTTGTATACCTATAAAAAGAACAAGACGACTTTATTTTGCCTAAAAAATATCTGTTTTTAAAGTTATTTATTTATTTTATTTTAATTATTTTATGTACATGGTTAAACGTGGTACATCTTATTTACATGGTTAAACGTGGTCATATTGCTATACAGTTTTCTTCCCAACAACCAAACAACTTGTCTCTTGCTTTGGTCTTGATCAGTACTAAGCGAAAATATTATATATGGATCTTTATTATTCAGCGTTGTGTATAGTTTTAAGTAAAATTGCTTGAAGATCGAAAATGTTCTTAAACGTATTTCGAATTATTTTAACACACATAACATACGCGTATATATATTTGTTTTGTTTTTTTAGTAATAGTTATAAAAGGAAAATGTATTTAATACCATTGAGATACCTGACTCTCCTCAAGGGCGCTCTAACTCGGGTTTCGAACCCACTATTATTGAAAGATTAAAAATATAACAAAACATAAATACATAAGTTGAATGTAACAGTATATATGATGTGGCGGCGGCCATTAGATTAAAAAGTTCTCCGCATGTGCATTTGTTAAGAAAAAAATATTTGGTAAGAAAACCGTAAAGAACGTGTCATAGGAAGACGAAGTACAATGAAACTTTTGTATATCTTCTGGTATGTGATAGTAAAACATTCGGCTTTAGGTGGAGTGTGCATTGTAATATTAAATTTTGGTCAAGCCAACCAAAATGGGTTGTCTTCGAGTGCTTCCTTAAGCTGGACACGCTACCCATATCAACACTTTGAGGCAGACAATAATCGATCAAATTGAAATGTTTCTCAAGAATGCGAACGTTCACCATAAATAAAGATCCTTAACTCATGAAATATTACACAATAATAAAATTACTGTTGCAATAATAAAATAAACAAGTTATGTTTTCGTCCTATTTGGAAAACTTTTTTTTAAGTCATTTCTTAACTTAATTTAAAAAAAAAAAACAATTTTTGTGGCATCCAAATTCAATGCAAGTAATGAAAAAGAATATTCATTAATGAAAAAACATTCTGTTTTATTTATTCTCTGATCATATAAAAAATATCTCATTTCTCAGCCTATTAATTAACTGTTTTCATTTTGATAAAAGTTTCCATGTTAACTCTTCACTCCAATCTAAACTCCAGTCTCAAGATTGATTTTATGCCTCGGACTTCAGGGTAAACCCTGCCTTGGGCCGTACAAGGGCCGTATTCATTACCGGCTCCGCCCCTGACCTGGCAATTCACCCCAGGCCCTTTGCTACAGTGGTACATTATGATATCCCCCCATCATCGTTACCGAATTTGAATGGAATAATTAAATTAAATTTTCAGCAAGCCACTTGTACTATATTCGACTATTAATAAACGGATATTTTCATTTCCTTGCATTTCGTTGCCTTCAGGACTCTTTTTAAGGTTATTTTAATTTAAATACTACTTAAACGATATGTTTGTTCATTTTGTAGTTAACTGATAAAATGGAATGCAATATATGTATAAAATTGAATACATAGCCTTCAAAACGAAAATATCATAAAAAATGGCAAAAAGATAATTTAGATGAAGTTAAGTACTAAACAGGTATTAAAATTTCTAATTTTATTTGGCTTGATGGCATTAGAAGAAAGCGAGTATTTTTTATGTAAGAACAAACCTAAAAAAATGGATTGAATAGTATGAACATCGGTTTGTTGAACCAACTATTTGATGATTTGTATGTAAATTTTATAACAACATTGCAATTTTAGGAATGCAAATGGTACGATGCATTTTTATCTACGTATTATGTTTGGTTTGAAACCGTGGACACTTGTGGAAACAATACTAAGTCGCATTGAAGCATTAGAATTTAGATTGAAAAGTGAATAAATTTATTCATTTGGACGGATTTAAAAATGAATGATTTAATTAATTTGGAGGGCGACACCAGTGCTGATATTGAAATGTATGATAGAGTTCGGAATGTTCGAATGGGGAATAACTATGCTAAGGGGATTTTATGAAAAAGTTGTATTGAAAAAGGATTCGTGAATTGCGAGAAACTTACAAAATAAATACATTTGTATAAAATGAATCAAGAACGAAAAAATAAGACGGAGGAAAAATAGAAGGAAATAATTGGAGAAATTTTTAAGTGAAGTAAGTAAAACCAAGTGCTTTGTGTCAAATAAGGTGATCTGTCCTCTCTATTTCTCACAAAAGAGGCATACAGTTTTGTGTGTTGAAATATTACGTATTATGTTGAAATTATGGGCACGCCTGTCTAACATCTTCAATTATTGTGATCGTTAATTGTTACAAAATTTATAACTCCTTTAGTCCCGTCCGTCGCGCGACTCTGTCATTTTTCATTGACCGCACGCGGCCGGGAACACGGCCCTATTGTAATACCGAATCGTTTAAAGCGAATATATCTTGATTATTAAATCAAACACATCACATTACGGACGCTTATCTTGTCAATATCAAATTCGAAAGGTCAGCATCCATGACAGGTTCGTCGGCGCTGCGGGGGGCAGCCCACTTTCAGGGGTGTGCTAACGGAGTTTGTGATTAAAAGTAGATTAAAAGTATTTGACCCAATCCAAAGTATGAACCTAGCCCTACCACCTTACAAAGCGACTTTGGGGTCAAGTGAAGTTCCGATCCACTAAGATAATTTGTTTTTGTTAGACCCGTATTTAAAATTTTGTAGAATTACATGAGCTTATTGTTTACGACGACTTCCGTAATCTAGTTGCCCTCCGTAACACTTTTCTTCTACCCGAAGGTTTCGAGTTCGATTCCCGATGATGTCCCAAAAAAGATAGAAAGAGGGGTTACAGTCTGATTCGAGTTCGTCTGGTAACAATACTGCATGCTCGTATTATGGCATGACCGCGTGCGGTAATATTTTCAACACTGAACTCTTAGTTACTTCTGCGCTTCAGTGGTTCTTAACTTAAACATTTGATTATCAAGATAGAAGACAACACTATTTCTCCTCTACGTTCTTAAACATGTTCGCATCATCAATTCAGATATGTTGAAGGATACCATACGAATAAAATAACTGATGACATTCGAACATCCATACTGTCACGCCGTTTCTTTGTTGAGGCAAGCATTTTTCACTGTTATACCCTATCAAAAAGATTCTTTGATTTCACAAAGTTTTAGCATATCTTTCTTACAAAATGTCAATCCCTTGCCCAAAAAAAATATTTTATCTTCTTCTGGCGCGCCTTTTATTCACATTTGTTTTGCCAGCCTTTTTTTTATTCCTTCTACATGCGCAAACCATCTAAGAGTACAAGACTTCTTTATGAAAGATTATAAGAGTGCAGAACTTCTTTATGAAATAAAATGGGTAAGAAATTTCATATTTCGTATTGTAAGGAGAGGTAAATAGGGGGGTATCATCTCATGCCTCTGATAATCCCATTCTGGCGTATTTAAAAAATATTATACACGCAAAGTACCACAGAGTTTTTCTCCACTCTTGGATATTCGAATTTTATCGAAAAACTACAATACAGAGCGTGATCACAGCAAGTCACTATTCTTTTACACACATACGTCCGACCTCCGTGGCCTGGTTGGTAAGACGCTTGTCTCACAACCCGGAGGTTGTGGGTTCGATTCCAATTGGAATCCAGATTTTCTTTTTTAAATATTCCGGTCTAATTTCACTTAAGGCCTCTTTGACATATTTTTGGTTGGTTGAAAGACATTGCCATATAGCAATAAGCCCGCCAGGCTGAACTGTATACAATTAAAGTGTAATATCATACATCTCACGACGTTTCTCTGTCGGGGTGGGCAGAGATGAAAGAGTGCCAGATTTTTCTATCGCGACACACTTATTTTGTCTGTTCCACATCCGTACACCTCATAAAAGTTGTACAATTTAACTGACTTTTTACATTTCTTTCATTCAAAATATCATTCACTTGATCCAACCATACTTTCCTTAGTCTTCCTCTGCCACGCTTTCCACTCACATGTGCACGTTATTATCTTGTTAGTTTTTTATCATTCATTATTTCCACTGTGTATTTATTTTGTTCATTATCTTCATTCATTCATTCAACGGGTACATGTCCAAACCATCTCCGAGTGTTCTTCATCTTATTAATACGTCAGCCTTATTTTCACATTAAGGTAATTTAATGTATGCAAAAAAGAGTTAAATCATATTTTACTTGTTCTGGTATAATTGGGAAAACATCACGTCCTTTGTATGGACTTGTGTATGGAAACAAAACTTTCTTAGTTCTGTCACTGATGACTGAGCCTTATGAATTTGGAACTGAATGGATGATTTGTCTCCGATTCTCGTGGCCCTTAGCCATGGCAAGTGCAACATTCATCTCTTTGGTCTATCTACCTTACTGGTGACATTCCTCTTGCTCGCTGCCCCTCAATACTTCCAACCACTATCAGCTTCTCCTAACTGACTTCATGTCTTCTAGATACAGGAATAGAAATGCCTTCATTTCGCATAAAGCATTTTCTTAAAAAAAGTAAGGGATTTGATGTATAATTTAATACGTGTATTAAACGGGTCTCATATTTTTGTACAAACAAAATTGTATTACTCTTTTACGTTGTGTCAAATAAACCAAAATATACATGTACTTTAAAGACATGTAATGTTTTATGAGTAGCTTTTAATATATAGCGATAAAAAGAAGAAAATGTCAATAATTAATACTCATGAAGTTTTAAAATACTTTTTGTTATCTTTTCGCATTGAGTGTTTGTATTCTTGTTAAATATACCTACACGGGAACTTGTGGACCCGCATAAGAGTCCACCCTCTTAGCTTCCTAGTTCCTTCTTAACTGCCCGCCCGCTGATATTTTTCGTTCCGTAGTGTTCAAGAGGATATACGAGTATGTGGAATAGTTTGTAAAACACCAGTTCTCCATGTTCTACGTGTTCGATTCCCATTGAAACTCAATTTTTTTAAAGGTTTTCAATCTAGTTTTGATTTAAGGCCTATATAACATATTTCTGGTTGGTTGGAAAAGATAACCACATTGCAATAATCTCACTAGGTTATACGTTATCGAAAGAAATTGTAATACAGTACAGTGTATATATTCTATTAAGATATTTCCATCAGGGTAGGCAGAGATGAGAGAACGTCAGGTATTTTATTAATAGCAACATGCGCCTTTCAACTCCTCTGCATTCGATTTTTCTACTTACATTCCTTTTTGCACCGTTAATTTGATCTAATTTTACTTTTCTCGATATTTTTCTACCTGTTTTCACATTCAATAAACTGTGTTTAGTTACTATTCGTCAAAATGGCTAAACCATCTCAGAGATGGCGAATCATGTATGTCACTTTTATTGGGTTTTTTTTCGAATTATTTCACTGTTTTATGTATTTTATAAAGTACTAGCTGTACCCGGCCACGCGTTGCTGTGGCTCAGTCTGGTTAAATGGAAAAGAAAGAAAAGAGAAAGCACACGTTTCTAATATGTTTTTCACAATGTTTGTGGGTATACAATATTTTTGATGTATTTCAGCCACTCTCAGTCTGTCGCGTTCATTCTCTTGAGAACGAAGCAGATCTGAAGCTGCAGAACACGATCGCAGTGCTCGCAACCGTGCATCCTCAAGTCTGGCTGCACGTCGCTCTGCTGCTTCCTCGGCATTTTGATGAACTAAAGCAGATCGATTGCACTGAAAAAGAAGAAAGAAAGTTATAACAAAAACATATAAAATTGCGAAACATTAAAAAAGGAACTGAATAATATTGTTAAGTTCGTAGACGTCTTTGTTCTTGGCGGCAAGAATAGCTCGTTCCCTCAGCTAATTGTGATTCTTATAATCGATTTGAATATTGGGAAATACTTTTTCAACCAATACTTCTTTTGACGTCACTAAATTGCAGAAGTTATGAGGCAATGAAATTCGTCCTGAGGTCATATCAACCGGCACCTTTCCGTTCCCAATTTCCAGCAATTGATGTGAGAATATCTCAGCTGATCGATCGTTTTGCAGCTGGACACGCATATTTGTAGTTAATTTCAACGTCTTTACGTGTCGCCATAAAGTAGAGTATTTCAGGCAAGCATTTATTTCGTCCGCCGGTGTCGATCGAGGAATTACAGGTAATGTTTACCTGAAATCTCCTGCAAGCAATATTAATGCGTTCCCAAATCAAACTTGTTTTAAAAAATCTCCATTTCTACATACGATTTGATAGATTTTGAAATATAAACATAGAGATAAAATTAAATTCTATATAAAAAAGATACTTTTGATATTCCTACTGACCTCTTTCAGCCACTATCAGCCTGTCGCGTTCATTCTGTTGAGAACTAAGGAGTTCTGAAGCTGCAGAACGTAATCGCCTTGTTCGCAACCGTGCATCCTCAAGTCAGGCTACACGTCGCTCTGCTGCTTCCTCGACATTTTGATGAACTAACGCAGATCGATTGCACTGAAAAAGAAGAAAGAAAATTATAACAAAAACATATAAAATTGCGAAACATTAAAAAAATAAAATACACGAACTAAAAAACAAAGAAAAACCAAAAAAAATACTAACGAAATATTTCCATTCAAACGCAGTGGTTTTTCTCTTTGGCTTGGTGGATTCCCTTAGTACATTTATTGGCGTCTCTAGAAGAAAGGGATCAAATTAATCACGTATTCGGTTTGATGTTTCTGAATAATGTTATTATACTTCGGAAACTCTAGGATGAGTCCTATGACAGTTGACAAATTTGCCCCAATACAGGTAGTCGTCGACTTACGACCACAATCGGTTCCGATAAACAGGTCGCTATGCAATAATTTCCTTACATATGTAAATGATTGCGTGATGATATTATAAGACTGTTTTCTATGTTCTTGTTATAATCAGCGTATCACCACTGTCATTTATCGGGTTTCTCTATGGTTTCTTTTTTTTTAAATTATTTTTTGAGTTTGTCTTTATTTTCTTTATCATTAGCATTCCTGATATTCGGATATCTTTACGTATTGCTTTGTTTTCTTTGTCATATCATATCAGCATTCCTGATAATCGGATATCTTTACGTATTGCTTTGTTTTTTATTTTTACATTTGTTATGATTAAGTAAAAAATTATGCTATGATAATATTGGTTAAATATTATATTAATAAAACATATGAAAATACAAAATACAGGTGTTTGTTATACATATAAACTTTTTATTGGCCGCTTGTTTGTCTGGATTGTTTGTTTCTTCTTCTCCTCGCCTATTTCACGACATGGGCGAAACACATCGTGTCCCATCCGTTCAATCCTTGCAAATCGTTCGATGTTTGGGTCCATTTCTTCAAAATATGCAAGAAGTTTATTCAGAAGATGTAAACCTTCGGATAGTCCCTTAACAGTGAATTTTCTTTATATCTCCTCCTCCTGTTCTTTTTCTGCTTCTCTTGTTTTTTTCTTCCGCTACTTTTTCTTCTTCCAATTCAATAAGTTCTTCATTCGTAAGCTCTCCAGACTCATGATCTAATAATTTCTCGATGTCCTCTACCTCACACTAAAGACAGATCTTTCGCCAATTTTACTATTTTTTTCAATAATAACTTCAAGTTTTTGTTCACTATCGAATTCTTCAAAAGTATTTGCGTAACGCTCAACACAATTTTCCCAGATACCATTCATGCACTTCTTTGTCACATCCTAGGCAGGCAGAGCAGACCTAGGCAGGATCGATATTTTCGATACACCTAAGAATATCGTACTGCTTCCAAAATTCTCGCAACGATAGCTCTGTCAGCATCTATAGCGGATATGGCTTGGTTAAAAGTTATTCTGAGATAGTTAGCCTTAAATGTAGCAATAGAACCTTGGTATATAGGTTGAATGAGGGGAGTTGTATTTGGCGGCAAAAAAATAACTTTCACGTTAGGATGAAGATCAGATACATTGGGTGGATGTCCAGGTGTATTATCTAAGAGCATTAAAATCTTAAAAGGAATTTTACTCTCCGCACAATATTCATGAACTTGAGGAATAAAACAATTCATGAACCAGTCTTCAAATAGGGTCTCGTCATCCATGCTTTTCGATTGGAACGAAAGTAGACGGGCAGTGTGTGCTTGTTTACATTTTTGAATGCTCGCGGGTTTTCTGATTGATAAATTACTAAAGGCTTGAGTTTGAAACAGGCGATGTTTCCGCCAAGCTGCAGAGTCAGCCTATTTTTTTTAGTTTTTAATCCAGGCATGCTTTTGGCTTCTTTGTGGACGTATCATAAGTGCGTGTTGGCATTCGTTTCCAGGATAATCCCGTTTCATCCACGTTAAAAATTTGCTCCTGTAGATACCCTTCATCTGTTATTATTTTATCAAAACTATCAACAAAGTTCCGAGCTCCATCTTTGTCTGCATTTGCTGCTTCTCCAGTCACTCGAACGTTATGCAACTGGAATCTTTTCCTGAATCTCTTGAACCAGCCAGTACTTGCTACAAATGCTTAACTATAATCGTCTCCGGTACGCTCCTTCAAAGTCTCAAATAAACTTCTAGCCTTCGTCTGCACAGTAAAAAGGAATAACGGTGACATTTTTTAATTTGATCTTCCATCCAAATATGCAACAGTTTCTCCATTCTGTGGATGAAACAAATTCGTTGTTTGATTATTACTGTCGACTGCATAAGTGAAGAACCAATCACAGCTTCACGAATCCTTTCTTTGTCCTTCAGAATTGTCGACACAATAGAGTGTGATAGCATCAAATCACTCGCAATGGCATTAACTTTTTTCCTCCTTCGTACTGCTTAGTTACCTTCATTTTTGTTTTCAAATCAATAGTCTTTCTTTGCTTCTTGGCAGGTTAAGAAATTTACATTTTCCTTTTTGTGGACATCTCGGAAGGTCTTAAAAAATGCTTATACGAGTAATACAGATCGCGGATTGTGTTCGTAAAGTCGAACAGTCGTAAGTCGCATAGGTTGTAAGTCGACGACTACCTGTACAACCTTGTAGCGACGTTAAGTAATTTTAATTATTTTATCGACTTGAATGTAAGGCTCGATTCTAATAAATAGCAAGTTATTTAGGTAAATACTCGTATATAAACATGCTTGTATACGAATGCAACCTTTTGTTAAAATCTCAAAGCAATCGGTGAAGAACTTTCGGAGATTAGAGATATTTAACATACGAACATTTACATTTTTATTTATGTAGTTTTTCAACATATCCGAACTGATGGTTCGTATTTATTAAAGAGCGTGGCCGTAAGAAAACGTTGAGCTTAAAACCACTAGAGTAGGCACGGAACACGCAGTTCGACATTGCACGTGTTGGCAAAACAACCCCACACGTAGAGGGGCAACAACACTCACACATAAAGCGCGTCTGAGTTTTGTTACCAGACAAACTTTATTACCAAAATGAGACTTTTTTCATGTATTGCTCTATAAAAACTGAAGGCACTCTTCAATTAAATTTATAATTTCTCCAAGTACTCGTATTAACGTTAGAAGCTTATTGAATTCACTTTTATTCCTATTATTTTACATTCAAAACGTAGTTTTTTTCTGTCATAATTGTAACCGATGCGACATAACGTTGAGTCTTTATTTCGGTCAATAAGTCTAGAGACCACGTCTTCATCTCATAAAAGTCGAATAAATTGAATTATACATCAGTTGTGTGTATTATAATAAAGGCGGGTTCTTTGTCAATGTTTCAATTTACAATCAACGAGGATTTATTGAAAGGATTGAGTCTGGTTTTCAGTAAGGCCTATTTAAGATTTCTCTGATGGATTGGAAGTGATTGTCACGTGTCAATAAATTCGCCAGGTTGTATTGTAAACAGGTGTTATAATTTAAAAAAGCTTCGACGCATATTTTGGGTACCATCAGGAGTCGAACTTGAAACCTCGGGCTGAAAGACTAGCATTCTTTTTATTTTGCAAAGTTTAAAGGATCTTATAAACGTTGTCCTGTTTAGAGGAATCTTCCAGAGGATAGATGCGTTAAAACTGATAAATATTTGTCATTATTCATATTCGTACTTTGTTAACTTATTGGGGTATTTTAATTGTTAGAATAATGAATTAAAACCTCATTGGAAGATGCTCTATTGGTTGTAATTTTTTAAATAGACGTATATTTTTTATAAGCTTATGCCTGTAGAACATAATAATAGACGTGTATGTTATATAAACTTATGCCTGTAGAACATAATAATAGACGTGTATGTTATATAAGCTTATGCCTGTAGAACATAATAATAGACGTGTATGTTATATAGGCTTATGCCTGTAGAACATAATAATAGACGTGTATGTTATATAGGCTTATCTAAGAGAGTTGGCAGTTATCTTAAAATTTACATGTTTTCAGATTTTGTGACATTAAAGCTAATGAGATAATAGTAGAAGTAGATTAGGCACCTAAAATCTTTCCAAGACTATATATCATAAAACGGTATGAAATTGGACAATTCAAATATGATTATTTAAAAAAAACTACACTTTTGTAAAACCTTAAGATAAATAAAGTTCCATTTTTATATTATACTCGTATTATATTACACTTTTGTTGCATAAAGTATGACCTGGCGGGTGTATTGTCATGTGGTAATCTCTTCCAACCAATTTTAAGAATGTTAAAGAACCTGAAATGAAAACTAGACTGGAACCATTTTTAATAAAATTGGGTACCAATCGCCAGGGGTCTTACCAACTAGGCCACGGAGGTCAACTAGTTAGATAAATTTGAATAGCACTACATTGTATATGGTTTTATAAGTTTGTTTTTATAAAATTTTAACAAGGCAATCACAATCTCAACAATTTTCCCTTGAGTATTTGTTTGGTAGAATGCGTTGTTATACTTTTAATTGTATAATTTTTGGAAAGTCCCTCGATCTGCCAAGTTTTGCATACCAACTACCCAAGCTCTCCCCTAGAATGTATCGAAGGCATTCATTCCATTTGATGTCGCGCACGTTTTGTCCGTTAAAACAATTACGGTTGCTTAACCACAAGGATGTTTGTCCAAGGGACACCTGCTAGGTGCGTTTTGTGGGAACTGCGTGTTAAGAAGTCACTAACCATGCGCTCGCACTCAATCGAATGATATAGTACATTCACTTCTACCCTTTTCAAACATTCTGTCGAGAGTGTGTTGGTTTAAAAGTTATTCCAAGAGTGCATGAAATATGTTATATGGGTAATCGACGAAAAAAAAGTGAAAGTTTTGAAAGTGTTTTATAGAGATGGGAACAGTATATAAATTATTGTTTTATTTATTCGTGTGATACCTTTCAATTGGTAATTTGAATGTGTTGAATAGCGTGGCTAGGAGACAATGTTGCATCCGGCCCCATTCATCAAACTTAAAACCACTTGATGTGCATAACTCGCGGTTTGTCACCGCAATTGTTGGCAATACAACTTCACATGTTAACCCTTATCATGGTATTGTAACAGAGGTTTACACTAATTTAGGATTTTTTTTAAATCCATAAACTGTAACGTAATTTGCAAATATGGCAACACATTCAAATACTATATATGCACTATTGTGTGCAGTGGTATCATCTGGTGATAAATATTGACAACGCTACAAGCTTTCAAACGACATCGGGTCAAGATGTCTGGACAGCGTGGGTGCGTTTTGAAAATTGGGGTAAATAATCTAAATATCTTATTAATCACTACATGTAGAGAAAATTTTATTCAAACCATTTTATTTGTTGATAATTCAGCTGTGTAAATGTTGTTCATGTTTTAGATTATAGAATCATTTTATAGCCCTTTTTGTATTTTATAAAAATTGATATTTTGGCAATGTAACGTGGGTGTTAACATATAAAAAAACTATAAGGAACAGTTGGGATTTTTTTTCCTCAATTTCCCTCCATAGCTTACCATATAACAAGAAATCACCAAAGAAAAACATTAATATTTGGATAAATTGAACTTTGCCAAGATAAGGGTTAAGAGGCAATATTAGCACACGTCTGGCACTTGTGAGTATTATTACCAGACGAACTCTTTTACCAGATTGGAATCATATTTATTTTTTTCTGGTGAAAGTCAAACGTGTTACCAAATAGGTTACGAAGGATACATAAGGACCTAGATAACAAATTACTCGTCCTATCCAATTTTTCTCAATCTTAGTGGAGAGGAATCAATACAGTCGTACAATTTTTAACATGTACTCGTATGTTTTTCTTTTTCGAAGGAGATAGATATATTAGAGCGCCAATATAATTATTATTATTACCATTATAACAACCAGCATGAATGCTGTTAATATCTATATAAAGTTTAACTGTCATATGTATGTGAAAATTAAGCTAAGGTTTCTTTGTTGAGGTAAAGGCAACAAAAATAAAGGCAATAAAGCACCACAAGCAAAACATCACTCTTTGGTTCAGATGGTTTTTAAACTGGCCCAAAGTCACACTACAATATTAAGCAGTTTGTTTCAGTTAGTTGAACGATGGGTTTGTCTTTGAAACCTTTCAAGAAGTTCAATATCCTTTATAAAATAAGGATTCTATAAATTGGTAAACAAATTCTTACAAAGGTCTTATAGACGAACAAAAAAATTAGATACATCCAACCCAAAGCTTTCTTTATTACGTTTATTTTATGCTTCTCTTTCTTATCTGTTTGAAATTTAGTTCCAAGCTTTTCGTGCAAATTAAGGCACTTTTGGTTTTTCTGAACATATGAAGACGCTGAGTAGTACTTGATCTAATGTCCGCAACCACCACCTTCCTATCCTTACACTCAACTTATATATTTATTTTGTAATATTTTTAATCTCAATAATAGTTGGTTAGAACCCCGAGGTAGACCTCTCTAGAACGGTATGATATAAATTGTCGTTTTTATTATTATTATTTACTATTCCCCGAATTTCAAATTATTTGTCCTGTAAATACTACAATAATTTCGCATAAAACATTGCTTTATAAATTGTAATGTCGCTAATACTACTTTGGCATCCCTGTCTCGAGCGTAAAACACCAAATCATCCACGAGTGTTTACGTTTGTCCATTCTCATCTGTTGCCCGGTCTTATCTACCAATAATTCCCGTAGCTCGACGACCGCATGGGGTCGACTTCTCTCTGATTGTATATTACTATTATTTTTATTATTATTATTACTAGGTAACTTTACAAATTGCCCTGCCTACGAGGGGTATCTTGACATTGCTTAAATTGCTTTTTTAAACCACACTGTTTTTTTTCTTCTTTTTCATTCGTCTTTCTGCCTCAACAAGTTCTCTACCATTTGCGTGATAAATCAATTTTGAAAATTGAACGCATGTTTACTTAGTGAAAAACTTTTTGTTATTTTGTATTTTAATTTTTATTGTAGTTTTAATGATAGTTGTAAGTTAGTTTACCAATTGCAAGACACCTGATCATATATTTAAATTTTACTATATTGACGCGTGAAACATAGTCTATCAGATCATGTTGTTTGACCCTCCCAATCTTGGTTCAATACTACGTGCAATCTTGAGCACATTAAATATTTTCATCGCAAACAATTGTCAAATTATTAAATTTTCTTTATTTATCCATTTTAACACTTTCATGTAAATGCGTCTATCGGATGTATTTGTTTAAACCATTTTTTTTCAATCAGCCAGCTTTTGTTGTAATATTATTATCAGTTTCTATGGCCTTTCGTACTTAATAAAATCCAAAGATAAATCTCAATGAAAATACATATAACTAGTTTAACGTCTGAGATTGATTGAATGTAAAATCATTTTTCATTTCTTTAAAAGTATTAAATAAATCATTAAAGAAAACCCAAAAAAATATCAAAACTCTCATCCTTTTTCTTGTTCAAGTTCTCATAGTCAGTGTTAAGCAGGCTTGTTTATCAATTAGCCGTGTCGGGTTTCGGTACCAGCGGTTGCCGGACTGGTTTTACTTGCAGACTTTTTTTCATCTCATTTTATCTTTTTCCTAGCATTCTTTAAGCGGTCTTTGAGTAACAGAAATTTCTCATTTAATGAGTATTATCACATTCATATTTTAATATCTCGATAAATTGGGTTTGATATATTATAAATATGCTCAGTTTTTGGATGTTTCAATTAATAAGAGGTTGCCCAATCTCACGAACATCTGCAACTGTGACTTATTGAATGAATATTGCGAATATCATTTGCGTGTCTCAAAATAGGCAAAGTGCGAGTATCTAGTAGTACGGCTGATATAAGAGTACGATTATCTAGTAGTACAGCTGATATAAGAGTACGATTATCTAGTAGTACGGTTGATATATGAGTGGGAGTATCTAGTAGTACGTCTGATATACGAGTACGAGTATCTAGTAGTACGGCTGATATACGAGTACGAGTATCTACAATAGTAGTACGACTGATAAACGAGTACCAGTAAGCAGTTTGTTTTTTGTAAAGTCATTTTAACATTTAAATGAATAAATAAATACAAATATATACAATGAATACTTGAAATTGTTACAATATCCTTTTTAAGCTGAATATAAACAGACATTCGTTTGTTAATTCATATTTTTATTGATTAATAATAATACGGAGAATTAAGCGCGTCATTTTAAGTTTACTTTTTGTACGGTATCATAACTATATTATTTTGACTTTTTTATGCTAAAGCTTAAATTCGTATCCAACGTTCCAGCGGCATCTTCTTTTATTTTAATTAATGAACCAATTCATACTTAACACTGAAGCTTTTAAACGTTTATTAATTCTTTTGTAATTTAGTATCATCTTTGACAGTTTCATAATTTTCCCCGATAATGTTCAATTCTTATCATAAAGGTTAAGCTTGAATGTTTAACGATTATGCGGCATCTTCTTATGTATTCATTAATGAATCATGTTTTCAAAACGCTGGTGTTTTAAATGTATTGCATAATTTATTCAATAAAATTAATATTCGAATATTATCAAAGTAATAACCCGACCGCACCTACCCGATTGTTCGAAGTCGGATTTGAGTTATTTTTCTTCTTTGAATGGTGTACAAAATAAATAATCAAAGTATGCTTATTGTACTAGAATTTTAATGGTGTAATTAATTTATATCTAAATTACACGTAACATGGTATTTTTGTGCGGCCTCCTATCGTCGGTTGTCGTGTTTACCTACAATACAAATTAACAGGCTACTTTACTAAACCTTCGATCATTAAACCGAATAATTACAACATTTTAGTATCGAAATTTAGTAAAATATACAAAGGAAAATAGTTTCCGCTAATTACAACCTTTCATTATTTTATAGTAAATAGTATAATACAATCGTTTGTATGTAGAGCTGTTTTTAATAATAACTTTCGATATGCCAAACAACGCGTCTCCGCGGTGTATAATTTCCCCAAATAAACAGGCATTATATACGGGGCTTAATAATGCCTTCTGTGTACGGAAACATGTATAAGTGCGTGTATTTATTAAATGAAGAAATAGCGTACCGAAACACTTAACTTCGTAATTAAAGGAGGGGACATGCGTGAGACTATAGTTTTGATAAATATCTATATTATCCGATAACTTGCGAGATCCATTGTTACATACGAGTACATTACTTAATGATAGTATTCTAACCGGAAAATTTGGTGAACTTACCACGTTTAAAAGAGTTTCACTATTTTAAGTGTCCTGAAAGGATTAAGTCGAAGCTTTATCTTATGATTAATCATTCGCACTATATGCAACTATCTTCTTAGAACCTGTGCTCAGGGACTAGTGCACTACAGTCGGCTGCGCCTCAGAATCCATACTGCCTTATTGATACGAACCGGGAATGTGTGTTTTTGAACTTGATTGGCCTTCTGGTGTACATCGCATGGCACTGACTTCCTTTGAAATTTAACGCTTTAGATATTCTATTTCACTGAAGTATCTTTTCTAATTTCTGAAGGAACGTTCACTTTCGGACCGATTGGCTTCTCCGATCTAGTGACGTCAAAATATAGTTTTGTTTCATTCGAAGTTTTCTGCGAAAGTATTGGCAGTTTACTGGACTATTTTGCTCCAAGCCTAAAGTCACTTTGTAAGTATATTTACTAAGCAGCAAGTCATTTTTCTTATTTCATCGGTTGTTAAGTTCGTCCTCGCCACAATTATTTTCACATTCAGGTGTATTCCCGTCGAAGAAGAGTTTCTTTAGGCAATTTCTTCGTCGTCATTAAGTGACATCGCACTCGTAAATAAAGACGTTTTCGATTTTTTTTATTTTGATTACGCTTAATTGAGATTTTGTCGCTCATTGTGGTGGATGAACTTCTAAATTACGCATATGCTCTTCAACTTCATCATCAAAAGTTAGCCCTTTAATTCAATATGTATGTTGGTATATATATGTACATATTATTTTCAGTTTGGTAAGCAGAAATCGTGCATTAATCAACATTTCGGACATGAGTAAACAAGAAAGTTGCATTTACTTTTACTTCATATCATTTTATAAATTACGGTCATTATGTATACCTATTACAAGTGTGCATTAACTAATATAATACCTACTGAAAATGTATAGAATACTTGATACCAATGTGCATAAACTACTAATACCTCTTAATCGTACAAACTAGACTTTTAGTTTACAAAAAAAATCACTTTAGATGACACACAATCACACATGAATGTTGAATCTTCGGTGAATCATTCACCGTGGTGCGGTGCCCATCTCTCCGTTTTAACATTCTTCAGGTATTTAAATTGGTATTACCCTAACACTTGTAATATGATATTTAACTCTTTATCACGGCGCTGTCAATCAACACATTAATGCCTAATTAATTCCTACACAGTGTCTCTCCGCTTATCATGCCCGATTTTATGCCTCGACACAAATTATCCGAATAAATGGGTGCCGTTTGAATTTTTGACACATCTTGGCGCTTAACGTCCGCCGAGCATTTAAATGTCGTCAAATAGACTCTTAAACGCTTGACTTTAATGTCTCCATTTGATAGAGTGTAATTCGTGGCTTGATTATAATGTCCCTCGTAGGGGACTCGTGTCTCGATATTATAAACGAGCGAATTTATACAGGGTGGAAACCTACCCACGCTTTTTTCGAAATATTTTTTAATTTTGTCGACATTCCATATCCAAGACTTATAAAATAAATAAATTTGAAACTGTTTACAAGGTGCTCTTCCCTTTTGATCATATCGTTTTGTATTGCACTTTCGATGTCAACTTGTTGATTTATTGCCATGCGGCAATTTTTTCCAAATAACCAGAAATATATCAAAGGGCCTTGAGTGATAACCAAAGTGGAACCATTTTTTTTAATGTTTTGTAACAGGTATCAAACTCTTAACCCCTGAGTCCAAAGACAGGCGTCTTACAAACTAGACCACGTATTAATCATATTCAAGAAACTCAATCTTCAATCGTATTATATTTATACAATAGTACATACAATCGTAACTTCAGAAACGTACTCAAGCTGGTACTTTATTTGTATAAAACTATCTGTTTTTTTTTTATTATTCTACTTTCGTTGCTCAAACAATTATTTTAATTTATACCGGACAGCGCTTATTATAATAATGGTTACTTTAAAAATAAGTAATTCGATTGATATTTTTGACACGCACCGTCATTGCTACTTGGAGCTTTATTTTAACGCCCATATTTATTTCGTTTCGATGTACTCGTATATTTAACTTACAGATATGAAAAGAAAACGAATTTTCCGTCGGATGTTGTATTTAACAATAATGAACTAGACGTATGTTGACTATGAATTACCATTTAAAAAACTAAAAATATCAATATTTAAGTAAGTAGGCTGAATAAAATAATTAATATCTATTACACATTAATTATCTACATGGATACAAACATTTTTTTTAATATTTGTAAATTTGATATTACATTTTTTGTAAATATATTCAAAAACCAAACCCTTGGGATAACACGTCAGGACCATTCCTATGTGGAGATTTCCAACCGAGGACCGATTCCATTGCTATCGCCAAGGACGTAATGAGCTCTCATTTCTCTCAGCCAATCGTCTTTGAATCAGAACAGTCAATGGAATCTAAGGCGAATCATACTAAAAACACATTTGGTAAGAAAACCGCAAAACATTCGCCAAACTACGAGGAAGTCTCTTTAATTTTTCCGACGCATAATAATTTTGTAGTATTACGAGTCAGTAAGTTTCAGGATAGATTTCCGCTCAGTGAAATAAATAAGATTTTGATATAAATGATGGCCGGGGTATATTTGGTGACCCCCGCTGCTAGCGCTTCGAACGGCCCATCCTGGCCCGTGCGCGTTCACTGTTCAAACCCATCCCGAATAACCCCGTAAAACACTCGAATGCGTTTATTATGAAATATAGCCTTTGTTACGGGCATATTTTGCATTCTTCACATTTTTGTTGGATCATTTTATTATTGATAAAACATGATCTACATAGGTTTAGAAACCTGAGAGGTCTTATATACCTAGATTGAAAGAAACGTTAAAAGCAATTTATATAAACAGGCGTATTAATTACGATGTTCATAATATCGCATTTCTAAGTCAAAGTGTATGATCGTCAGTAAAAATAATGTACAGCCAAGGGTACCTCTTGATATTAATTATTGAATTGTTAAACGAGTCCAACAATATAAATAACTGGGATGCTGGCTAATTGATCAATGATACCAGTCTCAAGATATTACAATAAGAGTGGAGATGACAAAGCTACTTTTTCCAAATGTAGATCTTCTCTGCAACAAGGATTTCAATTTCGACTTACATATTCTCTACACTTCTCTATGGTGTTGAAGCATGGACATTTACTCGGACCACCACAAAGAATCTAGAAGCTTTTGGAATGTGGTGCTATCAAAAAATGCTGAGAGTCATGAGTTGACAAAGTCCATAATGATGATATGAAAAAGATAAAGAAAAGTATCCACCATCAAAATGAGAAAGTTAAAATACTTTGGACATATAAGTCAAAGAGAAAAATATGAGATACACTTGATATTGTAGGATTAAATTCAAGGCAGCAGAAGTGTGGGAAGACGAATCTTCTATTTGAAAAACTTACTGGAGGGGTTTTGGTATCGTATATTTATTAAGAGAAAAATGACATTTATGTCCAAGAGCAAGTAGCTGTCACAAAAAATAGAAATGTACATACCATCAAAATATGGGGAAAGGGAATGAGAATAGGGAATACAGTTCGTTTCGTAATCTAATAATGTTTTTTTTTGCATTATTTCCATGTCGCATAAACCTGTAAAATAATATTGTTAAAATGTCGATACCCACAGTTTGAAAAGTGTTATCGTTTCTTCCAAAAGTTTTGTCCAATGATTCGATTTGATTGATGTGTCAGAAAATGCACAGTCATTGAGTGGCGCAAGCCCGACCCGGCGCCTGCCGCTGTCTAGCGGGCCGGCGACCCAAGGCCCGGCCCAAATCAATGTCGAAGGACTCATTCGCGGTGACGGCTGGTCGATCTCGATCGCCCGCGCGCCCCAAGATACATTTTCGCCACCTTACAAAATTACCATCGCTACAAGTTTGACACGCTGGTAATCTTTATCAAAAATATTTATTTATTTATTTGAACAGTATTTTGGTGCCGACTTAGATGTAAGGAAATGGGACGGGAACGTGAAAAAGACTGACAAGAGCCGAATAAATGCTGTATAAATACGTGCATTCAGAATAATACATTGTAATAATTTTGAAGTGATGAGAGATAAATGTGTACTTAGGGCACGCTGAGATGGTTTGGGCATGTGGAATGAATTATTGCAGAAAGACTAACAAAACGAATATATAGTGCACATTTGTGTAGAAGGCTTGTAAGAGGAAGACCAAGGAAAAAATATTAGATTGAGTGAATTATATTTTGAAAAAAGGAAACGTAGAAAGTCAGAGAAATCGTAGAAATTGTATGAGAAGCTTCATGGACGTGAAGAGGCTAAATATGTGTGTCGAGATAGGAAAGTCTGGCGCTTTAGCCTTCACCCACTTAATAATACTCATATAATAAAATATCGTCAGGTAAATGTACTTAATTATTATTTTTTTAATTACTACAACCTCATTGGTCCATTTAATAAGACACTTGATTTAAACCTGAAGATTTTGAGTTTGATTCCCGATTGTAATGAAAACGCGATTTTGATCTGGTAAGAGGTAACAATACTCGCACGCGCTAGACTTGACACTCGTGCGAGTGTTGTAGTATTGCAAACATGTACAATGACGAATAGGGAGTTCCTTACCTACTGCAGTGGTTCTAAAACCCGAAGGCTTGGTTAATGGGGCCTAAGACTATGTTCTTTCCCCATCACGATCTTCAATGTGTCCGATAATGTTTCAGTTCGATATGTTGAAGTGTAACATAGGATGAGGAAAAAAAACAAGTTAACAATCATCAGCACTGTGAGCATCATATTATATATAATATATGCACCATCAGAAATACATACGAGTAGATGCCATAAAATGTGTCCATCCAGGTCGATCCATAACCTAGTACTCCATTTCCTCCCACGTTTGGCCGAGAGTTACTACGTAATAAAATTAAATATTAAGAAAAATGGCAAGATCTATAATATATTGGATCGTAACGTGAAAGATAATATGTTAATCTCTCACGCTCAAATAACATATTCTATTCGGAGAAGGAATGGCACGTGTGCGAGTATTGCTTTATCATCTCTAAATAATTGCATTTTAGCAAAATGTATAATCTTAAAGACCAAACCCGACGTACGGATGACAAGAAGATCCAAGTTAAGAGACGTTCGGCAGATTCAATCTATCTTTCCTTTCGTCTGGCAATTAAAAAAAAACAGCGTTTTTTAAATTTAAATACCTTTAGACAAACATAAATTTTGATTAAATAAATTCCGTAAGTGAATCCATGGGTCATCGAACTTGGGATGCCAGCTTGTTTGATAAAAAAAGCCCACCATCAGGCTACAGATACGGACCAATTCATCTGGTGATCATCGTCTTTCCCTTCTTGAGATTCGGAGCTTCATTTTCTCCAGTTCAGGTCTCCGTTTGTATCGATTCCTATCCAAGTTTTTCGCTTTCACCTAGTCCAGTATCACACACTATTTTCACCTTTCTGCTCCATATTTTTCTGAAACGACTACTGGAGGTCTTTCTCGGCTAGTCTTTAGAATTCTACGGGTAACTATTGTTTCTAGTTTATTTACGACGTATACTGCCTTAGAACCATGAGCTCTCTTTTTTGGTAATCAGAAGTTCCTTTTTCAATGTTTCTCGAATTTCGATGATACACATACATATATGTTAATTAATCTAAAACAGAAATTCTTGAAACTTATTTTAATATAAGTATGTGTTTTGTTATATTCATCAAAGGTTTATTGTCGAGCATCACGAATGCCAGTGTGGGCTGGATAATGAAACTATAGATCATGTGTTTTTCGGTTATCTCTTACGTGACAGATTCGATATGTCTACTCAATGCCATATATTAGCTTCATCCAATTAATGTTGCGTTTCTTCTTTGAAGAACTTATAGCTGGACTGTTAAATTTTTTAAGTTTAAAAGTTGAATATTTAAGTTTCCTAATAAGTTGTTTATTTTATTTTTATTTATTATATTGATAAATAGCATTTTTTACTTTATAATTTTGCAGCCGAGAGTAAAAGGTCGTTAGTCCATTATTACAAATCGTTCAGGAAAAATGTAAAATATTATACATAGTATCCCGTCATAAGACCAACCAACGGATATTTGTGGGGAGTTTTTTTCTTTCTTAAACTATTTTAAAGCTTGTTAAAAAGGCAATTAAAATCAAATGTTCAACTTAAATTTGTTAACAAAATAATGGACTACCGAACTGAAGAAGTAAAAACTCCTTTCAGAATTATATTTACGTACTGGATAGTTATTTCACAGCTTGCTCGATTAAGATTCCTCAAAATGCTATGAAAAATCCGTGTTAAAAACATATTCATTTTTCAAAAGTATCTAAATTTTCTAACACCAGTATTATCAACATTATTTCCGGCCGTTGTTTTCAACTCATAAAGATTGGCAACTTTTATAAAATAGTGAGTCATCTTACTCATTTTTACTAAAACTGTCATAAATGTTCGTTGAGTAAAGTTGATTCAAAATAACTAATTAAAATTTTACCTGAAGAGATCCTCAATATAGGAAGGGTCGTAGGGATTAATGTAATTAGTAGATAACAAACGAATTTATGATAAAATATTCTAATGTCGAGTTCCACAAATTTGACAGTCATATTTTTGAATGTATGGTAAAAACGAAATCACATCACATCAGATACACATATGGTCTTAACCAACTTACAAGAAATAATATTTGGAATTTTTAATCTTCGTTTTGTTTGGGAGATGCTGTGAATGTAGCGCCACAAACAAATTGTTTTTTTCTTCTTAGATTAGACAATTGAATAGATTGAATAAAAAACGGGTTCATCCTCTTTGACTCGTCGACCCTCTCTCAGTACATTCAACTGTATATTGAATAATGGCTGAATACGCGTTCAGACAATTCATAGAAAGGAAACTACCTTTTTTGCTGTGTTAGTTAAATATGTATGACAGGATGACGTCTTCCTTAGAAAAGAGTTAAAATATTGAAAAAATTACATCAAATTCAAACACCTCTTTTTGGCTTAAAATTATTTAACCTTACAATCACTCTATTCCACTATTGCAATAGAAAAATGACAGAGCGTCAGACTTTCCTTTTTTGACACACCTTTTGCCACTTCTACGTGCATAGACCTTGTCATATAACTCCTACAATTTCAATGACTTGTTACGTGTTATTCTTACAAAATATTCACTTGATCCGATCATACTTTCCTTAGTCTTCCTCAACCACGCCTTCCTCTCATATTTGCACTATATATTTGTTTTATTAGTCTTTCTTCATTCATTCGTTCTACATGCCCAAACCATCTCACAGGGAACACATCGACCTTCAGTTCACATTCATTCCTAATCACTATATCCTGTATTCTGTCATACATTGTCCCCCGTGTATTTTTCTAAGTGGACGCATTTATTCGACTAAGTCTTTTTCCACGTCCACATTCACTCCCATACATTTAAGTTGGTACTAAAAAGCTATTGTGGACTATCGTCTTAGCAGATTTTGGTACGGTCCGGTTAGAGTATATATGTTTTAGTGCCACATTGACTTTGTTTCATATCGCTACACATCGTTCAATATATTTCAGCGGAAAAATTCAGGATTGAGCTTCTTTATTAACGTTGTTGGTATAACTGAGCTACTTTACAGGGAAATATGAATAATATCTGTTACCGTTGATATTATTTTGACGTTTATCGGTTAATTTTTTGTTCAGTGCATTTTGGATTAATTGGATAAACCCAGTATCAAATGTAAAATAAATAAATGAAAAACCTGTTTATACATTATTGATGGGAGTTAATTAATTGTCAGTATGTATATCGAGTAATTGTGGTGAAACCATTTTCGAATACTCGATACACATTTTTTAACAAATGATTTGGAAGCCGTATTATTCTCAGAATTCTAATCCGGTTAAAAATAAATTCATTTTCCAAATTTCTAGCAAGGTTTTATAGTCGTATTTAATATTTTCTGAACTAGTGAAGTGGTTTACAACGAATACATTTTTTAACTCATACTATTTTCAATATTGACATTATTATGTAATAAGTATTCGCATAAAACAATATAGTGACTAAGTTTATAATAGACATTTTTTCTGAATTTTACAATTACTCAAGATTAAAATTATTAAGGGCTGTATTTTAATATTCAACTATTTACATTTAATAATAATTACAATGATTTCGTTTATTGAAAACAAATCAAAGCAGTATAAGAAAAAACCATCACCATAGGGTATACAGGGCTCCTATATGAATGAATCAAGGTAATCAGATGTTATCGAAATATTTTCAATAGGATTCCCTCTGACCTGGTCAAGTTACAAACTTTTTCTATATTAAATTGTTTTTCCAGTAACATAATTTGATGTAATATATAATACTGAATTTTTTTATATGGGCTATATTTCTAAATTGTTAAAATGCAATTAAAGGGAAACCTGCTGATAACAATATGGTTAATTGAATCTCTGTATGTCCAGTGTGTATTTTTGTAATATTAAAAATTTAAAAAAAACTGAGTTCATCTTGCACAACCCTCTTGATAAGATTGTTATAAATGTTTTTCAACCTACACCTTCACATTATACTTAAATGCACGAAAAACAACATGATTATAAAGTACTTGTCCAAGTAACATACCAGATAATTCATCAAAAATATAAAGAAACAAACTTGGTTTATATCCACGATTTTTTTCTATCAAAACAATACTGTTTTTTTAACAATATTTGACATAATATATTAATAATGATTACCTCTTTGCTGTACCGAAATAAGTCACAACATACAGCAAGATTCGTCTTGCGTTTTTAATATATTTTAATTTTATTTTACATTTGATTCGGGTGTAATACAATTATATCAAAT
Organism: Odontocerum albicorne; assembly: GCA_949825065.1. Lineage (NCBI taxonomy): Eukaryota > Metazoa > Arthropoda > Insecta > Trichoptera > Odontoceridae > Odontocerum > Odontocerum albicorne. The sequence goes on from OX463843.1 coordinate 16,652,888, forward strand.
TAAATGCATACTTAAAGATAAAAAAAGTTAAATCATAAGATGATCCGGAAAAAAAGTTAAATCATAAGGTGATCCGGAAAAAAGTTAAATCATAAGGTGATCCGGAAAAAAGTTAAATCATACATAAGGTGATCCGGAAAGTAGTTTTATATTTCTGAGATGGGTGTCGTTAGAAGCAAAAACTCAATGTATACTAACTTTTTTTGTAACAAATAGCGACGAAATGCGAATCGTCCACAACGATTTCAAATGAAAGAAGTCATGAGGCTTGCAAAGTGAACCACTTTTAACCACCTCGAAGGTTAGTCTTCATCCGAAAAGAGCTGTACCCACACGACCAAACAATCAATTCAGAAAAATACTGCTCGCAATTTAAGTATTGGAGTACAGCAATCGACCGGAAATACCCAGAATTAGACAATAAGACGGGTGCCACCTTTCACCAAGGCATCACCAAATCTTACGTCTCTTTGCGAATCCAGCAAAAATTGGTACATCTGGACCGAAATATTCTAACCCACCCGCCGTATTTATTAGATCTACTAACTGCGGTCCCTATATATTTCCCGGGGGAAAGTCCCGAATAATCTGAAGCAGTTCTTCGCCCAGAAAGATACGAGTTCTGGGAGGATGGAATTTTAAAGTTTCCCGAAAGATGAAAAAACTCATTACACAAAAAATAAAATTGCACTTAAGTATTTAAAAAACGTTTGAATTTCATATTTAAACATAAAATGACTTTCTGGATCACCCAACATGAGAAATGAATGCATGCTTCCATATGAAGTGGCTCAGTTATGCCTATAGAGTTAAGTAAAAAAATTCAACCCTAAATTTGTCATCGATATTTGGAAGATATTGATTTCGAAAAAATATTTCTATGATGTAATTCGCGTGCAACTGGACACGCTTTTAATTTACCAGTTCTCGTGATGTTACCTCAGTTAATCAACGCTGCTAGCCTTAAACCAAACTCTTGGCTCGCTGCAACCCATCTTATGACCTTCTGCATCTTTGAATTCAACTTTCTTTGCAGTTTCGTATGAGCTAGCTGTATATAAATCAAATGTATATATAAGGAAAGAAAATTATTCAATGATACGGACGTGTCAAGATCAAGTAAACTAAAGGGAGAAAATATATTATGCAGATGTGCCGCGATAGGAGAGAGCGCGCTCGAAACTCTCTCAACACAGCGGGATGATATGTATTTGTCCAGACGAAATATTTCTCAATGGCCGCTGACAATCCAACATATTCCGTCTCTTTTTAATGAAATCTTTCCGCGGCGCATATGATTTATATCTCGGTAGATGGCGAAGAGTTTATAGTCGGTATTTAATAAATAACCGCCTTTATGAGTTGGGACGGGGCGCGGGTCTCTTCTCCGCATCTCGCGATGAAACGGCCGCGATAGCAGAACGAATGGACGCGATCTTATGATGAATGGAACGTGTGTCCGTTGTTTGTTGTTGTAAATATTGTATTTGTTTTGTTGTTTCAGCGGAACACGTGGACTAAGAGGTGAATATTATTTTGGTTTCATTGAAGGCAAAGTAAAACATATCTTTGTAATTAAGAAGCATCTGCTTACTGTACTCATAAGAATCTTATTTTACGTATTGTACATACATACTGTCTGGTGTTCTATCCTCCGCTTATCCTGTTGAAGTAAGAAAAATGGACAGCGCGCCAGACTTGGATATCAAGAGACACATCTTTCGCTTCCTCTAGATCCATTCGCCTTTAGATACGACTACAATTTCTCTGACTTTATATTTTTCCCCTTATTTCAAAATAAATTCTCTCGATCCCACCATATCTTCCTTACTCTTCCTCTACCACTCATATTTGGATTGTGTATTTGTTTTGTTAGACTTTCTTCATTCATTCGTTCTAGTTGCCCAAACCATTTCGTGGTCTTCTTCAGCATACTTATTACATCAGCCTAACTTTACATTCATCGCCAATCACTTCATTCCGTATTCTGTCATATATTATCGTCTCAGGGATATGCCATTTACTTATAACATAATTCATCTTTACCTAGACTTCCTTCCCTTTATGCTCCTGTGCAGTCTGAATCCAAAATAAGGATGTGCAATTGAACCCAGCTGATCTTGAGAGATCTTCATTGGAACTGCACAGCGGAGATCATTTCCGAGTGTTATTACGGCGATATATTTTTTTTTAACCTGGCGAGTTTATTGCCATGTTAAAAAAATGGTAAATAAATAAAAAATAACCATCTCTTCTCAGATATTGTTTTCTCCCCACGAATAGATTCAGTTCCGATCTTAATAAACCACGAACAATTTAAGATACATATAAAATTCAAAGTATGATACAAGAAAATACCAATGTACGCAACACGGAAAGTTACAAAAATCAAATATGCTTAATATATTTCTATCAACAAAATGTGACTCAAATAGAAAATAATAAATTATCTCGCGAGACAACGAGAATACAAAATTATAGGGCAAATTAGAAAAACAAATATTTAAGGGTAATAAAACGATAAAATGGAATAACCAGTCTCCCAGTGAAAACTTGATATTAGGAAAATGCCGGAGAAGGACCCTACTGAACTCAACAAAATCTATGTAAAAAAATATCCAAAACAAACTAGACATGCAGTTAGTTACCCAATTGTTGCATTCTCACGAGTGATGAATTGCAACTTTAGTAGGCAAACTACTTTTGACAGATAAGAATTTTAAATGGTTCATATTATGCATTTTGTGGATCAATCTTTTCACGAAACCCAAACATTACTAACTTAACACTTCTTCAAACATCTCAAAACTAGAAGAATATTTAATTGAACCCTTTTTCTTTCATGTATATGTACATCCAAATATAAAAGGATGTACTAAAATCTCATTACGCATAGCTTTCATTCGAAAAGTTGGTGGTTTTATTTACGTGTTTTTTATCGTATATTTTTTCTTATCAAAACGTTTGTAAACCGGTTCTTAATTAATTCATTACTACCTGCTACACACCGATCTTAAGGCACAGTAAAATTTGTTTGTTTAATTTTGTTTACTGACATCATAACAAATGCGTCTTGTTTATTTTAAATGCCATAAAATCGCTATAAATTTTCACGCTTTGGTTATGCCATATGTAAATTCGATAAAAAGCATTACAATACAATCGTATACATTTTATCTAATATCGACTTAGGGATAGAAACTTGACCGCTACTTAATAGTACCATAGAATGGTGCATTTGGTAGAAATAAAAAAAGAAAGTCTTTCAATGCTTATTTCATGATATTGCTAGATTAATCTTAAAGCTTTATCCTTTTCTATTAGCGTTTTACACTCCCAACGAATTTTGTGTAATATAACCAATTTATTTAGGATGAATAGTATATCTTTTTATTTATTACTTTATTCCAATCGGTTGAATGAATAGTAAGAGAGCCATTTTCAAAGAGGGTTGAATATGTTGAGAATGAGAATCTTTTTTGTATCCCGACATATTGAATCTTTTTTATATATCAGTTTATCCGTTTACGGTCGATTTCGACCATTGAAAAGTTTTACAAAACACAAAATTCTGAATGTTAGCGAATACAGAATTAAATAATAAAATGCACATATGTGAACTCTAGATGAATGTGAACTAAACATATTAATTAAATTGAAGAAGGGCACTCTGACATGATTTGGAAATATAGAACGAATGAATGAAGAAAGACTGACAAAACGAATGTTTAGTGCAAATATGAGTGGAATCAAGTGAATATTATTTTGCAAAAAGGAAATGTAAAATCAGAGAAATCATAAGAACTGTAAAGAAGGTGTATGGATGTAAATGAGGTGAAAGCTGTATATCGCGATTTTAAAATTCTGGCGATCTGTACTATCTGCCTACACCGATAGGGAAACGATGTGATCGTATGCATACATGTAAATGTTTTACTAAAAGTTTGTCAAGAGGAACAAAAAAATAGTTCTAAGTACCAAAAATATAAGTGTGTTGTTTATTACAAGGGTTATTCGTATTACATTATTGAGAAAGAATTCATATATTAAAACTAATATATTTTGGATATTACCAAAAGTCTAATAGTATTTATTTTTCTCTTATGTAAACATTTATTAAAACTTAAAATATGTCATAATAATAAATGGTTTTACGACCTGAAGTCATAGGTATATTTGGTTTCCAGCATTTACTTAGCTCTCCGAATTCCACTGTTTTGGGCCTACATATAATATTGATGCACTTTTTCTTATGTAATTATACAATTATATTAAGTTACAAAATAAAACAGTAGATAAACCACATCATGTGATATATTTGCAGTAGATGTACATGTTTGCAGTATATGTATGTGGAAGGATTATACTCTACAGTCACACATGCGTCGAATATGTCTCAGAGTTGCTACTACATTCTATAATATCTCAATACACGAAAGGGAGTAATCATCATAATTAAAATCTAGGGTCTGAATTAGCACTTTTCGAGAATAATAGGACAAAGATTTTTTTCTGGGTGGCTCAGATTATAAAAATATTACTTTCAAATATTTTCCAACGGCAGATGAACCTGACGAAGCAAAAAAGAAAGAATGGAAAACAAAAGATCTAGTTTTGTAAGATATTATTTTTACTAATTTCTCCACTTTGACCCAGTGGCTGCAATTAACCCGATATATCTGTGCATTGTTTCTCATCACGGACCGATTATAGTGAACCCGTCCGAACGTGTCCATGGCACCCCCTGAGCCGAGCGGGTCCGCCGTACAGACGGGCCTAGATCTAATCTTGGGCCATTTCATTATTGAAATAATAATGAGGAAATAAATTTATTTGTACGGCCCTCGATCGAACGTGTGTCTACTGATAGTAATAATTTGTCTAACAAGTGTTTTCATATGAGTATTTGTTGTTTTAAACATTTTTTTTTGTTTGCAGGGAGGAGATGATGACGACCTATCGGTAAATATTTTTTTGAAATTCCTTATATTATAAACCTAGTTGATAGAACGACGAGATCCGTGAGACGACCTCCATGACCTAGATCGTATCACGCTTATCTTCCAATCCGGGGGTTGCGGGTTCGATTTACGTTGGAACCCAGAGATTTTTTTGAAAAAGAATTCCAGTCTGGTTTTCACTTAAGATCTCTAGCATTTTTCAAGTTGGTAGGAAGAGATTGCCACATAAGAATAAGCCTACCCGGTTGTATTGTATACAACGGAATGGTAATACAATAGTACACTTGTCTTCCAAAACAAAGGCATTGGCGTCGTTTCCTGATAAGGAACCCTCTCTGATTTTTTACAAAAGCCACCATGTTGCACTGTACGCAACGGAAGTGTAAAAAGTATAACACAACCGCCGAGTTCTACAAATAATACCACACATCAGAAACATACCATTGTACTACACAGATCTCGCGAAACATAAATGCGAGTGTTTATAGCAAAACAACGTCTCATTTGTCCTCCTCGACTCGAGGCTATATTTACCCTTTTAATGTATATATAGCTGCTTGATTTCAAAATTCATCAGAAAATCTCCAGCATGTAACTAAGTGCTGATTTACAAAAGAGATCATGCCATTTTAACTTATAAAATATCGCTAGTATTCTTGTATGACACCCAAAATAATGAAAGTCAACATTTGAATCTCTTCCATGTCCCGACCATCAATTATTGATCATGCCACGTGGTTCCGGTAGGAGGCAACAGAGACCACCCTAGCATTCGCATCAAACAGGTCCTGCCCAGAATATGTAGTCCAGGTGCTCGGATAAACTACAATAGTATTTGTTGTGAGTTATGTTATGCACATCATCCCACAATCACACTCGGTAATACTTCCGTTCAGGAAGCCCACCATGTTCTAGCACCATTAAACGGCCAACACGGTCGGTTCTAGAGTACCAACGATTAAATGTATTGTATCTCGAATAGTTGGTTCTTAAAAATCTTCTCCAATTTATCAGCTTGCCTACACTCCAAAATAGTTTTTACATTATAGAACCAGCCATTCCAAAAGGCAGGTAGATGGTGACGACTATAACGGAAATCACGAAACCAATAAAAATCAAGAAGATGCAAGCAAATTTATACCAACAAGCCTTCTACAAAAGGCGGAAAAAATCCGGATGACTGTTGATTAACAGAATCATGACATATCTACGAGAGAAAAAACTGTCAAGAAACATGCAGTATTGTTTTACTTCCAAAAACGCACGACAGTTGTCATCTTGAAGGCGAATATTATACAGGAAATCTAGTAAGATAACAGGATTCTGCTAATTTCATTTGATGAGGGTGCGTTTGAATGGTGGTCAATCATAATCGGGCAATTAAGATGCCCAAGAAATCTTCCCAAGTTGACTAAAAAGTATTTTTACAATTGAAGGTTTGTCAAAATCCAACGCACAAATGCAACAATGAGAGGACTAAAGACCCTCCGCAGGGATCATGCTTTGGTCCTGGGTAATGCCTTATACTGTATGACACCCCATTAAAAATAAGTATGCTAAAGGATTGGAAGATTTTCAAGGTAAATATTAACATGCATTACATTGCTGCAAACTTTATTCTCCGGCTCTTGACATTCGATTAAATGTGGTGACGTATTGACTTTTGCCTTGACCTTTGTGAGATGGCGACGACAACCCAACTTTCATCACGGGAGGTAAACTTCAGTATAATTTGGAGACAAAACAACAGTCGTAACAGAATGAGAGCCCGCGGCAAGTCCGAAGAGCGATAAAAAGTATTTTCATCGTTTTTTTTTTCGATGTCAAGGGCACCAAAAATTCGTTCATCCTTACAATACGGTGAATGTTAACTTTTACTGTGACGTTTAAAGGCGCTTGAGAGATGTGAAATGAAAATGCTAGAATCGTAGGTCAACCGTAATTGACTGTTGCATCTCAACAACGCTTTCTCTCACACCTCCCTCAAGACGATGCAATTTTTGACAGAAAACATAACGATCGTTCCTCACCCTCCGTACTCACCTGACCTAACCGCCTGTGACTTGGTAGTGTTCCCCAAAATGAAATTGAAGCTGAGCATATTAAGAACCTTCGAGTTTAGAGCCTCTAGAGTAGGTACGGAACTCGCGATTCCTCATTAAACATGTTGGCAACACTACCGCTCGGCGCATTTGGGGATCATTACCAGACGAACTCTTTTACCAGCCTGGCAACCTTTTTTTTGTTGTACACTTGTTTCCCGAATTAAAAAAATAAGCATTTAAGGACAATAGTTACAGTAACTCAGTATTTAATCATGAACGAACTTATAAAATGTATTATTAAAAAATGCTAATACATTTCATAAAATAATGATATTGTTTCCAAAATAACCCAAGATATAATTTCTTATGTATCCCCAACAGTTTTATCTACATATAGTATCTATCAGTTTTATTTGAAATATTTATCCTATTTATATAATGTATGAATTTGTAAGCGGTCGCAACTATTGGTTTATAATTAACTTTTATGATAATATTAGTCGCTAAGAATTAGGTGCATAATTTTTATAATACCAAATTACAAGGGTGACTCGAGAGCTCGAGAAAAATTTAATAATGAATAATGATATGCATTAAAAACCTTCGTTTGCCTTCCTCGTGATCGGAGTTATCGAGAAACACCTGGTGACTTCACTGTCGTAAACAAAACAGCGCCTTTCAACATTTGTTATTAGATTTTTTTATTATTTTTTGTTAATTTACTTACACTAAAGTTGTAATATATTGGGTTGTCTGGGAAGTAATTTCTTATTTTAAAGTCAAATTCGAACACAACAGTTATACATTCTCGTGGACGATGGGTTTCCATAACTTTTTAGTATCAAAGAAATCTCTCGAGTCCGAGAATACTGTTTTTTTTTTTATCAAAACCTTGATTACATCATCAGTGGTAATCGGCCGTCCAGTGTGCACACTATATTTGAATGTTGTATCATCATGGATTTTTTAAATCACTTTTGACATGCACAATCACTTACTGAATCGTCGTTTTACACTGTACATGTATATTTTTGCTTTTGTTACATTTTTTCCTTTGTAATTGTAAAAATGCACAAAGCATTGAAAAAATAACTTATTCTATTCCATCGTCAAAATAGCACCCAAAAAAATAGTCGAGCACTTGGGGTAAATATGTTAATGGCCGAAATACGGGCTAAACTATTAACTTTCATAATAATACACATTCAGCACGATTGGAATGAAGTTAGTAATGAAAATATCCTGACGATATTTTTCCGAGAAATACTAAACCATTTTTCGGGCATCATTATTTTAATATTTTAATGGTTTCATTAGAAAACCAGTTAAATAATAAATTATGAATGAATAGTTTTACACACAAAAATCTAACTTAAAAATCGACCTCCATGGCCTATATGGTTAAGACACCTGTCTAATCAATCTCGGGTTCGCGGGTTTGATTCTCCTTATATTCCAAGGGTTTCTATCTGGTTTCCGCTTTCGATTCAAGATTCGAACATTAATTACAAGTTTACATTGAAAAATTGTCTTCTACGGGAACAAACGAACATGATACGGGAAATGGGACTTGGTATATATTATTGTTACAATTTATACTCATCAATTTTCTTACGCAATGAAGCCTTTGTCTTGTGTCAAATTTGCATTAATTTAAAAGCTGTAGAAATCGGAGAGAATATTTTCTAATTTGCGATATGTTATATTTTATCCAAGAGTTAAAATATAGTTTTATAGATTATAACTCAAGAGATAGTCTTAAGAATATATAAAATGTATAACAAATATTGTGCTAAGAAATCCACCACGAAATACGAAAAAAAATGATTATATATTAAAATTCAAGATATTCTTAATAAGATGTCGAATATAACACAAATGTGGTGCTAAAAGATCCTTCTCGAAATACGAAAAAATATATTTTTGTATGATATAAATTATAGCTCAAAAGATATTCGTATAAATATGTCAAATGTAAACCAAATATTGTACGAGGTCTTGAAATATAGAAAATATGTGTTTATACATTTTTATATATAATATACTCGTATAACCCAAGAGATTCGTAATAATACGTCAAAAGTTAAATATGATTATGAGATCCGTCTAGAAAAACGAGAAAAATGTAACAACTGGATGTATTGTACTACATTTTCGTTTTATAAAGTACAACCTGACGGTTTATTATCATACGGCAATCTCTTTCTACCAACCAGAAATATGTTATATGTTATAGACCTTTAGTGAAAACCTGACTTGAACCTTTTTTATAAACATTGGGTACTAACGCGAATCGGGCCAGCAATCTCCAAGTTGGAAGACTGGCGTCTTACCAACTAGGCCATGGCGGTCGTCGGATTGGTGTTAAATTATTATAAAAAAACACGTGTTAAAATTAAATTTAGATGTATTTAAATGAAATGAACTTGACATATCAAATTAAGGAACAATAGTTTGAATACATGATATTAGGAAGTCGCATCTGAAACAGGCAGACATACAGGTATAGGTGTTTCATTGCGAGAGCTACCTCAAAACAAACAATCAGAAGAAGGGCGTTGATCTACCAGCTTGTATTTTATTAATATTTAAATTTTGACAACCGCTCGAATCTTTATTTGTATTGGGTCCGCATTCTTCGGAGAATAACCTTTTTTAAATATGTTTTAATTATGCAAATGGGAAGGCAAGACCAAATTTACCAATTTCCATGATTAAAGATGATTATCTTTGGAGGGGTGGAGGAAATGTATATTTTCTTATTTGATCTGCAATTATAAACCTGTCAACCCACTACCGTATCATATTTTATTTACCACCGTTTGACCTATCCTACGCATATTTATTTATTTATTTATAATACTCTTTTTAAATTAAATGTGACTCAAGATGCATATGTTAACGTGTATTATTTTATTCATTTCTTCGGACATGTTGACGAGCTATTTCATAACACATAAATATTCAAATATTTTACAACACATGTAAACTCTTCCATTCAGTTGTCATGCTTGGTTACAAACCTTCTCGAGATATGAACTTGACATCAATTATTGACTTATCATTGCGCTTGGACATATTATTCAGAAAAAGAGGTTTTTAAAACCTCTTTTTCTGAATAATATGATACGTATTAAGAAAAAAATAAAATAACACGTATTAAGAAAAAAACTCAAGAATTACTATATTAATTTTGCGTGTTAAATATAATCTTCACTGCCCATATATTCCGATCTCACACTTCAACCCTATCCCGATGCATTAACTCAAAATGATAAAAACTATTCTTTTTTTTTGTTTTGATTTTTATATATTTATATCGATAGTTTGCAAAAATGGTTGTGCGGAAATCCATTCTCTTGATATGGGATCTTGGCGTCGAGTGCCGTGAACTACCAGGACAGAAGTCTCCATGTTCCAGGAGTTAAATGTGACGGTACAACTATCCTCAATATACTTCCAGAGTATTCTGCGGCTTTTCGGAAACGTTTACAGACGTGAGCCGGATAACCTGGAGAATTTGATGGTTATAGGAAGTATACTAGGAAGAAGACACAGAGCTCCAGCCAGATGAAGTGATCAGGGGAAGGAATTCACTGGAAGGAGCTTGTACACTGCCATGCAAACGACAAGTGACCGAAAGGAGTGATGTCGCAATCTGCACCACAAATTGATTATAGCTCTCGACCCACTTTCGTTGTATACAGTACAACCTAGCGGGGCTATTGTCATCAACCAACCACAAATATATTAAAGAAGACAAGTTAAAACCAGATAAAATATTTCAAAAAAATGGGTTCTAACCCGGACCCGCAATCTCCAAGTTAAATGTCAGGCGTCTTTCCAACTAAGCCACCAGGGTCATCATATTATAATTATATCCATTATTCCTTTCGACCCGGAAAATTGACTATGACCATTAGGTATCACCAATGGTTACTTAGCTTCGAAAAATAAATTCAGTTTCTTTTTTTACTTAGACCAGGAGTGTCAGCTTACGCGTGGAAACTGAGATATAATGAATAAATCTGCAAGCTCGCAAGTCATACACTTACCAAACGTGATACAATCTCACGTAGACCGACCTCCTGAAGATAGAGCACTAAAAACATTTTGGATACAAATGAGTATGAGAAACGGCCACTAGGTAGACCGAAATAACTGACAATAAATAATAGACAATAGTACCTTAGAATACAGCGTCGTAGACTGGAAGGATCAAGAACGTAATCAAATAGTCTATCGGAATATCGTATGGAAGGTTCAATTTCTATAAGATCTTTGCGCCAACCGAAAGTGAAAAAGTATTTTTATTATATACTAGCTGTACCCGGCCACGCGTTGCTGTGGTTCAGTAGAGAAAGAGAGAGAGGTAAAAGAGAAAGCACACGTTTCTAATATGTTTAATTTCACAATGTTTGTGGGTATACAATATTTTTGATGTCTTTCAGCCACTCTCAGCCTGTTGCGTTCATTCTATTGAAAACGAAGCAAATCTGAAGCTGCAAAACGCGATCGCCGTGCTCGCAACCGTGCATCCTCAAGTCTGGCTGCACGTCGCCCTGCTGCTTCCTCGGCACGTATTTGAGCCATTCTTTGTCTGTTTCGCTCGTTCGCTGATGCCCGTTCTACCTCAGTTTGATTTGCAATTACTCTTTCCACTGCTTCCGCTCCGCGAGTATGACAAACTAAGTTTAATCTTCAGCGAGGCATTATTTTTATGAACTAACGCAGATCGATTGCACTAAAAAAGAAGAAAGAAAATTATAGCAAAAACATATAAACTTGCGAAACAATGGAAAAAACACGAACTAAAAAACAAAGAAAAAACAAAAAAAATAACGTGTCGTCACAAAGTAGAGTATTTCAGGCAAGCATTTATTTTATCCGCCGGTGTCGATCGAGGAATTACAGGTAATGTTGGCCTGAAATCTCCTGCAAGCAATATTAATGCGTTCCCAAATGGACTGATGTTTCCACGCAAATCTTGCAATGATCTATCAAGAGCCTCGAGCGATTTTTTGTGTGCCATTGTGCATTCATCCCCAAACAATAAGTTTGCATTTCTGAAATACTTTTCCCATGCCGGATTCTTTGTAAATGTTGGACGTGGGATTTTCAATAATTCGCATGTTCAATGGCAATTTCAAAGCGGAATGCGCAGTTCTTCCACCTGGTAGCAATAACGCAGCTATTCCAGACGACGCAAGAGCTAAGGCTATGTCATTTTGGGATCGAATTGCTGCCAGAATTAATCTAATTAGGAACGTTTTACCAGTTCCTCCTGGCGCATCTAAGGAGAAGATTTCTCCAACCCCGTTATTGACAGTTTGCATTATTTGATCGTAAATGCCTTTTTGCTCAAGCGTTAGCTTAGGAATATTTGATTGCACATACGACAAAAGATCACCCGTGCTGTAATTTGGTTCACGACGCAATTCTATATCGAACGAAGCAGCAGCAGATCGATTCGGTGATGGCATTCCCAATTGATTGAGAACTTTGTTCGCGATTTCTAAGCACAAATCTTCAATCATTATCCATGCTTCGTTGTAGATTTCTGCTGAGAAATCCATGTTCATATTTGAATTTTCCTCGCGTATTCGACGGAAAATATCTTCAGCTATGTGCGATTTATATTTCTCCCAAAACTCTGTTGGACACGAAGGAGAGCAGGCGGTCAATATGATTGCAAACAATGCACGAATTTGATTTAAAAAAAACGAAATGAAAGAATCGAAAACATTGAAAATGCTAAGTTACATAACCTGTAAATGAGCAATGTTTAGTATTGCGTGATCAATCGACACAGATAAATTCCAATGCATTTCACGATATAATTTGAATTCAAATGAAAATCAATCGACACTTCTCAATCGCACTTAAAAATAAGAAAAACAGTTAAAAAAACTAAATTTAAGAATCGGAGACATTGAAAATGGTAAATGACAACCTCTCAATGAGAAATGTTTAGTTTGAGTGTGTTGCCGTTACGTTCAACAGAGGGCGCTCCCATTATGACGTCTGTTTTATATATTTTTTTTATATACAACTGTATATAAAAAAGTATATATAAACATGTGCGTATTCGAATGCAACCTTTTGTCAAAATTTCAAAGCAATCGGCGAAAAACTTTCGGAGATTTGAGATTTGTAACATACGAACATTTACATTTTTATTTATATAGATATGTTATGTGTATGTCGTTGAAAGCTTGAGTTCTTCAAGATCAATATGGCCATCCATGTTAGGATAGTATAAAGTGATTTGAGCGAACGTATTATTTCGATACATTATTTAGAGTAGCTTTTGTAAGGAATAAAATTTTCCCGATTGTCTGACTGATGACAGTAGTCGGAATGATAAAGTAACTCATAATTTTGTTTGAAATAAACTTTTTCCCGAGTGTCGGAATGATGACCGTAAAGAAGCCTTCAGAAGTTCTTTATATGTCAAAGATTCATTTTCTTCTTTCGTACGAGTCCCTCATGTATGTGCAGTTAGGCTCATTATTAATCTACCACATCAAGAAGATGTGACTCGTTAGATAGGGCGTCGTTTACAATGTGGTCAGTAATTTGCACCTTGCTGCATATACAGAGGGGATAGTCGATCAGTCCCCATCTATGGAATCATGTCCTTATCTTCAGAGATGCCAGATTGTAACGGATCCACCCGTTGAATAATTTTGGTTTCAAAACAGTACTCAAATAACTTACTTTAATTTAATGTAATATTAAATTGTATTTGATAGCACTTGAAATAAAAATATGTACATTATTCGAATATTTTAAAAAATAACGATATTTTTTCAATCACAGTTGTTACTAAATCAATCCATACTCAAGGGAAAATATTAAATATCATATGTTCACGAAACTTGTACTCCTTTTCAATCCTAGAAATTTGCGGAAATATAATATATTAAAAAATACTTTGTGTAATCAAATGAAGGGAATTAATTTAATCTATTCAAATAAACAGTTGTGAGGCGTTTAATTCAATAAGATTTGAAAATAAAAGACAAAGAAATATATTAAATAACACAAGAAAAATTTATAAAAATTGAACGATAAATCTATCGATACACTTTCAGAAATACTCAGTCAAGAAAAATCGCCTTCAAAACCATTTTATATGAATTCAAGAAGAGTTTAAATGGGCCTATCAAGTGTCCGTGCTTGTGTCATTTGCATTGCGCTCGTAACCATTGACAAATTGTTAAAATTGGAGGTAGCTTGACGACTTGAATCGAGTACTTGATGTAATCTCATGGACTTGGAGAGAGTTCAAAAAAAGATATGTTGAAAAAACTGAGGGCAATCATGCGAAGAATTGTCAATTTTGAACAGTACCAATAAGAATCAGGTGGTAAGACACTTGTCTGCCGATCCGGAGGTTGCGGGTTCGATCCCCGCTGGAACCCAGATTTTATTAAATAGGATTCCAGTCTGGTTAACACTTAGGACCTATAAACACATCTTTCTGGCTGGTTGGAAGAGATTGCCACATGGCAATAAGCTCGCCAGGTTAAAAAAAAAAAGTCCAATAATTTTGTTCTCTCAGATAGTAGTTCGAATAATGTATGTAACTAAATGTTTATACATTATTTGCACTATAAATTATGGAAAAATAGAGATAGCCTGCCTATACTGTTCCCACCGCATATCATCTCAAGAGCGCTTTCTAACTATCTCCATCTACTTAAGGAAATAAAAGTTTTGAAACTCCAATGTCGTAAACAAGAGCGCTATATGGATTCTTAATTTCAAATGTAAAATAGTCTGAATAAAACCAGTCCTGAAATGAATCTGTCAGGAATCAAACCTGGGACGCCCGCTTGCTTAGCTTTGATGCTAAATGTTGTGCCACGGCCGTCGACAAATTTTCCACAATGAATTATTATATACATATATTGATGGGAAATGCACCATTCTCTTTCGGTAATTTAAATTTAATGCTGGAAACACAAGTGTTCTTCCGTAATCCATCCAGTATCTACCACGAATGTCAGAAGTTTTATTGTTCTTTCAACACTCATATTTAAGATTCTTCTTCAGCGTTACTTAAGTCAAGATGAATTTTACTTAAACTATATATTTAACCTTTTTTAGTACAATCAAGGCTGTCACGAATGGATAATGAGAGCTGCTACACACAACTATGCGGAACTTTCCAAATTGCTGAACGAAGATCCCCAATTAGTGCAAACCAGGGTAAGCCTTTTTTATATCTGGACTTATATTACTATTATTAGTGTAGACATGTTTTTAATATATTTATTTTAATGTAGATATGTTCTTAATACCATGTTGCAAATTATAATACGTTACTCACCACTCCTCGTAAATGAACCCAAGCAAAACGGTTGTTTCTAATCACTTAGTTGCCGAATGCTACAAAACACTTGTTTATTTTAGAGCAACCGGCAAATATCAAACAAAAACTGGAGTGTTGAGAAAATAATATGAAAAGTTTTCGTATCGTCAACAATCGTTGTGTAAATATTTAAACCTTTGAAAACATATTTGTATTTCTTAAATATATGAACATAATTATACAAGAAAGACTCAACTCACAAACATTTAGTTTATTTGAAACATCCAAAAAACGTAGGTTAATATCCATGAGCAAAAATAACAAGCTCATTAGATGGATATTTTATACATAAATTACGTGTTCGAGATTTTTTTGTTCCATACAGAGCGGCGAGATATTTCCTCAATTACATAAAAACAGGTAAAATGTGGGTTGAGTCATTTTTGCATACTTACGTCCATACCTCATTAGCTTCTGAAGGTAGTTGACTTAACACTGAAATCGTGTGATATTGATCGATCCTCATTGTTATTATGATTAGAATAATGGTACGTTTATTTTGTGGATGAAACATTTTTTGCTAGAATCTGATCAGATCATAGCGTAACTTTGAAGTGACATTATTTCTTTCAAGGAATATATGTACGAGTATATGGTATTATATTATATTCCCGTTACATTGGTGATAATATATACGAGTAAGTTAATCAAATATATTCTTATTTGATAAATTTTCTATTATTATATTCTCTCTTTCTCCTATTTTATTTCAAATTTAGCAATCTTATGATCTGTAAATGATAATTTAAAGAAATTTTCAATAACAAAAACCGTTTCATTACGTCGTCCATTTAAAAAATCAATTTGTTATGTGTATTCGCTGTTACTCACTTTTAACAATCTCACATTTGAATTGAATTCACAACAATAAACTACACTACACTCTAGTGTTTTGAATGACAGCAATGCCATGAAACATCTCGTTTAGACGTAATATTCAAGTATTTTTTATTATGTAATATTCAAGTATCAAACGTTTCAGCTTTAACCTTGTGGAACCCTATATTACAATTTTTAACAATAAGCGACATTATCATTTCACTAATTATATTAATTCTCGCTACACATGCTTCTTCCTCTCACTAAGATCTCTTCAGTCTCGTCCCGTCTGAAGAAACACGTGTAGAAGAAAGGAGGTAGAAACACGTGTAGATGGGATCGATGTTGTTCTTGGAGTAACAAAGTAATTTATTTTAAATTTTTCTAATATTAAAGTATTTATTTTACCTTTAAATGCTGAATTTAAAAAATGTATTCGCATTTTTAACAACATTTTATATTCCTATCAGAAAGTTGTCAATTAATATTTGCCTGATCAAATGATCTGGCTCCTAAGGTGTAAGACTTCTTTATATTGTTATACAATATACCTTTGCTCGTCAGAACTAAAACGCCAAGGAAACGTATTAGAATACCTCATTATCAATTGTATTCGCATTTTTAACAACATTTTATATTCCTATCAAAAAATTGTCAATTAATATTTGCCTGATCAAATGATCTGGCTCCTAAGGTGTAAGACTTCTTTATATTGTTATACAATATACATTTGCTCGTCAGAACTAAAACGCCAAGGAAACGTATTAGAATACCTCATTATCAATTCAATTTCTTATGAGAATACATTTTAAAATGGCATTCGAAAAAATCTTTTTAATTTTCTTCGAGTAGACTCTTATTTATTTTGCTAGCGTCTTGAACTTTTGCAAATACTGCAGTATTGTAACTTTATATCTAGAAATCGCATTTTTACATATTTAATTGAGGGTTTTCACATCAATGTTCTGTCTTCAAAAGCTCATATATTTGAAACTGCTGAAACAATTTGAAATTAATATTAATACAGAATAAGAAATATAATAACTACACATTTGTTATATTACGAATTGCTATTTAAAAACTATCAGCTCTAATTTACTATCAGATTTTTTTAAATTAAAATTTTGCCTTTAGCATGGTTTTATTGGCGATCTCTCTTCATTTGATATGCTATATAATTGCAAAGGCAATTGGACAGAATAAAAACATGTTTCCCAGAAAACAGTGAAAAATTCCAAAAGAAAGTATTCCGTTTATCTATAAAAATCGTTACAGTTTTCATAAAATTATATTTTATCAATAGTTTTATTTAAAATGAGCAAATATTGATAAAAAGTATTAAAGAAAAAAAAACACAACACATGTTAATAATTCATCAAAGTACTAACCCTCGTCACGAGCATGCGTTAAAATATAACACATTCATTTTGGAGGTTATTTTTTTCAATATATTTTGTGTCATAATATATCAGATCAATTTTTGGTTATATCGATCTTATCTTGTTTTGACTGACAGGGGTTTGTTATAATTATGACGTGCGATTGGAGAGCTAACTCGGAAACGTTATTCAATAAAAAATTAAGTTCCCCCGTCTACAGGGTCGGGAGATCGTATTAAGTGGCAGGTCCGTGTGTAGTTTACGAGATGGAAAGTGAAATACAAAATATGGATAGATAAATTAGATTTATGATTTTTTACTAGTTTTGTATATATTATGACGTGATTTTCGCGTGCATATGAATAAAATGTATTTGTGCAAAATATGTTTAATTGAGCAATGGAAAATTAATGTAATGTTGAATAAAATATAACGACCACTTCGTCACGAATTCCGGCTAGTTAATTATCTTTCTATAAAATGGAGGGTTTTTAAACGGATATGTACGTGCTATATTTATATCCTTTGTTGAGCATTTAATGCAAATTTAAAAAAGGACCAAGCTGATTTAAAGTATCTAATGAATTCTTATAAATACATAAATATTTATCCAGTAAATTGTTAATTTAATAATTAAATGTAATCTTTAAAAAAACATTCCTTACAATCTAGAACTTGCTACATTTATCATACATTTAACCAAGTATGTTGAATATAGGTTTTGTACACATACTTTGAAGTTAATTTGCAGGAAATGTGTTTTGTTTTAATTTAGCTTCTATACATAATAAGTTAATTTAAATTTTCACATCAGCATGACGATTTGGAACCGTTTTTTCTCTTTTAATGGCCCTGTTGGAAATAGAAATTTCATTAAATTTTAGTTTTTCTCTATCAGCGTGACCCGAAAGCATGTATTGTAATCTCTTGATGAGTAACTGGGAGCCGGGGATTATCGCGCACATTTACTCCATCAAGCTTTTAAATAATACGGTTTCATTTCCTTTTAAAATTCCAACTCATAAACATGAATAAACCCAAACGAATAAGGTGCTTGGAAATCCGTTTGTATTGACATGTATGATTCCGTAATATGTTTCTCGGACTTAAACATTTTTGAACTTATTTTAAAAATAAATGCTAAATTCAAAAGTGTGCTAATGAAATCAATTTGAATATTTTAATACTTCTAGTATTATTTTTTTTAAATCTCATTTGTGGTGGACCAGGGTCTACCGAGTGCCGGTCCTGTTTAGAAGCTTATTTTTTCTATTGAAAGGCACCAAATTTTGTAATGCTCGTTTTATGTGAACATAACAGGATGGTGAGCCCAATTTCGCCTAATTTTGACGTATCATAAAGTATTTTCTTTCATACCCAAATGTGTACATTTATAAATAATCGGATACGCCACTGATTTTATTTTTGTATGAATACGTTCATTTTCACAAAAAAAAAAGGATCGGATATATGGCTAGAAATTACCAAAAAACCCATTCGAGAATCGTTTTTTAAATAATCATAAATTCAAAAAAAAATAAAATAGACGTAGAAACAAATATTCATTCGTGTCTAAATTAAGATAAAATAGTTAAATTATCTTTCAATTTAAAAACTGTTACGGAAATAATTGAAATTAAACGTAATTCAATAAAAGTTACTTTTTATTAACTATTACTATTTTTTGAATATATATTGTTCATAAACTGATTTATATTGCCGTAACCACAATATGCGTTTAATTTTATTTGCATTACTTTTGTCAGGTCGTTTTTTTAACTAGTAACAACAGGGGCCACGAAATCGTAGAATTATAGCATTAATAAAATATGCATTAATTTCATTTTGAATGAAACAAGAAAAAATAAATTATATTTACTAACTTTACATTTTAAACTCTTTACGAAGGAAGAAAATACTTCCATTATTCCAATACACTTACTCGTCATTTAAAAATTTATTATAACTAAATTTTACCAAGTATTTGATGAATAAAGCTGAAATGTTTTTTTTTTCAATTTTACAATAGATCTCCATTGCCTAGTTAGTAGAACGCTTGACCCTAACTCAGAGTTTCCGGGTTCGATACCTATTGTAATCCAAACAATAAGAAAGTGTCCCAGTCTTATTTTTCTCGTTAGGGCTTATAACGTCTTTCTGGCTGATGAAAGAAGCCATCATGATCACACTAAGTTGTACTGTATTCAACGGAAATCTAATTAATACACGCAATATGAAATTTGTAAATCATTTCTGTAAAGCAAAAAAAAACTTTTTGTTTTTTTTTGTGGAACATGTAATGAAATAGCACCTTTCACACAGGGCATCGCATCACATTTATAAAATAAGATAAAAAAGAAGTCACATTCTAATAAATTCAACAACCGTTCTTCTTATTCCACTTTGCACTCAATATAATATGATTAATGTGTTTCTAATCTTCAAAAATATTTGCAAATGGCGCATGTCAACTTTAAAAATGCGATTGTTTTTTTTTGCGAAATATGAAATATTAGTGCTTTTTCGGTTTCATTACAAACTGTCATGTTTTTTAGGTAAACAATTACTGGAAGTTCATCGTGAGTGAAGACAGATGACGAGACAAGCTCGTTAGATACCCTATTTTTCTGGTCTGACCCAGTCTTAAATATCTACGCATATTGACTATTTGCAATGTGTCTATGGTCTGAGTCCTACTCACTACGTGATTCTGAAGACCGTAAACTCCTGCAGAAATTTTGACTTCAGTAAGACACCTCTCTGAAACACGAGGTTTTAATTTCATGCCACAACCAGCCCACACATTTTATCGAGTCGGTACCAATAGTGACAAACTTAGTGATGGAATAACTACAAGATCATGGATGTTTTTTTTTTCAAAAATTCAAATAAACTTTTTTAATAACTTTATTTGAGAGCACTAATTATAAACATCTTATTAATTAATATTTCTTACAATAGAGCAGAGATGAGCATTTTGAGGTGATGATGAATGTCATTCGTGGAGAAAGTACAAAACGAATATACTAGAGGAAGCCTCAAAATGACATATATAAATTACGAACACACAGCTACCATATTGCGGCCATATGGACATATCCCTCGAAGACTCGAGAAGTATGTTGACCGATTGTTGCTTAGGCCGGAGGTTGACGATAGAAAACGTGGAGGTCGCCCAAAAAATATAAATGGGTGGTGTGGAAGGGGGCACTTGAGCGCTGGGATTAACAAGGGATCTTGTCCACATCTGGCAACTCTGAGAATACAAGACTCGAAAACCGACCGCACTTAGTAGAATGGAGCTAAGAGAAAGAAGAATAATAAAGAATGTTTGGAAAAAAATAATACACAAGTGTGCAATTAATCCCATCTTTAAAAAAAACTGTATCTAGCTTTGTACGATTATATTCAATATTTTGGAAATTAACATTTTAAAAAAGTTAATTAAACTTTATAGATTTTCTTTCAAAATATTATCAAAATATTTTTTCACTGTGTTTTGTACTTTTATACAAAATAATGTTTAAATTATTAGGGAATTAAATTGAATGAGGTTAAATGAAACTGAAGTGTATTTGCCATTTAACAACGTCCTAGAACAAAAAAAATTTATATAAATTGGTTATCCTTAGTTGATTTCGTTTTATTAAAAAAATATATACTGTAAGTAAATTATGTACGAAAGATTGAATAATATATACTCTATTTTAATATAACAACCTTGGATTTTATTCACTTAATCTATTATATAATACGAGTACAATAATGAAAAATTCCTACCCCATCATATGACATAACTTGCCTATAAGTGTTATCTAACTTGCTTTATTCCTGAGATAATTTAATTCGAAAAATTCCAAATTGGATTAATATTCGCCTTTGTTCTAAGTATTAATTAACATAAAAAAGATTTGCTTGAAAATTGGACGTTGATTTAAACTACAAGTGTGATAAATCTGAATAATACTTCACAACATATCCGGATTGGTGACGCAGACATCGTTATATTTGCGTTGTATAGAGCGCAAGCTGGCGGTTTTATTGCTGTATACAAATCTCTTCAGAACAATAAAAAATATTTCAATACTGAGCAAAGAATAACAAACGGGAACTCTTTTTTTTAAATGGGTATCAGCGGGTATCGAACCCGCAACCTCCTGATCGAAAGGCTTAACAACTAGACTACGGAAGTCGTCACTGTCGCCAGGAAACAACATTCTACATAATATAGTCATAATCCCCATTAATCGAGCCTTAGAATTTAGAATCCTCTGGAGTCACTGTCCGTCGTAATACGTGTTGGCAATACTAGCCGCACAATGCTTTAAAACAAATTATAACAACGAGGCAAACCTATTATATAAACTCTGAACCTGATTGGAACCCTTTTTTGTGTACCATTAGAATCAATCTCAAATACCATGGGTGTAAGACAAGTATCTTATGAATGCTGCCGATAAATATTCGTGTATTAAGACAAAAAAAAAAGAACTTAAAATCTGCAGTTTTATGAGTGAAATTTTCACAAAAACAATATAAAAACGTTATCATCTGTAGGTGAAAAGTTACGTCTTAACCAAAAATGAATATTAAATGTATCATAATAAAAACTTTATACTTGTTGCCTTGCTTTTAGTCTAACATTTTCATAGATGTTTCGGAGCTAATTAATATACCTACTTATTTTTTTTTTCAATTTTATCCTATACTTGCCATCACACAACCCAGGGATGTCATGAAACGTCTTTCGAAGCCGTGGCTGACCTTGCTCTGAAATGATGTATGCCTGTTGTAATTTTTTAGTTTAAGGGCGTTGGGGAATTAATCAAACGGCCCCGATGTCTGAGAGGAACTCTCATCCTAGAGTCTTATTTGCGAATATCTGACTCGAGCAGACTACAGAAAAGGCTATCAAAATATACAGGTCGATTCCTCCTTTCCCTGCGATCCCGCTTGAAAATTCGTATTCGAGTTTTATGTGTAATAAAAAATGTTTTATTTAAAGTTGATCTATATACATACATATCATAACGTCGATTTCCTGTAAGGGTAAGCAAAGAAGACATAGCGCCAGATTTTCGATCTCAACACATATATTACACACTATATTATGAATAAAAATTAAACAAGCGAAACTTAGTTACGCCCAAAAAAATTATGAAATAAAAATAAAGGCGGCAAAAATGAAAGCATTGCGTAGAATATGTAAAAATAATCATGTTTTACAGAATAAGGATTGAGTACATTAGGAAAGAGAATACAGTACTTAATATGAAAAAGGGGCATTGAGTTAGTTTGATCAGGTGATTATAAAAGATTTATAAAAAAATGTCTATACAAGTAGTACAGAAGGTACGGATGTTCTAGACCTAGACCTAAAGAAACTTGGCAAGACCAAATGAATCAAACTCTGAAAGAGAATAGAGTGAAAAGGCTTTATAATATAAATGTTTGCATAACGAGATGTATGGTTCTGCATGGTATATAGCAGGGGTGGGCAACTCTTTTGGTTGTCGGGCCACAAAAAAAAAGCACAAAATTAAATAGTTTTTTTTATTAGGAAGGGAAATGGCATAGCTGTGGTCCATGTTCACTGGTGCGGTAAGTCCTGCACGACTCCCCCCCCCCCCACACACATTTTGCAAGTAAAAAATTGTATCAATGCAAAATTAAATAAATTCACATTATCAGGATCAAACTTAGAAATTGGTGCCTCACTATTATTTATACATTTTTCTTGACATTTCGGTTTATTTACAAATCAGCGATTTTTTTAAAATCATATTTTAGACTCCGCGGGCCGGATAAAACTTCACTGCGGGCCGGCCGGATCCAGCCCGCGGTCCGCCATTTGCCCAGACCTGGTATATAGACTATGGATGTACAAGTATGTATGGAAACATGCGTGTCAGAATAGAATGAAGTGGATATATATTATCTCTGCCTACTCCAATAGTGATATGGGGTGATGATGAAAATTAAACGAAAACATTTTTACCTTGTGGAATAGAAGATTTTTAATACCGATTATGTATTATACTTTATTTTGTTCAATGGGTGATTTTGTTTTCGAAAATATTGTTCGTTAAGGCTAAAAGGAAAATGCGGATTGTAAAATGAGGTTCTGTTAAATATGAAGAAAGAAAGGGTGAAATATATATTTGTATATTATAGAAAGCCTAAGTTTTGAAAGAAAAAGTCATTCGAATATGAACGATGACGTGGCACAAGCGAAACATCAAAATATGACGGAATGGTGTTCTCTCCTCTATTCCTATCTAGACTTGACAGTGATGATTATAAAGAAAGTGTTTATTGTATTTAAAATACAAAATTAATTATCTTCTATTCGTGGTCATTTTTTTTTGTGTTTTTAGCCAATAAAGATATATAAATATGAACATTTATTAAATAATATTTCGTTTCCTAAATTCTCTGAAACGTGTCATTTTTTTATTTAAAAATTCATGACACTTTCTCAACCTATGCAGAAGACTGAAAAAATTCAAGACAGGAAGTGTTGCCGAGGCAATAAATCATCGGTTGTGTCTGGGGCTGTGCGGGGCGCGGGGGGCATGGACTCACCTCTGTCTAATTGGGGACCCGCCTGACCCGAGGGTCAAGCCGGCGCCAAAACCAAAAAACCCCAAACAAACCCCTCCATCACACTCCATATCCTTGGTGGTAGTGTGGCAAACCCAAAATACGCGTGACTGTTTTTCGAAGGCTTTTAAAACTCTAGTGCAAATCCAAATTAAACCTTCACTCATGTGTATCAGCGATTTTGTATTAAACTCCTGTTGTATACAGTACAGCTAAGCAGTCTTATTGCCGTTTAAAAAAATCTTGCATAAAACTAGAAAATCGTAAAAAAATCTTATTGTAATTTCCGGACTAGGACTTTGTGCTAGGTATCGAACTTAATCCCCAGGTGAAGACAAACGTACGAGTACTAGCTAGAATAATATTTAATGTTCCTTTATTTCCCTTCCCACTATTTTTAAAATTGTTTTAGATTGGTGATTTTTTTTAAATTATGGATTAAAAAAGTGTAATTTATCCAAGATCAGCTGGTTGGTTAGAAGAATTGCTATATAACAGAAGCTCGCCAGATGTACGATGCAGACAAAAGAATGTGAAATAAAAAATAATCATTTTTATCGGTTATAAAAAAATATATACTGGAAATTATTTGAGGTCTAACTATAATATTTATAATCAATGTACACATACGAGTATGTGTATAAAGAACATTTTAATTTTCATATGAACATTTTAATTTTCATATGAACAGAAAAATAATGATTTATTTTACTCACAGTTAGTAATTCTTTATCATAATTTTTATCAGGTGGGAGCACATTTCCATAAAGCATTTTTTTGTGTTGCCAACTTGAAAATGTGGTATGCTGAGTTCGGCCAATTACCAAGTATCAACTGCGCTGTTCAGGCAAATAGGGGCGTTTATTTCGATCTGGTTGAGTGTTTAATAGACCAGACCTCCTCTAAAGTACTAGTAGGCTGAAGACGTGGAAACCGAATAGACTTCTTATTTTGTCATTGTTTGAGAGATACCTTTAAGAAACGAAAATCCCTTAAGGCCACGAATGAAAAAAAAAAGTTATGTACGAGTACATGAAGGATTGAAAAAATATTGAAAATCCTTGCACAAAACTGACAAAACCATGATCAGTTTTTTTTAATATATAGTACATACATATATACCATAACGCCATTTCCCTGTTGGGGTAGGCAAAGAGGACACAGCGCCTTCCATATCTAAAATAAAATGACCTCTTCCACATTCATACACATACAGTTCATACAATATCCCTTACTTCTTTCAAAATATTCACTTGATCCAACCTTACTTACCTCGGTGGTCTCTGCCAAGCCTTAACTCACATTTGCAATATAAATTTGTTTTATTAGCCTTTCTTCATTCATTCTTTCCACTTGCCCAAAACAGTTCAGAATGCTCTTCTTCATGTTACTTAGCACATCAATCTTGAGTTGACATCCATTGCGTATTCTATCATACACTGTCACCACATGTATTCTTCTAAGTGCACGCATTTATTCGTTTTTTTTCGTATATTTCCACGTTCACGTTTCACTTCTATACACCAAATATATATTTTGTTAATAATTATCTTTCTTTTTTTTTTCTCAATATCCCTCTTGTTTATGATATTTCGAAACATCACAAACGGCGTGTTACACAAGAGGTATTAATTACACGGTATAAAAAACTATTCAAATTTATGATTTAATAGTACATAGTTCAAAACAAATATAATTGGCATATTTATCCATAACAAGTGGAACGATCCCCGTTACTTAGTTGCTAAGAGGCTTATCTTCTAGCCCGAGGGTTGCGATTCGATTTCTGTTGTTAACCAGATTTAAAAAAATAGTTTTTGGTCTATTTTTCTCTGTAACCTTATTCAACAACTTTGGATTTGTTTGGGAAAGATTGCTACATGGCAATAAACCTGCCAAGTTCTATAGTATACAATATAAGCTTAATATAATTCAAGGTAAATTAAATATAATGTAAAAAAATATAAAACATGTATTACACGTACTTATTGCAAAATTTTTAACGTAAATAGAAATATTCAAAGTTAATTAAAAAAAAAACAGAAAAAAATTATCACGATATATTAATTATTAACAATGTACAAATCTTTTAATTATGTAGAGGAAAAATCACATTTCTTGACAAAAGAAATATTAATATTCATTAGAGAAAACAAAAACCGTGAATGTATTCAAATACAAAATTAAATCATTTGATTTTCCCTTTTACACACAACTCAAGAGTTTTAAATGGCATTTCTTTATTCATATAATTAAAAAAACTTTTACTACTAAATTTACGTTGACTTAAAAAACATAATATTTAAAATTCTTCTTTCAAACATAATTACATTTGTAGAAATTCACGTGAAGGTTTTATATCACACTTTTGTTACATCTAGCTCATATGAAAGCTGTAATCACCAATAGATGTATGGTCATTAGCCATCAAGACAACTTTTAAGAGGCGCCTCTGAACGCGTTTGGTCTCGTTCTTTTATTTCTCCTCGACATGGGACTTGTCCTTCTTACTTTGTCCGTTGTAGGTTTTGAATTGATTGTTTGATTGAGCAATTAATTTAGCCAGGGCAGGATGTGCTGTTGTTTTGACCTTTTTCTGTTTATATATGGCCGCGGTGAAAAATGTCCGCGGGTGGGGACCGGCTCTTTTTCCCTTTGGTTAAGTGTACCTTGTTGATTTAGAAACGTGAGGATCAAAAGTATTTGTGACCCTTTTTTTAAGTTAGCCTTTGTCGATAAATTAATACTATTTATTCAAATGTTTGTTTATTTTCCTTTTTATGCAGGTTGTGTGACCTTTTGTACGTATTTGAAAAGTTCTTGAAACACACCTTCAGAATTAGATGCAAAAGGAAACAAACGATAACGATTCAACAAAATAAAACGGCACTTGCGCGAAAACATTAAGAGATTCAAGAAAATATACAATATATAAAAAAAACACTTCAGTAAAATTTGTTATCCTTCAGAGATTTATAAAGCAGTAATTTAGCTTTGTTTTTTTTAATATCTTTGCAAGTGGTCCGAAGCAAATACACATTGAAATGGGCTTAAAATCATTTTTCTTAAGTATTTGTGATTTTTCTTTGCTAACTTTTAAAAAAATATTTGCGTATCTATGGCTCAGTGGATATGTATTATATTTTTCAGTATAAATTTCTCAGTGATGACCTCCGTGGCGTAGTTAGTAAGACACTAGTCTTCCATGGTCTTTTTTCGATTACGATTTCCGATGGTAACCAAAAAAAGCAAAAGGTTCCCAATCTGGTAAAAAACTTCACCTGATAATAATACTCGAATTCGCTAGACGTTTCAGTATCATTACTGTGCACATACGATGGGGAACTGTGTATTGCTTGCCAATTTACTTAACCCGATGACTTGGTTACTGGAACCGAAGACAATATTGTCTTCCGCTCTTCAGCATGTTCGCATCATCAACTCGAATATGTTGAGAAGGGAAAAGTGGATATGTTAAGCATTTCTGTAAATTCAAGTGAATGCTTGGTATGTCCAACGAAGCAGACCGACATTTCAGTGTGTTCTGTCCATATACTATGGTTTACCAAAACAAGAGATCTCAAAAAGTTAATGCTACGCAATCCTTGCAAATTTCTTCTAAATTGCGTTCAGTTTTAATGTTAGGCAGGTGTAGTCTTAATAATTTATTGTTAAGGCTTTAATATTTAGTGCTAACAGAAAGTGAGGAAAATTTCCAAACTTATTAATGATTGATGAGTGTATGGATACAACCATGTGTGTGAAATTGAAGTAAAAACGTAACATTAAAATTTTTGAAAACATAATCACATCAGATGGCGACGCGAAGTGCTACATTGAAAGACGAGTGGCTGCAGGTAATATAGTGAATGGTGGGTTCTACGAGTACAATATGTTTACCTACCGAAGCATTTTAAGGTGGCAGCTCACGTGGAATCTTGGTAACGCTATTGGAGTAGCAAAAAAAATATGAAAGTAAAATGTGGTAGAAATAAGATCGTTACATATGATGTTTGGAAAAACAATGTATTACAGATTAAGAAATGCAGACATTACGAAAAAATGCGGATTGATAAAAAATAGAACGCTTAATATTAATAAATATGATTGAGATGGTACGGTAAAGTGAAAATAATGAATGATGGCATTGAGAATATACGGATCATTGAGATGGTACGGTATAGTGAAAATAATGAATGATGACATTGAGGATATAAGGATCATTGAGATGGTACGGTAAAGTGAAAATAATGAATGATGACATTGAGGATATAAGGATCATTGAGATGGTACGGTAAAGTGAAACTAATGAATGATGACATTGAGGATATAAGGATCATTGAGATGGTACGGTAAATGAAAATAATGAATGATGACAGATTTACAAAAATAATCTATATAAGCTAGAAGTTGTGAAGGACCGTAAAAACGTGGCATGACCAAATTAATCTAATTCTGAAAAAGAGAAGAATGAAAAGCGTTTAAAATAAGAGAGTACGCATGACAGTGTATAAACATGGCAGAAACGAAATATGTGGTTTGGTTTTGAATGAAATGGATATCTTGAATACTAAATGGTCGATTATACAATATGTGTATGTGGTGAAGTAAAATGGTCGATTATACAATATGTGTATGTATGTGGTGAAGTAAAATGGTCGATTATACAATATGTGTATGTATGTGGTGAAGTAAAATGGTCGATTATACAATATGTGTATGTGGTGAAGTAAAATGGTCGATTATACAATATGTGTATGTGGTGAAGTAAAATAAAAAACAAAGATAGAATGAAGTGGAGGTATGTTCACTCTGCTTGCTTCGTTGGGAAAATGGGGTGATATTGACAATGATGATGACCAAAGCTTTTAAAATAAGAGAGTATGCATGACAAAGTGTATAGACATGGCAAAAGCGAAAGATGTGTGTTTGAATTTAATGAAGTGGGGATCTTGAATCCTATTAAAAACATGGCGTAATTGTGATGGTAAACAATGCTTTAATATTAATGTTATTTTGCCTATCGTTAGAAAAGAACAATATCTCACCACACCGACGAATCTCGGGATTTATAACTTTTTACTGTGGGTCCTCGTCGGTCGGGTCAAGCGGCATCCTTCGCTACTTGGAATTTAATTTAATTATTGTTTTTATTTCTGTAGCTCCTCTTCAAATATTGGGATATTAATCATACGCCCGAATCCTTATTATTTATTTTAAATATAATTAATGATAGTTATTAGTTGTAGGAAATCAATTATTTTGTTAAATTCACATTTTATCAACATTTGAAACAAATTTCTTGTTGAAATGAAAAATAAGAATGAGACCCGATAAATTAGTATGCTCGTACTAGATTTATTTGTTAATTCATACGTGTTAATGGCTTAGGCTTGGAATCATAGTCCCACCTCTAAATTCTAAATATAAATTTTTTTTTTACTCAATAAATTAGTATTTTAAGGTGAATTTGGTACAAATTTGTCGGAGCTTCCTTAAGGGAGTCACGTGGTTTCATTACCTCACTATTAACCTTAGAGCGTGTGAGGTCCTCATCATACAAATTACGATATTTAAGGATAGAAATAAATATTAAGGCTGGACTATGAATTTGACCCTTAGTATCTTAATCAATTATTTTGATTTGTTACATTTGATACTACCTATAATTTAAATATCAGCAGATCACATACTTACACAATTGAGGCTATCACGTTGTGAAAAAATCATCATCACCATGTTCCTGTTGGGGTTGGTAGAGAGAACAGATATCCACTTTATCCATAGTCACATCTTTCACCTTTGCCACGTTCAACAACTTCGTCTGCTAACTTTTCTATTATAAACGTTTTTATTTTGTTTTTAAGAATTTGATTAATTTTATCGGGCTACGTTTTTCTAGGTCGTTTTAAACTTCTCATACCTATAATAGTTTATTTTAGTAAATATTTCATCACTCATTCTTTCTAACTAGTCTATCCGTCTCAATTTTTATTTCTTCATCTTAAGCACTACATATTATTTCGATCCGCATCATTTCCTAATTTCCTCATTTCTAATTTAGTCAAGTACATGCAAAACAATTATAATAAATTTCATGTTTACAAAAAATATAGAATTCAATTGGTACACGTACACACGCATTAAATATGTTATTTATTGTTTGGTATCACACAACCTTCAAATTAATTAACATTTTTTTACATTTTCTCTGTTCAAACATCATGTTGTTTTTGAAAAGTATTAGCTATTTTTGTAGAAGACATACCGATCAACTAGAAAACTAATTACCTTTTATCTACTTTGTTTTCCGCTAATAAATAGAACAATGGCAGAATTTTACAAACCGTAGTTGCCATGTTTTTGATCTGTTAATTTATGTGCGGGTTGTGAATAACAAATTTCATCTCTCGCAATTAAACACTCTTCACATATTTGTTAGTTCGTTCGGTTAATTTTGCGCGGTTTTATCAAATTAACACCTTTTTGGCCGACACTCGACAACACGCTGCAAAATTAATTGTTAAATTTCAATAAATGTTCGAAGGGGTGGAACAAACGGCCGCCTAATTAGTAAGGGTGGAAAAGCAAATGGTGCATCAAATTAAAATGTTTTTGACGTGTGAAAAGGTAAACAATCAAATTATTAACCACTGAATGAACAGATTTTCCAAACACTTGAGAAATAAACACATGTAATGTCAGTTGATAGTAATAAGTTTCCGAACGTAGGAAAACACTTGAGAAATGATCACATGTAATGTCTGTTGATAGTAATAAGTTTCCAAACGTAGCAAAACACTTGAGAAATAAACACATGTAATGTCTGTTGATAGTAATAAGCTTCCGAACGTAGCAAAACACTTGAGAAATAAACACATGTAATGTCAGTTGATAGTAATAAGTTTCCAAACGTAGCAAAACACTTGAGAAATAAACACATGTAATGTCAGTTGATAGTAATAAGTTTCCGAACGTAGGAAAACACTTGAGAAATGAACACATGTAATGTCTGTTGATAGTAATAAGTTTCCAAACGTAGGAAAACACTTGAGAAATAAACACATGTAATGTCAGTTGATAGTAATAAGTTTCCGAACGTAGGAAAACACTTGAGAAATGAACACATGTAATGTCTGTTGATAGTAATAAGTTTCCAAACGTAGCAAAACATTTGAGAAATAAACACATGTAATGTCAGTTGATAGTAATAAGCTTCCGAACGTAGCAAAACAGTTGAGAAATGATCACATGTAATGTCTGTTGATAGTAATAAGCTTCCGAACGTAGCAAAACAGTTGAGAAATGATCACATGTAATGTCTGTTGATAGTAATAAGCTTCCGAACGTAGCAAAACATTTGAGAAATGATCACATGTAATGTCTGTTGATAGTAATAAGCTTCCGAACGTAGCAAAACAGTTGAGAAATGAACACATTTAATGTCTGTTGATAGTAATAAGTTGCACGTGAAGTTTGGACTTGGCAGAAATTAATCTTGTATTAATTCTGTGGAGATGTATTGTATTGTACTTGGTGGCTTATTACCATGTGGCAATCTTATTCCCACCAACCAGAAAGATGTTATAGAGATTTGCTTGTAAACCAAACTGGAATTCTTTTTCAAACAAATTGAGTTCCAACGTGGATCTAAACCGTAACGCCGGGGCTGAAGACAGTCGTCTAACAAACTAGTCCATAAAGGTCATCAAATGCATGCAGTAAAAATCGTTTATGGAGAATCAATGTATGAAAGAAGGCAGAATGAAAAGATTAGATATGAATACGTGAATGAAATGGATATTTTAACTAAGTTGAAGAAATGGTAAAATATGTAGTGTAGATATGCGTGGAAGTCGTAGTAGAGAAACACCAAGAAAATATGATTCAAATTATATTTATAAATAAGAATCGTATAAAGTCAGAGAAATCGTCAAAGTTGTATAAGATAGTGTAATGATGAAGAAGAGGCTAAGGATGTATGCTAAGAGACGAATGTTTGGCGCTCGGTTCTCTCTGCCTACCTTAACAGGGTAATTCCTTGATGGTATGTATATGTGTATGTTGAAGAAAGGAGCGCTAAGATAGATGGTTGGACGTGTGGAAAGAATGAATGACGAAAAAATGACTAAGCAAATATACCAGTCAAAAGTGTAAATTGTTCATGGAGGATGTTAAACGTAAAACGTGACGGAATCAATTGGAGTAGCATTTGAAAGAATGTCAATATAAAAGTATGAATACTATAAGATTGTACACAATAAGATGTATGAATTTTCAGTAAACAAAAGTGTTGTATTTGGAAATAAAAGCGTAGATAACTATTCTGTCTTCCTGCCCTGCAAGAGATATGTCTTGAAGTTATGTAAAAGGTCTTTCAAATTGAGCGATTTTTTTAATTCTTATATAAAAAACAGATGGCGTCGCGAACTTGCCTGGGTCTTGTGACATTGAGAAGTGTATGACATTTATAAAAATGGAGTCGTATACAATACAACAACGCATTCAAATTGTTGAATTATTTTATGTATTGTAATCTCCGGAAACAGTGATGTTACTTGGCCACTAAGATCATGTGATCTGACACCGTTGGACTATTTTATCTGGGGTTACGTGAAAAGCCAGGTCTATAAGAATGACCCCCAATCAATTCCTGAGCTGGAGGACGAAATTATTTGCGTTATTGGTGAGTTAGAACCGCAATTATGCCAAAATGACATCGAAATTTTTGACAAAAGAGTGGACATCTGTGGAGCTGCAAGAGGTGGACATTTGGCAGATATTGTTTTTTGTGTTTAAATGTCATATATTATACTTCAATGACCAATAAAAAGGTTTTTTAAATCAAAGAAAATTGTGTTTTTGTGTATTTTATTCAAGAATTAAAAAAAATGTTATTAAAAATACCTCTCAATTTAAAAGACCCTTTATATCTAAGTGCACTTAATTCATAAATTTGCTTTGTATCATGGATAGATTATATTTTTTTCGTTGTTGATGTCTTACAAATGGATAGAATATATTGTTGTGTTCCCGGTGACTTACATGTAATAATAATTAAATAACAATTGATATAGTTTAGAGAGCAAACTCTACTTAATGGCGCTCTAACTCCGGATTCGAACCCTCTGAAAAATGTTGCTAAGACCTCCCAAAAAGATTGTCTTTTAATGCTTCTTGAAGCTGCACATGCCACTCATATCTCTGACACTAGGAGGCAGACCATTCCATGCCACAGAACCAGCAATGGAAAAAAATATCATAATACTCCGACCTATTGAATTGATTTCGAACAGTCAATTTATTAGATGAAAAAGAAA
The DNA here is from genome assembly GCA_949825065.1 of Odontocerum albicorne. Lineage (NCBI taxonomy): Eukaryota > Metazoa > Arthropoda > Insecta > Trichoptera > Odontoceridae > Odontocerum > Odontocerum albicorne. Next base: position 16,686,395 of record OX463843.1, read on the forward strand.
TCATCCTCAATGTTCTAATTCTCTCCGAAGGAACATCCCTCAGACACAGATTCGAAATATATAACAGCGACATCCCATTAAGGGACTTAAATACAATGAGACAAAGTTTGAAATAAATCCGTTCGCGACTCTTAAGTTCGTGTTTTTTTTTAGAAGCCAACCAATATGGAAATGTTTACGGCTTCTAAATATACGAGTATATCAATGTAACATGGATATAATATAATTTTTATGTTGATGACTTACATGTAACACGGATAAAATATAATTTTTGTTTTGTTGATGATTTACATATAAATATGTCTATTTCATAAGTGTGAAAGTATTCAGATGATTTAACTAAGGTATTTTTTGCCTTCAACTTACGAATATAAGAACGAACTACACATGTTCTTGACGTTCGATGTACCATATAAAGGATGACTTATGACTTCATACGAAGGTTATTTTTTATGCTTTGGATTAAACTTAAACTTTGAAATAACTCTTTTTTACAAATATACATAAATACCATCACGCCGTTTCTCTGTCGGGGTAAGCAAAGAGGAGAGAGCGCCAGACTTCCTTATCGCGACAAACATCTCTTTTACATCCAAACACATTCTCATATAACTCCTACGATTTCTCGGGCTTTTAACATTTTTATTTATTTTCAAAATATCATTCACTTGATACAACCATACTTTTCTTGATCTTCTTTTACTAAGTATTCCACTCACATTTGTTTTGTTAGTATTTCTTCGTTCATTCGTTCCACGTACCCAAACCATCCCAGGGTACTATTCATCTTAATTAACTCATCAGCCTTAAGTTCACGCACATCCCTTATCACTTCATCCGTGTTCTGTCATATATAGGACATAAACTTAGAAGAATACTGGGGTGTATGTCCTTTTTTTATTCTACCTAAATTTCAAATTATCTCTTAATTATCAACTTAATAAAAAAAATAGAAAGATGCATAAATTTTACCACAAAGGGCTTTAAAGTACAACCGATCTGTACAAGTCAGAGCGTGTGGGGACAGATACTACGCCTGCCACGTCCAGCGCATGGTCTGGTGATTTTACGGCTATAATTTGATACTTCTACCCTCACTAGTATGTCGACTGGACTCTTTAGAAAACGTATTGTTTCGGAAACGTTATAAATTGAATGTCGCGCGATTATTAAGTGTCTTGCAAAAGAAGGGAAAAGCCCGGCAGTGATTAAATGACGTCGTTTAATTTCTAGCAGTACGAGTATTTTCACTTTTGAAAGAAACTATTATACATAACCGCACGATATTCAATTTTTAACATTTCAAAAACAACACGCCTTCTATTGACTCTAGTCGACATACTATGTTAGTGAGGGTAGAGCTATCAAATCTTAACAGTACCAACGCTGAACTATGGTTTAGGCGTGGTATCTCTAACTTCTTTTGGACCTTTGGTAGTCTATCGAAGTCATATGTACCTATAACTTATGTTTCCCTCGAATATAGCCAAATACGTTACATTGGATCACTCTGTTACCCTCGTATCTGTAAATACAATCGACCTCCGTGGCCTAGTAGCCCCAATTTTATTGAAAAGGATTCCAATCTGGTTTCTCACTAAGGCCTCTTTAACATCTTTCTGGTTGGTCGGAAGTGATCATCATATCAAGATGTCTTGAAAAAAGCCTTTATGATATCCTCAAGAGCAAGCAGCTTTTCAAATAGTTCGCCGTTTTGAGCATAAGGCAAATGTAATCCCCTTATTCTTGCAAAAGATTTTTAATCTGCTTATTCTTCATTATTCCTGGGATGTAGACTGCAAGCTATCCCTCTATCTCCTTGGGGGTCAACTGGGAGGTCGGCTTCCTAAGGAGTAGCAATGAGAAACTATACAAGGAATCCAAGTCTCATCTATTATTTGAATACGATCCCGCCAACAACGTCTTCTCTGGCTCCGGTTTCACATATTCTTCGTATTCCTGTATTTATTCCATCTGAATGTTTTACCGGTTATACGTCGCAAGACGCTAATTTCTGATATGCTATGGAGTGCCTTCGTACGTATTATATCAGCTCTTATAATGTGATTACAGGTTTAACACATATTTTATAGATCATCACTATACTTTCTATTGCCATCTACTTATTTTTCCATATATGATGCTATCTTTGAGGCACCCAAATATTGCGAGTACGTTGTTCACCTCTCCTATTATTTCATTATATGTTATAAGGCAAATGTATATATTGAAAATAATTATGCCTAACAAAAGCACGTTTATCAATCTAGGAACACTAACGGAAAAACATACTTAGCGCTACTGGAATGAATACTTATTTTGAAAATGCGTATCTTATTATTTTAGCTCTTTCAGTATAAAACGCTTAGCCAGCTGCAGCTTACTGAAATTAATTTCCAAAAATCAGCTTCTATCTATTTACTCTTTAAAAACTAATCTTTCGTTCAACAAGCTACTGAAATACCCTCCACAGTGACTGTCTTGTCTAACGTTTATTTTATTTTTACACCCGTCCTAACAATCTGAAATATTACCCCAACTCGCTACTTTCGAATTAAGTTTCAAAAATTCCTTTGCTATTTTTCAACGAAATGCGCTAGAGAAAAACTTTTTATGCCAAACAGTGCCATACCCATTTTCTTGTTTTACTCATTCATGTGGTATCATTTATAGAGCATAGTCGAGAGAAAACATTAATGAATGCTTTGGATTTAGAAATATTGAAGTAGGTGCGGAACTCACGGTTAATCTTCACTTATGCTGGCAATATTACCATGTGTGAAGTGACCACGATACCCGCACACGTCTAGTGCAACTATTGTTATTGAAAAAAAAAAACTGTGGCCAGGCTGCGACTCTTTTTCCAGATATTATCGAGAATCGAACACTAAACTCTTGGGCAAGTCAAGCTTCTTACCAAGTTGACCTCGAAGATGTTCTCATTATTAGGATATTGCTAAGTGTTTAAGTCGCAATTGTAAAAGGAACAGTCTTGATTTTTTTTACATCCATCATATATCAAATATTACTCACAACAACCAAAATAAAGGAGACATTTAAACACTGGATACTTGTAGAATATTGGCATTGGTGAAAAAAATCAGCCAAGACAAAATGTATTATTTATATTTTTTTAATATAAATTAAAATACTGATTTTGTTTCTAATTATTTGAATTTTGATGACATAGCAAGCCGAAATGATCATACAAGCAGTTAAATTAAATAATATTTATACGAGTATCATATATTATGTAGATCTGAAAATCATTTCTCGATTTCTATTTAAAAATAACAATTTATTGAGTTTTACAGTCTTAATGTCGTTTCTTCAAATAATACTAAAACACCAGCATTAATTATTATTCCTATGTAATATGCTACAAACTCCAAAAAAATCCTTTAATTATCGGAAAATTTTAGGTTACTCAGGCTCATTCCTTCAGCTATTTATTACTTAGATTTTATTTTATTTGCGTGATGCATTTACTAGTATTAATAATATAAGTAATTTATTGCAACTCTGAGAGAGTGCAATATCTCAAATTAAAGCTATATTTTAAACACATTTTTTACTAAGCAAATCACACAAAATGATGATTATTTTTTTTAGAAGTGAGCTTAATTTAAACGTTCAAACTTAGAATGCATTAACAAATTTCATAGTATAATTTTTCCATTAAATATTTTTTTCCTTTGCCGCAATCTTAGGTGAAATATAATAATTTATGATTAATATTGTCGTTCCACTCGTCGATTTTCTGAACGAAATTCGTTTGCCTCAGAATAGTATCCAGATTGTCCTTAAAATCTTACAACCGTTTCCAGTCTGAAATATTTACAAGGGTAACAAACATGATAGTTGACATTTCTATTGGTCTAAACTCTAATGCATAGAATGCTTACTCAGCATTCTGTCATATCGGGTTTCATTCGCTTCAAGACTGGATTTCGTTTGTATTCATATGGTGTATGCCAATAATTCTTACTACGACTAATATTCGTAACAAAGCGACAGACTTTTCTATTGCGAGAAACATATTTCCACGTCTTCGTTACTACACTTTCGCATGCAATTTCTCGGGCTTTTTACATTTTCATATTTCAAAATAGCATTTAGTTGATCCAATCATAGTTTCTTTGATATTTCTCTACCATGTATTTCACTCACATTTGCACCTTATATTTGTTTTGTTAGTATTTCTTATTTCATTCGTTCCACATGCCCGAACCATCTGACGGCGCTCTTCTTAATCTTAATACATCATCCTTCAGTTCAAATCTATGCCGTATCACTGCATTCCGTACTCTGTTATACATGATCACCCCATGTATTTTTTCGGTGCACTCATCTGTACAGCATTTATTCGGCTCTTTTCAATCTTTTCCTACGTCTACGTTTCGCTCCCATACATCAAAGTTGACACTAGAATGTTGTTGTAGAGTATCCTCTTAGAAAAGGAAATGAATTATAGCTCACAGATATATATAGCAATTAGAATATATTATAATAGCTTAGTTACACAATTTCAGAAAGCGTTATTAGGTTGCCATTTATTTAAAAATAGTTCTTTATAAATGAATCTCATACATACTCGTATATCAATTTTGGATAGTTTCATTTTGAAATAACACAACGACGTTATAGAATGAATCCCAAAATAATTCCCCACATCATGCATACAAATTCTCGGGTTCTGCTTACAAATTTTTGGTCCGCATCGCATTAGCCACCGTATGGCTTGACAGTTCAATTTCTCAAATCTGTCATCGAGACTGTTAGGGAATCGCTTAAAGTATTTATATTGTTCTTATATTGGATCTGTCGTGCGGAATAATTGGGTTGGACGGTATTCGGCAGTTGTCACTTTTTGAAGGCTGCTATTTTAAGTGCTGGCTTGAACCATATCAAATACGAGACATGTGGACGTGTTTGTTCAATAACATTTTTTTCTCTTCACTGTTATACGATTTCGATTTGAAAACATTTTCTTTTTCATTCCGCAAGCTATTTTTAACTATCAAAATGAAAAACTTATTATTTTTTATGAAATAGGTTAATAAGTTTTTATTGAGGTCTATTCTAATTTCAGTTTCAAATTTTTTCATTGAACTTTTATCTCTTTTATACTGTTATATATTTCATTTTTTTTTATTACTCAAATTATTTTTAACTATTCGAGGGATTTTTAAAAAAAATATTAGTGTTAATGAAATAATTTGTGAAATTATTCTAACATATGTGTTCTGAAATTTCAGTTTCAATGTTATTTATTTTAAGTTTTTCATAAAATTTTGAATGCTCTTTTTTGTTGTTTACTTGATATCATCGATATGGTAAATTACAGATTAACATGTTTCTATTAATTTAAACTACATATGTATTACATTGAAATTCATTACCATCACACCATACCCCTGTTGGGGTAGACAGAGAGAACATGTATCTACTTAATTTTATCGTCGTCGTCGTACCTCGTCATGCATATTTTAATAGTAAAATAAAAGGATAATATTTATACCACCGTTTGGTGCGCAGACTCTCTTCAAGGGCCCTCTAATTTGGGATTCGAACTCACCATTATTTACAGATTAAATATATTACAAAAAAAATCAAGTTGAGTTTATGTACAGTAAGTTGGGGGGTTGCGGTCATTAGATTAGTTTTATACTTTCTTGTTATAAACGCTTTTTCACAATTTTATTAATTTCGTCATCCCACGATGTTCTTTACTATTTGAATACATTCTTTTTGTAAATCTTTCTCATTCCATCTTTCATTAAAATAATCAAAACCTCCAATAGTTGATATATTTTTTTTAAAACTTCATTTTTGTTATTTATGGTAAAGTTTATGCATATATACATGTGTTCATCAAAATTATCTTATTTTGAATGCGAAACAAAATAAAATTTACTCGTATAACGCCACTTTTTTGTTGTTTTGTTTAAGATTTAAGATGACCAAGAAGTTTGGAAACATCGTAGTGATGAGATATTATAAATTACTTTTAATCAATCAATATTATTTGTAGTTTAGTTATAATAGCTTTAATGGACCATTTATATTGTTCAATTGTTAATTGAACTATCATTCATATATTTGTTCCAACTATTTATAATGACAAATGTGAACTTTTGGAATTCTTGTACGTTCCATATCTTGAAATACTTATTACGTTTCTGTGAATAGATTTGTAACGCGGACTAATTCTTGAAATTGCTTCATAAGTATTTGGCGCGTGAGTCTACGAATGATTTTTGTAGAATTCATTTGTTATCCTCATTTGAATAAATCATTCATGCTCGTATTAAATCCTGTAGTCGGAATTGGTTTAAGCATCTAAATCAGATTCAAGTTTTTATACCACTCAATATTTTTAAACAAGGTGTTTGAAGATAACTTATGGGGGACAAATCGGCCATTTTGACCACAAATAAAGGCAACATGCCTAAATTCTATTGGTCGATTCAGACACTCGGAGGACGTGCACTCTTGGCAGCGGATCCTTTTCCTTCGAAGCCGGGATTCCGGGATTTAATAGGGCAAGACTGGCGCCATCAGAACGCGCCAAGATGGCGCACTAACCGACCGATAATTTTCCACGCGCCTTGGAAAACTGCAAGCTTCCCGCCAAATGTGCGTCTGGCAAGCGACCATGTCAAATTTTACGCCAGTTACCCCCAGTAGTGAGTATTACATGCGTATTTTATTCAATCTCTTTTTACGAGAGCACATTAATTTCAATGGTCCTCCTACTTCAAGATATGAGGCGTTTTAGTTAGGTACATACTTCAAAAATCCAATATCTTGGTCGGTTTTCTTTGTGTCTTATTTGAATTGAACTGAACTTCATACATATCAATAGTGTTTGCAAGATGTTACAATATGTGACATATCAGCATGGTTTTAGGATAGTTAAAAACATTTTCAGAATGAGAAGAATTTAAAGGTGATATATTTAATACCAAACGGACGAAATCTTAATTTTTTTTAGTTAGGTATGTTCTTCAAAAATCCAATATCTTGGTTGGATTTTCTTTATTGAGTCTTATTTAAATTTAACTGAACTTCATACATATCAATGGTGTTTTCACGATGTTACAATATGTGACATATCAGCATGGTTTTAGGACAGTTAAAAACAGTTTCAGAGTGAGAAGAATTTAAAAATAAGATATTTAATATCAAACGGACGAAATCTTCAATATTTTTCATATTAAATCATCAACATTTTTTTTTATAATTCCATATATTTAACTGTACAATAAGGGGAAATCCCACATATTTAACCGTGCAATGATGCTGGTTTGATTCCCATTGGAAGGTTTTTAAACAAAAAAATATTTAATTAAGTATTAATTTCTTCTTTTTCATCGCGTGCTAAGTTCTGAACGTCGTCGTCTTCTGATATACCTCTAACTCGGCGCATCGCATGTCTCCATTCCCCCGGTACTAGGCCATGAGGAGTGCAGCCCTTAAAGAGGATCCTGTTAACTTCTTTATTTGATCCGTCCATCTCATAGAACATATTCTTCTTGCTCGCCTTTCCTCAATTGTCCTCGCTTCTACAGAACTTCATAATTATTTCTAGCAACATGGCCAAAGTACGTTAAGATTTGTTTTCTTCATGCTTTCAAAAGTCTTTCGGTTATCTTGAATTATTGGATGATAGACAAGTTAATACGGTTTGCGGTTAATGAGATCCGACTCCATCGCGGTTTCCACATAAGGACCGATTAACATATTTGTAGTTGGTTGAAAGAGTTCGCCACATGGCAATAAATTAAAACAGTAGCTAATTATACCATGGAAGTGTAACATGATTCATTACGATGAGCAGATTGCGTCAGCGCACTGGTTTTTTTAATTTTTCCGAACATTACCTTGGCGGTGAAGATTACAACTTCTTCGAAACTTCAGTGATTTTCTTAGCTAACCAAATACGGCAGTACATCTTCAAATCATTTTTCATACAAAATGATGATATAATACAATGATGATGTTGATAATTGTACATTTTTACTTCCATGGCCTTAACATAATGACGACCTCCGTGGCCTAGTTGGTAAGACGCATGTCTCTCAACCCGGAGGTTGCGGGTACAAATCCCGCTGGAAACCAGATTTGGTTAAAAATTATTCTAGTCTGATTTTTACTTAAGGCCTCTTTAAAATATTTCTGTTTGGTTGGAAGAGATTGTCACATAGCAATAAGCCCGCCATTTTTGGTCCGACTGAAGTGATGAAGTGTGAGGTGTTTAATTTGCGTGACATGTTTAATTTGCGTGTCCAAATTAAATTACCTGTAGTTTTTTCGCAAATTGTCTATATTTGTTGTCATGTGTAAAATAAACAAATAAATAAATACATTTTTTTAATAAAATCAATTTTTCCCGCGTGCTTAAAGCTCACGGGGCCTTATTTTTACTTGCGTCATTAACACAGCAAAGTAGCACAAACGACGCATAAAATGGTGAATTCCACCGCATCATTCCGCCCCTCTCTCTGTCGCTGGTGCATTTTTTGAACGCCGCAATATTTCACCCGGCCGATAAAATATGTGATGGGATTAGTACCGCGCTCTATTCAAAGTGACACGGTTAATTAAGCGAACGCCTCAAGAAATATGACCGATTCCACATTCGTCATAGCTGAGATCACGTTTCGAGAAAATCATTAACGTTCGTTTTTTTATAGCCATTATAGTTGTTTATGTCATCCACCGGTTAAGTGTGTCATCTAAATTTATTATGCTCGTTATGTGAAAATGGATCTGAAAGTTTTTTTCTTTCAGTCTAAAACTAATACCATGAACGAAATAATGTTATATTTTATGTTTAGCTGAAACCAGTATGTTTTATGCAGTTGGAAGTAATACATAGTATACTATATTATATTACAATTTCGTTTTATACATATATAATATGCAGGTTTTTTTCCATGTGTCAATCTCTTCCAACCAGTCAGAAATATCGCTACCCTAATTTGTAAATTTGCTAACTCCACTTTTGTCGAAGAATGACTTATCAATTGCATTTTGTTCTCGACATTCAAATACACATGCTATAAAAATTTGACATGCCCAAAATTATTAAAAGTGCCTTGAAAAACGCCTCAAGAAAAATTGATAACTCCTATGCTACCAATTTTAACACTGCAAAATGTGTAACTCCACCATTTTGTATGTGAATCCGTTAGAATCAAGTGACATTGTGGTAGCTGTCAAAATATTGAATTCAAAAGGTGAGTTCGGTTACGATATTTTGAAAAAAATGCATTATTTACTATGAATATAAGTATGAACACTATTTTGTTAAAATAATTACAAGTTTTTTCCCCTTATTTATGGCTCAATATCTCATTTTATACATCTAAGGATGTTAGAAATTTTTCAACAAGTGTAAAATCAACTTTGCATTTTATATATAGTACGAGTATTACTGGAAGGACTTAAACAAAATTGTGTTTATTTAAATTAATGTGAATAATGGAAGCATTAAAGTACTTTTATAAGTATTGTCTATTTTTATAGATGAATATCAGAAGAATATTTATGGTTGGATTAGTGACAGAAAATCGTAGGAGTAACCAAGAAAATCGTCAAAAGGGATGAAAAAATCGTATGAGTGTTGGTTTTCAAGAAAGTCCAAATGTATTCATGGAATTGCCAATTTTAGTCGTTGATAGTGGTAATGCAGAAATCACAGAATATTATATAAATACGGATACTACTCGGTTAGAAGATTTATCAAAAGTAATTATAGAAACACAACCTGACACGGTTCACAATAATATTATAATTATGGAAAGTGCTGATAATATGGATATTGTACAAAATTCGACTAAACTGATACACGTAACACAATTCGAGATAGTATTTTACCATTGATGACATTATAAGTGATGATGAAAGCCAAGGAGTCAAAATTTCACTAGTGCCGTATTCAGATTCAAATAATTCTAATGGGCCACTTCAACGTACTAAAAAAGTAAGAAAGAAAAGGTTTGACGTAGATAGTTCTTCTTGGTTCTCTAGTAAGAACAAGGCAAACAGAGGGAAAGGAAAAATATATTTAGGCAAAAAAAAAGAAAATAATGGATCATGGAATAATAAAATACCGAAGAATGATAAAAAAACTAAAAAAAAGGTGTAAATGTAAAGTTTCTGAAAAGGTGTCTTGAAGTGTTATTCTATATCGGGTAAGGACAGAATAAACATTTTTAACCAATTGTGGAACTTAAATTGGAAAGAAAAACGAATTTATGTAGATGGGCTAATGAAAGTGTTAACGTTGAAAAGACCGAGGGGTAGAATAGATCCGGAAAAATCCATTAGAGTCCAAATCCAAATCTACAACATATTTTCTAAGAAAGAATGATTCTGACATACGGGTGGTGTGCAAAACGATGTTTTCTTTTCAAACATTAGATTTAAATAGGATGACAAATGGATGGAGTTCCTCTAGAATAGTATTTTCTATGCACCTATCAGTCCAAGAGAACCTCCGAATTCGTCGCTAACATTACATTTCAAAATCATCAATTATCTTTAGGTCTGCTACATTTACTGTCCAGGTTTATGAGGCATATGAAGAAAACCAAGCTCTTAGAAAGACGAATTTTGGTTGCGGTAATAGTGTCTTTACCTTTCAAAATCTTTTCAAGTCGAGGAATTTCAATTTAGGTCATTGTGATCCGTCTTCTAATTTCTTGTTCCTCCATCATTGTCAATTGGATATCCAAGATAAACAAATTCATTTACCAATTCTATCTCCTTAACCATGTTTTGTTATTCGGTAGCTTATTATTTCTGCCAATTATCGTTGCTTTAGTTTTCTTCTTAGACCTTATCTTCGAAACCTTTTCTGCTTGACGTGATTAATGAATTAAGCTATTTCTTCTGAATTATTCGCTATAAGTGTAGTAACATCATAATACTTAAAATTAGACAGCACTTTTCCTCTGATTGAAGTTCCAACACTTCAGTATCCAGCAATTTAAACTCTTTAAATGTGAAACAGGCCAGAAAACAAAATGCATTTCATTCTGAATCCCGTTTGAACCTGAAATTTACCTGAGTTTATATAATTTACTTGCACTATTGATGTGTATATTAATTTTTTTTTCTTATTCACATCCGTATTATAAATATTTAGATTCATATCCATGAATCCAAATATTTATAATATTGGCTTACAAAACATGTTGGCAGGATACTGTAAATTGCAATGAATTAATAATGAGTTCCTTGCTGACCACCATGGGAGCAATATATTGAATGACGCGAGGCAAATCAATAACATATTTTATGGGAAGTGAATTTGTTTTTAATAATAGCTTTTAGAACTTGAACGTTTCTAAAATAAACTTATTCCTACTCGATGAACTTGCGCTCGATTAAAAACAATCACAAACAATATAAGTGATTTGATATTTAAAGGTTACAACGCCTCTCAATCGCTCCCCGCACAAGTACACCCAATTACACCACCGATATCTTGGCGTTTACGACTGGAGTGAAAACACTTAACCGCGCAACACCGTTATCACTAGTAGAGAACGCGCCCTTAAAAACCAAGTGTCCATATTTTTCTGTAATCAGTATGGAACATATACATACGTACGAGTATGTTCGTGTTTATATTTTATGGTGTTTTTCTCGTCTCACGTTTTTATGTGATATTTTCTTTTAAAGGGATTTTTGTGTATTTTTAACACCACGTGGTTTAAGAATTACATATTACATAAATGTATATTTTTTATACACGGTTATTTGACTTTCACTTCATGTTCATCAACCACAGCTATTATTAAATCTATAAGTTTTTCAAATATAAATTACAGTAAAATGTTTTCAACATATATTTTTTCAAATTTAACTAAATCACCAACTTCATAACATCCATATTTACTATCAAATTATTTGGTATCGCTTAGGTATTACTCATACCTATGTATTATTTTGATTTGCGGATCCTTAAAGACAAACACTGGGACGGTAACGAGTTCAAGAATATTATTGACCTCCGTAGCCGCCACTAGGCTGACGATTATCGACTATTCTAACTCAGTTTGCGGGTTCAAGTACTGATGATACCCAAAAAGAAATTAAAAAAGTTTCAAAAAATATGTTAAAGACGTCTCTTTAACATATTTTCCGTTGGTTGAAAAGATTACCACGTGAACACAAACCCGCCAGATTATACTGTATAAAACAAAAGCGTAATAAAATGTTGACGTAGACTTACGATGTAGTACGCGTCGATGACTTCTGAACAACTAACATAAAATAATTTGCAGTGGAACTCCAAAAGTTATCAGATAGACTGCTAAAAAAATATGCGAAAATCCTGGATGCGAACAGCTTATTCAGTAAAACGAAGTAATAACCGGGTATTTGGAAGACTGTGGTATGACCGGCGTTGAATCTTAATTTCTGAGCCAAAAACGATATGCATATATTAATGCTTTATTAATTAGATTTGGTTCAGTTCGTATTATTTAAAACAATTTATTTTTGTCAAGTAAAAAAACATTGAATAGAATTAAAAAATATTTAACATATTCCAGCTTTTCTACTAATTATCGATAAAATGCAAGATCATTAAATCGTTTTAATATTCTTACTTAATTTTTATATATTTTTTCAAAATTTGCTATTATGTAACCACCAATTTTATAACAATTATTATAATGGTGCTGTATTCTAATGTCATATTTCCCTGTCTTTCCATAACAAGAAGAAATTGTTATAATGGTGCTGTACTCGTAATGTGTTTCCCAGTCTTTCGATAACAAGAAGAAATTGTTACAATGGTGCTGTATTCGTAATGTGTTTCCCAGTCTTTCGATAACAAGAAAAAAATGTTATAATGGTGCTGTATTTAATGTCATGTTTCCCTGTCTTTCGATAGCAAGAAGAAATTGTTATAATGGTGCTGTATTCGTAATGTCATGTTTCTCTGTCTTTCGATTACAAGAAGTTTTAATTGGTAACTTTTTACGCGCTGTTTCATTATATATTATCACCTGAATTTGTGAAATATAGCTCATAACCGCCACTTAATTCATTCTGGTGAAATAATGTTTCAGAATTTTCAAAACCGGCTTGCCAATAATGATAAACAAACCCACTATTTTTAGCAAATATCATTTGTTACTACCTATAATAAATTCAATGGGGATGGTTGTAAAAATTTCGGTGATAAATTTCGAAGAACCTCTGTTTTTTTATTAAACTTTTATTCCATACAGGAAACTTGTGGATTTCTTGCCATGTCGCAATCTCTTCCAAACAACTAGATAGGTGTATAAGAAGATTTAAGTGAAAACCACACTGAACCCCATTTTGATAAATTTGGGTGCCAAAGGGAATTGAACCTGTAACAAGTGTCTTACCAACTAAGCCTTAGGCTAGGTTAGGTCGCGTCGATTAGTTGGTTACCGTCATCCTCTTAATTCGATCCTTAATGTTTCAGTTGTAAAAAAGCCACTAGTGTTTGAAATGTTTATACCTAATAAGGATACATCTGTATCATACGTATAAATTAAGATGAATTATCACAATTTTCAAGGAAGTGTTCAAGCTTTCGTATGACATAATATAACACTTGCGTCAATAAAAGGTTGGATACATATCTTCACATAACTTTAAAATGACCAAATGAACGTTTGATTCAAAAAAGTTTTAAAACAAAGTTTTGTAAAAATGCGTAACTTGCTCGAAACTATTACGGTTTGTAAAATATATATTAGATGCAAGCGAATTTGGTAGAAATATAACCTGAACCAGAGTTAAACCAGCAGTTAATGCACAATGAAATCCCACCGAATGTGAAAAATCCTGTCGCCCCAGCTAAATATCACATTTCACCGGGTTATTTGGCCCGCTATTCACGCGAAACATTTTATATCGCCTCGATTTACACCGAGCGCACCTGATCGAGTTTGCTGGCAAATGAACCGAATATTTTCGTTATTGATGGAGAATTATTATTTCGTTGATTTGAAAAACAACGTGTTGCTCGCTACACTGCCGCCAGATCCGCAGTAGCGACTCTGAACCGGCGAATTGTGCAACTCGTAAAATTGGTAATGTGATTTAATGGGAACGGGCCTTTTCACAAAGGAAGAACCCATTATAAGGATTTTTAGGTTATTATGTTTAAGTTGTCCCTAGTTTCTGATAATCTTTAGATTAATTGTTAATATTATAGGTCGGTTTAAAATCACTCAGTCACAATATCGTTGATAGCCGCTATATGTTGGCTCAAATTGGTGATCCACCTCCTGTTACAAACACACGTAACCTTTAAAAATTCAAATATGTCAATAATATTTTGCTTACGACAGTTGCACGTTGTAATTTATCAACCGTGAGAATGCAACAATTAGGTAACGCCGCCATGTCTCGTTTGGTGGGTATTTTTTATGTATACGTTGAGTTCAGGAGGGTCCCTCTCCGATATTTTCTAATTCTTAAGTATTGGCTGGTTATATTTTGTATAATATTTTAGATATAATTTTCCCTATATTATTCCCTAAAAAGAGCTTATATATTTTTAGTTATTGTGTATAATTTTTGTATTGTTTATTGAATTTAAATAATTGTATTGTTTATCTTTCCATGTTTTGTTATACATTCGTATGTTTATTCGTCATATTTTGATTGATATATGTATTCAGAAATGTTAGTTTTTTTGGAATATGAATACTTTATCGTTTGTTTTTATAATTGTTTGTGTGATATATAAAGGACACTTAAGTGTCCTTTATTTTGTCAACAAATAAATAATAACCTTATTTATTCATAACTGAGTTGTTAGTTTCTATCTATGGGACTAGCTATTCGAATTTTGTATTCCGTGCAATATGAATAAAACAATTCAAATTTTAAGTAAACGTATGAAATCTGTCTTATTGTCGAAAAATAAAGAAACTTAATTTTTCATGTATATAGCACCCTTAAACATATCCGAACTGGTGATTTGGACATAGTTTAAGGCGTGGCTGAAAGACACCATTGTCTTCGGCCCCATTACTCGAGTCTTCAGGCTTAGAACCACTGAACTAGATAAACTGCGATTCATCACACGAGTGTCAAGTCTAACGCATGAGTCACAAATGTAGAGGCTGAATCCCTTTTTTCAGGACTGTCAGGAATCTAACTTGATACCATCAGTCTTACCAACTGGATCACGAAGGTCGTCAGTAAGACTAAGTGGAAATTAATTATAGTTACTTGTTACTAAGATAAATGTAAATTAATACTATATCTAAGTTATCAAAATATCAACTATTAATGCGTAGGGAGTAAACTGTGATTTTTTTTGTTCGACTGCGGAGAAAAACTGAAAGTGGGATGCTCAAGAGACGTTTGTTTTAGTAGAATCGAGTGTGTGGATTAAATTTTCTCATTACGTATAATACTGGAAAGAATATGGCAAAATACTTGGCATGCCTTGTGATTTGTAAAAGCATACGATGTGTAAATGAGCGAGTTGTAGAAGTTTCTGTGAAATTGTAGTAAAATATATGTTAATAATTGGTAGGGCATTGGCACGGCGTGTTATACAATATCTGAATGGACCGATGTTTTAAGGAACTATGAAAGTCAACAGGAACCATAAATATTTAAATTAGAAATATGTACGGTTTGCTATACATATGTCGATGGTGGTGATATTAGCGGTGAATGAAGATGCAATACGGGGTATAATAAGTTACTTGGATGAGAGACATGACGCAAAAGTTTCGACAATGAATGATGCAAAATTTAAAGTCATTGCGTCACACATACCATCGCGCCGTTTTCCTATCGAGATTGTCAGAAAGCATAGGGAGCCGGAGTTTTCTATCGCAACACACATATTTTGCCTTCTGTATATCCATACACTTTATAAAACATCTAGGATTTCTCTGAGTTTTAATATTTTCTTTCAAAATATCATTCACTTGGCCTGACCTTACATTCCTTGGACTTCCTCCACCAACTCTTTCCACCACATTTTCTACTGACACGCTGTGTATTTCTTTTATCCATCTTTTTCGTTCATTTCTTTAAGTGCCCAAACTATCTCAAAGTATGGTAGTATTTTTGATCCTGCTTAATACGCCAGTTTTGAATTCTTTTTCATTTTAAAGTACTCTGTCACACATGTAACACCAAATATACTTCTCAGTAAACGTATTTCTACTCTATCTTTTAGCTTCTTTGAGTCTTATCTAAAGTAATGGTTATTGTAAGTGTGAAATAAACATTTAATGATGTACGAGTACATGGATGAACAGTGACTACGAACTAAAGATAAACGTAGAAAATAGGATTAAAAATATCACATTGAAGTTATTTGGATTCGTTGCCATTCCAACGTCAATTCAGTTGGAAAGCGAAGCTATACCGTGGAGTTTTTTCCTCTTTAATTGAGTAAGCCGTTGTATAACAGCAAACTCACCGGTAACACCGCTGTACTGGATCCGATGGCACACCTGAAGTGATTCTATCACAGCACTTCGGCATGTTTTATTCTCCCTTATTTGAAAGAATACATATTAACAAAGTCATAGGTATCCTTATACAGCTGAATACTTGGCAGAAAAATACGTGTGTCATTCGAGGGGAGTAGCACAGAGTAAATCGGTGATGAAAGACAGACTATTTAAATCTAAAATGCGACCGTGAGTGGGGTTTTCTTTTTGTAGTGGAAGGTAGAAAAATGTATTGTTAAACTAAATAAATGATATTTTGAAATGAGGAAATGTAGATAATTAATAAGTAATTTTATGCACGCGGATTTTGTTTAATTTGTTATTTACCAAATGTAAATTCAAATCAATTTAAATATAATATAAACGAATTTAAATTAACGATTCTTTTTTCTAGAATTATGATAAGATCTTTCTTTTTTTCTGTTAATTATTGTAATTTTTTCTAGTTACCCTAATACAGATTAAATTTTCTTCTTAAAAATATTAATTTCATAGTAGTGTTTATTGAACTCACCATACAAGAAAACACTACTCAATAAGTTGTTCGAATTCAATGAAATGGAAAAACCTTGATTTCTACTAGATTGACATTCATTATCAGTCAACTTAGTGATATTAAACGGCGAGCTGCAATAAAAAACAAAGTTAATGGAACATTTACTCAAATTAAGGAATATCAAGATCAGCCAAAATTATGATCCACTACAGTATATTAGTGCTAACTTTAATATATGGTAGTGAAACGTGGACGTGGAAAATTCATGATGGGAGCCGAATAAATGCGGTGGAAATGCGCGTTCTGGGAAGAATATCTGGTATGTCGATCTATGACTGAGTATTAACCAAAAATGTACTTATTAATTAAGGTGAAAAGAACACCTTGAGTTAGTTTGAACATTTTCAACAGATTTATTTAAAGTAATTTGTTTTATTATACACTGTTTATTCCACTTTATATAACGGTATAACCCTACCGGTTTCAGGGTTTTCGCCTCATCATCAGTCTTGTTTGTGCTCCCATGATCGTAGAAGAACTAACACCCCCAATCTTAGAAGATTTTTAATGTGATATGAAATATGTTGAGCGTTATGCAGATGGGCGATGAAAAATTGTCAATTTTTTTTCTAAATACATGTGTGATTTGGAGTTGTGGTAGAGAACGACCTAGAAAATATGTTTGGACCGAGTACATGAAAGTTTTGACTAAAAGGTAAGGAGGTAAAGAAACTCAATGAACTATTAAAAACTGAATGTGGAGGATGCGAAGTATATCATGATAGAAAATATTAACGCTATTTGTTATCTGCCTACCCAAACAAAGAAATTTTTGTGATAGTATGTACTTTTTTTTAATAGGCAATCCACCCAAACTAGGATGGTTTGTGCCACCAAATTAAATTAATTATGCAATTATATAAGTCAATATAATAAAGCTATGTGTGTACTTGATTATTTATGTGAGTTAAACTAACCGTACAGGAAGACACTGTACTTAATTTGAAGTCATTCGAATTCAATGAAATTGGAAAATCTTAATTTCTACTGGTCGATGTAAATCTTCATATACGACATCCATATTCCTCTTTTATCAATGGTTATATTATAATGTACAGTAGATAAATTTATAATCTATAAATTAATTAATTCGTCTTTCATAATATTTAGTGAAGTTTTTATAGTATGTTTCAGAACGAAATTGCCATAGAATATTAAGAATTTGCAGCGGCGATGTGTTTATGACTTGGAATTCGTGAAAACGGAGTCTTATTCATACAATATAATGTTTGTCTTCCCATGAAATGATCACAAGTAAATATGTAAGACATTATGTAGAACACGAAGAGCCGTAAAGTTTGTTTATCGCAAATTTTTCATCACCCCAAATGTTGTAATAAGGACCCGTGGCGCGGGGCAGCGCTGCGATTCGACAATAGCTTTATTACATAATTTGTTCCGAGCCCACTTGTTTGTGTTACACACTAGTTTGTGTCGAGATAAAAATAATAATCTACATATTACATTAATAAAATATGAATACGTTTTCCACGAGTCTCGTATTCAAATTAAATGAAAATAAATATGCTCGGTAATTTGAACGTGTTTATTACGCTAGTTTATTTGTTTTCTTTAAGAAAAATAAGTTTTATATGAAGATACTTTATGTGACTATTTTATATGCAGGATTTGAATAACAATCTTAAATATCTTGATGTAAATATATATTAATAAATATTATAATCTTAAATTTGTCGATGTTCTTTTAAACAATCTGATAAGATGATGGACAGTCCACAATAATTTGGTGCTAAGTTTGATGTATGGGACTGAAGCTGTGGATGTGGAGAAAAATTGAAAAAAATCGATCACCGTCTATTTGCTGGAAATGATTTCCACATAGCAATAAACCCGCTAGGTCATACTGTATACAACGAATGTATAATGCAATACATAGTATCTTCGTGGTGTAAACGTGTGATGGTATGTATTGTGTATATACTCGTAAGTATATTTAAACTTGGGCAACGCTGAATGAAATTCCTGAAAATTTTACACCAGCTTTTAGTATTGACTGTTTTCTGATCAATCATTTTTGTTCTTTTAACAAACAAAATAATCGTCTGTAAAATATTAGATTGCCCCTAATTGTAATTTTGCAAACTGTGGATTTTCTCCTTAATGACTGTTTTCTGATCAATTATTTTTACATACATAAATAAATCGTCTATAAAATCTTAGTCTGCCCCAAATTGTAAATATTTCCAACTGGGGAATTTCTCTTTAATTTACGATCTTATCGCTTTGATCTTCAGGCTCTTTGTCGCCCATAGTTGTCCTGAAGATGGTTAGTGCTGATCTTATTGAATGTAACACGATATGTTTTTTTGTATGCACTTGTTCTTAAATCTGCCCTTAAGAAGAATTTAGAAACAGTGGTTGCATACTGAAAAATATATAATCAAAATTAAACAATCCTATTGGATATAAATCACCAACGGTTTAGGTTTTCACTCTCTGGCATTGCATTTTAGAATATTTCACAAAAATACTATTATTCCACTAATTAGAGGTCAACAAAATTGAGTTGAGGAATGGTTGTGATGAAAATCTGTACTTTCAGTTTACCTCAATAGAAATAGGACATGATGGTTGTGATATTGATGAATTCATTTATTAAAAGCAATTAAACCTAGTTGATCATTATATAATATATTTTATTGTAATACATTATATTATTTTCCTCTTTTACCATACCAATCCACCTGAACAATTATCACCTAAAAAGATTATACGATAATGCAAAAAAATGTATGCGGATATACCTCCATACATACCATCACGCCGATTCCCTTTTAAGGTAACCAGATAGAACACAGTGCAAATTTTTATCCCGACACACATATTTCGTCTCTTCCACATCCATACTAGTATTTCAAATACGTACGATGACGAACTGTTAATAAAATGCTAACTCATATGTAGGCAGAGATGACAAAGCGCCAGACTTTTCTATTGCGACAAACATATTTCGCCACCTCTTCTTTACTACAGTTTCTCATAAAACTCCTACAATTTCTTTGACTTCTTACATTTACTTCTTTCAAAATATCATATACTTTATCCTACCATACTTTCTTTACTCTCTAACATGCCTTCTCTCACTGTTTAGTATTCCTTCTTTAATTTCTTCCACGTTGCCAAACTATCTCAGTGAGCTTTTTTTAATCTTACTTAATACATCAGTCTTAAGTTCAAATGTATCCCGTATTACAGTGTTCCGTATTTTGTCATACATTATCACTCGATGTATTTTTCTCAGTGCACGCATTTCTACAACATTAATTCGGCTCCTTTAATTTTTTTTCTTCGTCCACATTTCACGCTAGTAAGTCCAAATTCCAAGTTTGTACTATAATACTGTTATGGACTGTCTTAACAAATGTTGATACCGTCGAGTATATATGTTTTAGTGCCCTATTGACATTTCTTACCTGTACACGCCTTTCGGTATCCCTCGTAACTCTTCCATCATTTAAGAAAATACTACCTAAATAGCAAAATTCCCCAACTTTATCTAGTATTTCATCGCTCATATGTCGTAAATACTTTTCCTTTCTCACTTTTATATCATCATCATCATTTTTGGATTTCGCAACATTCGTTCGCCGATATAACTAATTGAATTAACCGTGATTTCTCAGTGAAAATACTGAATGCACCCAAAAAAGTGTAACACATTAAAATATTATATAAATCTCTCACAAGAGTAATGTTGCGTTTGAAAATAAAAAAAGAATCATGTTTCTTAACCTTACCTTCGAAGCGTTACAGACCATGCATGTCTAAAGCGTGCTTTATCAGTGAAAATACTGAATGGGCCCAAAAAATGTGTAACATTAAAATATTCTATAAACCTCTCACAAGAGTAAGGTTGCGTTTGAAAAAAAAAATAATCATGTTTCTTAACCGTACCTTCGTAGCGTTACATACCATGCATGTCTAAAGCTGACTTGATGACCGTTCTCCAACCAGCGCAGTGTTGATGGCACACCAGCCCGTTTGTATGTCTTTTACAATATCATCAAGCCAACCCTTGGACTTCAGCGATCTTTAGGGGTATTAAGTGGTTCTGAACTCCTTCCAGGGTCGCCTTTAATTAATATGTCATTCTAGCTACGTGTCCGATTCGGATTTCTTGACTTTTTCACGTTTATAATTTCGACATTGGAAAAGTCAACCAAAAATAAAGTTAAATTAAAAAAAATAACTAGTTTCAATGGTTTTTGAGCACTGTTGCTCTCGATTTGTGTTGTATTTTTTTGTCACAAACAAGAGCTAATGCAACAAGATCTGATCCTTCAGGGCGCACACAAGCCTACTCCCACTTGTTTGTATCGATTTACCGAATAATAAGAGGTTCGTATATTATCCTTTTTTATGGGGCACTTGACACGTTTTAGTTGGTCTATTTTTTTATACGCAAGACCCTTGAACAGGTACAAACCTAACCTGTCTGCCCGTTTGCCAATGTTTAATGTGTGATTTTTTCTAGTAGTTATCACGTTGTGTTTAGTTTGTAAAGCATGTATTTTTGCTTTTGTAAAGCATGGTGACCTCCGTGACCTAGTTGGTAAGACGCTTGTCTCCCAGCCCGGAGGTTGGGGGTTTGATTCCCGTTGGAACCCAGATTTTTTTTTAAAGTTTTCCAGTCTGGTTTTTACTTAAGGCCTCTTTAATATCTTTCTGGTGGATTGGAAGATACTGTCACATGGCAATAAGCCTGCCAGGTTGTACTATATACAACAAAAGTGTAATACAATACAATACATATATTTTTGTGTTTCGAAAGCATTTATTTGTCGGCAAATGTTATTCACGGTTAACAATTAGCATTCACGGTTAACCAATGAGTGCCCCAGGTTTGATTTCTGACTAGTTTTTTTGAGTTCTTCTTATACTATATTATATCTGAATTTATTATACAAAAACTCATAAGTTATTTATCATACATTCTACCGAACGTATACGGTAAAACGATAAAAATTGGCCAAATGAAAGACTGCAGCTGATTGTACCTTCCGATCATCTAGGAACATTGATATATTTGCCTCATATACTAAGGATTTTGTTCACCAAAACTATGTGCTTGCTGAAGTGCAACAGCGTGCTCACAATAAATCAATACCCGAACGTAAAAAAAAATCAAAATAAATATTTCCACACTAACACCCCCCATCGCACCATTGAAGCTAATGATGTTTTGTAGTTACAATTTGTTATTTTTGTCCTCATTTCCCTAAGGATTTGTATCCTTAAAAGCCAATCTGTAGATTCATCAACTTTATTTTCAAGAAACGTTTAAAATAATTAAGGGATCATTCGATGCATGATGAATTTACATTACAAATTTAGAAAGAAGCAAAGGTTTTGAAATGTTGTACATATGCTCAAATAACGCAATATTTTAGAAAGAAGCAAAGGTTTTGAAATGTTGTACATATGCTCAAATAACGCAATATTTTAGAAAGAAGCAAAGGTTTTGAAATGTTGTACATATGCTCAAATAACGCAATATTTTAGAAAGAAGCAAAGGTTTTGAAATGTTGTACATATGCTCAAATAACGCAATATTTTAGAAAGAAGCAAAGGTTTTGAAATGTTGTACATATGCTCAAATAACGCAATATTTTAGAAAGAAGCAAAGGTTTTGAAATGTTGTACATATGCTCAAATAACGCAATATATGGTACATACATTCAACTATTCGCAATTACTGTCGATTTGTTCGTAAATATTTGCTGAATTGTGAAAAAATCACATACTAGTGATGACATTTTGTTGAATAAAATATATATATATATACATCTCCACAAATCCTCAAAAACCTTCTAAATTGGTAAGGGAGTTCGCCAAGGAGATACTATTTCCTCAAAATTATTCACAGTTATACTTGAATATATCTTTAGTTAACTGGAATGGGATAATAAAGGCCTGGTGATTGATGTAAAATACCTGAGCCATTTGAGATTTGCAGACGACATCGTTATATTCTCACAAAACCCGAATGATATCTTCAGCACCAACTGCAGGAATTGGCGGAGGTCAGTAAAGAAGTTGGTTTAAAAATTAATATATCAAAAACCAAATATATGATGAATAGCTTTGCTCCTCCAAAACCAGTAATTGTAGATGGAAAGCCGGTGGAACTCGTCCAGGAATATGTGTATTTGGGCCAACTTATTTCCTTTGTAGGTAGCGTATCGGAGGAAATAGCACGAAGGACAAAACTACCATGGAGCTCATTTGGACGTTTGAACAACATCTTCAACAGAAATCTCCCAATATATTTGAAGCAAATGGTCTACAACCAGTGTATTCTCCCAGTACTTACGTATGGCTGTGAGACATGGACGCTCACAGTAAAGAACACACAAAAGCTCCAGACCGCACAAAGAGGTATGGAGAGATGCGTGTTGAGATATACTAAAAGAGACCGTAAACGGAACACCTGGATTCGCAACATAACAAAAGTAGAAGACGTTATAAAGGTGTGCAAGAAAATGAAGTGGCAATGGGCAGGACACGTAGCCAGAATGTCAGATTCCCGGTGGACATCCGAAATAATCAAATGGTACCTAAGAGGCAAAAAGAGGCCAAGAAGAAGACCGAAGGTACGCTGGATAGATGAAATCAGGAATTATGGCATCATCACATGGCACCAACGAGAAAAAAACCGAACCAGTTGGAATCAACTTAAGGAGACCTTCATCCATCAATGAATCGACCCTGGTTGACAATGATGATAACATTTTGTTAAAAGTAAAACATTAATTTTTGTAAATTGCTAAAACAAAATTTATTTTTTTAAATCGATTGCTATATTTAAAAAAAAGTTTATAACAAGACAATCAATCGATCCACTTTTCGAAAGGAAGATTTGTGAGTGATATTCATTACTCAAAGACTTTTGTTCACATGCAGATCCAATGTTTTATAATGTTTACTTTCTACGTAAATATACTAAACATTGTAATCCAAGTTTAGTTTAACCAAACATCCTCCCAAAATATGGGTTTTTATTGAAGATATGTCACGTCTCAAATCGGTCCAATTCAAAGGATCAAATATAAGTGGCACTTAAAAATAGTCATTTTACTTCAGAAGAATTGCAAGCACTTCAAAATGTAGAATACTATGAATCTAGTGACATGTGTTTGGTGCCATAAATACAGAAACATTAAGTAACTGGGAGGTGCAACAGAAGATCTTAATGAAGCTTGACTATATGTTCTTAAGTTTCTTTTCCGCCCCCTTCGAGTATTTTTCTCACTTAAAGCTAATGACGATTCACTTTTCACATACTCTTGTTTATCTTAAACTTATCTAGAAGCATATTAATCATTTTTGTATTAATTGACATTTATTTTGTAACTAAATATATATCCTTACATTTCTTATAAAGAAGATATTTAACATGTATGTTAGTTTTAGAAATAAACTAGATACCTTACGCTTTTTTTCTGAAATTTTAAAAAAGACCGAAATTTTAGTTTTGTTTCTTGTAATGCTAACCGATACGTATTGTAATTTTGTTATTTTTTTGTCGCTGCATGAAATTTATCGATTCAAATAACTTATGGATCATACATAGGTGGTTTGGGTATGTAGAACGAATTGGACTATCAAAACAAACTTACAGTCCAAATACCAGTGGAAGGCGTGATAGAAAAGGCCAAGAAATGTTTGGCCGGATCAAATAAATCAAATCAGAGAATCATAAAACGTGGGAAATCTATATCAGAATAGGCGAATAGATAAGGCGAAAAAAATGTGTTGCGAATGGAGTCAGGAACTTTGTCCTTTCTGCATACTCCTGCAAGGAAACGGCGAGATGGTAATATGTAAGTACTTTACACTTTTTATTGGTATTTTATTTGATACATGTTATGCGATTCGAATAAAATATTATATTCAAATTGTATGATCCATTAACGAGCAAATAAAAACACAAGCAATTATTTGAAATGAACAAAAAAATATAAATATCAAGTTGTACATTATATAGTCACAATGGACAGAAGAAAACTATTTTCAATCAATAGTTTTTATATCAAACCGAATCATATTTTTTATCCATCAGTTTAGTGGTCACAACAATTTAGTATATCATAGTACATTATGTCAACTATGCTAGAAACCTCGATTTAATGGTTTTATTTAATCAGTGAAATATCAATAAGAGTATTTCAGTACGCATCTGTCATATCATGTTGTCAATATACAAATTCTTTTTAATTATTTCGAATCCAATTAACTCGCGGGTTATATTTTCTCATAATACATTGTATTGTATTACAATTTCGTTGCGCACAATAAAACCTTGTAAGTTTATTGCAACGTATCAAACCCTCCCATCCAACAAGAAAGGTGTTCAACATGCCTTAAGTGAAACTCAGATTGGAATAATTTTAAATAAAATCTGATTCCAACGGGAATCTAACTCGCAACCCTCGGACTGGAAGACAGGTGTCCTAAATGAAACGGCTGTATTGATGACTGACGTATTATAGCTTTTCGATGGTCCTTTACTCCTTTCCTTTATTTAGCTTAGTGTTTTTTTTTTAATATTCAGTTCAAAATATTCTTGAACGTCTTAAGGAAAGTCTAAACAATTTGTATGGATACGCGATGTACCTATTATTTTCCTTTACCTCATCAAAGATCTCCAAAATATTCAATTTTTGAAGTCTTTGTCATCTGGCATGAGTTAGATTTCTTTTACGGCCCGACCAATATAGAGTCACATTTCATTATTTATGAAGTCGTATATTAATGCTTCATGTAAAATTATTCAACTCGACATTTTTTTATATGAATATTACTAATTTATGTTCAAATATAGGTTGAGTGTATTTATATGTAAATTGTCGTATCTAATAACGATCGTTTCCATATTGTTTTTGTTTAGTTATATCATGATATGAAGTGTTCCTCGAACCTTACATCTTGAGTGTTTCTTGGATAATATTTACTTTAAATAAAGCTGAATCTGTGAGATTGTAACTCATATTGATTGTTTAAGATTGATGGATAAGTTATTTTTAATTATTTCTTTTTCTTCTCCCTTTTCCGTCCGAAACTTTGACAACTACGGCATCCCAACTCAGCCATGATTATATGTACGAGTACTTGAATAAGCATTTGAGGTAGTTTTCTGTAATCTTCGTCGTCGCAATATATCTCACATCATCGCCAACACAACACCATTACTACTTGTCCTTATTTTGGTTGGTAGATAGAACAGTCATCCTTTTATTTCTATCCTGGTACATATATTTTGTTTAAAACTCGTCATGTGTACTTTATTATGATAAACTGGAATTTCCCTATAACCTCTTTCAAAGTTTGATTAATCTGTGCCACATTTTTCCAAGTCTTTCAAACTTCTAGTACCTTCTACACTACTTGTTAGATTGCTTTTATTAAACTCGCGTAGGCTTATTTTTACATACATACTATGACGATATTCCCTATCGGGGTAAGCAAAGAAGATAGAATGCCATACTTTACTATCTCGATATCCTTCGCCTATTCCACATCCATTCACTTTCCCATACAATTCCTACGACTTTCTAAGTTTTCTTCATTCAAAATATAATTCATTTGACCCAACCATAGTTTCTTTGGTCTTCCTATACCATGCATTTTGCTCAAATTTGCCCTACATATTGGTTTAGTTATTCCTTTTTCATTCATTCGTTTTACATGTCCAAACCATGTCAAAGTGATCTCCGTCATATTCAACACGTCAGTCTTATGTTCACATTCGTTTCTTATCACTTCATTCCGTATTTTCTTATAAATTGTCATTTTGTGTATTCTCCTCAGTGCACACATTTCTACAGCATTAATTCAACTCCCTTCAGTATTTTCCCGCTTCGGCTCTTTTAATCCTTATTTTTTTCCTTAAATATTCGATTAACCTTATTGTCAATGATCATGCTTCAGTTCGATATACTAAAAAAATTGTCTCGTAATAGACAAAGCGTGGGTTTTGAATCTGGTGCTACCGGATTTCGGATATAAATATTCATCGAGTGGATATTTCCAATTAAACACTCCATTATGGTAAACAAACGTGGACATGTCGCCTGTCTGTGCCTGACTGGGGGAGGGGGGCGTGCCCGAACAGGCAGAAGGAAAGCCTCTGATCACTTCTTGGAATCATCTTAGTTATCTGTATCTGTTCACTATCGTATATGGACGAATATATGCAAAAAAGTGCTTACCCACAAAACACTTATTTATTGATTTATTTATTTAACACTTCCATACAAATACATCTGGCGGATTTATTGCTTTAAAGTAATTTCTTCCAACTAGCTTTTGTTTCATAATTATTATTCGTATTCATAACCGTATTATTAGTATATTGTATGAAAAAAAATGTTTGAAAAAAACTGACTACCTATAACTTAAATAAAAAATAAATCTCAAAGAAAATCGGGATTTCGGTGGAATTTGTATGGGAATTAAGAAAGAGTCATATTTTGAGATAAATAATACTTCAGTTTACTCTTAAATATCGATAAATATGTAGCACATATGATTAAGCTAGAAAGATCGTTTCAAAAACGAGCTGAGTGAATCGCAAAATACGATGTTTAGAATCAAGTGTAATGCGTTGGTATACAAAGGATTCTGCTGTCACCAGATATTTCTTTATTTAGAACATATAATAAAAAAAAACATTGTTCATTTACTTATGTTTATT
The DNA here is from genome assembly GCA_949825065.1 of Odontocerum albicorne. Classification (NCBI taxonomy): domain Eukaryota; kingdom Metazoa; phylum Arthropoda; class Insecta; order Trichoptera; family Odontoceridae; genus Odontocerum; species Odontocerum albicorne. The sequence continues at coordinate 16,714,158 of OX463843.1, forward strand.
TATTTACGTGGTTAAATCCATCCTTAAAAATCTATTTTCTACATATTCATAAGAGTTGGAACTTATACTGACCTTTAATATCTTAAAATAAGTAAAATATGGTTGTATTCTATTCTATTCCACAAAAATATATGTATTGTATTGTATTACACTTTTGTTGTATACAGTACAACCTAGCGGGCTTATTGCCATGTGGCAATATCTTCCAACCAACCAGAAATATGTTAAAGATGCCTTAAGTGAAAACCAGACTGAAATCCTTTTTAAAAAATCTGGATTTCAACGGGAATCGAATGCGCAACCGTCGCGTTGGGAGACAAGCGTCAATATCAACTAGGCCACTGAGGTCGTCAACTAACTAGGTCTTACCAACTAGGCCATGATTGGATCATTTTTGAATATATATGTTAATATTTCCTCTGCATATGCTAGCAGTTGCGTTCAAATCAAGCTCTTATTAATTTTAATGTTTTTTTTATCTGACTAAAATAATGTCGTTGTGATATACGTAATGTAATACAAATTACAGTTCTAAAGCGCTTCAAGAGCATTTCATTATTGTACATTAGAGGATCTCTAAGAATACAACTTGAAAAACCTCTTTTTTATATTCCATTTTATACGGATTACTCCTGTTATAATATGTGGGTAAGAATACTTGATCGCCTAGACGTTCACCGCCTTCTAATAGTTAATTTTCATATTGGAGTAGGTAGAGAGGATGAGCGCCAGGCTTTCCGACTTCGACACACATCCTTCGCTTCTTTTGTATACATACAACTCCTACGATTTGCCTGACTTTTTACATTCCTTCTTTCAAAATATCACTCACTTGATCCAACCACACTCTCCTTGGTCTTCCTCTATCGCGCCTTCCACTCACATTTGCACTGTATCGCTTTTGTACACTCCAAAACCATCTCAGAGTGCTCTTCTTCTTCTTACTGAACATATCACACCTACTTTCACATTCATCCCTAATCAGTTCACTCTCGTACATTTCTCACCCACTCTTCTCAGTGCACTTATTTCAACAACATTTATTCAGCTCCTTTCTGCTTTTTTTCTACGTTCAGGTTTCACCTCCATAGCTCTAAGTTGGTACTAGAATACTGTTGTGAACCTTAGGAGATTTTGATACTCTCCGGTTCGAGTATATATGTTTAAGTACCCCGTTGACTTTGTTTCCTATCGCTATGTGTTATTCAATATATCTCTTAACTCTTCCATCGTCAGAAAAAATACTACCCAAAAATCTAAATTCCTCAACTTGCTCCAATCTTTAATTACTCACCCATATATCGCATTTACTTTTTCTTTCACGTAGAAACCTGACGATCGTGTGTATGTATAAAGACACTGAGGTGTTATGCTAGTTAGTTGAGCCAGGATAAACATGTATCTTGAAAGACAACTTTAATGATAAAATCCACTTTTTGGCACCAATAGAAAAAGAAACATGTATACTGATTAAAAAATAAAATTACATTACTAAAAAATCAAAGCTTATATTGATTCCTTATATTCGGTAAAGGATCTTTGCTCCGTGCGAAAGCAGCCCCAAATTGAGGGGGAGACACGCCTCGTCATGTATGTCATTCGTTTTAGTAATATATTGCCCGGCGCCTGCATATATGCAACGCCAATATAAATTTCTCGTGACGTTATTGACACCGTGTCAACTTTTTGTCTAACAAATATTTAACCTACAACATTTGGTTGTAATATATCAACTTGTTTCACATGCAACAGATGAGTTATTGGCTTCTTTGTACCCACGCTGAAGACATATCGAGTGCTTAGAGAAGGGGTTTTGTAAATATTTTTTAAGTTAAAATAAAATGAACTTAATCTTCCGTACATATCCACAATCTTGACTGATTTGGCAAATTATATATACTAAAATATTTGTGTACTTATTTCAAATCAAATTTATGCATAAACATTAATCCGTTAGTTTTGATATTTGCAGTTTTCAATTAACTTCATTTTTTACTATCGTAATTTTTTTTTTCATAATTATAAACCACTATGGTAAGACTATTGTCTTCCAACGGCGGTTGCAGACTCGATGTTAGACTTTTTTTGTAAAACAGCTCCATGGTGCTTTTTGATCTGAGGTAGTGAAAACTATCGATTCTAAATTTTATAGATGGAATACGACCTCCGTGGTTTAATTGATAAATGCATATCTTTCAACCTGTGATGACCGGTTCAATTCCCATTTGCACCTCGTATTTTTTTTCGTAAAAGGGTTTCCGTCTGGTTTTTACTAAAGATATATTTAACACTTTTCTGGTAAATCGTAAGAGAATGTTGCATGGTAATATACCCGTTCACATTCATCCCTTATCACTTCATTTCGTATTCTGTCATACATTGTCACCATGTATTCTTCGAAATGCACGCATTTCTATAGCATTTCTTAGGCTCGTTTCAGAAATTTTCCACGTCCACGTTTAACTCCCTTATATCTCCGTGGCTTTAACTCCCTTATATCTCCATGACGACCTCCGTGGCCTGGTGGTAAGACACTTGTCTGCCGATCCGGAGGTTGCGGGTTCGATCCCCGCTGAAACCCAGATTTTTTTAAAATAGGATTCCAGTCTGGTTAACACTTAGGGCCTATAAAAACATATTTATGGTTGGTTGAAAGAGATTGCCACATGGCAATAAACTCGCCAGGTTAAAAAAAATCTAAGATGGTACTATAATACTATTATTGCATTATTCATTCATCTTATATCAGCGTCTTCTTTTTCATCTTACTCAACACATTTCAGCCTTCTCTTCTTCACCTTACCCAACACATCTGCTTTAAGTTTACATTCATCGTTAATCACTTCATTCCGTATATTTCGTGATCACTATAATTCTTTACTTTTATATATTTCATTAATAACCGACTCAATTTGCAGAAATTATTAATTTTTTGCTTAATATTTTTTATATATAGTTTAATTTTTAAATGTGAATTATCCCTATCTTTTTTTTTGTCCTGAATATTTTTCTGTAAAATATGTTCTTTCAAAATATCCATATGTATATCTCAAAACTTTTTATAAGGGTGCGATATTTACCTCTTTATAACAAGAATAAATTAAACAGGTTCACACGGTGTTTTGTGCAATTATCCATTCCTTTATGCAATCCTAAAATAGCATGACAACCTGCCGCAAAATAGCATGACAATCTGCCGCAAAAATGGCATGACAATCTGCAGCAAAAATGGCATGACAATCTGCCTCAAAAATGGCATGACAATCGGCCGCAAAATACGAGTAGCATAACAATCTGCCGCAAAATAAGGATCTAAATGTTGATTTTATGATCCACGACGTCGGAAAACTCTGCTTTTTAGTCTCGAATAGCAATTAAAATTACGACTCTTTTTATATTTAAAAAGTCTATTTATGTAGTCCTATTTAGAAGTCATTCACGATATATATTTTGTTTTTTTTTTACGGAAAGGGGAACAAAGAAACTAAGATTTTTTATGACAGCCTCACCGAAGACGGTTTAAACCATAAAGAAATTGATTAGCGTTGTCTCAGGATCGTAGTTTGATAGCCACTTTCTGTCTCTACTCTGATTTTTAAAACGTTATTCATTAAGAAATTATATTACGAGTTCCGGAAATATCTCACATCCTAGACATTCTGTTTTTATTTATGTCTGTTTCTCGAGGGTGACTCCATCGCTCTGTGTAGATCGTTTTTTTTTATTTGGTTTTCGTCAACATATTACTTTCACATTTATATAATATATTCGGTTGTCTGCTCTGAATGAAATGTGTGGAAACACGAGTATTCTTTATCGTTTATTTTTTAACTAATCCTACACTATTTAATGAACATATTCATTCTAAGGGCACTGTATAACATCACTCACAAAGTTTCAAGGATGTGGGCTGAAAAACATCTGATGTTCTTGCGGCTGGGCTCGCTCTCTATTTGTGGGAGTTTATCTCAACCGGAGGGATATTATGAAATGAGCCTACGCTTTTTGATAGCTTCTGTCTTAAATGTATTTTCTTCGTCATTATCATAAGACATACGAATACTTATATATACAATTTAAGAATATCCTTATATATATGTACATACTATGTTGCTATCAATAAACCTCTATTTGTTTATTTAAGTTACCTCCTGAAAACATCAATGCTTTTGGCGTTGTTTTGTATGGTGTATTGGCAGTATTGTTGCTTTATTCACAATATTTTTCTACCATTAAGATAGGCGTTAAATAACTGAAAACCCATGATAGTGGCATTTTGGTTTGGTTTCCATCTGGATTTAACCCTGAAATCTCAGATTATAAATGTTCTCTACCACTAGGTTACAGAAATTGTCTTCGGTAGCTTTCTTTCAATTAAAATATATCTTAAAATATTCAATTGATAAATGGTTTCCTTTTGCAGTATGTTTAGCTTAAGTTAAATTAAGTTATATAATTTTATTTATTATTAGACGATTTCCGTACCTATTAGGAAAACGCTTGTCTTCCACCTGGGGGTTTCGAGTTCGATTCTCGATGGTACCATTTTAAAGAAAATGGAGTCTTAGTCAGGTTTAAGAGTTCATCTGGTAGCAATAATCACATGCGTTAGATATGTATGAGTTTTTTTTAGCGATATACGTGCAGTAATACAATATTAAGCAACACGTACGATGGCAAACTATGAGTTTCTGCCTGCTCAAATGGTTGTCAACCCGATGGCTTGCCTATTTGGGCTGACGTCAAAATTGTCTCTCATTTACACTCTTCAGCATGTCGCATCTCCAATTCAGATATGTTGAGGAGTACTATACGGTTTAATAAACAACTTACATGTTTCCTAATCAATCGAATTTGTTAATGAATAATATACTTGGAATTCGATTAATTAATATCAAACGTAGATATTGTTAGTTCGGAGTTATGTTTTTTTTTAACTTTGATTTGAAACTAATTATAAAAGTTTCAATGTGTATATGATATTCGACTCAATAACGACCAAATGTTACGGTTAATTTCTTGATTTTATTTATTGTAAATGTTTTAAATTGCCCTATCTCAATTACCTACGTCATTTGACTGGTGATCTTGTGGTTGGTGGGTGTATCGTTAGTTTCTGAATATCGGATACTTATCCCATTATTCGAAAGAGATCGGGTCGTGTCGTCGGAGAACTATACTTAATGAGCGAAGTTTAAGGTTTTGACGACCGGCACATTGTTGCACTCTGATTTACTGCTTCATATTGTTTGTACGGGCGTATCTCTTTATGTGCACGTTCATTCGAATCGATTGTCGAGGAGGAAAGGAATTTTTCGGGCTGTCATGGTCGCGAACAAAAATCACAAAAATGCCTGGATTCTGTACGTGAAGCTCGCCTGGGACGGATTTGTTGCATCGCCGCACGTTTACGGGACCACGCCACGATGAAAAAATGCATTGTGAAACGCACGCCCGCCGCTTTTTCCACTTCTCCTCTTTTGTTTTTGGTTCCCATAAGAATGGCGAAGTAAAGAGAGAACCACAACAATCCGCGAGCTCACCGTAAACACGCTTAATCTCTTTTGTTCTCAGAGCTCGGTAGCACTATCTATTAGACTTCTCGAATCAATGAAGGAAGGCAAATGTTTCTTCCCAGCTACATTGCCAAGTTTTCCAAGTTAAGTGTTCTTTAAGTGAAAACCTAATTTCTCCATGTCCATTCGAATGTAATGCAAACTCACGTAAAACGCATTATCTCAGATTTACGGTTTGACTGCGTTTGCTCTTATTCACTTTTATGTAACACCTTTCTTTTTATTAATATCCATTTCTTTCGGATTAACACGATTTAATGCTGTTTTTACCGTCAACCGATTTAATGCTATTTTTACCGTCAACCGATTTAAATTGCCTGAAATATTTGACAATTTTGAAATTGATGTTTTAAAAATCGACTTATAAATTCATATATTTCAATCAAGAATTAACCGTTTACCTGCGTATACTCCTATTTACTTTTATGCTAAACATATTTTTGTATCTAGAATTAACCGTTTACCTGCGTATACTCCTATTTACTTTTATGCTAAACTTATTTTTATACATGACAATTTTATGCTGATTTAAACTGCTTCAATTGCCTTGAAAACATTTTAACTGTATTGAACTTAAATTTTTTGTCTAAGTTCATGTTTTTAACATTCTGACCATGACTTATTTGCTATAAATAAGATAAATCGGGGCAGTTTAAACAAATAAAATTGTGGTAAATAATGGACTTCATTCCACAAAAATGTAGAGATTGTTTATAGTTAAGGCATTAACATTGTGGAGGTTTAAAAACATTGTTATTTGTTTTATCAAACACTGTTTATTCCACTTTATGTAACTGTATATCCCTACCGGTTTCAAGGATTTCACATCATCATCAGGGATCAGAGACAAGTATTGTTTGTACTCCCCTGATAATAAACAGGGTTTGATAAAACAAATTACAATGTACAGATTAATTTAATTATTTTTATCCATTAAGAGCCGAACGTTAAGTTTTGAAGGTTTTCCGATCAAACTGTATTTAATTTACATTATATTATATTATATATTTGATAATCGTTAGACTGGTGCGAGATAGTAATTCATAGATGATCACTTGTATTATGTGATAGTTTGAGATTGAGTCCATATCATACATGTAAGAGGTTTAATCCATGTCATATAAAGCATAGTATAACGCAGCAAAACTTGTAACTGAGTTTGATCTGAGAAGGTACATTAACTTGATATTTTCAAGGCAGTGTTTTAAAAATGTATATCTCTCTGACGATGTGAAGAAAACATTTCTATATCAGATTTAATGTATTGACGTACAGAAAATAGACCAAAAGCATGTATACCGAAACGATAGCCGCAATTTAAATTTGAGTATACAGTAAACCGAATTGAAACTATTTGAAGTAGCTTTCCAATTTACAAACTTCAAATGATGCCCTCTCCCTCTCTTACTGAACCAAAGTTATCTTTCCAATTTACAAACTTCAAATGATGCCCTCTCCCTCTCTTACTGAACCAAAGTTATCTTTCCAATTTACAAACTTCAAATGATGCCCTCTCCCTCTCTTACTGAACCAAAGTTATCTTTCCAATTTACAAACTTCAAATGATGCCCTCTCCCTCTCTTACTGAACCAAAGTTATCTTTCCAATTTACAAACTTCAAATGATGCCCTCTCCCTCTCTTACTGAACCAAAGTTATCTTTCCAATTTACAAACTTCAAATGATGCCCTCTCCCTCTCTTACTGAACCAAAGTTATCTTTCCAATTTACAAACTTCAAATGATGCCCTCTCCCTCTCTTACTGAACCAAAGTTATCTTTCCAATTTACAAACTTCAAATGATGCCCTCTCCCTCTCTTACTGAACCAAAGTTATCTTTCCAATTTACAAACTTCAAATGATGCCCTCTCCCTCTCTTACTGAACCAAAGTTATCTTTCCAACTTTGTTCATATGTCGTATTAAAATTGTTTTGGACATACTCGTACTCGTAGGTATATTTGTATGCGAATTATTTCAATTTAATGTAAATGGAGTCCTTGATTTGCTTTATATTTTATTCAGCATTTCGTCATATCTTTATATTTTGGTAAATTTAACATTCTTGTATCGCGAGTTCATGTATGTTATATTGGTAGCCTTTCAAATGTTCATAATTTTACTCAAAAGGTTTTTTAATGTAATTCAACCGGTTTCGCTGAATTATTACCGACTGTCTTCTCAATCAAGTAATTTTGAGTCCTGTAACGTATCAAACTCATTTTGCTGTCTTCAAAACGCCTGCAATAAGAATGTTAGGTGTACCTCCAATCGATCTATGTCAATAGCCAACACGGATATCCACGATGACATCACGGCGCCCGAGACTATGGCTGGCGATAGCCCATTGTGTGTGATGATCGCCCCGGGCAGTCGTGATGAAGCGTCTTACAAAATGCAAATACATCGTACAAAAAAAGGCAAATTGAATTGGGTCTTGTTTGTTTGTTTAATCTACCATATTTCACGGGAGAGGAGATCAAATTGAATTTCGTTTTAGACAGGAATTATTTTCAGCCGATAAGCGAGGGCTGCCGCACTCCTATTGAAATTAAATGGCATTTCATTGAATTTATATTTGTATTTTACTCTACAAATTTGATTAACAATTCAATCGTGACCCTCCCTAGTCACAATGTACCTATGAACCCATTTAGAGCTCACTGACAGCAGTTATTGTCGATAACTGATGCTGGAAAGTTATTCATTTTCCTATATTTTTACTGTTTACTTTTCATTTCGCAATTGATGTTTCGTATAATATTTACTCTAATTTTTGCAATGGTTTTTGTGCACTCTTTTCATATTGATAATTAATTCCTTAATAAATAAATTTATTATTATATATTTAAGCCTAATTTATTTTAACCTCGTTAACGAACCAGTACTAACGATTAGTTTTTTTAAAATTAGAATTATTTTATGATTCATCGCCAATCAATATCTTTGCGGTTGTAATAAAATATCACGGCTTATTCGAGACATCGTACTTGTATTATGAATCTGGAAACCAGAAAAAGATAATGTGCTGAAGATATTCTCTTATGTCTATTGTGAATTAAACTCAAGATCTTAATGCAACGGAATCATCACAAAGTTTGTTTTATTTGGATTAATCTTTGTAGTTAGCTTCGAGCTTATTTTCGGTTCTGATTAACATATATGCCATTTAGCTTTCACTTATAACTTACGACAGCAATCAATCGGAATCGCGCTAACTCTGTGTGTGATTTGTGGTCTTGGGAATTTGTTTGATATTTGCAGTATGATCATCAATTTATCAGATTACGTTTACAATGTACTCCATTCCTTCATTTCAATATTATTTCATATACTACACTTTCTTCCTTTGTAGATCCTTGTGAATCCAGAAATATTATTCTGGATATTTACCTTAACTCATAATAATGAACAACTTTTTCCACTTAAGGCACCTTTAACATATTTCTAGTTGGTTGAAAGAGATTGGCGCATAACAATAAGCTCGCGAAATTGTAATATGTTCAATAAAAGTTCTGTACAATAAAAGTGAGCTAAGTCACTCTAAATGTGCTTTTACTATTATATAACATCTTTCAAAAAATTTTTTAAAATTCATATAAGCTACTCCAAATGTTAAACAAAGAAAATTGGGTATGTTTCCTTCTCTATTCCGAAAAATTGTTAAGTCTCCTACTTGTCAGTGTGAATTCAGAGACATTTATGAAAAACCTCATATTTAAAATATATCCTTATTAAATGATCCAGCGCCTGAAGTTGGAAACTCCTTATTTTATTTTGTTAATTTCTTTCGAAAAGAGTTTCTTGATCAGACATAAGAAAAGAAAGTAAGTCTTGCAATATTACGAGTATAAAATGCAAATAATACGTGATAAATTTTCCCAGTAAGGTAGGAAAGACGACTGGTAGGTAGAATTAATATCTCGCAGCAGACGAAAAGCATTGTGAAAAATTCTTTCAGCGAACCATTTATTTTTATGGCGAAAATGTCTGAAAACCATATAAATTTATTTAAGGAAATTTTATATCTTGAAAAAATGCATTCACGCCGATTCGTTAGAATATGAGATAGTAAAATAAACACACATTTCTGTGCAGTATTGTTCTCGTATATAGTCATTGGCAACAAGTGATATTTTTTTATTTCTCTTACCCTCGAATTGTTCTCATGGTCTGGTTGAACGCAGTGCTTCTCAAATGCATTTTCGACGAAGTTCCTGGATATTAGATATTTTGATTATTGTATATATTTTAACAAATATAAAACTAAATTACATGAATCATCATCACGAAGATTCAGAGCGCTGTTTGGCACTATTTACGCGAATTAAACAGTAGGTTTTGCATCGGTATGTGACAATGGATGAAACCTGGTTCCACCACTATACTCCGAAATCAAATCGGCAGTCAGCTGAGTGGAGACCAGCCGGTGAAAGTCGTCCGAAGCGACCAAAAACTCAACAGTCGGCCGGAAAGGTTATGGCCTCCATATTTTGGGATGCGCATGGTATACTATTCATCGATCGCCTTGAAAAAGGAAAAACCATCAATAGCGAATATTACAAGGCATTATTGGAGCGTCTGAAGGCAGAAAATGCAAAAAAACGGCCCCATATGAAGAAGAAAAAAATTCTCTTTCATCAGGATAATGTACCGTGTCACAAGTCGATGGTAACGATGGCTAAATTGCACAAGCTGAACTTCGAATTGCTTCCGCACCCACCGTATTCTCCAGATTTGCCCCCCAGCGACTATTGGCTTTTTGCAAACCTCAAAAAGATGCTCCAGGGAAAGAGATTTGGCTCCAATGAACAAGTAATTGCCGAAACTAACGCCAATTTTAAACCAAAGATAAATCGTTCTACACGGCTGGCAAAGAAAAGTTAGGAAAGCGTTGGAATTAATGTATCGCTCTTGAAGGAGACTATGTTGATGAATAAAGAATAATTTTGGCAAACAAATGTTGTTTTAGTAGTTAGTCTCGGGACTTATTGCTCGGTGTGTTAGTACCACTGAATTACTTCATACGTCCAACGATGGCCCGTTGTTCGGGCGATGTGCCCAGCCCACTTCCACGTCAGTATTTTTGCGACCTCGATAACATCGTCAAAAACCTTCTCATAGTCTATGGACGCCATATACAGTGGAAGTTGGCATGTATATGTTTATGGATAATATATGTATATATACGAGTGTACTCGTACTTAATTTTCGTTTCGTATATTTCATTTTCCTTTAAAACTTTCATTTTCGTTTCAAACTGATAAAGCTTGCGTTTTGCACAACGATATATTTAAATTAACATTTTTTCCATTTTTATAAACATCTAGGTAATAAAAATGTATAATACATAATTATTCAATATTTATCTCACGCATATTGTATTTTCATCGCAATAATATTTTCCTAACAACCTGAAAAATGATTCATTTAATAATCCGTGGCATGGTGGTAAGACGCTTGTCTGCCGATCCGGAGGTTCGATCCCCGTTGGAATCCAGAGTTTTAAAAAATGGGATTCTAGTATGGTTTTCATTTAGGGCCCGCTAAAGTATCTCTGGTTGGCTGAAAGAGATTTCCATGGCACTATTTTTTTTTAAAGAAGCCTTGATTGAAACCAGACTGAAAGCGTTTAAAAAAATGGATACCAACGGGAATCGAAAACGTACGATTAAATCACGGAGTCAAAAAACATCTTATCAATTAGGCCACAAAAACCGCTATTACCTAAGTGAATCATCATTAATTTAGCTTTTTTTTTTTACTTGAACACCTCTTCAGTTCCTGAAATGAAAACTTTCATTGTAACATATATTAGTTCTATCAATACCAAAAATAATTGTATGATGATATCGATTTTTTGTAATCTTTTGAAATATTTTTTAATTGGTGGTACTCAGTTTTAGCTCTAGATGTTTTCTTTTATGTTTCACGATATGGGCCAAACGCCTATGTTTTTTTTTAATATTATTTAGATTTTTCTCTCACTCGCAGCTATCAAAGCCGCACACAAATCAGTGCTATAGTAGAAACAACTCAAATATCATGTTAATGCCTTACATAACTGTATATTGCAAAATGGAAGCCGATATGGAACACAGGATTAAGACAGCACAGAAAATGGAGAGACCTTTCAATAGTTATAATAATAAAAGAACAATTTACGAGTATATAAGATCCGAATGCAAATACGAGTATTATCTGTTGCCTGACTAGTCCACCTTTACTATTAGCTGGGATGACTAAGGTCTTAGTGAATGTGATGAAATTCAAGTAGCCTGAACAAGTGGGCATACACTTGCTAAATAATTAGTTGTAAGAAATGTTATCTAGTTATAAGAAGTATATAGGTGTTAACTATTTCTGAGAAAATATATATTAAGATTATTAAAAATAAACTGACACGTAGGAAAGTAAAATTAAGTTAAATCATAGTTATAATATATAAATTAGACAAGTTCTTAAGATATACATTTGTATATAGGTATGGTCTTTGGCAAATGTTTGCGACATAATATATTACCTTGTTAAATTAAAAAAAATGTGTTTAAATATTCGTGTTATATTGAAAGTTGGAATACTATTGTCACTATTTTTGATGTTCGATAAAATACCGTACATTTTAGTAATATTAACATTCAAAATATTTTCCAGATAAACGTAAAGGGTTTCGTGTAGTGCAGCCTACAATAGTGAAGGTTTCCACCCCTTCTATGTTTTTTTCTGCTGTCTACCGTGTCTGATAACCTATTAGCTATTCATTATTAACAATCCTACTTTTGTCATATTTGCAGATATAATTCCATCGAAATTTATTTACTTTCGCTTTAAATCTGCGTTTTATGAATACATATGTTAAGTGCTTTCGTGCTGATATGATCCTTAATATTGAATTATTTATCTCATTTCATTAATAATCAATAAAAAAAATGAGACTCCAAAAAAAATATTGTAGAATCACTGTGAAAGCATTGCTGGCGCCACAAGGCAGTAAACCCCCCTGGGGGGCCGTTGGGGCGGCCTCCCCCCTCCCCTAGCGTTATCGCCTATCTGGTGTAATCTGTCCCGGCGCCCGGCCGTTCCTTTGTTTCAACATTAGGGACAGGTACGCAGCGGCCCGGGATGGCGTCGCGAACCGCCAGAGATTCCCCACTTGAGAGCTTTTTTATAACAATTATAAATAATTAATAAACTACTTGTAGGAAAGAAGTAAGCTTTTTATCTTTCAAGTTGTTATTTTTTTCTCGATTTTATTTTAACGTGCATTCCATCACACCCTGTCTGACTGGGTAGGTAGATAAGACGGAGGGCAAGTATTTCCTATCTCAAGTTTCGTTTATTCAAAATATCATTGAATTAATCCAACCATATTTTCTTTGGTCTTCCTGTACCACGCCTTTCACTCACATTAGTACTATATACTTTTTTTTGTAAATCTTTCTTCATTCATTCGTTACAAATGCCCAAATCATATCAGAGTGCTCTTCTTCATCTCACTCAAAACATTAGCATAAAGTTCACATTCATCCGTTATAACTTCGTTCTGTATTGTTTCATACATTATCACCCCATGTATTATTCTAATTGGACATGTTTTTAGTGATTCATTGACTTTCTTTTCTATCTCTTCACGCCATTCGAGATTCCTCTTAACTCTTCCATTATCCGAGAAAATACTACGTTATTGAATTTTTGTCTCCCTAAAATTCTTTCACGTATATATAGCATTTTGTTATTGGAGAAGGTAAAGATTACCCATATAGGCATTTTTCACATTTTTATACTGTTTTATACTCTTCATTTTTAAACTGTCTTTACTTTTTGGGCAGCTAGTGTAGGATTGAGATATATCTATCATTCAATTATCAGTCACCTGGGTCAAAATACAAAAGCAGTTTTCATAACATCGGTGACGTGTAAACAACGTTGTTGAGATACCTTACAGTAGAAGAAGTACTATAGCAAGCAAAACCCTCAGATGTGGAGTCTCTGAAGCGCTACTAACGAGATGAAAGTCTCCAGTTGTGATTGTTTGGGCATGTCGTACGCATACTACGGTATAGAGGAATAAGAACAATAGAAAGACATTATAAACGTAATTTTATTTAAATATCTTCACTATTTCGTCATACACGTACAATATCGATTCAAGATTTTTATTTATTTCAAACTTTAGTAACCACCAAATAAACTCATTTGGATTTTGAGATCGATTTCATCTTTATCGAATAAATTAATTGTTTCGAATCATAAATATTCCAAATACTAACGTTAATACTAAACCTGAGGCGAGATGAGAATCCACATCGAGATTTATATAATAAACTGTGAGACAATATTAATCTCCAATTTTTTTTACTATTGTATTTTAAAAATATCATGTCTTTATTCCTATAAAATTGTTGCATTTTTTACTTCATTTACTAACGAAACCATTGGTTTGATTGCATCTGGACAACAGAAATCCTCGAGATTAAAAAAAGCGTTAAATTAAGTCTCAACATTATAAACAATCAAGTTAATTTCAATAAAAGTCAATATATTACCTGTTTAAAAGTCATCCTTTTTAAGCTTGCATACATACTCCCTTATTAGCCACTTCTGCACTCCCCTTTCCAGTACGTATTTCAATTAGAAAAAAATATTTTGACATTAAGTTCAACTTCACTTAACAAGGAAGACGAAGATCTTTGAAACCGGTAGTGAACTCAAATGAAACAGTGGTGAATACAAATTTAAAAAATAATTGTTTTATTTATTTTATTAAAAATTTATAAACATGACACCACAAAGTGAAACAAACGTCTTTTCTAAGATTCAAGAAATATACTCTTCATTATCACTCAATATATTTAGTCACATAATTTTAGTTTAAAAAAAATGTTGGCTATTGCTGACGACTTGATTCTTTTGAGAACACAAAGAGCCATCAATGACAGTTTACTCCCACATAAGTTTTACCTTAGCGATAACAAACTTTGTTCTTCCATGTTTAGATTTATCTTGTACTGAATCCATTTTTCGATTGGTTTATTATCTTTATTGTTTTTTTTTCTTCATATATTAACAAACTGGCCTTTAACTAGACGATAAACAAATAAATCAACGTGTCATTTTTTGTAACAAATTTCGAATCAATAAAAGTAAATCAATTTCGATACCGATTCAATCAATAAAGATAAATAATTTGTTATACTGATGGCGATCACCAACGTGGCTCTTAACTTTCTCCCATGTTGATACATATATTATTGTACCCACCCTCTGCACTTCAACTGAATTTAAGTGTTACAAGTATAGCTCCTTATTTTCTTCGCATATCCTCATTGCTTTTTAATCATAATCTAGTTTATCAGCTAACAATTTTCTATTTATCCGTTAAACCAAAAGCAAATCGTAAAAACTATACTGCATATATAGACCTATTATTTGACAAAATGATTATACACTTGTATGTGAATACACGTGAAAGAATCTACACAATAAACTAAAATCAAAGTAACAGGCCTGTTTTGCTTTATAAAAGCATTGTGAAACTGTTTCCCAATGCTTTTCTCTAAAGCGAGACAGGCCTGTCAATCAATTTTAAGTTCATTGTGTAGATTTTTTCACATTTAGGTGTCGTTTTAAAATTGAGTGCTAAGATATAAATAACAAATCAATTAATAAATATAATGTTTATGAAATTTTGCATTTGTCACACGAGAATAATTTATGTTACATATAAATTATTCTCGTGTGACAAATGCAAAATTTCATAAACATTATAACATATATCCGTCAGTATGATTTAATATGAAATACGATTTAAATTATTCATATTATCGTTTTTAAGACTGGTTTAAGAAATCAATCAAATTTCAAATATGATAAATCTCTTATCTATCAATATTGAAAGCTCTCTTTAACATACGAGTTGATTTTAAGCGACTAATTTAATTGTATTTCTTCCTTTCCTCAAATTTTGATCTACGTATTGTTTATTGTTATGTGGCAATCTCTTATATGCAGTTGGAAATATTTTTAAGATGTCTTAAGTGTAAACCAGACGGGATCCTTTTTTTTAAATATGTATACCAACGAGAATCAAACTCTAAACTCCGGATTTGTAAAGGAGGCGTATTACCATCTTATGACTACATCACACCTGCTGATATTTTGTAAGGGAGGCGTCTTACCATCTTATGACTACATCACACCTGCTGATATTTTGCGACATTTTTTTATTTATTTTTTCCTAAATGTTTGACTTATGTCAAATCTGCTGATGATGGAACCTTGTCAACGCAATCTTATCATTAAATCATCGTGTTCCATCATAATTTTGACAGTCATCACTTTCCTTTTATACAATTTCTTTATCCACCATAATATTTTACAATGTTGAACATCTTGATTTCTCAGCACGTATAGATATAGGTATATATGTTATGTGTATGTGTGTGTGTGTGTGAGAGAGAGAGAGAGAGAGCGCGCGCGTGCGTGTGTGTGTTTTTATTTTGTTGCCATTTTCATTTTATTTTTTTTGTTACTTTACTTTCTGCCAAACCATGCAATACAATACTTCGAAAACACATATACAACTGATTAGAAAACCCGCGAAAACCTCAAAACAAATATGGTGACGTTTAATTGTCTCGAACCTTATTTGTGTTATCGTATTGTTTTGTACTGCGTTACACTTCCATTGTGTACTGTTTAACCAACGGATTTATCGCCATATCTTCCAAACAACCAGAAAGATGTTGAAATGTCCCTTAATTACGAGTATAATGAGACTGGAACCCTTTTTAATAAATGTATATACCAGTGGGATCAGAACCCATAACCCCTGGGTTGGATGACATGCGTCTTATCGACTTAGCTAGAGGCTATCTGTTTTATAGCAAGTATTGGAAAACTGATTGTTTCAAAGTCTATATTTTCCGATTGCATCACTAATCTTCCGGTTATTTTGGTAAAGCGTAATGATACGAGTACCTTTCTAAGAATGTTCGTTTTTTTAAATGCTAATATTATTTATGCACTCGTATGTCAAACGCCTTAATTTAGTAAATGAGAAAGCTTGACTTGCCAAAAAAATTAATACAAACATGAGTGAGTGTTGGGCCATACGAGAACCAAGAAAGTATGGCTGGACTGAGTGAATCAATTTTTATAATGTAGGCATCCAGAAAATTACTGATAACTATTTAAAAAGGCTTATAAACTCTTATTGTGAGTACATAATCCTTCTAACTATATGAGACGGATTATGTATCCTATACTTACGACTCAAAACAAAAACATTGAATATATTTTCTAAATGAGTACATTTACTGTCTCCTGTTTTTTATAGCACATATTTAATTAACCTTAAATCACTTAATCATATTGGGTAACACAATGAAAAAAAAATAAGAATGAAACTAGAGTATGGTTACCTTATTGCGTACTGTTAAAATCGACTTAATCAAAAACATCAATTCTTTCCAAACTGTATGAAATAAAATGTATTTAAATTTATATGAACAGTTTTACATGCTTCAATTATTCTATATAAAAATCAGTGTGGTATCTACCAGATACGGAAACACACTTGTCAAGGAAGTCATGTTATTAAAATAATATACTGAAAAAGTTTTTCAACTTTCAACACTTCTTAAATGTGTGACGTGGGAGCTTTTACGAGTATATTCAGCTGACCAACCGCTTTTTGTCGAGAGAAACGTTAGCTATATAACACATATCGCCAGATAAAATATAATTTTCTTATTCTTGTCCTCATTTATTAATGATAACATTAATTTACTTGTCTAACACTCACTTTTCACAATTTATCTCTTTTTCTTCGTCAGATTTTGAACTAAGAGAAATGAAAATTTTTACAATGCGTGTTTTACAGGAAGGAAATTTCTATATGTATTTGTGATTTTTTTGCGGTATGTATATTATTATACACACCCTTAAATCGTATATCGTAGTGAGAAGATTTCTACACCTTATTTTTTATGAACACTTCTTGTATAATTACTTTTTTATTTGTTCCATTTCTTATTCATCTGACTTCCAAAATGTGTTCCATTTCTTATTCATCTGACTTCCAAAATGTGTTCACTTCTTTATTGGAAAATAGTTTACATTGTTAAATTATTCTGATTCATTTTTAATCGATTTTGTTTCAAGTTTTTCTTTTTCAATCTTTATAATAATATCTCAGTGAAAGTTGGGGAAAGAAGTCAAATAAACTTGAAATTGTTTAATAAAATTGTAACATTTTATAGCAATTTTATATGCAGTAGTTTTTATTCATCATACACGAGTATTATCAAAATTGCTTTCTTGTTAAATTGTGTCTAAAATAACAATGAAACGTCATCAAACAATATAACATCGTTGTTTATAGTTAAGGCATTAACGTTGTGGAGGTTTAAAGACATTGTAATTTATTTTTAACAAACACTGTTTATTCCACTTTTTTGTGACGGTATAACCCTACCGGTTTCAAGGCTTTCACCTCATCTTCAGGGGAGTTTGTCTTGTTTGCGCTCCCCTGAAGATGAGGTGAAAGCCTTGAAACCGGTAGGGTTATACCGTCACAAAAAAGTGGAATAAACAGTGTTTGTTAAAAATAAATTACAATATAACATCGGATGTACTTTCGTTTATATATAACATTAGATGTTATAGTTACGGTTTAATATGTATTATTTAATTAATATCTTAGAATATTTTTATTATTCTAATATTTTTTGACAGCTGTCACTTCTTGTATGATTATAAAACATACACGTATAATAACAATGACAAATAGTGTATTTATTAAGAATAAATGACTTTAGTGTTGAAGAAGAGAAAAATATAAATATTAAAACATGAAAGCTGCTTATAATGCGTAGCATTATTTGAATCTTCTAACGTTCATAATCTTAACACACAATTATCAGATTTACATATCACTTTCACTAACTTTGTAATGTTGCTATGTTAGTAAGTGAAAATGGTTGTTAATAGTTTATGATAAATTATATTTTCGGTTAGTAAATTAACTATGTTGTGAGTTTCGTTTCATTCGCAGACGTCACGTTGAAAAAAATTGTTTTACTTTCGTCATTATTGACGGGTGATTACTAGTATAAATATAAGCGATGATTTCAATTTTTCAATTTATTAATAAAAAAACGATTAATCTTGAGATAGTATATAATTCAATTTGTTGGTGTATCTAATATACTCGTATAATAGATGGTATCGTTTTACAAGTTAGTGCATAACGAAATGTACGTATATTGGTGAAATGTAACTAAGTATTTTTAAACAGTATGATTTAGATATATGTATGGTATATGGCGTATATGCTATCTACCCGCCGGCTGAGGGACAGAGAATGATGATATTTATTTATTGATTTTACTTAGAATATATATAGTATGTTACACGTATAAACCAAAACAATTCACAAGACTAATAGTAAAAAATATATGAAAAAAGAGGCAAAGAATGAACAACTTATAATTTATTTAATAATTCATTGCAAGAGACTAAAGTTTATGCCAGGACACCACACATTTAAATATACTCGTATATGAAAGAAAATAAACACATTTGTAATAAAATAAACACAATGCATGCATCACGCCATCTCCCTGTCGGGGTAGACAATAAATAAAATATTATATATATGAATTATAAAATATGAACATGATAAAAAAAAAATTATCGACAACCAGGATATGAATGGAGTTAGAATAAACATGAAAATAGAAAATCATAATTTAAAAAGAAAATAAGCATTAATCTATATAAATAAAAATGTAAATGTTCGTATATTAAAAATCTCTAATCTCCGAAAGTTCTTCACCGATTGCTTTGAAATTTTGACAAAAGGTTGCATTCGTATACAAGCATGTTTATATATACGGTTGTATATAAAAAAAGTATGTAAAACAGACGAAATAATTCTCATTGATAGTTATGTCACATTACATTTTCGACGTTTCGGAATTAATATTAAATAATTAAATATTAAATATATACAGCTTTAGATCTGCTTCGTTCTCAACAGAATGAACGCGACAGGCAGTGGCTGAAAGACGTCAAAAATATTGTATACCCACAAGCATTGTGAAATGAAACATATTAGAAATGTGTGCTTTCTCTTTTCTTTCTTTTCCATTTAACCAGACTGAGCCACAGCAACGCGTGGCCGGGTACAGCTAGTTCAAAATAAAAATGAGTTTTTATAAATGAAGAAAAAGGCAGATCTCTTTAGAAATTTACTGTAGAATAGATAATATCAAAAATAAACTTATGTGTGTGTATTTATAATATCGTTTTTTACTTCTGTGCCTGAATATCTCCGGCTATTTCCGAAACCTTATGGTGGTATATTGTTGTGATATTTAAACTTTGAAAGTGGAGTCTGATGTCATAACATTTTAAAATTGCTCATAATGATTTCAAAAAATCCAAACAATTTTCCACAAATTCCTTAAATGATAAACTGATATGATTATTAGTTTTTGTTATAACGCAATAAATATTTTTTCACGTCAGTGGGCACGCTTCCAATCACATTGTTGAAGTACTTGAAAAACCTAATCGCGTGAGAATCAATAGTTGAAGATGTTAAATATATAATTCAATTTTATATCCGTGTAATTAAACCATTTAAATTGAAATAATTTCTTTTGATGTGCTCCCTTCTGTGAATAATAAAACATTATACATTTTTTATAGTTTTTTTTCTTTATGTGTATTTCAAAAGGAATAAATTTGAAAGCATTAAAAATTAGTACCGACATTGACTTCAATTCAACGAACAAAATCAGGTAATTAAGTGTTCGCTGCCAGTACACAAAAACAACATAACTTTCTGTACAATTCTCGCATGCAAGCTAATGATAATTTTAGCAAAAATGATAAGAAATTTAATTACACGTACCTACTGTGTTTTCAATGATTTTGTTTAGTTATTTCTTTTACTAATTAATATTGTTAAATTGAATATATAAAATACAGTTATCTCGCTAAACGGGCATATGGACTCAAAATTATTATTTTTATGTACAGTGCCTCCCCCCCTCCCCCATTACTCGCGGGGGATAGGTGCCAAGCCCCTCCCCGCGAATGGTGAAATTCGCGGATAATAACGTTCTAAGATACCGAGCTTTTTTTACACACTATTTTTGTAACTTTTACAGTTCGATGAACAACAGCAAAACAAGCACTAATTTCTTTATTTCTTTTAAACACTGGACAAATTAAATATTCATTCTTTTCACGCGTTCTAGTAACGGCAGTAATTATTTTCTTTCATACTTACTCAAGAGTTTTTATTTTTCACTTATTACCAGCACTTTCTGAGGTCTCTTGAGTGACCAGCATTACTAGTCTTGCATTTCGGAGGCATATTATGGTAAATAAAGGTTATTTGAACGCAAACGCTTAGATAACAGAAACGATACGATCACAGCGAAAGATGGAGATCAACTGATTACAACTAGTGATTGATAACTTGTTTGGAGTTTCGGTCCGATGGTAGGACACCTTACTCCTTCATCGGATAAGTTCTGACTGTTTTGATATTTTGGAAATTTTGGATCTTTTTAGGAGTCGGGAAAGGATAGGTTTGTGGTAAATGTTTTGATTTTATGAATGATTATGAGAAATTATAAAACGATTAAATACATAAATAAATGTGATAGTATATACATAATATTACATAAGAATATACATTTAGTTGTGTCGTCACACACGAATATATTGAATGGGTGAAAAATAATGGTTATGAATAAAATATAGTACGAAAGTGAATATAGTATGTAAATATATATAGGTAATTAAGTGGATAAGGAGACGTGTGTGACTTATATAAATATATTAAAAATGTAAAAAATGTTTATTGAAGGTGGTAAATGCGGTTGCCTAAGGGGGTAAACTGTCTTGCGGAGGAGCTGTCGATGAAGGGGTGTCCAGAGTGACGATCGGTGGGTCATTTGGGGGGGTGATTACGGTTAAGGAGTGGGGGTTCGGAGGGGCGTTTCGTAATATTGATTTCGGGCGAGTGTGTCTGAATCTGGTGTTGGCGCTGTAGTTATCTAAGGATTTTATGATTGGGTTGGGATGACAGGATACAGAGCTGTAAAACCTCTCGGCCAGAGCGTGCATATGTTCGGGGATGGTATGTAGTTTGATATCCGCGTGGAGTCTAGAGTTACGTACTATGTAGGGTGCTTTTAAGATTATGCGGAGGGCTTTGTTTTGAATGACTTGAATGTGATGTAGAGTTGATTTCTTCGCGTGGCCCCAGACCGGAAGGGCGTAAGTCAGTTGAGGTCTGATGATCGCTTTATAGAGATGGAGTTTAGTGCGCGGGCTCAGTTTGCTGTGTTTGCAGATCAAGGGATATAATGATTTGAGTGTTCCGTGAGCTTTTGATTTTATATTATTGGCGTGTTTGTACCACGAGAGTTTACTA
Source organism: Odontocerum albicorne (assembly GCA_949825065.1). Lineage (NCBI taxonomy): Eukaryota > Metazoa > Arthropoda > Insecta > Trichoptera > Odontoceridae > Odontocerum > Odontocerum albicorne. The sequence goes on from OX463843.1 coordinate 16,736,191, forward strand.
TCCAAGGTGAGGCCTAAGTATTTCACGTGTTTCGTCCATGGGACGCTCTGGCCGAAGAGTTTAAGAGTTCTGACGGGTTCGATATATCTGCGTGAGAAGCGGACAGCAGTGCTTTTGGTAGGATTAATTTTGATCTTCCATTTGGTGCACCAGCGCTCCAAAATGGGAATGAAGTCTTGCAGTCTATCGTGGGAATCGGACTCATATTTCGATGAAGAGAGGAAGGCTGTGTCGTCAGCGTATTGCGCGGTGATACAATGTGTGCGTGAAAATTGAGGCATATCGCTCGTGTATATGTTATACAGGATAGGGGACAGCAGTGCACCTTGGGGTACTCCTGCCAGAATGGGGCGTGGGGATGAGTTTATGCCGTCTATTTTGACGGAGAAGGAGCGATTTTCGAGGAATGAACTGATTACATGAGCGACTTGAAATATATATTTGTATCTTTGCTAGGTCTGCCTTTATCGTTGGTAGCACTGATTAGGCGCGATTTTTTTTTCGCGAGAGGTCAACCGCGGATAATTGAAACCACGAATACAGATCCTGCGAATAACGGGGAGTGGTCTCCGCTCTTATAAGAAAAAAACACGTGAACGGCGAGAGTATTTGAGTATATGAGTGTGTTAAGTTAAAAAGTTAGTTCAATATTGTCAAAACTTATGAAATTTCAACATAATTCCTTGTTCGTAATTCTTATTGTGGGACTTAATTATTTCCGTTCAGAATTCAGTCACCTTGACAACACTTGGCAATCCACGAATGAAGTCTTCATCTGCAAGACATCGGAATTCTCGAGAACTGCAGCAAGTGTTACTTTTTTTTTTTAAAGAATAGATATGACCGAAGTCATAGGTATCCTTATGCCATCGAACACTAAGCGGAAAAACTAAACGGAAAAACTATAAAAAAAAAGAGAGTAGCACAGCGCGGGGTTCGAACCGACGACCTTCCGCACGGAAGTCCAGTGCGTTACCGCGCGACCATGCACCTCTAACGCACCAGTGCGTTACCGCGCGACCATGCAACTCTAGATACAGAGAACTGATTGGCCATGCACGTTCCCCCATTTTGATGTGCTGTCCTTGATTCTCAATTTCAATCCTTGACAACACTTGGCTTTCCACGAATCAAGTCCGTCTCTGCAAGACACCGGGCTTCTCGAGAACTGCAGCAAGTGTTACCCTAAATATAGAAAACATATTCACCATGCAACGTTCCCCCATTTTGGTATGTTTCCCGATTCCAATTCCTATTCGTAGCCTATTGAGAGATTTCCGGATCCTTAGGATATTGAAGAGGTAGATGGTAATTCCTCTACATAGAAAATCCGCCCTTTGGGACTTGATGTCCCTCTCTACTCGTTCATACTAGCAATAGTAGGTGGTTGTTTCAGAGGCTTGTAGCCTTAATATTAGGTCCTTACATATGAAATTGGCGTTTTGTTTGGGAGGAACATAAAGTTGATTTTTTTTTAATATAATATATTTATTTAATCAAAGTATGTACCATTGCTATCTATGCACTTTTGCCATCTCATAGGTAGTTCATCGATCCCTTTACTAAAAAAACCATTCGGACGGGAATCAATAAAATCTTTGAAGTCGGTTTGGACTGCCCCATCGGAGTTGAATTTTTTCCCTTGCAAGAAGTTATCCAAATTTCGAAAAAAATAGTAATCTGTTGGGGCAAGGTCCGGAGAGTACGGTGGATGTCTTAGACATTCCAATTGAAGCTCTTCTAATTTGGTAGCCGTCTGTTGTGCAGTGTCTGGTCTAGCGTTATCATGAAGCAGCAGTGGCCTAGAGCGATTAACCAGCCTCGGTTGTTTAGCAGCTAGCTTTTCCATCATGGTTTGCAGTTGCTGACAAAAGACATCTGCCGTAATCGTCTGGCCAGATTTAAGAAAGCTGTAGTGAACGACACCAGCACTAGTCCACCAAACGCTCACAAGTAACTTTTTTGGAGTCAATTTTCGCTTGGGGCATGGTTTGGCTGGTTCGGCAGGGTTCAGCCATTGCGATGAGCGCTTCCGATTATCATACAGGATCCACTTTTCATCACAGGTAATGATTCGATTCAAAATCCCTTCATTATTGTGCCGGTTGAGTAATGCAACGCAGCAGTCAACGCGCGTTTGTTGATTTGCTTCACTCAATTCGTGAGGTACCCACCTTTCAAGCTTTTTCACCTTCCCAATTTGCTTCAAGTGGATTAAAACAGTTTTATCACTAACACCGCAGCCTGCAGCTAACTCGGACGTGGTTTGCGATGGATCCGCTTCCACAATAGCCTTCAATTCTTCATTATCAACTTTGGTCTCCGGCCGTCCACGGGGCTTTTTCTGCAGGTCGAAATTTCCAGAACGAAAACGTTGGAACCAAAAACGCACTGTGTTTTCTTTTGCGGTACCGTCGCCATACACATCATTAATCCTTCGAGCCGTTTCTGCAGCACTGGTGCCACGCTGGAACTCGTACTCGTAAATAACGCGATATTTCAAGTTTTCCATTTTGTAAACTGAGTGACGCAAAGAAAAAAAACAATTGAGGAAAAAACAAATGAATTATAATTTTCGAAACACAAATACTTGAGTAAATAGCTGTATAAATTTGAATTTGAAATTCCTAACCAAAGAGAAGATATTTGAGATCAAAGTTGCCAGTACGGCAAAACGCCAATTTCATATGTAAGGACCTAATAAAACTGTTCATAGATTTAACCTAAGTAATTGGAGCTGGTAGTAATGCAAAGAATGTTTGGGGACATCCAGTTGTTTTGATCTCTCAACACTGCTTTCAATGTATCTTCTAACTTTTGGCAAAGCAATCTCAGCTAGGAGTCAATGACGGTACGCTAACTTTGCTATACCCAAAGAACACCAAAATATTTAAACAGTAATTTAATAGACTCATTTAATACTCTAAAATATTAGACATAACTATAACCCTTTTTCTTTGTACCTCAAATTGATCTAAGAGAAAATTTGGAAAATGACCGATTCATAAAATAAATATGACAAAAAACAAGCACCTGCAGTAAAATATTATGTTCTACTCTTATACTGTTAATCCTTAACGGTCAACAAAATTGTATACATTTGTTGGTTATTTAAATTATATTTTTTTACTATATTCACCTTTCTTTGTATACAGTACAACCTCTTTAACGCCATAGGGTGGATCTCTCCCAACGAACTAGAAATCTGTTAAACAAGCCATAAGTAGAAACAAGAATAGAACCCTCTGGGTACCAACGGGAATTGAACTCGCAATCCCTAGGTTGAAAACAGTCGTCTTATGTAGGCCACGCAGGTCGTCTTTTTCCGTAAAAGGTAGAGTGCGTGGTCACGCGGTAACGCGATGGACTTCCGTTCTCCGAGATCGTCGGTTCGAACCATGACCTGTGCAACTCTCGTCGAATGACACTTGCATTTTGACCGCCTTGTATTCAGGGGTATGAAGATAACTACTTCGGTCATATCTATTATTTAAAAAAATGTATATTCAGAAAATGCAGTTGAATTAAAAATTGTCATTTTTTTGTTAAATTGTATTTTCTATGTTTAACCTAAACATGGAAGAACGTGGTAATTATACGTGTACCTCTTTAACAAACATTTTTTTCACCATCGAAGCATAATTAAAATATAAAGCATTTTCTGGAAAGCGTGCAGTTCTGATCTTGAATTCCAACGGTGTTGTCGAGAGAAATTTTTTCGATCATAATCGTGTATGTATCTGCTAATTCCTAAGTGCAAACACATCAACATGCGTGCTTTCACGCCATTTTACTATACGCCTTAGTTTTACTTCGCAGATTACATCATATATAGGTTCATTATTTTATGGTATTTTATAAGCGCTTACTTTAAGGTCATGAATGTTCATAGACATAAATAGTTTGAAAGGTTTGGATAAAAAGTTAAAAAAATAAATGAGTATAAGTTTTTTTACTAATGTATGTATTTATTTCACCTCTATCGGATTTCGCGTTCGATATCATTAAAAAATATTTTAAAATCTTTTTAAAGTTATTTTATTGATTAAATAATAACCCAATATTAATTATAACACGGTGCAAATAATGCCGAAGAAAATGTTTCTTTGGAATACAATACTTCACGAGATATTACTTTGTTGGATCGAGTTCCATGAGGTTAAATGTGAAAGCTTTGATAAATTGTTACTTTGTACTGCATTATACTTCTGTTGTATATTCTCGTATAAAACAACCTAGCAAGCTTACGGTGATTTCTTTCAACCAACTAGAAATGTGTCAATTATATTGAGAAGCCTTTATATGGAAAAAAAATGTTTACCTGATATAATGCATCTAATTATTGTGATATAAGGAAAATAAATGCGATAGAAAGGAGTGACTTGCGTAAAATATCAGGTATTACAATATTTCATCGAGTAAGAAATGATCCGGTAAAGGCTAACGGTTAGAGACGGATATTAAAAGTAGAATTAAGAAAGGAATGTTAAAATGGTTTGACCAATTGAGGGAATTAATTGCGACAGACTTAGGAAACAAAAATTTGGCTGAAATGAATGAGAAGCGAAGAAGTAGACCGAAGAGTATAAGGAGATTATTAGGGAAAATTTAACTGAGAGATATGTGAGAATTAATAGAGTCTGAATTATGAGATTTATGGGTATGGACTAGGCATGGGCTATGTATAGATCTGTCCTCTTTGTCTACCCCAAAAGGGGCATGGCGTGATAGTATATATTTGTAATTATTTCTGCCGTATTTATTTTGACTTTTCGTGTATTAACCATCACGCTATTTCCCTATCAGAAAATAACATTTTAATCAACTTTTTAGCTCGTTTATTGAAATAAATGGTCACTGAGCAAGAAATCTACCAGATGCGTTTGAATGCAACAGTTGAATAATACGAGTATAACATATACGAGTATGGTATCGTTATTTCGTTGATATCGCTTCTTTCAAAAGTATATACTATACATGTGCCATCGAAGAAATGAACATTTATTTATTTATTTAACACTTTTATTGCAATACAATCTGGCGGGCTTATTGCCAGGCGGCAATCTCTTCCAACCAACCAGACAAAAGTAAATGAAGCAAGTTACGTGGTCGCATAAATCATTCAAATGACTATCCATCCCCACGAAATCCATAAACATATACGTGAGCACATGCCCACAAACCCCACAAAGACGGACAATCACCCGAACACTATTTTTCATATAAAGTGAGATATCATCAATCAAAAAGAAAGGAAAGGATGGTGGAGAGGAAAGGAAAAGAAAAATCAGGAATGAAACACGTTATTTTACTGACTAGAAATTAAGAGTTTTTTCAGTCGCTTCTTAAAGCATGCCAAGGACGGAGCGAGTCTTATATTGGTTTGTAACTGATTCCAGAGTCTCACTGCATGGACAGTAAAGGACGACATTCTTATAACATGTGTTTTTTTTAATATTATATGTACTCGACTCATAGGTACTGCTTCATTTCTCAAGCGCGAGATTTTTTTAAACCTGAAACTTATTTTTAAAATAAATTAGTCAAATCACATAATATATTACCCGCCCATGCATACATCAAAATTTAAATCTTGCAGAATATTTACAATTCACAATATTTTCAGATAAAACGCAAAAATATTTGTAAAAAGGGTTGTAGTTCACTTTTTTGCACAAATATTCTTTTCATGTCAACGGAAAGTTCCGTTTTAGGCAAAAATACATTTTTTTTCACTAGATTACAAACTTAACTATTATCAAATGTTTTTTCCCAAAATGTGTACCGTTCAGGTTCAAAAGTGTTCAGTCTGAGCAAGTTAGATCGTGTGGAAAGATACCACTCCTCCCCTTGGATAGGCGATGTTGCAATTAAAAATATATACCCCTACCCTTATTTAAATGTTTATCCCCTTAGTAGATGTGTTGTTTCGTTATATTCTGAAATATCAACAGTAAAAAAACAATATCACTACAATACAACGAAACGGCTACAATACAACGAAACAACACGTCTTCCATCGGCAGTAGTTGACAAACTATTGAGCGTAGAAACATCAAATTTTAACTGCAACATCGCTTGACTACATCGCACCATCGCTGCAACATGGCAATCAGTGTGATATCTGTCCATACACACTCTAACTTGCTCAGGCTGGAAACTTTTGGTGGTATTATATATTCTTCTAGCAGTAGATTCTTGATCTGTTTTTATCTGCATTATTCCTGGCATATCGACTATCAGCTATTCCGTCATCTCTTTGAGAGTCTGCATATTGATCGGCTTCCTGTGGGGTAGCCATAAGAATGTATAACAAGTACTCATCCATTATTTGAACGTAATCCCTCCAATAACATATTCTTTGCCTTCCCCATCTTATGATGTTTTTGGTTTAGCACATTCTTCTTATTTAGATATATTTTTCTTTTTTGTATGAATGTTTTATTATTCACAGAATAAATATATGTCTATAAATTACAATTGTTTGTACAATATTTTAAAGTTATATATTTTTTTAATAAATTGCAAGCCTTAAAACTTATGTTATGATCATATCATATTCAATGAAAAAAAAAAGAAAAATATAAAAAAATCCAAGCTTTGTTCCTTATTTGTCTTTACTTTCTGACGACTTTCGTAGCCTGGTTGGAACCTGATTTATTAAAAAGTACATATCTAGGTATAATAATAATATTAATAAAATGACAATTTATATAGCGCCGTTTATAGAGTAGACTCTCATCAAGGGCCCTCTAATTCGTGATTCTTAGCCACTATTATTGATAGATTAAAAAACATAAAAAATAAATATGTATACTCGTAAATTTAATGTAAGGATAGGAAGATGGTGATTTTGACCATGAAATTAAATGCTTTCCCACAGCCGCATTTGTTTAAAAAATATATTTGGTAAGAAAACCGCAGAAAACTTAATTCCTATGGGACTTATTAAAAAAAATCGAGAGAGTTTTTATCAGCCACTTTTTCCGCTTATGGACAGAATTTATCGTAACCTGTAATAGACTGGGCATGCAAGTTTTTGTCTTAATTCTACTTAAAAATTCCTGAATTTCGAATCCTTTATTTCTTGTGTATCCTCTCAAAATGTTTGCTCCCAACAGAAATTACCGCTACCTATAATACGAGTATATTGTACACACAAGTATTTGTGTTAATTCTACTTAAAATGACTAATTTTCGAATAATTTATTTCTTGTGTATCCACTCAAAATTTTTGCACTGATTACAAGTACAAACATAAATTTATAATTTTAAAAGTAAAACCTTTCCAATCGGGACATATTAGTATTATATCCAGATGATAAACAAGCATGCTATCTACGAGTACTAGACCGGAGACTGACTACATGAAAATAATATACTGATTTTTTTTTTTTATTTTGGATGTAATTGTGCCATATTATTTTTTTCTGTTTTATACATAAAACCTTTTTTTTTGCTTTTGTGTGTTCAAGTTTTTAATGTTTTTCAATTTTGCTGTCGATTTTCATTTTTATTATGTGATATATTTCGAAGTGTAATTTCTGCTTTCTTAATTTTTTTCTGTGAAACTTGATTTTTTGCAAAGACTGCGACCGTTAAAAATTAATAAATAATAAATCGGACACAGAGTTACTTCCAGAAATAATTATCAAAAACTCCAAAAGAACAAATTGGATTCCAAAACTTGGCTACGCCCCTTGCCTCACACTTGCCCTACCAACTGTCATCCAAAACGGAGCAATATATCAGTCGCTCTAATGTATATTTTTCCCTGTCCACCGAGAAAGTTGTACATTGTTGAGATTTTTTGGCAAATTTTTCTGGTAACGAATTACTTTCTGGATTCTTTTGACATTATTTTTTGCGCCCGTCAGACATAATGAATCACGTTACATTTACAATGGGTCTTTTTTTTGTTGTCATTGTCTATTTGCGGCGGTCGCGGGGCGTCCCGAATGTTTGTGTAGCAAACAAACAAATACCTACTCCAAGAATGTTGTGAAAACCTTGTTTATACTCTGTTAACATCGCGCGGCTTACAACTTATTCATTTTCATTTCTTGAATGGTTATTACAGTAGTATTATATTTATCATTATCTATCAACGTTTCGACGTCAACATAATGAAGAATAAAATATTTTATTACGGGTTTCGGCTTCAACTTTGTGAAACTCCATTAAATAAAATGCCTTTTCATTCCACCAATTACATTAATCTCCACGATACGTGTTTATACCTCCTATCTCAAGACTCTCTCCAGATATACTTTTTTATTACACTTTTGCTGTATACAGTATAACCTGACGTGTGATGACCCCGTAACCTCGTGTCTTAGCAACTTAGCACATTCCGCCTGAAGATAAGTATAAATACGTGCTGGGGTGACAAACGTATTTATAGGAAAACAAAGTTTTTTTTTAATATTCTAACAAAATGTATCCTCCTTAAAGACTTAAGTAAATCAGTTAATGCCTGACATATGAGAAAAGAATATCCATATTCAAATTTTAAAGAATATTCCTCAGTATATTATATAATTTCACGTCGTTTTCTTATTGGCTGAAAAGACAAAACGCTATATTTTTCGATTCTTAACACTTCCAAACATTCCCACTTCTAGACAATTTCTATGGCCTACTTAATAAGACGCCTGTTTTCGGATCCGGGGATTGCAGGCTTAATTCTCGTTGTTACGAGTACCCAGATTTAAAAATCGAAAAGAGTTCTTGTCTGGTTTTCACTTAAAGTATATTTAACCTCTTTCTGGTTGGTTGGGAGATATTATCACATGATAATTAGATCGCTAGGTTGTATTGTGTACAACAAAAGTGTACTTATTTTAAAAGTGAGAATGATGAGTGGCCTAGTTGATAAGAAGCATATTTTACTACCCAGAGGTTTTAGACTGGATTCCCGTTGGTATCCAGTTTTTTTAAAAAGGTTCCAGTCTGGTTTTCGCTTATCTTATTTAGCATATTTTTGGCTCGTAGAAAGAAATTGCTACATAGCAATAACTCAGCCAAATCGTACTGTATACAGTGAAAGTGTAAATTATACAATGCATTGAGTAACCTAGTAGTAATTATTTGAGCTACGAGTATATCTATTTATGTAATACATTAAATGAAAGTATGGCGATTTAACTTCAGGTTTTTCCTTACGTATCCGATCATCCGACAGCATTATCAGTGACAATGGTATTTGTTTGTGGACTTGTTATTTTCATCATTAACATCCCTCATCTCATTTTACTTTCAGGCGTTGTTATGTGTGAATTTATTAAGTAGCACTTTTGAGACTCATAAATCCAAACCAAAAAACTCCTTTCATTATTCTCGCAAAAAAATACATTTATCGTAAGCAGTAGCAATAATAAGTTGTTGGTGTGTTGAGGAAGGTGGAGAAGAGCACTTTGAGTTTATTTTGGACATATCAAAAAGACAGGGGCAAAGTTTGACTTTTATAACGCAAGCATAATTTGGAATCGTGGTAAACGACGACCGAGAAAAGTATGTTTGGATCAAGTGAATGAAATTTTAAGATTATAGAAGTTAAATAGTAATAACAACAGAAGAGCTCTATGATAAGATGTATGAATGTGGAGGAAGTGAAGGAAATTATCGCGATAAGAAAGTATGGTTCTCTATCAACTCCGTTAGTGGAATGGCGTGATCGTTATGAATGAAATATATTTTTCTTGAATCTTCGAAAAGGCTCACTTTGTGGTGCCATGTTTTATGTAAAAAATAAAAAAAAAAAAACACTTATTTTATATTTTTGTGTTCACTGGTATATTTTGAGTTTACTACCGGTTTCGAAGACCTCCGTCTTCATCGTCAGGTGAAAATAAACTAAATTGCTCATAATATATTTATTCTGCAAATGTAAATAGTATAAGATGAATGAAGTAGGGGGAGAGAAGTGCGGAGAGTTGCGAATCAATGGTCAATGGGGCGGGGGAAAAATAATCTTACGGGCAGACCAGGGTCTGGATATCTAAGGGGATGGATTTTAAATGGTAAACCTATTTAGTAGAGGGCTATTATTAAAAAGCTGTAATCCCCCTCGGCTTATGTGGGAAAGGTATTTTCGTCAGTTGCATCACTTGACTAATATTTTTGTCACAAATAGCTACCATTATTTAGAATTACCAGTTTGAAATGTTATCTTATAACTTCCTTCTCATTAAAATTATTGTTTCTCAATTTTTTTTTCTGTAGGTGTGGTGGTTACTTAGAATAAAAATAAAAATATTCAAAAAAAGATTTAAAAAATAATTAGAATTGACTCAAAGAAGTTGAGGGCTGTCTTCACAACGATTTTTTCCCCGAGAACAGATGATTTATGCGTATAAGCGACGCACTTCGCCGCGGTTGACGTCGTCCGCACATAATTTTTTAACAAATTGAGTTATTCACATCCATATTGTTGAAAGAATTAGTGTACTCTTTGTTGAAAATATACTTATAATTATCATCGTTTCCCACCCACCGCTTCAACCTATATTTTTTAATATTTGTTGAGAACTACATCGAAAATAACGGACATCTTTTTCATTCATTAAAAATCGACGGAGGAAATATTTCATTCAAAAATTAACTTTTTCCGGCATTTTGGCACAATTTTATAAACTTGAAAAATCTCTATAAAAAAATACTGAAAGTCATGGATCGACAAACTTCGTAATGATGACATATTGAAACGGATGAATAAGGATAGAGAAGTATTATCTACCATCAAAAGAAGAAAGTTGGAGTGCTTTGAACATATGTGAGAAGAAAAATATGAAATCCCTCAACTGATATTGCGGGGGCTCTATTAATTGTCATTTTATTGTTATTATTAAAAGAAGGAAATAATGTAAATCTTTGTTGATAAACTTACAGAAATGGTTTCATTGTGGTACCATATATACGAGTATGTTCAGAGCTGCTGCTTCAACGTTCAAGATAGCTATGATGATTGCCAACATCTGAAGAAGACATTAACTTTAAAAAAAAAATAGAATAAATCTCTTAAGTTGACAATTTTTATTCCACGTGTCACATGTTAAAATGAGATAGGAACGACGAAACAGTCGTATTTTCCTAATTAAATTAGTTGTTCATTAAATCATTCATATCTTCAACATATTCGAATTGGTAATTCGAACATATTGAAAAGCGTGGCCTATCAGACAACTATGAATTTGGTTCCACTTTTAAAAGCCACTCCAGAAGGCAGGCATAGAACTCGCGATTCGTCAACGCACAAGTTTGGATACAACCCAACGCGTGAACATGTAATGACACTAGCACACGTTAAGCGCGTGCGAATATTGTTACCAGACCAACTCTGCCAGAATAGTGCCAATTTTTTTCGGGAACCATCCGGAAATTGAACCCGACACCCTCGAGGGAAGACAAATGTCATACCAACTAGGCCAAGGAAACCATTATCGAATATAACGAATGCACTAAAAAGTATACATGGAGTGACAATGTATTACAGAATGAAGGGAATAGGGACAAATGTGAAGTTAAAGCTGATGTATAAAGTAAGATGAAGAAGAGCAGTCTGAGGTTGTTTGAGCATGTAAAACAAATTAATGAAGAAATATTTAAAAAAAAACAAATATACACTACAAATGTGAGTGAAGTTGTAGTTAAAAAAGACCAAGGATAGTATGATTGAATCAATTGAACGATGCTTTGAAAAAAGGAAAATACAAAATGCAGAGAACTTGAGGAGTAGTATGGGAATGAGTATCAATGTAGAGGGGCGGAAGATGTATGTCGCGATATGAAAGTCTGGCTCTCTGTTGTCTCTGCCTACCCCGATAGGGAAACGGTGCGATGGTATGCATGTATGTTAATAAAATATATTTTATATATAGACATGGAAAGCTAGGTTGGTTAAACGGTCCTGTGTACGAATATCGATACGAATTCGAATGAATCTCTTTTAAATGTGTTATCAAAAATACATTTCTATGAAGAAAATTCCGTACTAAGCGTCTCAACCCGATTCAGGATACTTGGAATTTATTTTGAATTGTACTATATATAACGGAAATTTGACACAAAAAGAAAAGTAGTACAATAAATATATTATCCGCTATTTTTTATTTATTTCCTGGTCTTGTTGAATTGAGATTTTCTTCTTGGTTAAAAATATCGATTTGAATTCCTGAGTAAACTTGTCATTTAGTGAGTCACAAGGGAAAAAAATATAATACCCTTGTAGCCTACTTGTTTGAATGCCTGACTTCCAACCAAAAAAAAAATCGGTTCGATTTCCTACGGAATCAACAAAGGATCCCAGTCTTGTTTTCCACAGGATACCTTTTGCATCTTTCTAGTTGATTGGAAGAAATTGGTATGTGACAATAAACCCACCGGATTGTATTGTATATTCAACGAAGCTGTAATACAATACTATATTTGGAATTGAAATGAATATATTCTACTTTAAGTTTTTATCATCATCAATATATTTTATTTTTGCTTCTATTTGTTTCATATTTATTCCCATTGTTCTTATATTATTTTTTTTTGTTTCAGGTATGTGATTTTTATCTACCTTCCGCTTAGTATTTATTTATGAAGTTTTTAAGGTAAGCTAAAATATATTAAGTGGAATCCACAAAGAATCAAAATTAACTCGTGTTTGTGTGAAACGCTAACTTTTAAATTGTGTCCATCAACAAGGCTGCAAACATTTTACCCGTAATATTTATAAACGGTTATCAAGAAATCCACATTTAAATACTGTCTCATTTTAACTTTGCTAATTTATCTAATTATCTTAGTTTATTAATTAAATGTATTGTTGAAATAATTACAAACATTACTTGTTACGTATAAATGTATGCTCTTTATGTAATGTTTTTACTCGATCATTTGTTTGCGAAACAAAACAAATTGGTTTCATTCTTATCGGACATGTAATCCAAACTGATAACATGGAAATCACCTATTACCTATATTTTATTGTCTGCCACCGGTTACTAATAGAATTGAAATAGGTTCGAAAAACGGCGTTCAAAGTCACCCTATTTTAATGCTGTCTATTTGCAACAATATTTATTTCTACATCAAAAATGTTAATTTTTTTTAATATACTAATCAAGTGTTTGGGTATTTTTTAACAAAAATAAATAAACTTATATAGAAGGGCCTAATTTTATTTTATCATATCCACTCACACGAGCATGGATCGTGTATCAGATTTAGGCATCATGCATATACTCTTTTCATGATAATGTAAATTAAGATACGTGCATTTCTCATATCTAATTAGACCCCATCCATTCATACACTTTGCCTTCTTCTCCCTGGCTCCATCCCAACTCACTGTCTGCGAAGACTGTTGGGGTCAGCTCTCCTCGTCCTCAGGTTGTATGCTTTTCTGTCCCGGACTACGTCCCCCCAGGCCGTGCATCTGCATCAGGTTATTTTTTTGCACCACCCATGAATTATTTTGTCTTCCTCTGATTGTTATTCGAGGCAGATCCATGGAGATTGCCTGGTTCACAATGTGATCGATCGGGTGCTCTGCGTCCAACGTGTTCATACCATCTCAATCGCCTCTCCTCCATCTTACTGTTGATGTCTGTAACACCTAGGCTTGCATTCATACACTTTGCCTGAATGGATTAAATTAAGATGTAAACCATTACAATACACTGTCCTGGTCAAGCCTTAAAAAATCCGATATACTCGTAATAGAGCAAACTTCGCGGAGATCGACATCGTAGAAAATCGATATCTTGTGTAATAATTTACATAACAGTAATTGCCTAACATTCAGCTTTATTCAGTTGAACTTTGATTGTAGCAGTATCGTTAGAAGTATCAGTGGAAAATTAAACTACGTTTATTTTTGACAATGAATATCCGGATTCTAAATAAAAAAATCTAATCAACTAATACTAGAATTTGTCTCCCTGTAGGTATTTGTTATTATTTCCCTACAGCCCAATGTTGTTTGGTTAAGTTTGTCCTAGCATTTCATCACTTCTCTATTGACCAATCTTGGTTTCCAGATCTGCATTCTTAGACTTTGGATGCCCTTTACGATTCAGTGATCTTAAATAAGTGAATTGCAGAGTGTATGTCCTCAAGTTGAAGACTTCAAGAAGCGTGCATCTTCCAAACTGTTGATGGAACTTAAAACTTTGAGTGTACACATATAAGTCACATCTACTAGTCTAATAGTCCAGGAGAACGCTTTAAACTTGTAAAATTCAAACTATTTTACTATCTCATCCATCAGTATGTTTTTATTTGTTCAGTTTGATTTTTGACTTTATATATATTCCAGTTATGTGAAGACTTTGAGATTCATTACTCTTTTTTTAATGGGATTGCCAGACTGTCAGCTAGGAATGGATGGAAATATTTTGAAGTATTTCTGATTGCAAACAGACATGCAACATCCGTGGCTATTTGGTAGGACGCTGGGCTTCTACCCGGAAGCTTCGAGTTCGATTCTCTATATTACCCAAAAAAATAATAAAGGGCGATGGTAAACTAAGTTTATTGATTCTCTTGTAGCTTGATTTTAATTAGATAATTTGGTATACCACTGTTTATCGACCACTTCAACAGCTTATAAGTTCAACAGAAAAATAAGACAGGCTGAGAGATACCAATTGAGGTGCATGACCGAGCAGTGACGTACTGGACTTCAATGCGGAAGGTCGCCGGTTCGAATCCCGCGCTGTGTTACTCCCCTCGAATGAAACAGGCATTTTTTTCGTCTAGTATTCGACGGTATAACGATAATATGCTTTGGTCAAATTTATTCTTTAAAAAAATGTAAACTAACACGAGGGACAATCTGATGCCATCTAGTATATAGTATAAGCTGTAGAAAATATCACTAACAAGAGGGGCATCTGACGCCATCTAGTATATAAGCTGTAGAAAATATCACTAACAAGAGGGCCATCTGACCGCCATCTAGTATATAAGCTGTAGAAAATATCACTAACAAGGGGGCCATCTGACGCCATCTAGTATATAAGCTATAGAAAAACATGAATTCATATGTAAAATAGCCTAAGAGTTAAACCAGCCCGGAAGTGAATCCTCCAGGAATCGAATCTGGGGCGCCTACTTACTTAACATGAATGCTGACCATTAGACTTCGGCCGCCGTCTAATATCGTCTCTCGGTCACTCTTTTCAACATATCCCCATTATCGATTCGAATATGCTGATGGTGTCATACAAATGAAAAAAAAAAAATATATATATATATATATATATATATATGTATATATATATATATATATATATATATATATATATATATATATATATATAATATATATATATATATATATATATATATATATATATATATATATATATATATATATTAATATATATATATATATATATATATATATATATATATATATATATATGATTTTTTGTTTGGTTATAGCGAAGGATTATATATGTTTATTTTAGGTTTTCAGTTACTTCGCGAACTGTAAATATGGATTCTGACATCAGATCTACCTGGAGATCCATCAGCAGCTTCCTTACAGCATTTTTCATTTTTTGGCCTGGATGACTCTTTAGTAACATAGTTCTCTGTTTTGGAAGTTTTGTAAGGAAGCTGCTGATGGATCTCCAGGTAGATCTGATGTCAGAATCCATATTTACAGTTCGCGAAGTAACTGAAAACCTAAAATAAACATATATATATATATATATATATATATATATATATATATATATATATATATATATATATATATATATATATATATATATATATATATATATATATATATATATATATATATATATATATATATATATATATATATATATATATATATATATATATATATATATATATATATATATATATATATATATATATATATATAATATATATATATATATATATATTATATATATATATATATATATATATATATATATATATATATATATATATATATATATATATATATATATATATATATATATATATATATATATATATATATATATATATATATATATATATATATATATATATATATATATATATATATATATATATATATATATATATATATATATATATATATATATATATATATATATATATATATATATATATATATATATATAGTATATGTATAATTTTGGTTTTTAGGTAGGTTAAATACAATATGTATATTAAATTTCATCATAAACTACTTCCCCTAGATCTACGCATAACATATATTATCACACCCTACCCCTTGCGATCTAGACGGATAAAACAGATCCTCATTTTTTGTAATTGCAAATAACTTCCGCCTCCTCCTAATTCATGCATAATCTTCTCTTATTCACTTTTCTTAATTTTCCTTCTTTCAAAATCTAGTCCACTTGATCCAACCAAATTTTCTCCGGTCTCCATCTTCGACGTACACTTTGCACGTCTGACTTGTATACTCGCTTAGACATTCTTTCCTCATTGACTCTCTCCTTATATCTAAACCATCTTAAAGCTTCTGTCTTTCTCTCCTAGATCTCTTTATAAAACGAGCTGATAATTGTTTCGTTCTCAAAGTTTGCTATTCATTTTTAATCGTACATTTTGACGTGATAATTATTTCCCCTCGATTCTAGTTCACTTAATTCCACTCCAAGTTTAGTTCAGTTCCTTTATATTCGATTACACATAATAAATATTATTAACCGATACAAGACACACTACTGTATAATGGAGATAAAGGCACTCAGTGCATCTGCCTGCCTCGCGGCACTCACGACAGTTGCACCGATTTATAATTATACACATCGTACTGTCGCATTTACCCTCTATTTACATTTATATTATTCTCTCCAATAAAAGAGCATTGTTTCTTTTAATAGTTACGATATGCAAAACAATCTTTATACAATGCTTTTGTTTGAACCATGTCTCAATTATAACCATTCATAACAGATAAAGGTCATTGCCTCATGTAGGTGTACAAATTAGCTCGACGACTATAGTTAAACGGTTAGCATTCACGTTAAAGAAGTGGGTGCCCCAGGTTCGATTTCTCGCGGATTCTGGGGTGGTCTTTACTCTTTAACGATACTACATCTAAATTTACGGCTTTCTGTAGCTTATATACTATTTTTAATAAAATCTTATAGCGCTATTAAAAACACTAAAATAGCGTCATATAAAACTGCCAAATGAAAGACTAACGGATTCAATTTTTCGATAGTCATGAAACATTTATCTCCTTGCCATCGATACTCTGGGTTTAATCTATCAAGATTATGCGCTTGCTGAAAGTACACCAACTTGCACATAATAAACTACGAGTAATACACACAGACGTCTTCCATCCACAGGACAGCCGACAATCATACTTGATCACGAGATAATCCATCATGTATATCCAGGAACACATAAATCCTTTTTAAGTGTATATCAAAAATCTTCAAACAATTTTAGGTTTATCATCGATGCGGCATCTCATTCAATCGATAATATCATCTAATACGATTCTTATACCTAGTTACTAATTCATTTATTATTTTTAACAAATACAACTATACAAAAAATAAAACAAACTTCAAATAAAATGCGGAACTAAACAAGGATCAAGACATATCACTTAAAAAAAAAAATCGACAAAACAATAAATAAACCGTGAAATATTTATGCACAATGCAAAAAAAAATTACATAAGCGCTTCATAATATGAACATTTCAATTTCGCTTTTAATAGAAAAAAAACTACATATAGTACTTTAAATTTATTGATTAATTAAAAGATAAAATACTACTTTAAATTTATCATGATTAATTTAAAAATTAAAGTAAACATAGTAAATAAATGTGGCATAAAAATATTGAACGGGAATCTATGTAGAGTGTTCTATGGATATGACATCCTAATATTAATACCTCAGCAATATTTGCTCCATAAATGCTTGTGTTTTGCTTACCAATATCGTATAGTATTGTACTATTATACACGTTGTAATATCAGCCGTTAAGGATACAACTTCATGCGATAGAGACATCTCGGCCACATCTGCCCCTCGGCCGACACGACAGTTACTCCGGTCCAAGTTTGATCCCCATCGGTTGGCGAATCTTATATAATCAATCTCTTGCCTCATTATCCCTTCCATGCTGAATTTCAATTAACATGGCCCGGGTCGCGCCCCGCGCGGGTCCCACCGAACTACACGGACAATCGGATGTGCTTCAGATCTTGCTCCAGCGTCCACCTTAATACTATCTGAACTCTCCGTCTTCTTTCTTTTTCTGTACTTTCCATGTTACAGCAATAATAACTTGACATGTATTGAACTCTTTAAGCACAGTTTATTTAACTGAAAACCTTGAAACCGGTCAGGTTTTACCGTTATATAAAGTGGAATAAACAGCGTGTGACAAAAGAAATTACAACTTCTTGACACCTCCACAGTGTTAATGCCTTAACTATAAATAATATATGAAGTATAAAGATTCATACTTGTTTAATTTTGAAATGGCATTTTTAGTTATCAGAAATGTATCAAATACCACAGGTATTCAGAACCGGTAATTGATTTATTCGTACAATGCTAACGATTACACTTGCGGTCTCGGAGTTATCCATCAATCCAATAAATATTCAAATTCCTAGAACAAATCAAAGTAATTTCTAACAAAAAAAATGCATCTGCGACCCCCCAGTTTTCCTTCCTTTAAATACATATGTTTGACAAATGAAAGATACACTCCCAGAGAGGTCGGACCAATCTAATAATTATTCCAATTGTAAACCAATAACTCGTTTGTTATCGTTATCATCATCAGAGTGCTATAATTTAAATTTAACTCATGAATAATAATAACATGGTGAATCGTAAATTTCATTCCAATTTGGGACGTCATCATCTTAATTAAGAGCCTAGGGCGATGTCTATGCAGGTACACCTAAATACCGATGTCATAAAATAAAAGAAACCACTGTGCTTATTTATAGTCATTGTTATGTCGTTTTGTATCGACACTTATGTGACTACTGCTGTGTTACTAGCGATTTATGGTTGTGTTTTACGCGAGCATTATCCGATATGATGAGGATGTCCCTTTATCTGAAATCATTGCCACGTATCATAACACGCTGAAATACCCCGGTGTAATTATTACGTTTGCTTCAATATAGGGTATTTCAGAAGTATACATTTTTATTTAAAATGATTATCAAAATTATTAAATATATAAAATATATTAGATTATGTTACGGGGAAAGAATTGTTAAATTGAATATAAAATACAATAATTTTCATAGCAATAGTTTAAAATATAGATTTAACCAATATATGAATATGCTAAAGAAATCCAAACCCGAAAAAAACTTTATATAATTTATATACATTTTATCGTAATAAAACTTCAATCATAAATTTATGTTCAAAAGTTTCTTTACAGATTAACATATACACATATGTGTACGTGTTATTTCGTTGGTAGATTTAGCCTTGCGCAATTCAGGTAAGCATACACTTTCTGTAGTTATGATATAAACTCTAGTCGACGGCCGTAGTATGGTAATCAGCAATCATGCTAAGTTAGTGGTCGTCCATTCCATCTACGAGCTTGCTGAAAATCACACTCGATTACGAAGGATAATAGCCTATCGTATCGTAGTTATAAATATTGGTATCTTAAACTTTTCTCAAAACAGTTTATTATTTCAGATCATTTCTATTCACCCTCTATATTTTATTTATCTAATTTGACGTCTCCTCAAGATACTGTGAAATGTTTAATAAGATTGGAGAATACATTTGCCATTCCTAATTTGATTATATGGATTCTGTGAATTTTGATTATCTGTTGATAAATACACTCCTTAGATATTCCGAATTAATATAGACAACCGACAGTCTAACGCCAAAGTAAAATAGTAAACTATCTTGACTTGAATATGTATTTGAATTAAAAAAACCCTAAAACAACCTTTTCATATCCAGTTTAGTGGTTGAGATGCATTTTTTTTCCGTAGTCAATGTCTAATACTCGTATATATGGTACATGGTATATGCAAAATTGATAAAATTTGGATTTTAGACTAAGGCTTCCAAGTTACTCCTAAACACAAATAAGTTAAAAAAATTGGAAACATTCATTCAGACAGATATGTTCGTTTGAGTTTTATTGCTCTTATTCTATGGTATTTATTAAACTTACAAAGAAATAATATAGATATTTAAACTTCTTAAAATGTAATATATAATTTTTAACATAGTATCCGAGAAAAAGAAAAAACAAAATATCGAATAACGAACGCTGATATAAATGTTGGTAAAATACGAGATATTTATAGATATAAAGTGATAATTCTAGATATTTCAACCTCTTCAGACTTGGCGTACATTATAATGGACACAAAGTTCATATGTACTGTGTAAACAACTTTGTGGTATATTTCTGTTCCCAATGATAACAAATTACGTATAGGATACTGTATTATCGACTTTGAACGTTTTGGACCCCATATATCTAAATTAATACGACATAATATTGCATTTAGTGTAAATGATACGCTCACAAGCAAGAATATTTTTTTTAAACTTTAGAATTAATTCAGGTCTGAAGAGGTGAAAACAGCGAAAGTAAGGAGTATACGAAAAAGGAAAGCATGTATGGCGAAACGTGTGCATGTATGTACACGAGGCTAAAGATGTGTCCATGGATAGAACAGTACGGAGATCTATCCTCTCTGCCTACCTCTAGGAGTATGGCATGTCAGTATGTATGGAAGTGAATAAGTAGTATTTTCAATGTAATTTAATCGACAGAGTAATCAATGGTTACCAACGACACTGCTGATCCAGTAAACACAGGACAAAGCGACCGCTAACAACTTCACGGACACCCTGCGATGCATGCACCCATCTGCCGGGCCGTGGTGTTGGTGTTTGTTTAGTGCCATTATTGTTCATATCGCCACCGGTGATGTTCCTGAAACAATAGAACATGGCTAACAACACGAAGACCAGTCTCAAAACAGAAATGGATTAATTTGTATAGTCATCCTGCGTTGTTGCTTGTCATTTCAGGTCGGATACGAAGAAACCGTAACGAGTTCCATCGTACATTTTGTGTGAACGGAATATATCTAACTCATGGCCATTTTGTATTGAAATAATTCCATTGTGTGTATCTGAACATATTAGCCCCGTTCAAATTATATTAACAGCATTCAATTAAGAATCCGTTAGGATTTCTTATCTTGTCCGTTTACACTCGACCAGTATTCATCAGTCATTCCAACAAGAACTTACTAAAAGTGTTGTGAGAGGGCATCTACTCGTAGTTTGGATCTAAACAATTCATACATTAAATTAATTTCTATTATTTTTATCAATTAGAAACAAGATGTTGATTTTTTTATTCGATAAAAACCAGAGGTTGGTCGGTAATTACAAAATGGATTTTGTAATATGATACTTAGAAGAACTTATGCTCACTAGATATGATGCTATATACAATAACATACAATTTATATTTTTAAAAGTATCGATTTTATTGGTTGATGTCATAAGAAAATATTATTTTCAGGTTGGCGTAAACGAAATAAATAAATATTAGCTCGTTAGACTACAACATTGCACATACACAACTTTCGTTCATTAAAATTATTCGCTTTATGTTAAAACAAATACCTTATTTTATATGTATAGCGCAGTTTCTTTTAAATTTATTTATTTGACTATAAAAGTAAACTTAAAATCGCCACCAAATAAATTCACATGAAATAATATTTGAAAGTAAGATTTCGTTAAGTTTGAATACAATTTTACTCGTACAATATCTGCTCTTTCCGTTTCTGGACTATGCGAACGTATGTTACTTGGATGTTACAGAGGAACAGCTGGACAAATAACAGCGTCTTCAAAATGTGTGTCTAAGATTCAGTTTCAACCTACGAAAGTACGATCATATAACTTCATACCAGAAGGCATTGAACTGGTTGAATGTTAGAAATAGACGCCAAATTCACATACTTTCTCTATTGTGTAATATCCTTAACGGTCCCGCCGCACCCTCTTATTTCACCGAAAATTTTCAGCGTCTTTCCAATCGCGCTACGCTCAAACAGAGATTGTTTATTACCCTTTCCGGTTCACCGCTGCTCTTTCTTTGCGTTGTCATTTACTGTCCATGCAGTAAGACTCTGGAATCAGTTACAAACCAATATAAGACTCGCTCCGTCCTTGGCACGCTTTAAGAAGCCACTGAAAAAAACTCTTAATTTCTAGTCAGTAAAATAACGTGTTTCATTCCTGATTTTTCTTTTCCTTTCCTCTCCATCATCTTTTCCTTTCCTCTCCATCATCCCTTCCTTTCCTTTTGATTGATGAGTTCTCACTTTATATGAAAAATAATGTTCGGGTGATTGTCCGTCTTTGTGGGGTTCGTGGGCATGTGCTCACGTATATGTTTATGGATTTCGTGGGGATGGATAGTCATTTGAATGATTTATGCGACCACGTAACTTGCTTCATTTACTTTTGTCTGGTTGGTTGGAAGAGATTGTCGCCTGGCAATAAGTCCGCCAGATTGTATTGCAATAAAAGTGTTAAATAAATAAATAAATAATACATTAATAAAAATGTGCTGCCTACTATGCTAGGGCAGATAACATTTGAAGCACGCGAAATAATGTCGACAGAATGTGAAAGTTATTTCGCTGTCTGACATTTTTAACATACTCGTATAGTAGATCCGATCAAAATCAGTGCCCGGCTTTTTTTCCAGGAATTTTGATTTTTATGGAGGGTTAACTAAAATCCGTATATATTATATTATACGAGTAAATAAATATTAAAAATATTGTGATGAAACTTTGTATATTTGTTTATAATACTTAAATAATTTATTTAAGTATGGTAATTCTACCGATATTATCCTTTGTGGAGAGGGACATCACACTCCTTACAAATGTACGGGGTCTCATTTTTCTTCTTGGGCTATTTATTTAAGCATGGTAATTCTACCGATATTATCCTTTGTAGAGAGGGACATCACACTCTTTACAATTGTACCGGGTCTCATTTTTCTTCTTGGGCTATTTATTTAAGCATGGTAATTCTACCGATATTATCCTTTGTAGAGAGGGACATCACACTCTTTACAATTGTACCAGGTCTCATTTTTCTTCTTGGGCTATTTATTTAAGCATGGTAATTCTACCGATATTATCCTTTGTAGAGAGGGACATCACACTCTTTACAATTGTACCGGGTCTCATTTTTCTTCTTGGGATATTTATTTAAACACGGTAATTCTACCGATATTATCCTTTGTAGAGAGGAACATCACACTCTTTACAATTGTACCGGGTCTCATTTTTCTTCTTGGGCTATTTATTTAAACACGGTAATTCTACCGATATTATCCTTTGTAGAGAGGAACATCACACTCTTTACAATTGTACCGGGTCTCATTTTTCTTCTTGGGATATTTATTTAAACACGGTAATTCTACCGATATTATCCTTTGTAGAGAGGGACATCACACTCTTTACAATTGTACCGGGTCTCATTTTTTTCTTCTTGGGCTATTTATTTAAACATGGTAATTCTACCGATATTATTCTTTGTAGCAAGGGACATCACACTCTAGAATTGTACCGGGTCACATTTTTCTTCTTGGGCTAAGTAAATATCTTGAAAGTTTTCTTGAAAGAAATATCTTGAAAGTCAGTTGATGGAATGTATATCTACATGTAGTTAGTGACGTTCTTTGACAACTTGTTTGGAGCATGATGGAAATTCCTTATTTATTTCCCAAAATCTTTAAGGTCTGACAATTTGCCACACATTGATGACACGACTTCTTAATCTCCCTCATAAACCAATTCATGAATATTTTCACTATCTATAGTTAAAAGGTTGAATTGTTGACGAAAATATTTGCTAGATGCCAGTAATACGAGTATGTCCTGTTTTGGAAGAGGTATCGATCACGTGAAAACATGGTACCGGGACTCAACACAAATCTAGTTTATCACATTAAAACACGGGATCAGTATACAAAGTATTAAGCCATTGAAGTGTTTCGAAACTCAGATACGTGATCATACTTCCTTAGATTAAATATGAATCAAATGTAAACTTTTTGGGTCTCTCCAACTTATCCAACATCTCCTCATTGACACACGTCACCGTAACCAAGTAATATAAGTATAAGACGTATGAATTCGACTTAAAACAAGCAGAAAGTTACGCATCATATTAAGATAATGTAGAGAAGCAAAGATCTTGCGGCTTTACTCGGAGACATGATTACGCCAACTCAGATTTTCATCAATAAGGATTCTCAGATCATCGCAGCAGACGTTGATGCTGACGGATCGAGTTTAAATGTTTTAATGCTCCATTGACTTTGTTTCACATCACTACACGCCGTATGATGTAACTCGTAACTCTAATGGAATATTAATAAAATGTTAAAATCAATATGAAAGTTAATAGGTTTAATGACAATTAATTCAACCTCTTGATTCCATGGTATTTAAATCAAGAATGCTTTTTACGTGTTTACCCTATGCTTTTTACGATAGCATAATGTCATGTAAGATTCTTAAAGTCGCAAAATGTTCTCTGGTCTACGTGAATGCGTACAACTCTATTTCATGCTCTCTATTTTATTCCCCTATTAAGCTCTCTATTTCTCATAGATTGTTATAGCTTACACGACCCACAACGTTGACGGGGTCATTAGTTTTAAAACGTCGATAAATATTGAAATCGTGGATGTTTTGAAAACCATTCGATCAATTTGTACCTCATATCGTGTGTAATGGACGCAACGTCCTTTTGTACGTATTAAAAGTGTGCTGCGAATATAAAACTTCTCGCTTTTTTAACAAACCTAACTACAATATTCAATATTCAAGATTCAATTATTGATATTATTTATGTATTCAATACTCATGAATACGAGGACATACATCTGGTGGGTTAATTAGTCTTTAGCAATATATTCCAATCAGACAGTTCTTGTTTTATTCATACATATATACCGTCACATAATATATATTTTGGGGTAGACAGAGAGGATATATTTGTACACATTTCTATTCACGCATATAGCCTTCACCTTTCCACATCCACAAATTTCGTTATGCATGTTTTTTTTTTCTCATACTTTTTACCTTTCTCTCGATTTTTTTTTCGAACTACATTTTTTCATTATTTCCTTCATGTATAAGATTTTCGCTTTTCATTTCTTTCAGACATTTTACAGACATCAGACTCTCAATGCGCCCAGATTTCGTTCCAAATTTTACGCACGGCATTCGTCTCTAATAAATGTATATTACTCTGTTATGCACTGTTACCAAATATTATTTTCAAGGTAGACGTTTATTCTGCTCTTGTCGTTAATTTGTTTTATTATTAATAATATAATTTTCCATGACTGTCTCTAGAGCTTAGGGAGGAAGAAACAGAAACACCGTTTTCAAGGTATAAAATTTTTTTAAAAACTATGTTTTTTTTTTTAATATTTACTATTTATTTAATATTTAATTTTATTAATGACTTATAATATATAAATTCATACAAACCTCCAAAAATCAAACGACGTATTATAAGAATGTCAAATTGTCTTTACATCTTTAGCCTTCAATCTTAGAATTTCAATTTTTTTTTGTTCAATTGAGTCCATATTACTAGATTTTTTGGTAAATATTACGTACATACATCATATCATAACGCCGTCTCCCTTGCGAGGTAGTCAGAGTGTACAGATCTCCATTGTTTTCTATCTAAGCAAACAACTTTGGCCTCTTCCACATTAATACATCTCGTCATCTTCTATTACTTATACTTCTGTCTTTATCTTTTTTTCAAAATGTGGTTCATTTGATCCAGTTACGTTTTTCTCAGTTTCTACCTCTTCCACGCTCACCTTGCATCTCTTACTTGTATACTCGCTTAGTCATTATTTCATCATTCATTATCTTAACATTTCCTAACCATCAAGCTCCTTCCTTCATCTTACTTGAAATATCCGTTTTATCCATATATATCATATATAAATTAAACAATCTAGGTGACATCACACATCCTTGCTTTACGTCTTTTGTAATTTTAAACCACTCAGTGAATTCTCCGTTTACTCTTACACGTGCACTACTGTCTTCATACAGCGAAGCAATTACACTTTGGTAAATATTTATGTTGAAAAATGTAGAATGTAAGTAAACAAGTTAAAAATCTATGAAAAAAGG
Organism: Odontocerum albicorne; assembly: GCA_949825065.1. NCBI lineage: Eukaryota > Metazoa > Arthropoda > Insecta > Trichoptera > Odontoceridae > Odontocerum > Odontocerum albicorne. The sequence goes on from OX463843.1 coordinate 16,762,436, forward strand.
TACAGTGAAACCCCGTTTTTACGTTTTTGAAGGGTCTGATAAAAAAACCATAATTAGAGGGAAAACGTAGATTCGGTGTTAGAATTTTTTTTTTAATTGAAAACAATTTTTTTATTTAAATAATCACGCAAATCGGTTTGGTACATATTTTTGTGCTGGGTTACAACTCTTTTGATCTTATAAATCGATAAGAAAGTTTCGTCTTGTACGTTTTCAATGGTAGTAAAGTAGGTTTTAAGGCCCTCATTATGCCTCATAGCATCTTCTTTTGTTGGAATTGGATGGATTAAGTTTACCTCTTCTTCAACGGATAAGTTTTCGTGGATGTGACTGTCCACTATATCATCGTATTTTGAAGGTTGTATGTACCATACACGCATTTTTCGCCATAGGACCACATTGCATCGCACTTTTTTCAATTGATTCGCGATTTTTTATTATCGTAGCCAAAGTTGTAATGGGTATCCCCAAATCACGCGCGAGCGAAACACGTGAACCAACGTGTTTATTCACTTTTTCGAAAAATGTTCTTTTTCTCTTGAATCGATAATGTTTTTCTTTGCTGAGACATTATTTGAAGGGATTCAACGAAAAATTAAAAGAAATGAAAAAAATGTAAATTGACACACGAAATACACGACAATTGAAATTGTATGTACACGACCGACACGTTTAAAATACAAGCACAGATTGGCCAAATATACAGTCTGCCTGCCTCTGATTCGCCAAATTCCCCACCAATTGCATCGTGTTACACGATTCGTGTAACCTTGACCATGAGCGCTGCAGGTGCACACGTGTCTATAAATAGAAACAACATATTTCTGCTTCCTAATATTCATTTCAGATATTTTAAATCGTCGCGCATTTAATTAAATGAATGGTTGAATTAAAATAGTCATATATAATGAAACTGCATGCTTAGTTTTTTTTGTTTTTTTTTTTGGTACTTAGTGTCTATTTTAATTCAACCATTCAAATATGTTTATGGTATAAATTGATTTGCATTTTAAATATTTCAAACGTAAATTGCAGGAAATAAAAACGTAACAGCGGGTACTAAATATACTAAAATAAACGGGATTGTAAAAATTGAACGCAAATAGCGGGAAAACGTGAATTCCGGGCACGTAAAAACGGGGTTTCACTGTATTAAGATTTCTCGAAATTGACCAAAAAAAATTTTACTAGACTTAAAATTTACTAGACAAATTAACAAAATTTTAGATACAGAGTTTAGGCTATCGAAAGACTTTTCATACTACACAATTATCTGAATGGACTTTTTTTGTTCGTACTCGTTTGAATCCTAGTTTGTATGATCCCGTTTCCAATTTATGGTTCATATATCTTCCATTGCTGATTTTGCCCTTTTTTATTTCAACAATATCGTTTGGAATTGAAATTATGCTGATATATTACTTCTTATTTTCATTTATAATAAATCTGGATTCTGCTTTGTTATTGTATTTCAATGTATTCCAGCTAAACAGCATTTTATTCAAAATGGATACAATAAGTATTTCATTCATTAATCGCGTTCTACACGTGGAGGTTTGCGTTATGAGAATTGATAAAAATATGTCAAATTTAATCCTATTGGATTCTGATTTGATTGCGTTTTTAAAATCCTATCTAATTTGATAGCGATTGAAATAAAGTTTTTATGTAGGTACGTTGAAAGGTCTAGTTTGAAATTAAATTTAAATTTTGATTGTTAATGTAAATTTTAAATTTATTAATCCTTGTAATATGTGTAGTAAACCCGTCCGTATGTGTAGTAAACCTGTCGTCCAAATATGAGTGGAAGGTATACTATAGTAGATGAAGACCAAGGAAAGTATGGTTTTATCAAGTGAAATAAGAAAATGTAGAAAGTTAGAGAAATTGTAGGAGTTGTATGAGAAAGTGTATGGATGTAGGAGAGGCGAGGGATGTGTGTCAAGATAGGAAAGTCTGACGTTCTCTTCTCTCTGCCAACCTCGACGGGAAATGGCTTGATGGTATATATCTGTGTATTTGCTGAAATACTTAATTACTAAATAAATATTGTCATCATGGGTAAAATGTATACAAATTTGGGCATTGAATAAAATGCCTATACTGACCGAGAAACGGCGTAATGGTGTATGACCCATTAGGGGAAAAGGGGTGTCTTCAAATGTATTTTTGTATCAAATTGTATGTTGTTCTTTTTAGTGATTTTCTGTTAATGTATCGTACTGTTATTTATTCAAGGTAAAAAATAATTTTTAATTATATGTACTCGTATTTTTTTAAATTTATTTGCTTCCTACGTTATTTTATGCAAATACGTGTAAACCCGAACCTAAGTTTAAGCACCTCTTCCTCAAATTACGTTATAGTAATATAGTACACCGCAGTTCTGTACAATCGACCAGTTGATTCGTTATACCTCTGTGTGTGGTTGTATTTGAGAGGGAAAATTATACTAATCGCCGATGACAATAGCGGTATTGCGCTACGGCCGTCCAGAGCACCGCCTATCGGCAAACCCCTGCTCCAGTGTTTGCCAATTATTTTCAGTCTTTCTCTCCTTCATTTTCTTTATCTATTTTTTACGTAACCCCCGATTAATATCATTTATAAAAAAAATATTATTATACATACATACCATCGGGGTAGGCATAATGGACAGAGCGCCAACCTTCCCTATCTTGAACACATCACTCACCTCTTCTACATTCATACACTTTCTCGTACAACTTCTATGATTTCACGAACATTCTATCTTTCAAAACATTCTTTGCTTGGTCTTTCCTCTATCACGTCTTTCACTAAAATTGCAATATATATTTGTTTTCTTAGTCTGTCTTCATTTACTCTTTCTACATGCCCAAACCATCTCAGAGTGTTCTTCATTTTACTCAGCACATCAGCCTTAAGTTAATATTCATCCCTAATTACTTAATTTCGTAATTTGTCAAACATTGTCATCTCATGTATTTTTCTCACTGCAAATAATTCTATGGCATTTATATGGCTGCTGTAAGTATTTTTCTACGTCCACATTTCACTCCCATATATTACAGTTGATACTAAAATACTATTGTGGACTATCATCTTAACAGCTTTTGATACTGTCCGATTCGAATATATATGTTTTAATACCCCATTGACTTTATAAAAAATATACATAAAGTTTATTTAACACTTGTTGAGTCTAAGCGTATTTAAACAATGCTTTTTCTTTGAATAATGAACGCCACCAAACAAAATACGAGTAGTTGCATATTATTCACCAAACTATATTTAGGGCATATTTAAAATCATCCTCATATTCGTACAACAACCTCTGGATAAGCCTAAGGGATCTCTCTTTCAGTCATATAATTTCGAAAGATGCCGACTAATATGTCATAAAAAAGTCCAGCTATGCTTTCAGCCGTTATTGTATCCGATTTGATGTGGTTTATTTTCAACATATAAACAACCTACCAACCAATGATGATTGAAAGAATATGCAATGCTTAAAGTGAAGAATGGATCATTGGGATGTTTCGAACACGCAGAAAGAATGAATTATGAAATATTTAAAAAAAATTATCTATACGATTATTAAAAAAAGAACGTGAAATTTTGAAAAACCTAAAAAAACGTGACACAACCAAATTATTCAAATTTTGAAAGAGGGAAGAGTAAAAAAAATAATTTTAGAAGAGTACACATGAGGTGTATGATATGAACTGCGCAAAACCGAAATATTTGAGTACATGGACGAACGATAGTTGTTGACGATCTTAAAAAAATACGTCTATGACTGTGAAGTAGAAAATATCTCGTAACATACCACTCTGAAAAATTGATGACCTCTTTGGCTTGGTTCACGCTTAACTTCCATCTGGGGGGTTTGGGTTCGATCCCCGATGTTTCCCAAAAATGATATCCAGTCAGATAAAAGAGTTCGGTAACAATACTCACCAGCCATAAGTCATTTGCAATAGTGTGAGTAACACTCTGTATTACACAACTTATGTAGTGGTATTGGTTTAGAATGCCACACGATTGGTTCGCGCAGAGCGCACGTTTGTATTGCTGTTAAAATACTCAGTGATTAGAAAAACACTTTAAAACATTATTATTTGATATTGTAATTATGATACATTAATATGTTAAATAATCTTACATTCATTTTATTTTTACGTGCTATAATCTAACTAACATAAAGCTGACGAACACTTTTTACTTTATAATGCTTGTACTTATATTTATTTTTAATCTTGAAAATTTTCATTATTGTTATTTAATGTTTCCTAGAATCTGCCATGGCTGAACAATTAATTTGTGAAATAAACTTTCTTTAATTTTATTTTTATGATTATTACAATTTAAGCTAACAGCATTTTTAATTTACAAAACGTGTGTGTTCATTTCAATGTTTGGATATAAAATATTATTTTTATATTTTTTTGCTTTTTCACTTCATTAAAAGAATAAAGTAACAAGTTTTTGTAAACGCACTGTTACTCACACTATTACAAAATGTCTCTTCTAGCTGAATGATCTATACGTATGCGAGTGTTGTTACACCTGCGACAGTGCAATGAAGATCCGCGAGTTTGGCTCCTCCAGTTGTGCTAAGCTCAAAAGCTCGATTATTGGGGTCTAAGATGAGATTGTCTCCCTGTCGAGCTCTTCAATATCTCCGAGTTACCGATTGGGATGTGTTGAAGGGCTCCTCACAAAAGATGAAAACTTTATAAATGTATGGAAAAGAATATCTTCTCTTTTTTTTATTAAATCTTCCCGAACTCCTTTATGAGAGCCTCTGACCAACACTAAACTGAAATTACTGCCGCTCGAACCGGTAGAGACTTTGTCCACCTAATGGTTCGATAGCACGACATGACGATTATTATATACGGCTGGAAAGTAAAATACGCAATTTCTATTTGGCCGATACGTTAAAAAAATACACTTGACATATCTACATATGTTTATACATATAAATGTTACGCGATCGTTTATATTTTCTGTTTAGTTCCCTTTATACTACGAGTATATGATGCACAAATTTACTATCCACTTTAGTTTAATATTCGTACATATTCAGTTTAATAAACTTGCAAAGTTCGTGAACTCAGATGGTTCAACATTTTATAAAAAAAAGTAACAAGGTTGTCCGATAATAACATTGTCTTTGAACAAAATAAGTTAATAAAACTCCCTTTTAAAGCTTTCTTCGTGCCTAACGTGAGTCGAACTGGTTGTCAATTTTCTGAACACCTGGAAATCGAGAAAATTATATTAAATTTATTAACATGAAACTTTCTCTCCCAGCCCAGTCTAGAATATTTTTCTGAATGTTTTACTTTCGTCATTTTGATACTTATATCTAGGATAGTAAATTATGGTTTAGATCCGCTTTTCACTTAATATATTAGAATTATTAAAAGTAAAATGGCATGTACAGTTTCGATCAATCACATTTTTTTAAATTATCAATTAGATACACGCTATCATATGCATTTTTAGATTCTATAAAATTCTTTTGAAATTTATTCGATTCTATAAAATATAAGTCTGAAATTTTCATGTGTTAAAGGTAAACTCTAGATCGATATCAGTTTCATTTTATCGACCTTAATATCACTCAAGTCGATATGAATCGATAAAAGAAAACGTTAATTATTTAGTTTATTTGGCAGAAATGTCAAAATTCTGTTCGAAAACTGATATTAATATAAACACTCTATATTTACGTATTTGTATAATCGTTTCTGATTTTACTTGTAGGTGAGCCACTAAATTGTATTAATAATTAATTAGCAACGCAAATAATCATATATTAAAATCATGTTTTAGAATATCCCAATTTTTTTCAATATTATTTGTCATGTATATGATTAGAAGACATAAAATAACGTTGGCAAATAATGTATTAAATAAAATGAAATGACTTTATTGTTAAACCTTAAAGTTGAATACATTTTTTTTTTTCGAATATGATTTAAGTTTTTGATTTAGTTCCGTCATTACTAATTAGTAATTACTAGTATGCGTGCTTATTACAACTAATACAAATCATAGTTTTATATCAGTTGTTATACGTATGCATTTGAGATAATTAAAAAAACATTAAAACAGGACATATACACGGATACTTAATTGAATATTCAACCGCTGATCGTATACCTTACCGAATAATACGTCAATATGATGTCGTCTATTGTCCCTCATTTAATTGGCGCGATGTTAAAATTCAAAAATGGTCCCTTTTTTCCCTTTATAACATACCTCGGTGTGGATGCGGCGCGGCCTGCGGCTCCACCCCTGCGGAAGTCCAATTAAAAACACTCGATTTTACATCCCCTTGACACGAGTATCTCTTCCGCTACCATTTTGTATTTCCCCGGAGGGCCGCTCTCTCGCGGAGACACTCATTATCGATATACATATGTGCGTATATTTGTTATTGTCGTTCATAAATGCACAAATAAATCATTTGCCCTTTTATGTAACTTTGTTAACCTCCTCGACTCTTTACTTCCGTTATGTAACATACAGTACGACCTGGTAAATTTATTTCCAAGTGGCAATTTTATCCTATCAACCTAAAAGTAGTTAAATACCCAAGACTGGAACATGTTTGCGTTATTTAAGTCATAATAGAAAATCGAACTCAAATTTTTGATTTATGTTTTCAATTGAATTTTATTTCTTTTTGTTTCATTGTTTTTTTTGTATCCATACATTTATAAAAAATATTTATGCACACCTGGAATAAAATATCTGCAAATTTCTTTGCCGTAAATCGAAACATTAAAATCCTAAAGTAAAGTGTAATAATGCATACAGAATCATATTTGGATTGCCAATATATGGTATTGTAGTGCTTCAGATGTGTTTCTTCGGGCCATCTTCCAAGTTTTGAAGCAGTTCTGAGGAAATGTACACATATATGGATAATACATGAGCGTATAGTGCGAACTGACAACTCATAAGATTTTAAGGGTATTCTACTCTAGAGGCGTGAATTTCGGGCGTTTTTTCAGACTTGATAAAAAAAAATTTAAAAAATTCATATGCATTTTTTACAGTTTATTTATTGATGATTTGAGAATGTACAAAATGTTTTCAAATTCAAGATGTTATCAGCATATCTTGTCGTAAAAAAGGGGGTGAGCTGGTCGACACGATCAAAGCCCTTTCGTAAATTTGAAATAAAAATCATACATAGTTTCTTGATAAAAAATAATGTCGTTATAGTTGGTACCAAAAACTAAAATGGCGGCTGTCTGAAAAAAAAATTCAATGGTTTTAACTTTTTTTTCAAATATTTATAAAAATTTAAAATTGTAAAAAAAATAGTTTTGAATTTTCCAAGGTAATGACGATACAATAAAATGTCATAGTTTCATACCAAATTTGAAGACAATCGGTTGGATAGAACTTGATATTTTATGTCGACCAGATGGAAAAAAGTAGTTGCGAGAAAAACGCGTTTAAAGTTTTGAGATTATTGTCCGAGTCATAGCGGTGCGGCGTAATTGCTGCCTCATTTATAGCTATACTTTCGTAAATATTTAAAATTTAAAAATTTCCTTTTGAGAACATATTTTTGAAGATCTAAACTTTAAAAATATGCAAAAAAAAAATAAAAAATTCAAATTTCTAGAGTAAAATACCCCCTTAAGACAATAAACGGCACTTATAGATAACGTATCAATATATTCCAAAAAATCAGATTATGAAACAAGATAAATTGTCACAAAAGTGAATAATCTGAACGGAATAGTTTTTTCTTTTTATTTTTAGGGTTTTTATTTTAAAATAATTATTTGTTTTATTTATATTTATTATTATTTTAAGCGTTATATATTTATTATAACTATTTTTTATATGTTGTGTTGCATTCCACAACACTTGGTATTATTTTTAGTCTATCAATTTATGTATTTCTTTATGAACGTGGAAAAAACTGAAAGGTGCCGGCCGAACAAATGCTGTAGAAATGCGTGCATTGAGAAGAAAACATGGAATGGCAATGTATAATAGAATTCGAAATTATGTGATCGGAGATTTGAGTGAACTTAAGGCTGATGTGTTGAGTACAACAAACAAGAGCACTCTGAGATGATTTGAGCATGTGGAACGAATAAATGAAGAAAGGCTAACCAAACATATATTATGTATATGATACTGCAAATTTAAGTGGAAAGCGTGCAAGAAGAAAACTCGTGTGTACCTTAATGTAGTACTCGTGTGTTGTTATCTAATATTATGCCCCATTTGTAGGATGTTTGTTATTTTTTAACTTGTTATTAACCAAGGAAAATATGGTTGGATAAAGTGAATGTTATTTTGAAAGAAATAAACGTAGAAGTCAGAGAAATCGTGGAAGTTGTATCAGAAGGGATATGGATGTAGAATATGCTAAGGATATATGTCATGAGAGCAAATTCTGGTGCTCTATCCTATCTGCCTACTCCGACAGGAAAATGACCATATGCTATGTACCATATGTGCTTATTTAACATGTTTAAAAGAGCGCTTATTTATGCTTATCTTAAATTAAATATGCCATTAAGTTTTCATGTCGTAAATCAAAACATTAAAAAGAGCAGACACTTATAAATGAGATACGACATGTATATAGTGAGCGCGAAAAATTGCATTAGTTGGGCGTCATTGAGAAATTAGCTTTTTTATTTGTGGGCACTTTTGAGTGACGCCAACAGGTGAGGCGGTCTCACTCTGTTCCTCGCTGACAACTCATAAGTCTTGTGTACAGATATCTTAGTTACGAGATCTCCTCCGCGATCCCATTTTGAGGCGGAAAAGATTTAGCTGAACAGTGTGAAATTGGTCGTGTTTAGTTGATCATTTCGTACGTTGCACTCTGAATATTTTTTCCCCTTTATTTAATACTTTATTCCCATACAACACACATATGAAAATATGGCGGGTGGCAATCTCTTACAACGAATCATATAAAATAAAGTCACAGAAAGGTCGCATAAAATAAATTATAAAATTTTATGTACAAAACTTATGAGCAATATGTACAAAACTTATTCTATTCTATCTATCTAACAATTCTATTCTATCTTAATAACAACAAAAAAGTAACATTCCATCAATCAATCGAAAAAAGAAGGGATGGTGAAGAGTGAAAGAAAATCGGGAATTAAACATTTCATATTGACTGATATTACTGACTTGAAATTAATATGTTTTCAGTGGCTTTTTGAAACGTGCCAATGACGAAGTGGGTCTAATATTAGTTGGTAACTGGTTCCAGAGTCTTACTAGATTGACAGTAAAGGACGACATAAAGAAAGAGAGGCGCTGAACTGGGAAACCAATAAACAAAGTCTGCTTGATTTTTAATTAAGAGGGGGCGGGAGAAAAGTTAAGTATGTTATATAATTGTGTTAATATGTGAATTTTGCATCTATTTGTCACATTCAAATAATTAAGCTCATGATATGTATGACTTGATCTTTCTTTCTCAGGTTAAAAATAAATATTATACAACAATTTTGAAGAGTCTGTAGTTGAATAGTAATATTAGTAGTAACTACGGAATCCGCTCTTGACCGCTCCGAGGTCCAACCCCGTATAACGCTGCGCTGACCTTGTAGATGATAATAGTTCCTTAAAGTATCTATGTACAACAATTATTTAAATAGTATAACATATATAAAAATGTTAATATGCTAGCTGCTCATAATGAACCGACTGATAAAGAACATTTATTTTGTGTAGAAATGTGTAATTTAGTAAAATAAAAAATATATCTGATAGAAGGGAGACGAATTCATTTAATAGTTTACTAGTAAGCATACTAATATACTGAAAACCTTATTTCAGCATGAAATAAATCTAATGATGATATTTAATCATTTTTTTAATAACCCATTATTCAAAATTCTTCGTATGTTTACGGGGTTAATTTTATCAATTGTGTAAAGTTTATAGTGTTATCTTAGTTCCAACATAATAACATGTAAGAAAAATGTGATAAATGTAAGATAAATTTGATAGAAATTAGAGCGTTGAAATCTTGAAATACAACCTGTTAAGATTTAGAGCGCCCTCGAGGAGAGTCTGATCTTTAAATGGCGCTATATAAAGGGTGATTTTAATACTATTATTACAATACATATATAACGGAATAAAGGAATGATGAAATAATACAGATTAAAAAAAGTGGCTGTACTTTAGGTCAAGAAAGAAGCATTGAGATGTATTCGCCACGTAAAACAAATAATGATACAAGATTTACAAAACTATGCAAGCAGTGTATGGTAGAAGATACGATAAGCTTACGAACATCTACAATAGATAAACATAACATATTGTATAATAACCATATGAATCATATTCTGAAAGAGGAAAGGGTCAAAAGGAGATAATGCATAACGAGATGTATGAAAGGGGCAAAAGCGACGTACATGTTCCAGGATAGAATTAAGTAGAAATCTGTTCTCTCTACCTACAGATCTACGGCGTGATGGTTATGACGACAATTTATATAGCGCCGTTTAGAGATCAGACTTTCTTTTATTGAAATATTAAAAATATTGCCGAAATCAGAACTAGTTGAATGTAAGGATAACAGGGTGGTGACTTCGGCCTTTATATTGGGTATTCCACCGCCTATAAAAAAAAAGAATATGAAGTGCATTAAATGTAAACTATGTTTAACACACGGCTATTGTCAATTGAAGGGCTTAACATAATAAGATTCTTTTCATAATTCGGACATGCATGCATGCATACATACATACACATATTTATATATATATATATATATATATATATATATATATATATATATATATATATATATATATATATATATATATATATATATATATATATATATATATATATATATATATATATATATATATATATATATATATATATATATATATATATATATATATATATATATATATATATATATATATATATACTCGTTAATTTACACTAGTATCCCGTTTTCCCATGCATCGCTTTTCCTCAAACGTCGTGTAATTCACCCACTTCATACATATTTCATGACTTAGCACATTCACCACATTCTTCAGTATACTAGACGTCGCTCTTAGTGTAGTAGTGACCGATATAATATTTCATCATTTGTAGCACAAGACAATTTTGCTACTGAGAAGAGGGCTTTATGTCAAGTGCATAAAGTCAAGGGCACATTTAAAAATATCTCGATTTAATAACAATGAATTTCATTTTTCAATTTTACTTAATGTGTTGAGGCCTGTATGGTATGACAGGATTTTAAATTGTTAAGACCTTTGAAGACAAAATAGAAAAAAACTAAAGAGTCTTCATTCAGTTTTGTCAGATACTTTTTTTGAGTCTGCAAAATAATATTTAAAGGGTAGTTAGTCTTTATATTATGTTATATATGATATTCGTTGTTCACGAAAAGATAAAAATTCAAGTGTTCTAGTTGGTTATTTACTTAAAATATTGAAAACATCTTAAAATTTATTTCAAATCACATAGACAGAGAATATAGATATTTACTTCTTTCTATCCGTGTGTATTTTTTGGGTTGGTCACGTCCATACATCGTATCATGCATGCTCTGGTATGTTTCAAGATATATTCCATTATTAAGTTTTCACTCTTCCCTCTTTCAAGTTTTTATTAATTGGTGCCACGTTTTTTTTGACTCAAAATTCTTGCATCTTCTATACTATTCGAATAGATTTTCATAGTTAATATTTCTTTCTGTTTGACCCAATAATCTGAACGTTGTTTTTTTTTATTATAAGCTCTACGTCGTCGTTGGAACCGCTTTCTTTTCTATTTGTATTTTTTCATATTGTTTGATACGAGTATTTAAAATAAATTTTACATCTTTTAGAAAACAAATTCAGACTACTATAGGTAAACCGCGGAAAAAGTAGAAGGAAACATTTGAAGAAATAACTGAGGGAAAGGTATGAAGTATGGTAAACAGAAAAGCATGTATTACGAATTGTATTATGTAGACGAGGCGATAATTTTGTGTGCATAGATAGAAAGGCGTATAGATATGTCCTCTCTGTTCCCCAAAAGGAAAAAGGCGTGATGGTGTGTACATTTATGATTACTGCCAACGTATTTCTTTTAACGTAACTTTTATTTCAGTCAACATCATAATTTGTCATAAATCAAATTATTTTGCGTAAATAAAGTTTCTTAACAACTTCCAGTCTTGAGACTCGGTATCTAAACTTTTGATGTTTGAGTTCATACATTATATACGTTTACCATTTTAACTAATTTTTGTTACAATGGAAGATGACGAATTAAGAATCTTCCTTCCTCCGTTACGCTTTGTGACTCCCGAATGATTCAGTGTGCGCCAACCGTAAGTCGGGAATGTCCAACGACCGGCGGTATTAGTAAAAAGGCCGTGTAAATATCGTTGTTTTACACGCTGCACGACTCGTTTGTGGTATTCTCGAACATCCATCTCGGGGACGGCGGCCGGGGATTAGCTTATTTCCATTTCAACAACCCGGAGATTATCTTTCAGCTCGTAATTAATAGCTGAACATTTATTTACAACATGTAAATAATGCGTGCTGAATGCGACCTGTGATATACTTTATAATTTATACCGCACATCTATTTCAGGCTGACTTGTGACCAGTGGGAATTTGCGGCTTGCTACAGTGTTATTTGATCTGAGGATCATTGCCTTCTCGTGAAAATAGACCTTAAAGTGGGATAATGAATTTCTATGCTGGCAAATGTTTTTTTTATATGCATGCCATCACGCCTTTCACATTCGTATATACAAGTAATCAAGTTTTGCTCGGTAAATTGTCCAAAAAAACGTAATACGCGCTGAAGATGACATTCCAATTGCTAAAGCTGACATTCCAACTGCTAAAGCTGACATTACAACTGCTAAAGCTGAGATTCTAACATTCATATCGAGATCTTGTAAAATAGATAGGTGATAGTACTCCCGATTTCCATACCCTAGCGAATCTGGGAATCCGGAGGACTATCGCCGAAACCACATCTCGTTGGCGTTCCTTATTTGCCGACCGGTGAGTCTTCAACAACAATGTTTCTGATTAGTATAGGAATATTGGAGATACGAGAGTCCTGTTTTATTATAATGACGTGTGTCACGTGCCTATGATTTGTAATGTTTGTCTTCTTTCTCACATCTACCTTTATTATTTATTACAGTCCCAAGATACACAAACTTCACTTCTTTTTATCTTGTACTTTCTTCTCGTGATTGGCAGAGAGAATAGAACACTCTACTTTCCTATCGCGACACACATCCTTCGCCTACTCCACATTCATACACCTTCTCATAGAACTCGTACGATTTCTAGAACTATCTACGTTTCCTTCTTTCAAAATATAATTCACTTGATCCAACCATGCTTTCCTTGGTCTTCTTCTCATACGCATTCCACTCACATTCGCACTATATATTTGATAAATTAGTCATTTTTCTTTCATTCGTTCCACATGCCCAAACCATCTCAGCGTGCTCTTCTTCTCTTACTCAACACGTTAGCTTTAAGTTCAAATCCATTCCTAATCACTTATTTCAGTAATCTCACATACTTTGTCACTCCTTGTATTTTTCTTTTTACACGATTCTCTACAGTATTGTTTCGGTTCCTATCAGTCATTTTCCACGTTTACGTTTCCATCCCAGTGATATAATGGAGAATATATTTTACATCAATTTTCAATTTACTTTAAGGTGACTTTTTACCCGAATTTATTCAATGCCAATTGCAAGCTGCTTTTTATCATTTTAAAAATAAAACGTTATAGAGGTGATATCTAAGTATGATACAGCGCTAAATAAGCCTCTGTTTATTATATTATTACAAGGTAATGCTAAAGAAGTCTCTGTTTATTATATTATTATAAGGTGATGCTAAAAATTACCATTGTATTTACATTGATTCATGTGTGAAGAAATTATAGTACTAATGTCAATGGGCGTCATTTAAATGTCGAATGGGAACGTATGCGGATTGCTGTATGCTGGTGACAGCGGATAATGATGGTGAATTACTAAGTTTGATAGGTAAATGGTATGAAAGGTCTGAGAATGGATGTTGCGATATCCAAAATCATGGTGATAGAAAAGTGTAAAAGGAAAATTAAAAGCGATATTGGTGAATCATAAAAAAAAAGGAGCAGGTAGAGAAATTCTGCTATCTGGGTAGTATTTACTCAGATAATGGAAGAATTACGAGGGATAACGAAAGGTGTATAGTGACAGGAAACCAAGTCAATGGGGCACTTAAACATATATACTCGAACCGGACAGTATCAAATTGTGCTAAGATGATGGTTAACAACAGTATTTATGTACCAACTTTAAAGTATGGGAGTGAAACGTAGACGTGGAAAAAACTGAAAAGAGCTGAATAAATCGGTTGTAGAAATGCGTGCACTTAGAAGAGTACATGGGGTGACAATATATCATATGACTGAGAATACGGAAATAAGTGATTAGGAATGAATGTGAACTCAAGGCTGATGTGTTGAGTAAGATGAAGAAGTGCATTCTGAGATGGTTTGGGGATGTCAAACTAATGAATAAAGAAAGACTAACAAAACAATAGTGCAAATGTCAGTAGAAGACCAAGAAAAGTATGGTTAGATCAAGTTAATGATATTTTGAAGGAACGAAACATACTAAGTTAGATAAATCGTAGAAGTTGTATGAAAAGTTATATGGATGTGAAAGAGGCGAAGGATGTATGTCGAGTTAGAAAAAACTGGGGCTCTGTTATATCTGCCTACTCTAACAGGGAAATAGCGTGCTTATAATTTGAAATATGTTTTTGTCGTGTGAAAGTACACGTGTAGACAATTAAAATAATTGATTGAACTCTTCAGCATAATGGCAATAAAATTAACGTCCCACAAGTATCGGGGAATCATCGCGGGAAATTATTGAAACACCGCCATTAATAGCAAGAAGGTGATTATTTAGAAATAGGAACGATGTTAAAATGCGATGCTTATCTTAGTACATTAATATCCCCTACCCCTTGATTGAACGAGGACAGCTCCTCCCAGTTTCAGCGGTCGCCCGCTCAATTCACCCTCTCACCAGCACTTTCGCCGCACTCATTTCTCCTTCAGCCCGTCCCTCAGTGTGTCTCGGCAGAACGTAATACTCTGCCTATTTTTTTTTTCGAACTAAAACTTTGGTTATTCAATTGCTAATGAAAAAATGATATAACTTTTTTCTAATAAGTGTCATGCTCATCTAAGTTACTGGTAGGTTTTAGCAAAATAAATACATACATACCATCACGCTAATTCCCTATCGGGGTAGTCATAGAGAACAGAGTTCCAGTTTTTCCTATCTTGATACACATTCTTCGCCTTTTCTACACCCATTAACCGTCTCATACAGCTTCAACGATTTCTCTGCCTTTTTTTGTAATACATGTCCTTCTTCCGAAATATTATTCATTTGATCCAACCATACTTTCCTGGGTCTTCTTCTAACACGCCTCCCTCATACAATTTACTTATCAGACTTATAATAATTTATCCTTACTCTCAGCCATTACTACCATATCATCTGCATATAGCAAACTGTATACATTCTTATTCGACATCTGTATGCCACCCATTGGGTTATGTAGTTCCTTCACACGAATCTATGTGTATGTAATGCTGTTATATTTAAAACTGAAAATACAACTTCTCTCAATTTAGTCACTTTTTTACGAACAAGTAATGTTAAATAAACTTCCAATCGACCAAAATATGCGGAATATGTGGATACAAATTCCATAAATATTTCACTCATCTATTATTTATATTGCGTGGGTTCCGCAAAAGACACTTTCATTATGATCACCATTATCTTCCCCTTCTCTTTTCGGGCCGAGGTTGCAGTCTCGCCTGCGCAGATCATCACTTATCTCGATGTCTGGCCAACTATTTGGTATACGACTATGTTCAAAAGCTTCACCTACCTCTAAAGTTTTAAAACTAAAACATACTTATATGTAGATCAACATAAATAACGTCTTAATTTAAATTAATAATTTACGGTCGCTTTTACCAATCAAATGTTAAGAATCATAATAAATATCACACTAATGGCGAGTAAAAACACAGCAATCGTATAAATATAAAACTTCCGAAAATCTGGACCTGGTGTCCATTGTAATGGACACTCTAAACAACGTTATGGTATATTTATGTTTCCAATTATAACAAATTATGTGTAGGATACTGTGCTATCGACTTGAAACATTTTGGGCGCCATCTGTCTACCATAAACTAATAGGAAATAATGTTGCATGTATTGTAAATAATACACTCGCAAGCAAGAACATTTTTTTAAAACCTTAGATTCAATTGAGATCTGAAGAAGTTAAAGCAATTCTATCACAAACGTAAAATTCATTTCAAACTCAAAAATCACGTAATATACTGTGGGCGAATCAAGAAAATATTCAATTGAATATTAAACATTAATTACATTTCAAAAATAATTATTTTAAACATATTATAGACCTCAGAAATTTACTAATTATGTAATGTGATTAATTTTTCATCTCTTTAACTCGAAGAAAATTAAATATATTTATTCCATCCATTCTGTCGTCTAGTTTATGACAGCATCGTGACTCCCATGATAGTTTCTGACGACTCCTCTCCATCCATCCCTACTCTCCGCGGCTCGAGAGGCAGTTAAGTGTAGTCCAATGATTACGTATCTCACTTGGTCAGTCCAACGAATTGGGATTCTTCCTCTTGTGAGTCTTTCTTCCACACTTCCAGTAACCACAGACCTGTCCAAACTGTATCCTTACCCACGAGCAATGTGCCCAAAGAATCGGAGGACTCGCTGAAGGCATATTATTGACAATGTGTCTGTGATTCTCAGTTCTTCGAGAATGGAGGCGTTAATTCGCCTTTCTGTCCTTCGAATTTGTAACATCCTTCTCCAGCACCACATTTCGAATGCATCTATTCTACGTCTCTCGCTTGGTCTCAGAGACCAAGTCTCCACGCCATGAATGAATATATCGCTGACGAGAGTGGTTGTGTTAGTTTTGTTCTTCCATATCTTTTCCAGCTTTGATGTCGCATTTTTTGCCATTCCAATTATTCTTTTCACCTCAGCCTCGCATCTTCCATTGTTGGTAATACTGAAGCCTAAGTTAATAAAGTCGGTAACCACTTCTACACCAGGATTCACATTATTTGGTGGCAGTTTGTTACTGCGGTATATTATCATTAACTTAGATTTTGAGTTTGTTACTGCGGTATATTATCATTAACTTAGATTTTGAGTTTGTTACTGCGGTATATTATCATTAACTTAGATTTTGAGTTTGTTACTGCGGTATATTATCATTAACTTAGATTTTGAGTTTGTTACTGCGGTATATTATCATTAACTTAGATTTTGAGTTTGATATTTATTACATATACTTATTTTAAAATAAATCCATATTAGAAATAATAAAACCGAAGTGATTTACTCGTAAAAAAATATACATCGGTCCTTGAATATGTTCATATGGATATCAAATAAATTTAAATACCTACGCGTTTCATGATTTTTTTAAGCGTGGCGTATTTTGTATTACTTGTCAAATTAATGTTGGCCGTTA
The DNA here is from genome assembly GCA_949825065.1 of Odontocerum albicorne. Lineage (NCBI taxonomy): Eukaryota > Metazoa > Arthropoda > Insecta > Trichoptera > Odontoceridae > Odontocerum > Odontocerum albicorne. The sequence goes on from OX463843.1 coordinate 16,780,060, forward strand.
CAAAGTGTAAATAGATTTATATTGTTTTATAACACTGCCTTTTCAATGCACCCATACCTTTCGATACGAAGCCTCTTAACGGATTTTCGTAATAACGGAATAAAAAAAAAGCAATCGAGATATTCGCTTTACGGAATAAAAATTAATAAACATTATATTTTTTCCGAGGGGGTTTAAAAATAATCAATAAATGTAAATTGCCCATCGTTGGGGGGTCAAATAGAAAACGGACTAGATTATCAAGGTTATATTTGAAGAATAATTAAAAAAATATTTCTATCGAGAAAATATGCAAAGCTGCAAATTTTGGATAGACATTTCCAATGACCAAATTTCTGATATGGAATCTACTAAAGCTTCATCACAAATGCTATAATCCTATTAAACATAATGTTTCGAAAATTGTAACAATACACTTGGAATGATTATAAATTCAGCATTTATTAAGGTATATCTAATATTAAAACTCCAAATGGAAGGAAATAGAGGTAGAATATTTTTAATGTTAGCTATTGATCAAATGGATGACCGTTGTGGTAGATGAACTACGGATAACGTGAAATCGTAAAAATCACGAATAATTTGTTTTGGTATTTGGGCGCATTCTCTTCCCATAATGCCTTAACTTTATTGACTATTGCCGATTTTGTGTCATCTTTGATGGTCCCCATAAAAACCCTGTTGGTGTGAGGTATGGGAGCGCGAGGGATATTCAATGTTATATCTACGTTCAATCCATCTGTTCGGCAAATTTTCATCAAATAGGCCCTCATCACGATGGTAGTGGGGAGATGTGCCATCTTGCTGGAAATAAAAGACAAATTCCAGCAGCAAGTAAACGGCTCGGTGGAAAAGTTTGTCTATTTTTATTGGAACACCCTATATATACAGAATTTAGATTTATGGATAAGTTTTTAGAAACGTTTTCTTCCATAAAGCGCAGTGTAAGTGTATTTGTTTGTATTTACTCGACAGATACCTAAGCAGTATTAAATCGAATCGTATAGGTCTCGTTTTCCGAATAAACATTAAAAAGCATATAGTTAAATAATGAGGCATGCTTTTTACAAAGCTGGCCAGAGAAACGAAGTGACATGATTTACACATAATAAATGAGAAAGAATGTAGTTTACGCAGATGACATTAATGTGAAAGTGTTTTGCTGAATCATGTCTCTTAATTCAGACCAATTACTGACTCCAAAAATGTGTCGTGAAATGTGAAAAAAAGGTATAACCAATAAAAAAATTTGATCCTTGAAGTCTTTATTATCTTTTAATATTCCATGAATACCGCAATTTCCTGCTACCTTTTCATTGCATTGCAGCGTAAAGAAATCCAAAGAAGGAAGTGCTCTTGACAAATATTAAGGTATCAATACCAATAAAGGCAGAGCGAGATTTTTTGTTGATGTCATAAATGTTTCAGAATCTCCGAAATGGAACATGTTCATTAATTTGACAAGAAATGCTAAATGTGTTAGTGTTAAAACACATAAATGCTTAGTGTTAAAACACCTGCTAATTATAATAGAAAAGCGCACCTTATTTTCTTTAAAGGTTTTTTCTTGTGGAATAGTTGGTTCTCAACTGCTTTAAAACTTAAAAATAACGACGTAATAGCTGAGATGAAGATTGTTAAAATGAATAGGATAAAGGAGAACACTCTGAGATTATTAAAACATGTAGAACGATTGAATGAAGAAAGAATAACAAAACATGCAGTGCAAATGTGAGTTGAAGAAGTAGTAGAGGAAGACCAAATGAAGTATTCTTGAATTAAGGGAAATAAAGTAAAAAGTCAGAGGAATCGTAGAAGTTGTGTGGATTTAGAAGAGGCGAAAGTTGTGTATTGAGATAAGAAAATCTGACGTTCTCTCCTATGTGCCTTCTCTAATAGGGAAATGGTCGGACGGTATGTAATAATCTAATTGCTGGAATGCTGAATTACTAAATAAATCGTTTTCTCACGTTCATCGAATTTTTGCCACCTTCAAGTTTCGCTTGCGTATCCTTATGATGGTTATTTAAAAGTTCTGTAATCAGTGAAACGTTGGATCAATTATTCTATTTTTTTATTCGGATACGCACGGGCGTTACTGTAGCTATCGCACATTAGTTGGTCTTCTCTTTTTGAACTTTTAAAATAAGTTGTGATTTATTGGATTTTTGGCTATTTGGGTATTCCTGAAGCTGTGCACAGTATTCAATTATATTTACAGTCTTTTTCTTGAATTGTTGCAGTCGACAACAATGTATCTATCATAATTTTAACGTGTTTATTTTGTTATTATAACATTCGTATTATTATTGCGTAATACTTAATGAATTGGTGATTTTTGTTTTTGATTTAGGTTCGTTTTCCCAAGTTGTATTTCAATCGGATCGACCTTTGTCAGCCTCAAACTATTAAAAATATGGATAACGTGTGCAGCTTCCGAATCGATCAAATAGGGCGGGGTTTCTAATAAAGCTTTTACCGTTGTTAGACCTGTGGCGTGGAAATGTCTGCCTCCAAGTGTTAGAGATATAGGTGGCGTGTGCAGCTTTAAGCACGTGAAGACAACCCTTTTTGAGAGTTCTAATAAAAATATATGACTATATTGGGTGTTCACATAAGTTGTGTCCGTTTTTTTTCCAATTTAAAAATAAGCACCAAAAGTAAAACAAAATGGTAAAAGTTATACGTCATTCGAAAGAAAATGTTCTGCTCTATAAGATATTGTATTTGCTTTTACGTTACATATATTATTTTATTTGATTACAAGCCTTCAAAATGGAATGTCAAGTAGACGAAAGTGAGCATTTTCGACACCTCCTTCTGTTCGCGTTCAATCGAGGGAATAAAGCTGCCAAAGCTGCTCGCGATATTTGCGAAGTGTACGGTGAAGATGCTATGAATGAAAGGACAGCTCATCGATGGTTTTTACGTTTCAAAGACGGTAATTTCGACCTGAAAGACATGGAGCGTTCCGGACGACCAGTGGACTTCGATGAGGACCGCTTAAACCATATTATTCATGAAGATCCCCTTCAAACCACCGTCGAACTGGCTGAGCAGATGAATTGTAGTCACATGACTGTATACCACTATCTTAAATCAATGGGAAAAGTCCAGAAGTTCGGCGCTTCGGTTCCACATGTTTTGAGTGAAAACAACAAAAATCAACGTTCAACAATTTCTGCTGGTTTGCTCGCGCGTCATCGAGCTACGCATGGCCGCAAGCAAAGATTCCTTTACTGGTGATAAAATTGTTTGAAGGGAATCTTCATGAATAATATGGTTTAAGCGGTCCTCATCGAAGTTCACTGGTCGTCCGGAACGCTCCATGTCTTTCAGGTCGAAATTACTGTCTTTAAAACGGTCGAAGTTACTGTCAAAAACCATCGACGAGCTGTCCTTTCATTCAAAGCATTTTCACCGTACACTTTGCAAATATCGCGAGCAGTTTTGGCAGCTTTATTCCCTCGATTGAACGCGAACAGAAGGAGGTGTCGAAAATGCTCACTTTCGTCTACTTGACATTCCATTTTGAAGGCTTGTAATCAAATAAAATAATATATGTAACATAAAAGCAAATACAATATCTTATAGAGCAGAAAATTTTCTTTCGAATGACGTATAACCTTTACCATTTTGTTTTACTTTTGGTGCTCATTTTTAAATTGAAAAAAAAACGAACACAACTTATGTTAACACCTAATATATAAACACTACATACATACACTATACTCCACCTAAAGCTAAATATGTTACTATCATATATCGGAATATCTACAAAAGTTTCTTGGTAATGCTTCTTTCTTTGCTAAGCTTTCTACCGTTTTCTTATCAAACATGTTTCTATCTAAACATATGCAGATGTTCCTAATCTAATGGCAGCTCTTTCCTATCTTTATACTCTACTTATTTTTTTAATGATATTTTTTATCTGTCGATAATAGTAAGACCGAATAAGAACGCCCTTGAGGAGAGTGCCCTCTGAACGGTACAATATAAATAATCATTTTCTTATCATAATTATTACAATATTAGACAAATCAGAACAAGTTTATTTATTGAAATATTTACGTAATTCTTTACAAGTCACACGTTCTATATTAACCGTATATCTAGGTTCCTTTGCGATTATGAAACAAACACCTGCAAAATTCACATTTAAACACACATAAACAATCCAATTAGTCCCAGCTACAACCGCTCGTGATATACAACCACACTAGCACAAAAAAAGCAATGTCTGAGATGTGGAATAAATTTAAGATCCAATGGTTAGTGGAGAATCAGTGCATCAAACTATATTATAATATCCAAAAATAACGCAGACCATCAGTACCTCGAGGGTTGGGCTATGCCGTCCGCTTCGTGATTGATGCCCGCCGGCAGCTGATGTGTTGCGACTGTGTCGTAATGGATTATTCATTCCACTGCGTTAAAAATGACCTGTCACCTGCAATTATTCACAACTCTATATTATTTTCAACAACGCCCAATTCATAAACGTTTCTTAAGACCATTGCGTTACTAGATGCAAATACTTCATTAATTATTGCATCCAAAAATAGACCAATACTCAGTTATTCAAGTTGGTTCACCTAACTGATATTAAGATAAACTTTTATCAACATAAAATATAACAAACACTGCTTTATAATATACACAACATCACGAAGAGTTCAGACCTCCACCCCTTTCTTTCCATGCACGCAGCTTTCGCTCGCCCACATCCATATACATTTTGTCACACATGCCTCTCTTGTTGCTCATACTTCTTATTTTTTTTTGTGTTGATATTTCTCCAACTGTCTCCTTCCACTCTTCCCTCTGTCTACCTTTTCCTGTATCTCCATTATTTCTGGCATATGTTTATTTTGTAAGCTTTCGCAACTAATTATTTCAATGTGACCAAACCATCTCAAAATTATTTTCCTTATTCTACTTAGACATCCTTCTCTAACAAACAGTTATCTTTTTTAGAAAAAATTTTACATACATCCAACACTCGGTTAAATCTGATCAACTTATTGCCAGGTAGCAATATCTTAAACTCTTTTACACCTGAATTTATGTTTTTTGTAGCTTATACACTGTTTATCATATTTTCATAACACTAAGGACATCCGTGGCGTAGTTGGTAAGACACATGTCTCCCTACTCAGAGGTTGTGGGTCCAAAACCCGCTGCAACTTAGATTTTTTTTATTAAAATGGTTGTAGTGTTGTTTTCACTTCAAGACTTTTTAACATATCTCTGGTTGGTTAGAAGAGATTTACACATAGCAATAAGTCCGCCAGGATGTACTGTATATAACGAAAATATAATACAATACAATAAAACCATTATCAGCAACACAAAACAACATAATGAAAATAACTCATTAGCAGCAGATTAAACCCTATCAAGCGTCTTGAAACTTTGATCTCCTTGTAATAAGAACTTTGATTTTTCAACACTGTGACCTTACTGATGTGCAAGCTTGCACACTATACACGATTTATTGGTTGATTTACTATTTTATTTATTGGTTTTTCTATTTTATTTACATGGCTGGCCTTACTACGGTTCTACTTTACTTTACTACTACAGGCGTCTTCTACCATAGCATGACTGACAATATTAAACTCATTAACGATAGCCTATCATTACGAGTATCAGTCAGAGCCAACTTACTCGAGGCGCATGAAAAAAACATCAAACGTACGTAACTCGTAGTGAATTCCCTCTTTGCGATCTGATTTTGAATATTTTAATACCCTTATGTGTCCTGAGTTGCATTCTTCATTCTAAATCATTAAATAAGCACATAAATTTTCGCCATACATTTTAATTTCGTGTAAACAAATAATAAATTGATGTTCTTTATAGTTCTACCATATATCTTCATAAAATGTCGCCGTAAGTGTTTTTTTATTAGTTTAGTTTGAAAAATAATTTAAATAAATTTTAACCTAATCAACAAATATAAATCTTTTTACATCCGAAAACTTTTTTTCTATTTAACAATATTTATCCTTTACATATTTCGATCTCCGTGGTCTAGTTGGTAAGACAAGACGCCTTCACTTCGCTCAGCCAAGTCTAAGAATAAGAAAATAAATGTTATATACCTCTTCATACAGCTCCCACGATTTATCTTACTTCTTACTTTTCCTTCTCTCAAAATTCATTTGATCCAACCATACTTTCCACTGACATTTGCATTGTATGTTTGTTTTCTTAGTATTTCTTCCTTCATTCGTTCTACGTGCCCAAACCATCTCAGAATGCTCTTCTTCTTCTTATTACTTAACATATCAACCTTATGTTCAAATTCACCCCTTCTCACCTCATTCCTTCTTCTGTCGTTTCTATAGCATTTATTTGGCTCTATTGAGTATTTTTTCACATCCATGTTGAACTCCCTTATATCGAAAATGGTACTAAAATACTATTACATTATACATTCCTTTTATACAGTATGCCATGCAGTAATCTATCCAACCAGCTAGAAAGTGTTTAAGAGGCCTGAAATGAAAACCAGCACGCAACGACAATCGAACCCGCAACTTCTGTGCTGGAAGACAGGCGTCTTAGCAACTAAGCCATGAGAGTTCATTGAGATCGCGACACTAAAGAAACTTAGCATTGAGGCATAATCACGTGTTCTATGGATCAAGTAAAGAAAATATCAGTTTTTAGCAGCCCCTTAAGAATAATAATAATAAAAGGACAATTTATATAGCGCGGTTTAAAGAGCAAACTCTTCTCATGGGCCTTCTCACTCAGGATGCGAACCCATTATTATTGACATTTAAAATATTACAAAATAAATAATCTATAAGTTGAGTGTAAGGATAGGAAGGAAGTGGCTTCGCCCATTAGATTAGGGATTCCCCTTGCCTCTAGTTAGCGGCTGACAATATTTATATTTATACATAGACCAGCTGATCGAAGTCTAGTACGTGTGCGTGTGCTCGCATCACGCCGGGCGGGCCTTGCTGTCACGCGCAGGCACTGATCCGGTAGCACATAAATTGCCGACAGTCGACCGCGGTGCGCCCCTCCCAACTGATGCCATATTTTGCATCCCTATCTTATTTCTTTACTCACTTTTCCCAATCACCATGGGTCCTCACTAAATTGATAGCAGTCAAGAAATATTACCTAACATCTCAAGCCTAGAACAAATGAATGAAAAATTACTAACATTACAAATATACGGTGCAAACAGTGCAGGATTCCTGTCTTATAATTACATTTTCGTTATATGAAGTTATGTACAGCGAAAATGTAATTACAATATATAGGGTTAAATGCCATGTGGCAACACCTTCTACCTAGAACGATGTGGAAGAGGGCCTTAAGTGAAAATCAGACTGAAACTTTTTTTTAAATAAATTGGGTGTTAGGGGGAATTTAACTCGCAATCCTCCGAATCGGAACACAAGCGTCTTACCTAGTAGGTCATGAAGGTTCAATATATCAGTCGTGTTACTTCCTTATTTTTTGTGAGTGTGTTGTCCAAATTGAAAAAAGATAAACTCAAAATAAAAATGCGTTCGCTGTACCATTAAATTACATACATGTTCGGAAAGAATCTCAGTTCGGTTTGCTCCGTGACCTCCACGCGCTTTATTCTATGTATACATACACGTACCCATCGGTACTGCTCGTCATATACTCGTATTGTTTACCATACAAGTAACATCAAAAGTTTTTATTTTAAACTGAGAATATTTTTCGCGGTGTAATTGTTGAGAAGGCTTTTTTTCAAGTTTTATTTTAAACCTATTTTACTACGCTTGCAATGCAAGAATTCTAATATGGGTAGGCAAATAAATGTTTTCTGATGTTCTACAGGACTATCCATTTTATTAACCCATTCAAATTAAACAAATGTCTTGGAGTGGAGCATTAAGTAAATCCTCCGTTTTGTTCTCCATATCTGAATGGTTTAGATGTTTTATTTTATTGCTCTTAATATAATTTCGCTACCGTTTACCATTTAGTAATTAGTTTAACATCCCTCGGTTAGATAATTTGTTTTAATTTCCTTAGTATGTAATAATTTAAAGAAACGATTATAGCGTTCGGTGTAGCTGGTGAAAAACGACCGCCGAATGTTTCGCCCCGGCGGGAGAGTTCGGCATTCTCTAACTCTTTGCTGTTTTTAATTTATTGGAACTCGAGTCGGCTCTTAGCCAATTTATCGTCCTCAAAATATGTCATTAATTTAAGCGTCTCCCCAGATTGGCCGCGTGTCTCCCGAGATGTTTTTATTTGTACGCCCCCGGCGCAGCCCAGGGACGCAGCGACGACCGGCCGGGAGTGTCTCCGCTGCTCGCTAATATCGCCATGGATAACGCTTTACGAGTAAATCGGAGAGCGGACTGACAAATCTTTTTCCTTGCGCGATTAGCGGTGCCTCTCGCGGCGAGCGTCGTACATAACTCCTCGTTGCCCGAACGGGCGGGCGCGGGGCGCAGCCCCAGTGCGGCGGGCTTATTCAAATTGCACTTAATCCCGACTACTGTTTCTAAATCTCACAATAATTTAAAGCTTCCCTCCCGAAACTCTTCTTTGCGTTTAATTTACGGCTTAGGCTGCGGGACTAAAATTCGGAATAATTATATCTTCTGGAGCTATTGTGTATTTATTCTACGCCTTAGATGTACGGAAGCTATTTGCATACTTAATTCGGCCCGTGTAACATGCCGCCCGATCATCCGTCCTCGGTGAAAGAGTTGAACATTTATACGCGACATATCCCGCTTGTTTAATGGCCCCTCTAATTTAAGTGGCTTAATTAATTAGTATTATTTATCCGGAGCGGCGAATGAAGCGCGTCCGGAACGGCTTTCTATTTGTGTGAATGCGAAGAGCGGATCATCGCCCGCCGCCCGCAGCCCGCAGCCCTATCGGACGTGTGATCGCCTATCCGCCGGCCGGCTAAGGGCCGTTACTTCCACGGTGATCGGTGGCTCGTGAAATTTCTCAGTATTATACGCATCTCAACCTCGTGTCCGACTACATCAAACAAAAACACTTTGATGCAATATTAATTATCGCTGCAGTGTTTGAAGGCATTATGCGAAATAATTTCAAAATATTTTGATATGTATCTGTGAGATTCTCGGCGAGCAGCGGCCCGTGAGGTTGCAGACAATGGACTCTGAGCGGGCTTCGCACCTCGCTACCGGCGAGTCCCGTATCCTCGCTGCCCTGCTACCAAGTACAGTACCCTGCTATTGCTACTTACTGCGCCGGCACGCGAGTTGGAAGACCAACAATCTTCCTGACGATCGATTCCCTGTCCTAGATTATTCTTCAATTTTTCAAAGATTCTGTTCAAATGTCAAGTTACGCGTGCTTTAGTTATTTTTTGTCAAGTACACCGCAGTGTATTCTAAATTTCGTGTTTATATATTTTTATTTCGCCTATCTATTTTGTACATGACGTATACCGAGTAAATGAACACGAATCTGAGACTTAGAATAATTGATTGCGAGAACAATAAAATGGAAATTCTTCCAAAGAAGTACGAGTATTTTCTATACATTATTTTAAAAAAATCTATTGAACCGCCTTCCTAACAAGTTTCCACAAAATAACGATCAAAGAATAATTGTAACGAATGATTGGACTTCATAAAACACATTTTAAACACTTCTGCTGTGAATGTTTTATAATGGATGACTCTGACTTTTAAAGTCAATGAAATCCCACACCATCCAAATTTCTGTAAAATATTTATTAGTTACTTTATAGAACTTGTTTTTTGGTATTCTGGCTTTGTTATTCACTTGTAAAAAATGTTAATAATATCGTTCCTTTATATAATATACTATTTATTTTATCAACTCTAAAAATAAACAATTACAATGTTCTTCAAAGGTCAAATATTGAAGTGATATTTATACGACTCTTCCTTACACTAATTATGAATGAACATTGATAAAACTTAAAAACTTGTATTCATAAAATTTAGGTTCCAAAGTTTGAAAAATGTAATATAATTTTAGAATGAAAATAAGCCCCACCCCCACATATTATTTTTTTTAAACAAATTGTGTCAACGACTTTTATCTTTTTTCATAAATTAGATACATTATTTAAATAATAGCCTTTTTCTGCTTAAAAATATATATTTATATAATATATTCATACTGTTAACACCTACAATCAATACAAAAACTTCAAGTACACTATAAACATTAAAATATTTTGAAAATTAAAATTTAAACTTCCAAGACTAATTGATAACAATCTCACATGTGACTTAGTATTGCGAGTAAAGGAAAAAATAAATAAGTGCCTTTAGGATCGTTGAGTTTCACCGCGCCGTTTAAGGTAATTGAATTTGAACACCAGTGAAGGATGATTTTTCTTCGTCAGCGGCCACTGAAACTCCGACCCAATCGTTTATTCCGCAATTCCAGGCGGCGATGGGATGCCTCAGCTTCCTTGAGTGATTTATGTCGTGCGAGATTGATTCGTTGTCACTGAGATACTTTTCTTTCTTTGCGTTTCCGTGTAAAATGAAAAAAAAACTTAGCCTCAGAAGTAACTCATTTCTCGACATTGCATTCCATACCGTTCTCGCGATTACAACACTCGGTTCCGATGACAACGACGTTGCGTTGTTTTTCTCAACCGCAGAAGTTTTTTCGCCTAACTCATTCTTAATGTTAGGTAGAAGGTATCGGATTATAGTGTAAGATTGAACTAAGTCACTTGTGAAACAATTTTCTTTTTTAATTTTGAGTTATGAAAAAAATATTTTGGCTTCAGTTATATACTCGTAAATGATGCAGAGTTCGATGTTACTAAATTTACTTAGTAACGGAACTTTTATGTTAAACCTAAAAATATTTAAATGTCAATTCTACAACACTTAACTAAGTCTCTAATTAACCCCATTTTCTTTATCTTCCTTGAAATGAAATGCGACGTCATCATATCTCAAGGTGTAAGGTAGGTAATCTTAGTTCTATAAATGATTTTTTTAGACATTAACGACTGACCACACATTGAACGATTCCTCATGCACAGTGCTTACTATATCATGAACTGCGAGAACAAGGTTTTCTGTTAATTAAAATAATCCTCATAAAAAAATACTCGTATGTTTTTTTTCAAGATATTGAAAACCTCGTTAGCAAGTTATTTTTTTTTCTAAAGTATGTTTAGTTAATGTAGCTTTAACTCCTTAGGGAGGCACGTTTATTTTTCGTATATTAAAAATTATAATTATTTATTAATTGATTTGGTATTAATATTCTAAAAACTCCATTTTATTACAGGATGATTTGACACTCAAATGTGAACAAAAATCTACGCAATAACTTAAATCAAAGTGACAGATCTGTTAAGCTTTACAAAAGCATTGTCAAACTATCGAACTGCATTGACAGTTTGACAATGCTTTTGTAAAGCGAAAAATGTCTGTCACTTTCATTTAAATTATTGTGTAGATTTTTTTCTTATTTAAACATCAAATCATTCGGTAATTATTATTTGTCAGTTGTTTTTTAGTTATGTAAACTTGGTTATGCTGATTTCATAAGTAGTAATTAGTATTTTTCGCAAATAACTAAGATGTTAACGTACGCGAAATTATTCAACATGTCGATATTTCTGGTAGTGATATAACTCAAACACAATCTAGTGATATAACTCAAATACAAAAACTGTGGTATTTGAGTTATATCACTAGATTTGAAAATTTCAAGGAAAATTTGTCCAGCTATATTGACGTGCGACCGATTTCCTCCACGACAGTTTGACCTAGTTAAAACTATCACCAATAATTACTAAGAAACTAGATCAAAAACACTATCAATCACTTCAAATAATAAAGAAAATTATATTCAAATTTCACTTAAAATAACAGTGCCCTGAGAAATAAATATTACCACTTTTTTACTATGAACTGAGTAGGAAGAGCTATTCATTCAAAAAGTGTAGGTTTTAAGCGAAACTAGAATAACAGAAAGTGGTGATGATAAG
>OX463843.1:16792248-16995732 GCA_949825065.1 Odontocerum albicorne
ATGTTGTTCAAACGTCCAAATGAGCTCCACGCCAGTTTGGTCCTTCGTGCTATTTCCTCCGATATGCCACCTACAAAGGAAATAAGTTGGCCTAGATACACATATTCCTGGACAAGTTCTAGCGGTTTTCCATCCACGTTTATTGGTTTTGGGGGTAGCAAAGCCGTTCATCATATATTTGGTTTTTGAAATATTCATTTTTAAACCAACTTCCCTGCTGACCTCTGCCAATTCTTGCAGTTCGTCTTGCAGGGGGTTCGAATTGTCAGTAGGGTCACAGTGACTTACACTATGCTGGAAGGTGTAAGTCTATAAAATGCTGTGGAACGCCTAGTTGCATACTATCAGCAACACTACTGGCTAGTCCGATTCGTTAGCGTCCCCGTCGCGAACCCTGGGCAATGTGGTCACACTATGTGGACCATAGCAGATAGCGGAAGGATGAAAGGCGAGTTCCTGGCGCCTAAAAACCAGACCACACCAGCTAAGGGAAGGAAAACCCCAACAGAAAACCTGTACATAAATACATGTACATAACAAGACTCTGACAAGAGTGCTATAGGGATGGAAAACCCGAAATAAAACCTCATACCAATACGCTTGGGCAGCGCGGTATAAGGGGAGACCAAAGTACTTCTTGTCCAATAAACCCCCATGAATGATGAAACAATATATAAAAACACCCTCCGGAAGACGTCCCAGACAGGGCTACAGCAGCGGTCCTAGAAGGGAGCCTTCGATACGGACACGGAGGATCGGTAACGGCTGCTTCCAAATGAACATCGCGACATTCAATACTCGTACCCTCTCAAGTGAGGCCCATATCACTGAACTCCAAGAAGAACTTAAGCACATCAATTGGGATATCGTAGGGCTAAGCGAAGTCAGAAGAAAAGGAGAAGATCTCATAGAATTGAAGGATGGACACCATCTGTATTTCAGAGGTACAGAAGATGGAAGAACCAGCGGAGTGGGATTTATTGTCCACAAGAAATGGATGAATAACATCATCACGACTGAGAGCTCTTCTGACAGAGTGGCGTCCCTAACTTTCGAAATAAACAAGCGATATCGAATGCAAATAATACAGACATATGCCCCTACACAAAGTTACTCTAATGATTGTATCGAAGAGTACTACCAGGAAGTTCAAAATATGTATGATGCAAACACATCCCACTTCAAATTTGTAATCGGAGATTTCAACGCAAGAATCGGCGGTGTTCACAAAGATGACGAATCAGTAGGAAAATTTGGGATAGGCACCCGAGATGACAGAGGAAACAGGCTTGTGGAGTTTGCTCAAAGCAATTCACTTTGTGTTATGAATTCATTTTTCAAAAAGAAATACTCTAGGAAATGGACTTGGAAAAGCCCAACAGGTAACACAAGTGAAATCGACTTCATCCTGTCAAACAAAAGATTTACTGTCCAAGACTGCACTGTTCTCAACAGCTTTAAAACAGGCAGTGATCATCGCCTAGTAAGAGCCAAAATAAAGATCAACACCAAAACTGAACGTCTCAAAGTGATTAAGAAAAAAGAGAAAATAGTAATAAACAACGATCTACTTGCTAAAAATAAAAATGGATTCCAACTAGACCTCAAAAATCGATTTGAAATCCTCAGCGAACCACAGCTTCCGATTACAATAGAAGCAATAGCAGAACAGATAGTACAGAGTGCAACAAACTACGGCGGCTCACATCCTCAAAAAGAATCAAAATTGTCTCAGCAAACGTTAGATCTTATGAAACAAAGAAGAAAAATGATATCTACACAACCCGCTTCTACATCACCATCTTTCTCAGAGATCAATAGAATGCTACGCAAAAATATTCGTAAAGATATCCGCGAATATAACACAAAAATGGTTCAAAGGACGATTGAGAATAGAAGAAGTCTGAAAAAGCTAAAGCAAAATATGTCTTTAGGAAAACGCCACATCATTGCACTTAAACTGTCTGATAATACTGTAACCAAACAACGAGACCTTATCCTGAAGAGAGTGGAAGAATTTTATAGGGAACTATATGCCGATACAGATACTGTAACTATACCAGATACAAATCTGAATCTAGAAACAACTAAGGACGAAAATATCCCAACGATCTTGCCAGGAGAGATCAGATACGCAATCAACGGAATGAAATCCGGTAAGGCCACTGGTACCGACGGTTTGTCCATTGATGTCCTTAAACAAACAGGTCGAGAAGTGGATACCATCTTATCAACACTTTTCAACAGGTGCCTTCAAGAAAAAGACATTCCAGAAGATTGGAAATCTGCAACTATAATACTTCTCCATAAGAAAGGCGATCAAGAGGATCTTAAGAACTACCGTCCGATTAGCATGCTACCTACCCTTTACAAAGTTTTTACCAAGATTTTAACCAACCGACTCTCGAATACTTTTGACATGAACCAACCACGAGAACAGGCTGGATTCAGGAAGGGTTTCAGTACCATGGATCATATTCAGGTGCTGCGAGAAATAATGGAACGATGTGACGAATACGAACTCCCCCTGTACTTGGCCTTTGTGGACTACGAAAAGGCATTTGACTCAGTCAAAAAAGCTGCTATACTAGAAGCTCTAAAGACACAAGGCATTGATAGAGCATACACTCAGTTGTTCAATAACATCTATAAGGATGCAACAGCAAAAATACATCTCCACAAATCCTCGGAAACCTTCCGAATCGGTAAAGGAGTTCGTCAAGGAGACACTATTTCCCCAAAATTATTCACAGCTACACTGGAATACATATTTAAAAAACTAGAATGGGAAAGTAAAGGGCTGGCGATTGATGGAAAATACCTGAGCCATTTGAGATTTGCAGACGATATCGTTATATTCTCACAAAACCCGAAAATATATATATATATATATATATATATATATATATATATATATATATATATATATATATATATATATATATATATATATATATATATATATATATATATATATATATATATATATATATATATATATATATATATATATATATATATATATATATATATATATATATATATATATATATATATATATATATATACAATATATATATAAATTTATATATTTGTTTTTTTTTGTTAAATAACATACAAACTTGTTGTAATCTTCTTAGGTACCAATTTAACTATTTTTATCACTCGCTAGAATCATTGCTAAAACAGATTTGTCACCAACACAGACCGTTATGTAATTTTAAAACTCGTATCATAAAACGATGTCCCTAAAGTTATAATAATTTTTCGGTGTATTTGAAGTGACAATATGAAAATTCAAATATATTTCTGGTTAAACAATATACATATTTTTCATACTAACAATTGGTACTTGATTTTCGCCTTTTTTGTACATATTTGCTTATTATTATATGAGTTTGGACTGCAGTAGATAACGTACAAAGGTAGAAGAAAGTTATTGGATACTGGTGGAAAAATGTCGAACTATTTTTTTAATAAAGCTTCCGATTTGTTCTTTTTTCTTTGCAGAAACAAATTGTCTAGTGGCATATCTTTTTATATTGCATATAATAATGTCAGCTTTTTAATTGCAATATTTTCGTTGTGCACTGTTGCTTAAATATGTACAAAATCTACGAATCTTAGCTGCAGAGTTCCACGACTCGGTTGTGTTAACCAAAACATTTCTTGTTGTTAGTCATATCACTGAGCCAATCGACATTTTTTAAAAACCCACTTGCATGCCATGTTCTTGCTCCCGTAAAAATTAAACGACATGTGTAGCAGCCCAAATCGCAGGCCAATCAACGACACGCATATAGTTTTTCTATACTTTTCAACTCGTAATTGGACTGTTTTAATTATACAAAGTACATAACCACTCTATCGATTGTCGCAGTTTTCTTCTCGCTCAACCAAACTAACGCGTGTTATTCGATTGTTTATATTGTTTTGTTTTTTAATTAAATGAGTAAGAGACGGAAGTTGTCAGATTAGATTACGAGTACTATGTGTTCGATACATTCGTCTTTCCGGTGTTTTTGTACAGATCCGAATCGTAGCTCGCATTCCGAATTCAGATAATGAACTTCTTAGTTTGGAAATTACTAATCCGACACTCTTTTAGCATTAAAACTTCATGACAACAGAATGAAGGCACGAGGTGTTTATGCCTCAACTTTAATGACGTGCATTTTTTTCGCATCTAAAAATCGCGAAACTGTACCAATTTTATTCAGATATGCACCTCGCACTTCGACACTATTTATTTATCCAGGGACAGTTTTATGGTATTGAAATGAAACCCGGTTACCCCCTTTTTCAATTCGCCTTTAAAAATGTGGAATCACTGGCGTGAAATCTGAGAATGCATAATCTTTATAGGACCTTTAATGTTGGATTTATGTTTTTTCTATTCAAATAATGTACGTGTTATAAAAGATTTTTTTAAATATTTATCTTTTATTTTTTCTGTATATACAAAAATATAAAAAGAAAAAAAAATTGAACAAGGTTTCCTTCAACTTCAATGTTTCTATCGGGTTGAGTGAAGAGTGCCTGTCTTGAACGGATATCCAACCAGATGAGGAGTTGTAAGAAAGTTTCCTAAGAATGATCACCAACGTCAGGTAAACCGGACACAGTATTCGACTAAGAAGATGAAAAATCGACTTGACGTGCATAATTGAATTATAGAATTTATCAATATCTGAAATTATTTGTCTAAACGGGTTTGAAATGGCACTCATCTATACCTGAACAGGCTCTAATAGATTTTTTATCCCTGATATCTGTATTATAAATGTACCATGTTTATAGAAGTGATGATGACGGCGTTAATTTACTACATTAAAAATATCAAATTACTCAATACCGATATCAGACTTAATTCTCCCTTTTGCAACCCCTGCCTTTAACGGTTTCTTATGACGTTTGAACGAGCATAATGATTCTTATGACCGTTTTACGATATTTCGCATCGTTTTATGACCGGAGACGGGGCCTGCGTTAGGTCTGATGGAGGTCCAATTAGTGTGGCATTAATTAAATCAAAGCTTTTGCCGAACCCATTTAACGTCATAACACGGCGTTAAGTGTGTATTTTAAGTTTTATAAATAATACCCAAAAGTCCCTCGCTGTTATTACGATTGCGCTCCTTTCATCCGATTTGCATCGTTTCAAGTTTATGGACTGGATAATTAATGCCATTCTTACTGATCATGATTTCAAATTTCATTAAAGTGACATTTTATTTTGTATGAAAATGTTGTATAGTATTTTAATTTGATAAAAATGTAATTTGTAGATATTTATTTGCATTCTTGCGTGATGAAATCTATTTCGATGTTCCTCTCCCTGCGAGCTGCAGACTCCTTGTCTAAGAAGTGATTGGCTGATTACTTGGATGATATTGCTTAACTTAGAAAACTCCTTTTAATTTAAATTAAAATGTTAAGTGTATAAATCAAAGCATTTATAAAAAACTTAATCGTCTATAATGGCGGAGTCCGTATTACAAGTGTACTGTCACGCAGGCGTGTCCTTTCTTGAGATCGGTACATTTCGTCACGACCCGGTAGAAAAGCTCAATGAATCCAATTTGGCATTTTATCGGTCATACGCTGAAAAAGATAATTTTATATCAATAATTCTCATATCTGAGGGGAACGACTTAATGAGTGGTTTGTATTACTTTATAGGAAAAAATGTAATTGTAGTGAAGTGTAGTGCTAGTGGTAGTTTCATATTCCTAGCTGTTGAAAACTTCAAAGCATCAATTATACCTATAGATGTTTACATTCATTAACATTGATATTGTTACTTATTATTAACGTATAAAGTTCTTCTACTATATTACTGCATTTGTTATCGTCAGCAATTTATCATTTCTATCGCATTATCATCTTACAATTGCTCGGATTTCCTTATTTTCAGGGGGCTTGTGGTTATTAATTTTTAATACTTACAAATATCTTACGTCCAGGTCTAGAATAAACTACAATACTTGTAATAATGTTATCAAGTTTTTCAGAACGCCCGATATTTTCTAATCCACCTTTAATTAGTATGGTTAAAATTTGTATTCGTAAAGATATCGAAAGGAAATGAATACTCAATGAGAGTTTGAAAAAAAAATTACGTTGAAAATTTCTTCACAATCCTGTTTAATATTGTAAAAATTTTATTATTTTTACAGTATTTCAAACTAATCAATCGTTCAAGTTTGCAGATGTTTTATGCATGTTCCTTATTAATATTTTCTGATACTATATGGGTATACTAATACTTGAGCTGTGAGGGTGTGAATAAAGATAAGACTTAAAAGGGTTCGACATATCCCAAGTAGTAAGGCAAAATGCAGTCTCGGCGTCCCCCGATAGGCCGTCCGTCTCGCCCATTTCCTGCATAGCAAGCAGTCCGGCGCGTCATAACACCTTTGCACGCTCCGCGAATGACTCGCGCCCTGGGGCCTACTTAATATTCTCTTTCGTCATCACGACCACTGGTCACTCATTTTTCTTCACGTTTTTATTGTTCCTCCTGGTCGCTTCCTTGTTGTTTAATATTATAACCGCACTTGGGTTTTGAGTCGATATCTCAACTTCTCATATGAATACCTTTCTATACGACCGCTGAAGCCGACAAAGTCAAGTTAATGAATTTCTGACTACCATACAGATATTTGTTTAAAATCAAAATAGTTACTTTGCCTTTTTTGCGATGTAAAAGATATCTTGCAAGTTTATAATTTTTAATGTTGAGTTTATAAGTAGATATTTGAGAACATTTTCCTGCTATTTAATATATCTTTAAACTCCAAATAAATGTGTTCGTAAAACATTTTATTATCTTTAATTAATTTAACGCTTACTTGTCTTTCATTGAAAAATTAATTTCATTTTTAATTGTGTTAAATATAGATTTTTACAGCTCCGACACAAATGTACAAGTTAACGTGTTCTGAATTCAGTTTTTAAGCTGTTTATAACCCTTATATATTATACTCGTATATGTTTTCTAACTTTACCTCACTAATCTATGTCGGCTTTGTGAATAATGCACCTTGTTGTGAACAAATTCCCGTGCTCCTACTAATGCTTGTGTGTCCGTTTCCATTCCGAAAATCCTTCTTATCTTCGCGATTCTTCTCATTTTTCTTTCCTCAATCTCAACCCCTTACAATCAGTTGAGTAATGTTCACCTCAGTTATCCCCTTAATATATCAAAACCATATGTCGACTGTCTTTCAGTTTGTCTGTTGTGTTTTTTTTTTCATTGATTTTAATTACTTTTAAATTCAACTCCCGAGGTTTATCCTGTTCTTAGGATTTCTTCTTATCTCATTAATTTATATTGCTTCCTCGATTTAGTAAGATATCGCAAAATAAAATAGTTTTAAATGCCTTATTAGTGTTACATTTTTTTTTAAACAATATCGATTTTTAATCTGAATAATCTACACAGGGGTATAACGGGCAACATACGAATTTACCTTCTTTGAAATAGGTAAATTCGCCCCTCGGATATGAGAATTAATGCTTTAAGCCAAACAACATAGTTTATTGCCTGCAGCTTATTTTAAACTTACCACTGTCTTTGACTTTACCTGGGAATATTCCGTAAAGTAGCGGTGGCGTTGGGGTACAAATCCCTACGGAATACCTTCTCGGCTTGTTGATTAGTGAAACAAGCAACTATTCTATCCGTACACACGCGCACCTACACGGGAAACTGTAATTTAAAACTTGTTCTCCTTCTGGTAAAATGTATCATAATTATACACATATTATATTGTACTTGTATTTATAATGATCTACCTTAATACGCTATATTTAGTCAATTGTTATTGAAATATATTACTTGGTTTCCTTGCCATTTAAAACGCAAACTAGTTGAGATGTGAAACATTGTCTTCCCGCTATTGTAAGAGTTGCATTCTACCTGCAAAGTATTAGATCGTTTTATTTTTTTTCGAAAATGTACTGATGAATAAATTTTGTGAAATTCAAAGTCATGGGTATAGAAAAGCTAATGCTATACTGGTATATGTATGAACAGTGAAGATTGGAACAAATTGAGTAACTCTGCTATTTAGATGATACTTTCTCAGATGACGGAAGAGTTACAAAGGGTATCGAATGGCGTGCGACGATATGAAACAAATTCAATGGAGCACTGAAACATATAACATACCATATACTCGAACCGGTCAGTATAGAACAAAGATTACTTATTCCATTACACTTTTGCTGCATACCATACCGCAATCGCCGAGTTAGAAGATATATCCGGATGGAGTGTCATATTATGTTAACTAGGCCAATTCAGGATGGTGTAATTCGGTTCCATGTCCGGAGTCAGTGAACGTAGTCTTACTGTTAGAATTCACGCAAATTTACGTTCGATTCCTTGCGAATTCACTTCCGGACTAAGTTTACTCTTATACCCGTCACTGGTGAGTTTTTTCATTCCTGACTTAGTCTATACTCAGCATGCGTCTCTACTTTCACATCTCAAATGCGCCTACTTTATTTTCCTTAAGTGTCCAGATCTCTACGACATATTTCAAGTGGAGAATATCTAGGAATACATTGATCTTTTTTTTGTTGCTTTTGAAATGTTTCGATCCTTCGAGATCTTAGAAAGTACCTATCGATTGTGGGGTCCTGATACATCGATCAATAACCGTAACTTTTGTTTTCGATTTGTTAAATTTAAGACCGATTTTTTTACTGTCAATCTCAATAGACTTGCCATTTCCTCAAAAGAACAATCTGCAAGTAGAATTAAATTATTGCTTTTTTTTAATATGTATCGAATAAAAATATCTTATTCAACTTATTATTTGGCGAACAAGTATACAATCATATCATCGTCGCTCATTTTCTATCGTACCCATTTTCTTATTTCTCGGTAGCTTATAACGAGAGCAACGCGACATGTGGACACCAAAATCACATTTTCAGTGTGGTTCACACATCCCGTTTCGATTCGTGTATCGCAATAAAAAGTGAGAGAATTAATAATGTAGGCAAATATTCTCACGCACGCTGCTTCCTATTTGACCTTTCATCGCCAACACACGCGTGGGTGTTCCTTTTCAGGTGGTAACTTCCACGTATTTTGCATAATATGTATCAGGCTCTCGAAGCGCGCGAATGTTGCATTTTATCCGTTTGTCGTAAATATTGAGGCTGTATTTTTTATTTCTTTTTTTTTTAAAGTAATTTATATTGTAGGAATCTCGGGAAACAGTTGTCGCTCTGTCGTGCAGTTATTGAAGCTCTTTTAGTCTCCGACGAAGGTAAATAAGTTACACAATTCCACTAGGTGATCTGAATTTCTTCATAGCCGCAAAGTCACTCGAGGTTCCGACGCGGAATCATTAATGTTACTCGGAAGTCTACTTTCGGCACTAGCCCTATTCATACGTCCCTTGTTTTCTCCAGGATCATACGAATACATATATCTACTTAATATCTTTGGAATAATCCCGGACTTCAAACGAAAAAGCTAATGTAGGATAATTATAAATATTATTATGAATCGGGAAGACTTCATTCATCATAAACTCTTTATTAAAATGTTTTCACGTCTCAGATGTGGTGTGACAGTTCTGACATCGTCAAACAGAACTTCTGTATTTATTGTATGTTTTATCTATGACAGTAGATACTTTTATTATTTGTGATTATTAATTATAAAATATTACAAAATAAACCTTTTTTATGCTTTAAGTTGTAACTTAATTAGTTAAACAAATACGATTAGTTTGTGTTCAAAACTTTTTTGTTATTTATAAAATTTTCATTTAAAAAAAGTACTATAATGATAACTAGAAAAAAAAAAAATAACTCGATGGCCAAATATCTGCAGACAATGCCATGTATGAATTTTCATTATCATCTGTCTTAATTGTTTGAAACGCTGTACTCCCGTTTAAAAACATTTGATTATGAAAAAAAATTGTAATTAATTATAAATAAGTTGTTTGAACCCAATAACAATTTTTTTGCATTTTAAAAATTATTATTATTATTTTATTAAACAAAGTAAAATACTGTTAACAAATTTATTACTTAACTAATCTTAATTATATGTTATAATTTATGAACTTACTTAATCTTATTTTCCTACATGTCATTTTATTTTATTTTTTACAATCTTAATATATGATTTCTTAGAAATAATTAATACCTACATACTACTTATAACTAGATAACAATTCTTACACTAATTATTTAGCAAAAACAAGTCCACTCGTTCAGGCTACTTGTATTCCATCACATTCACTCAGACCTTGGTCGTCCCAGCTAATACTGTAGGTGGACAAGTCAGGCAACAGATAATGTTTCGGGAACTTATGCTTATAACGGAAGGGTAGGTCGGATTTACTCTCGTAAGCCCCCAGGGCAGCGACTAAGGGATTGCTATGATTTTGTTGACTTTTATAGAACTTCACGGTCCAAGCGAGGATGTGGTGTTGTAGGGTTTCTTCTCATTGTTCGGCGTGAAGTCGGGTAAGGTTTGTTCCGGGATGGATGTTAAAAGATATCTTGAGTGCCTTGTTCTGCACTCTCTGGAGTTTCAAGTGATCCGTGTTGCTCACACTACCCCAAACGGGTGCAGCATAGGTCAAGATAGGACGAATAAGAGTTTTATAGAAGAGGAGTTTTTTTATTTTTGGGTGAAACGAAGCAGCGTCGATGAAATATCGAACTGATAGCCCCTATGCCCTTCTGACCCTTCTATCTGATGGTATTCAGATGGGTTTTCCACATCAGTCGCCGGTGGAGGTGCAGGCCGAGGTATTTAACCACGTCCTGCCACTCAACCAGGCAACCACCGATGAATAAGGGCATCGACGGCACTCTTTCCTTGATTTTGCGGGAGAACATGATGGCCTCAGTTTTGGCGTCATTGATTTTGAGCCTCCAGTCCTGGTAGTATTTCTCAAGGATCTAAAGAGCAATCTGAAAACGGCAACCAGCTCGATCCACCCATCGTCAGCAATGAGTGCGGGCTTACAGTTTGGGGGGAGTAGGTATGTCATGTGTGTAGATGTTAAATAGACATGGTCCAAGTATACTGCCTTGGGGGACACCCATAGGGATGGGCCTGGCGGATGACGTAGAATGATAAGTGGTGACTGTGAAACTTCTATTGGAAAGATAGGATTGAAGTAGTTTCACAAGATAGAGTGGAGTGCCAGTAAGGAGAAGTTTGTGGAGAAGTGCATCGTGCCAGACAGTATCAAAAGCCTTCTCAAGGTCCAGCAGTACCATGCCAGTACTTCTGTTCCTATTGAAACCCATCGACACGTCTTCCACGACACGGGTAAGTTGCTGGACCGTGTTGTGTTTTGTCCTAAATCCAAATTGCTCATGAGGGAATGTATTATTGGATTCGTGATGGAACACCAACCTTGAGGCAACTACTCTCTCAAGGATCTTGCCAAGACCTGGAAGAAGGCTGATGGGCCTGTAGCTAGATGGATTTTCGGTAGGTTTATTTGGCTTGTGGATAGGAACAATATTGGCTATTTTCCAAATACTCGGAAAATAGCCATTAAGAAGTGAGGCATTTATTATTTAGTAAGAAAAAAATACTCGCTTTGAGTGGTAACTGTTTAAGAAGGCTATTTTGTATATTGTCGGGACCGGGTGCTTTTCATGTTTTAAGTCTGTCAAGGGTACGACCAATTTCGGACGGGGTGCAAAGTTACACCTCGTTTTGGTTGGTCGGGGAGTAAGCAAAGCTGGCGAGAGTGTCCTCGACAGCTTTTTTAACATCAACATTTCCAAGGTCGGAAGTGATTGAGTACGTATTCTCGTAAGCGTCCGCCAAGGCATTAGCCTTGTCAACGCCAGAAACAGCCAACCATGAGGCTGTGCGCAGAGGTGGTATGCTTTGGGACGAGCACTTAATACCCTTGACGACTCGCCAGAGAGTACCGTTACCTGGTTCTAGGGCCGCCAATTTTCTCTGCCATAGCTGGTTTTTAAGTAGGCGGATTTCTTTTTTGGTTTCATCTTGGAGGACGTTTAGAAGTTTTTTGTCACGTTTGTGTAGTGTACGTCTGTAGGTCTGTCTTTTTTTGTTTGTTTTTTAGTGATATAAGGAGTTTGATATGAGGAGTAAGACTTATTTGGTATGGAGTGACAATTTTGAAGGGAACATTTTCATCACGAGCATTATGGATGAAGGTGTAGATGATATATATCGCGGAATCGATGTCCTGTGGGCTCACCAGAGTTTCAGGTGATAGGCAGATCTGGTTGTGGAGGTAGGCTTTGTAACCCTTCCAGTCAGCATTGGCGTAGTCGTACTGCTCCATGGATTGATAAATAAATTATTTGATTTTGTTAAAAATAAACCATTTTACCATATCAAAACTTACTAAGAAGGCAAAAACCATAACTGGTTGAATTCCATTAATTCTACCTAAACAAGGACATTTTCAGTTTTTTATATTTTATTTAAACTAATAAATGTTACGTTTTTTGCGAACTTTGCCTCTGAATTTGATTTGAGTTTATTAATAATTAAATTAAAAGTTATTATTAAACAACGCTTTGATAATATCTTTTTATTTCGTAAATTTACTCAACCAAGAAGCAATGAAATACAAAACAATATTTATCGAATTGATTATATTTGTCCAGTCTTAGAAAGTACACGTGTAATGCGCCTACATATTTGAACACCACCAACCACCAACTACTATCATAAGTAACTAAAATATATAAATCAAACATGATTGTGAAACTCAATATTAGAGTGTGCTTCTTGTTTGCATAGTTTAACCATTTAAATGATTTTTACTTTATCATTTATCTCCGGTGGTTCATGGTTCATGATTTATGTCTCTAGGTAGCAACTGCCGATCTCGACCCGCCGAGTTACATGAAACTTGATATACCGTTCCTTCCATTCAGATAATAAGATAATTAAGGAGGATTTATTGAGTTTTGTTCCCAGACCCGGCAAAAATTAACTCAAGCAAGGTGATTCGAGGGTCGCCTACTGAAGGTCAATACAGAAGATGTTTTGCGTTGCATTAGCTATTCTAGACTATCGGTAAATTCGCGGAAGAGGAATATGCAAATTTCTTTGTCACGCAACTGTATTATCACTGAGAAAATTATGCGAACACTCTCTATTCAAAATCGACTCTCGCGGGCTGCGTTTTATGTTAACAAGTTTCTGGAAATTTATCAGATAGACAATTCTCAAAGCGCTATGACGAAAAATCGTGATACAAATCTTCCAGACGAAAAGATAACACCTGTCGTTCATCAAGGAACTTGAATCTCTTTGTCATTGAAAACCCTAAATTTGATCTGTCAAGACTGTACGAATATGCTAACTAAATTGCAACTGTTTGTACAAAATACACCGATTCCCACACACGTTCGATCCATCCACGTGATCGACTAACAATTTTGAATGGAATTGACGATGGAGTAACAACTCAAAATGTTCTTACATTTTATAGTGTACTTCCGTTAAAATCAGTACAACCTAGCGGGTTTACTATCTTGTCAGCAATATATTCCAACTAATCAAACAGATGTTTACTAAACTTTTGAAAAAAAATTGTTTCAACTGAAATCGAACTCACAACCCTCTGGTAGGAGACAGGCATCTTACCAACTAGGCCACGGAGGTCGTATTATTTATTTTTATCGTTATATTTCATTCGAATTTGCAACCCGAGCTTTAGGTATTCTGGTACCGACGAAAAAATTAATAAAATTTGTTTTTTAAACTTCTATAATCTTTTAACTTAAAACATTCCTTAATTATTTATGAACAGGTTTGAAATACTTAAGTTCGTTAAAAATAATATTTTAATAAAATCCTAAATTACAGGCATATTTGTTATATTTTCTTAATTTTTTTTATGGATTGTGTGAATAATGTTTCACATAAAATTAAAATCCTATCTAATAGCAAGAAACAAAAAAGATTTGTTTACATTTTGTAATATATTTTTATTTATTTCTACACCATGATTCGAAACCTAAAATGTGTTTCATAAACCTATTTTAATAAAAGTTTTCACGACTCATAAAAAATATTTAGTTTATCGTTTCGTCAATTTCATAAAGCGTTTTGGAAATTACAAACTTGAACCTTTTCCTCGTAATTCGCCTAAAAAACTGTTTTCTTATACCGTGCGTGGCTGATGAAGTCACGGAAAGATATACAAAGCTTTTAAATTAACCTAAATATTCTAACTTTATTTTTAATGCAACTCTTTTTCAGACTTTTCACGTAATAGAGTTATATATCGAATAGAATTATATATCGTATGCATAAAATAATTATATTTGCGATGTAAAAGTTTTTATTTTAATTATTTTCTTGCCATATTGAATGACAATGATATATTAATTTATTTTAGAGTAATGTACATGATGTTGAAAATTTACTTGTTTTTATTTTTTTAGATGACGGATAATTTTGAATGCTTTCAAATTGAATTTTCATTATGTAACTTAAATACTTCCCGAATACAATTAATTTCACTCGTCTGTAAATTATGAACAATTGTCAATTTATCAAGTGCAGTTAACGAGTTCTATTAAGTTAACACTGAATAGAGCTGTCAACCTTTTGTTTGTTGTTTTAATTGCACACATCAGTCACAATTTACATTTCCTCAATAAATCACGTTACTTTTTTATAGCACAATGCAGATGTTGTCAACATTTTCAAATGACAAACATATGACAGTGTATAATATAATTTAATTTTCTGAGTTCATAATTTTAATTTGATATTATTACTCTGTTGTAAAATACACATATATCATGACGTCATTTGGCTGTTGGGGTTGGCAGAGAAGACAGAGTGCCAAACTTTTCTATCGCTCCACGTTTATTTCGCCTCCTCCACATCTACGCTTACTCCGTCCAACCTGAATTTTGCTCAACAAGCCTTAATTGAAATCCATATAGGAATCCTATTTAAAAAGTGTGTTCCAACGGGAAACAAACCCGCAACCCCCAGGTTAAAATAAAAACATATTTTTTCTAGACCACAAAGGAGGTATGTATACAAAAAAGACCAAACCCACGTTGCATCTGTTCTGAAACTACGAGTATTTAGGTACCATTTAGAGAATTTATATGTTACAAATTTTTTTATTGAATTTAGCGTGAATTACCCATTTAAATCACAGTATTATTTTTTTTTATATCCGTTTGAACCAAAAATAATATGTGGGCTAGGAAGTATATGTCCTAATTATTTTGAGACCAGAAGTTGAAAATCGGTAGATTCCACCAATAGTTCATTATCTCTGTTCGGATAAGATCATATCAAAAAAGTAGATGATTCAATTCAGCTGAGCTGAGCTATGACATTTACTATTATATTTTTACATAATTTTGTGAAGGAAGCTTTACCAAATTACAAAGGTTTTCGTAAATAGATTTTAACATTTCAACTGACCCGAAATACAATGACAACACTTTTTCATTTATTATTTATTTATCTTATACAAAAAATCTGATTCGAACAGTGACGGTCACAAACATTTTTTTACGATTAATTATGCTTTCTTTACATTTATCAAAATTCAATGCAAATTAAACGAAATTCTAATCAACAACCGAATAAACTTTTGAGCATCATAACAAACATGAAAATAAACAAGAACTATAATGACATTAAAACTAACATATAATTAGAACACAAAAACATTTATCTGTAAAACAGAAAAAAGATACTATTGTACGAGTACATCAAAAATAAAAATTGAAAATGCTTTTTTAACTAACAACGGCGTTAAATTTATCATTATAAATTCAAAATCAATCCAAAAATCTGCATTGAGTTATGCCGAAATATTCCTGATGGTATATAGATATGGTATACAGATGGAAATTTGTAGGAATATGCAACTATGTTCATTCATTTACACTATTTTGAATATTAATGTATGCCATTTAATGATTATTAACATAATTTGATTGAAAGTGATTAACTCAATTCCATTACGTTAAATTTACATACATACATACCATCACGCTATATTCCTATCTCGACACACATCCTTAACCTTAGTCAGATCATGGAAATTTTATAAATTATACGAGTTAGTACTAGTACGAGCCCCATATCGTGTCATATCAGTCAGAAATGTGCGTGATTTGTGAGGAATATCTGGTGTTATAATTGACCGAGTAAGTATGTAAGCAATGACCGGATTTGGGATAACTGTTTGTTCGAATAGGATGTTAGAAGTAGAATCAATAAAGGAATCTTAAAGAGGTTTGAATACGAGAGAACGAGTTCTTAAAGACTTATAAAACAAATATAAAAGTATTCTTATCTGGAATGAATAGCGTGCGAAGAAGAGGTAGACCGAAAAAGGAATGGAAGGGTATAGTTGGAAAAATTTTGATAGAGAAGGTAAGAAGTATGAGAATCAGGATAACATATATAACGAGAAGTAGGAATATAGATGACTTCAAAGATGTTTCGTCTTAATAAAAAGGCATTGATGTATGTATTTTCTGCTTGTCTTAAAAGGCATATGGCGTTATGGTATTTATGTATGTATTATATTATTACATTCACGGAACGGAACCTATCCATAATCGTGGAAATATGACAATAACGAAGATACACTGAATTATTTACTAGAAACCACTTTAATATTTCTTTCTTTGTCGTCGAAAAATTTATTAAATTCATCGTTTGGAATTTGAATATGATTTACTTACAAAATATATACTGTTTCGTTCTTGTCAATTGATAACAGGAACGGGGTTCTCCAGAAACGTATCAATATAGTTTATTTTATTATATTTTATATTTTATTTTTAATAATTAAAGCATCAACATTGTAGAGGTTCAAAGAAATTGTAATTTGTTTTATCAAACACTGTTTTGTAACAACGGGAAAGGCAAAAATGGAATACTTAGCAACAGTGGTGTGTATAAAATTTTGTGCTGGCTGATTGAATTTCTATATTGGAAAGACAGGAATATAATTTGAAAAGAGATTTCGTTAACACAAATCCGCCTTAACAAATCCTCTAATTTATTCTGAAATGGCTAATCATTGTCACCGTGAAAACCATACATTTTCTATCGATGATACTTACATGTCAGTAGTAACGGAAATAAATTAGACAGATTAGAGGTCCTAGAAATTTCTAAGTCAGTGCATTGAGATGAACAACTGGCAAACACATATGGTATATTCCAAGAATCTCACCGCTGCTCGCTGAGGTTGTTTCCTCCCTCCCTCCACCCACAGTCTCCAGCCCGAATGTTTACCGTTAGAAGTGTGTGTGTGTGTGTCAGTACCAGTTCGAACAGAATTCAGTCTTGTTTATGCTCCCCTGATGATGAGGTGAAAGCCTTGAAACCGGTAGGGCTATACCGTTACAAAAAGTGGAATAAACAGTGTTTGATAAAACAAATTACAAAATTATTTAGCATTATTGAATATGTGGGATACATACGAGTTCATATGTGCTATAATTACTTTCTAATATAAATTCTGGCCTCATTTACGTATTAGAGCCATTATAATTACAATCTTATAGATGAGCTTTTTACTGACCATCCGCACAATAATAATTTGCTTGGTTTATTTAATTTTGAGAATATACATTACCGTTGTAAAATACTCGTTAGTCGTATGTTATATATTAAATATGCGAAAATTCAACATATTATCAACGTTTATCTTTATCGCTACCCTACCAATAGTTATTACATGATGGTCAATTCATCTCATCCGCTATCAATTCCAATCACACAGTACTGAACAAGGGACGTGTCCATAACTACCTAACACGCCTTAGACAATCGTTTAGCTGTCATTAAGTAAAGCCGCATCGGTAAATGCATCAACACCTCACAATATTCAGATCGCATTTCACCCATTGACCCATTGTCTCCGCGTTTCCCCCAGGATGTAGCCATAAGTACATTTAAAAGATAACTTCGAACCTGTTCACTTCATTTGATATTGTCGTTAAAAAAATCGATGGTTTGAGACACGTACAATAAATAGCACTCGTTTCTACATATCATAACGCCGTATCCCTTGCGGGGTAGGCAGAGAAACAGTCTTTTATAATCTAGCCCATTTGATCCAGCCACGTAACAGATGTATTTTCCCTATTAATATAACAATGCTTAGAACAAGTATGACATAGAACAATGTTTCTCAAATTTTCTTTGTTCATGGACCAGTTATTTAACATTCCAATCCATCGTGGGCCTGTATTTTTGAAATATTATATAAAAAGAAAGGTAACGGTGTTAAAATACGTTTTTTTCTTATTTTACTTAATTCGTAAGAAAAGTATTATACTATTGGGTAACATAAGTTGTGTTCGTTTTTTCCAATTTAAAAATGAGCACCAAAAGTAAAACAAAATGGTAAATGTATACGTCATTCGAAAGAAAATTTTCTGCTCTACAAGATATTGTGTTTGCTTTTACGTTATATATATATTATTTTATTTGATTACAAGCCTTCAAAATGGTATGTCAAGTAGACGAAAGTGAGCATTTTCAACACCTCCTTCTGTTCGTGCTCAATCGAGGGGATAAAGCTGCTCGCGATATTTGCGAAGTGTACGGTGAAGATGCTGTGATAAAAGGACAGCTCGTCGATGCTTTTTGCGTTTCAAAGACGGTAATTTCGACCTGAAAAACATGGAGCGTTCCGGACGACCAGTGGACTTCGATGAGGACTGCTTAAGATCCCCTTCAAACCACCGTCGAATTGGCTGAGCAGATGAATTGTAGTCATATGACTGTATACCGCCATCTTAAATAAATGGGAAAACTCCAGAAGTTCGGCGCTTGGGTTCCACATGTTTTGAGTGAAAACAATAAAAATCAACGTTCGACAATTTCTGCTGGTTTGCTTGCGCGTCATCGAGCTACGCATGGCCACAAGCAAAGGTTCCTTTACCGCATCGTTACTGGTGATGAAAAATGGTTTGAAAATGGTGATGAAAAATTTTTGAAGGGGATTTTCATGAATAATATGGTTTAAGCGGTCCTCATCTAAGTCCACTGGTCGTCCGGAACGCTCCATGTCTTTCAGGTCGAAATTACCGTCTTTGAAACGCAAAAACCATCGACGAGCTGTCCTTTCATTCGTAGCATCTTCACCGCACACTTCGCAAATATCGCGAGCAGCTTTGGCAGCTTTATTCCCTCGATTGAACGCGAACAGAAGGAGGTGTCGAAAATGCTCACTTTCGTTTACTTGACATTCCATTTTGAAGGCTTGTAATGAAATAAAATAATATATGTAACGTAAAAGCAAACACAATATCTTATAGAGCAGAAAATTTTCTTTTGAATGACGTATAACCTTTACCATTTTGTTTTACTTTTGGTGCTCATTTTTAAATTGGAAAAAAACGGACACAACTTATGTTAACACCCAATATATTATAAAATAAAATTGCAAGACAAAAAAGTAGAATTATATATTTTAAACGCATGGTTCATTTTGTATATTTTTGTCAAACAGCACCAAACTATTCGAGGAGCACTGGTCCTGTAATCCTGTCATCATAGTTTGAGTAGCACTGGCATTGATCATATATCTATACTTTCCTGTACACCCCCTTTATTTACGTTTCGTAATACCGGTGTTTATGTAGGATCAAATCTTAAATCGATTGTTTTTTTTTCATGAACCATTTTGCTCTCGACCAAGAGGCGTGTACGAACCATAATATATATTTTTTTAAACTATTTTTCTGAGCATACTATCTAGACATACATTTCACTATATATTCCTGTATTAAAAACGGAGATGG
The DNA here is from genome assembly GCA_949825065.1 of Odontocerum albicorne. Taxonomy (NCBI): domain Eukaryota; kingdom Metazoa; phylum Arthropoda; class Insecta; order Trichoptera; family Odontoceridae; genus Odontocerum; species Odontocerum albicorne. The sequence continues at coordinate 16,812,049 of OX463843.1, forward strand.
AATCCTTTTCTACTTTGAGCGGGTGTTTTTATCTACTTAGCAGATGCATTTCGAAATACCACTCAATTTATAGTAGTAAGTTAAGTATCAAACCCAAATCACAGCATTGAGTTAAATATATACATCAACTTGTATTCTATTTTACAGATTTCAGTTCTATGCTATGCTTTGTTATACTTGATTTATAAATTAATATTAGAAAATTCCAGCAGCGTCCATAAAGGGTAACGTTTAATTCCCTTGAAGGAACATCATTATTTTATTTTTTTGAAAACATCTGTAAAAGTATGACATCAAGAAAACACAAAATTAGCAGTGTAAGGAATGAAAAGCGAGAAGTCAATCTTCGAATCACAAGTATCCGTGGCGTTAAAAAAGCAATCTATTTAGAAATATTATAGTTCAATACCTTGAATAAGCAAACAAAAAAAAAAAAAAAAAAAAAAAATATATATATATATATATATATATATATATATATATATATATATATATATATATATATATATATATATATATATATATATATATATATATATATATATATATATATATATATATATATATATATATATATATATATATATATATATATATATATATATATATATATATATATATATATATATATATATGATTTTTTGTTTGGTTTTAGCGAAGGGTTATATATGTTTACTTTAGGTTTTCAGTTACTTCGCGAACTGTAAATATTGGGTTCTGACATCAGATCTACCTGGAGATCCATCAGCAGCTTCCTTACAACATTTTTTATGTTTTGGCCTGGATGACTCTTTAGTAAAATAGTTCTCTGTTTTGGATATACAGGAGACGGTATCTATTTTAATTGGTATTTTGTGGGCTTATGACCACCTTTGAAGGCTGAGTTAAGTGTTCACTTTATGCCTAGGCAACATTCCTCATTATAACATAGATTCATCTCTATACATCATTTAAATGTTTTTATTCTTAGTGCAGACAAGATGATTTTTAGTCTTTATGCCATTTGTTGACGAACAATGGTAAGATTTTTATTAACAGATGTTGAGCAAACCTCTTTATTCTGTCAATACTTTGTTTGTCAAAAGCCAAAAAAAAAAAAAAAAAAAAAAAAAAAAAAAAAAAAAAAAAAAAAAAAAAAAAAAAAAAAAAAAAAAAAAAAAAAAAAAAATATCCGGCTTGTATAACAAACAATGATGAGGTATTGACAGAATAAAGAGGTTTGCTCAACATCTGTTAATAAAAAATCTTACCATTGTTCGTCAACAAATGGCATAAAGACTAAAAATCATCTTGTCTGCACTAAGAATAAAAACATTTAAATGATGTATAGAGATGAATCTATGGTATAATGAGGAATGTTGCCTAGGCATAAAGTGAGCACTTAACTCAGCCTTCAAAGGTGGTCATAAGCCCACAAAATACCAATTAAAATAGATACCGTCTCCTGTATATCCAAAACAGAGAACTATGTTACTAAAGAGTCATCCAGGCCAAAACATAAAAAATGCTGTAAGGAAGCTGCTGATGGATCTCCAGGTAGATCTGATGTCAGAATCCAATATTTACAGTTCGCGAAGTAACTGAAAACCTAAAGTAAACATATATATATATATATATATATATATATATATATATATATATATATATATATATATATATATATATATATATATATATATATATATATATATATATATATATATATATATATATATATATATATATATATATATATATATATATATATATATATATATATATATATATATATATATATATATATATATATATATATATATATATATATATATATATATATAATATATATATATATATATATATATATATATATATATATATATATATATATATATATATATATATATATATATATATATATATATATATATATATATATATATATATATAATATATATATATATATATATATATATATATATATATATATATATATATATATATATATATATATATTGTAATTGTGTTCTAGTTACGATGTTGCTTTACAAACCAAATTATACATATGAACACTTTTTTCACACCCGGCATTTGAACCAAGGAAGTCCTTAAAATTCTTCCGAATTTATATCTTGAACCTATAAAGAGAATCCAACCATTGCTTCATGCCCAACATACTCGTTAACGCTGGCAATATTTCTTAGATTGAATCATATATAATACATGCTTCTAATTCTCCAAGACGTCGTCTAAATTACAAATGAAAAGGCATTCGTCTAATGTTGTTTATATAGTTTTGCATCATTTAAAAAAAATCGATTGCGTGGCTGAGTATTAATATATTATATTTAATTGCTTTATGTTGTACCATGTCCATCGCTAACAGGGACCTTATCTATGTGATCGGGGTTTGGTAAAACGCTTGGTTTTAATAACGACCTTCGTGACCTAGTTGGTAAGAGTTACCCGAGGATTCTGAATATAAATCCCAGTCTGGTTCATGCGAATTTGGTCTCCTCTTCACGAGTGATATTATCATCACGTACGATGACGAACCACGTGTTCTTTGTCTATTCTGGTGATTATTAACCCATAGATTCGATTAATGGAACCGAAAACGATGTTTCTTGAATGTTTCCGAATTACCGATTCGGATATGCTGAGGAGTTACCGCGCGAATAAATATTTTGAATAATGTTTAGATGTACGAGTACAATAAATCGAACCGCGCCGGCGATGTGCTCGCTTCGATTCCAATTGAAATTCACTGCTGAAATCTTGGAAATTACGCACGACGAACGGGGCGGCGAACTCTCCACTTCTGGCTAACAGATCCAAGAAGCCACTTCTCGTACAGGATATCCTACCCGACGATTGTTCACATGCCGCAGTCGCTTGTCAACTGCCCCTAGAATCAATTAACTTACAACAAACACACTTAAAATGAATTTTATTCTTGATGAAATCAGAATTGAATAAAAAAAGAACTGAATATTTTTGTATGAGGAAAATTTTTTTATTAAAAGAACATTTAAGTGTAAATTTTATAATAAATATTGAATAAATCGAAATATAAATACATCAGAATATTTAACATTTTTTTATTCATTAATTACTCTCATAAATACAATATCTCGTATTTTCGTTCACATATTTGACAGCATTTGACAAAATTTACATTATTCAAAATTAACAAAAAAAATCATTTCTAAAGCACATTTATTCTCAACTATATTTTATATTTAAATCCAGAATAAATCGGATATTTTACTTGTTTTTTTTCTATCAAAAGTTATTTTCAAAAGCTTGTAAAACTGCACTGTGTGTTTCTAGTGGCTATTTTGAGTTGTTGATCAAACTGTAGTTTTTCTAATAATGCTTCGAGGGTATTTCATTGTTAAGAAATGGTATTCATTTACATGTTTTTGCTTTATGAAAGCCATTAGTTTATTTTTAACCATAACCGTAAAATCTCGAATACAATGCACATGCTTGATTTAGTTCTGGTAAAATATAAATTCGCATATAACACGAACCCATAACTTTTCAACGTTTTATTTCAAATTGCATGAAATATATGTTGTCAAAACTTTAATTTTCACAGAAATCAAACAAAAATACGTAACACCTAAATATTACTGAGAAATACGTAAAAACTTTCGGGATCACTGTCACTGATAAGAAACTCATCTAGTCCTGTCGAATCAGTGCCGTTGTAATTGGCACCATCATAATAAGTATCGCCATCATCGTCTTCATCTGATGACATATATTCGTCCTCTCACTAAACGTCATCTTCACTGCCGTCAAAGTTATTGGAAATACAAATAATACGTCATCTTCAATATTGAGAATGACGAATTTTTTTATACGCGTGTGTAATACGCGCCTCAGTTTTAGAAAATTGAAATGAGCGAGAATTGTGCGTATTATACTCGTGAGTTTACACTATTTTTCATTTGATTCTTCATTTAAAATTTCAGAACAGTTTTTCTTCTCTAAATTAATTTGATATTCCTTTATTTTATATTTTAAAATCCAATTTTATTTCCATAAATGGTGTAAAATTTTAAACGATAACAGAAATCAATGTTTTCCCCTATCATCTCAGATAATTGAGCGCCTCCCGTTTTAAATTAACCTACAGCTAATGATATATTTATTAAGAAAACCAAATTACTTTTGAAATTATATTTGACTGTATTTTAGACGTTTATCTACTTCAAACACTCATTACGTGTATTTGAGATACCAACGAAAATACAGTCCTAATATCAGAGAGAACTGGGCCAACGACAGACTGATGTTACTTGGAATCGGCAGGATATCCTCCCATTTGAATACTCCGCTCATGAATGATGTCACATTTGATCCAAGATGTGAAAACACACCTTCAAAGATACTTCACATAAGCCAGTATCTTTTGAAAAAGAAATTTCGCTTTAAAATGATCTATTGTTTTTTATACGTTTTGTTACTAGGTATATTAATTTTCGAATTTTAGATCTTTTTATGTGTTTTAAGCTCCATTTGGTATACTCATTTATTTTACTTTTCAAAAATGTTCCACTCTGAAATTGGTATTATCATAACTATTCAGATCTATCCGGAACGCTCTGAATTAAAAAAAAAATCTAAAAACAGGTGGCAAATATCAAATGATTTTCGATAATAATTTAGATATCAAATAATTTTGGATAGTAGTTTAGATAGCTCTGATTTGTAATAACAGGAGTCGCAATATGAAACGAGAACTGAAATAATTTAATTATTAAATTGAAACAATTTATGTTTCACGTCTTCATACAGTGTTGAATAAATTATTGTCACGAGTGGAGATTTTATTCTATTGACATTCAGTTACCAGGTAATGTATCGGGGTGGTATTGTTGTGTTTAATGCGATATTTTATTTGGAAAATTGATATAAAATGTATTTATGAGAGCAGTAAATAGTTAAGCCCATGAATATTTTATACATATATACAAACACCGTTTTATAACAGTGCATGGCATGGGTTACTCGTCTAGTGTAATGGTCCGCAAACTATGGTGTGCATAAGTAACCATAACCACGGTATAGTGTGGGATGAATATTTTTGGTCTTTCTGAAGTGATGATGTGTGAGGAGTTGAATTTCGCAAGATGTTTCCAGTTGTAGTTGAGTGTCACTGTCAGGTTGATGAGAGCGTGCAACGGGGTTTTGTTTTTGTGTAATCAAAAATGGGAAAGAAGTATCGATTTATTTTTCTCATGCTAAATATCCTCAGTGAGATACAGGCAAAAGCCTAGTTTACTGGGGATACGACAAATGAAAGGCAACAAACCCAGATCCTTTAAAATTGTATGTCCAAATCAAATTATCTGTTGTTTTTTCTCAAATTGTGTATATTTCTTGTCATGTGTAATAATAAATAAATAAATAAATAAGTGGTAAGAAAGCTCCAGTTTAGTGGTACGTGAGCAAGCAAATGATATCTTAGTGACTTTTAGAGGAATAAAATTGTGTTGTTGAAAAATATCAAAAACAATCTATTATATAATTCAACTAATGAAAGCGAAAGAAAATATATTGTGATCGTGAATTGATAATGAAACAAAACATATATACAAAAGCTATTGCGTAACTTGAGTATTCCAATTTTGAAACGTACACTATTGATGATAAACAAGTCGGCAATTGGAAGCTAGGTACTTAATATTAAGTTCGGTCGTTTATTTTTAAACTAAACATATGTTTTATACTTTTTTACAAAACAAATGCAAATCCGTTTATAGGCATTCGCCAGAATCAACAATAACGTGTCGGTACAATTTGGGGCAGAAGCCATTTCTTATTTGAGTTCTGATTCAATTAATGATGAGGATAAGCAGAACTATCCATTAGAATTCCTCATGAATGCACCTTCAGATGTGTCGCTTCACAATGTAAAATTAAATAAAGAAAGCATCGTTATTCTATTAAGAAATTTAAAAACCAAATGTGGTCTTTGTAACGGATCTCGGTTGGCTATCCAAGACCTGAAGTCAAATTTAGGTATTGCCGAAATGCTGACAGGAGTGCAGAAAAGGATATAATATTTATCCCAAAGATTGATTTGGTACCAGTTAATTCAGATGTGCCTCTTATACCACGAAGAAGACAATTTCCAATTAAACTAGCGTTTGCTATTACTATTGACAAGTCACAGGGAGAAACACTGGAAAAGATAGGGTTATTCTTACCAGCATTGTCCAGAAACAGTCTCCCAATTCCAAAATGAAAATGTTTGAGTCTTACTGAAAAAAAAATGAATGTAAGAAAATTAGAGTATAGCAAAATTAAATTCGTATTGCAAGTGAGAAAAATGTGTGGGAAAAGATTGATATATGGTATTTAGATATAAATGTCTTAATAAGGAAAGAATTTTTATGTGAGAGATAAGTGAGGATAGGATGACTAAGAAAAAAATATATGTGGCTAAAATAAGAGGAGTAAGGAAAAGAATACGTCCGAGAGTTGCATGGAAGGGGGATGTTAGTAAATTATTGAAAGAAGGTAAGGTGAAAAGTATGGGATATAGAAAGAGTTATATGAAAAGAACTATATATGTTATGTGGTAGAGGCGATGGATGTCTATAAGGACCGGAATTTAAGGCACTCGATCCTCTCTGCCTAGATTTTAAGTAGGTATAACAATGAACAAGTATCTAGAAATTGTTTTCGCACATCCTTGGATGAGCTTTTCAGCTTGTGAATAATAATTTGGCAAGTGCCTATATTAAGGGTCTTTATATTCCGTACTTCAATTATGCAAATAATGTATGTAGGTATATTGAACCTATAGGAGGTATTATTTTCTAAATATATTCGTTAATTTTTGCTATATTCATAAAATTTCTAAACTCTAATTCTAAGGCATAATCATACACTGATTAAATTTGCTTATGAAAGGGCAGGGGCGAAATCTCTATTGAGATAGGTAGAGAGAACAGGTGTCTACATATTTCGTTTCTGCTACGCCTGTACATAGTTTACGCCCATAAAGGCTTTTCTCTTCCAGAGTTCAATTCATTTAGTCATGTCAGATTCTTTTCAAACTTATCGTACCTTATTTACTACTTGAATAGATTATTTTTGTAATCTGAGATAATGATAATATTTCTTTATCCCTATGGGTTACCGAAATGTATACTGGTCTGTTCAATAAATTAATCAAATAAAAAAAATATTAACCCTCAGCAACAAAACAAACATTTTATTTGACTGTCGTAACAGCAGGCTCCAACTTAAAGACCACCGATTCATTTATATCCAGTCAGGTATCTGACACAGGAATATTACTTGACTGACCGGTGATGGTATTTTATTGACGTATCATCATTACGGAATCAACCCTTATAAACTGAACCCTTTTCTGGATTAAGTAATATTGATGATAGGTTTAATGAAAAATCGTGTGCGTGTGTTTACACTATTCATTACATCAGAATGATGCGCATCCTTTTTTAAAACTAATATATCTTTAAAAATAAAATTAAAAAAGCATTGTCCGAAATTAATTCTTAATAAAAAGTCATGTCGAAGACAAATAACATAATGCGATTAATAAATTCCGTTTCGTAACGTACATTTTTTTAAGATTAATATATTTGGGAATGAAACGTGAACGTGGGCAATTAATGACAGGAGTCGAATAAATGCTGTAGAATTGCGTGCATTGAGAATACATGGGGTAACAATGTGTGACAAAATACAAATTAAAGCTATTAGGGGTGAATGTGAACGTAAAGATGAATTGTTGAGTGAGATGAAGAGCACGCCGAGTTGGTTTAGGCATGTAGAATGAATGAAAGACTAACAAATCAAATATATTGTGCGAACATAAGTGGAAGGTGTTTGAGAGGAAGACGAAGGAAAGTATGGTTGCATCTAATAAGTGATATTCTGAAAGAAGGAAACGTAGAAAGTCAGAGAAATCATAGAAGTTGTATGAGAAAGTGTATCGTAATTGTAGACGTATGAAAGTCTAGAAAGTCTGGCGCTATGTCCTCTCTGCCTACCCCGACAGGGAAAGGGCATGATGGTATGTATTGTATGTAATATTTTAGGGCCTCAATTATCTCCTCACTAGGAAATCAATCAGAATTGTCCTTTTTTTAAGTAGCCTCATAGAGCAGTGTAAAAAAATATGGTTAACTGTTTTCTGCACACTGAACAATGTCAATATTTTTTAATCTTCATTCTGAAATTATATTGAATAAATTAATACCAATTACTCGTGAGGAGTATAATAGAAGGTACATTAGAAAGTGAGGGTTAGAATAATTGCCGTTGGCGTCACCGGAGTTGACTTTGAAGATCAATTTGTGATAGGCATATCCTTTTGTATATAGGGCAAGCAGCTTCAGTACTTGCGGCTTGTCTGCGTTTTCTTTCTCCATTGAGTCTGAAAACTCGCAATAGTTCTTCACCATTCGGTTCGATCTGCTGCTGTGTGCTTCCAGTAGTGCTGAGCATTCATGTTTTTTTAACGTAACGTGCACTGCGTCCTTCAACCTCTTGTGCTGCCCACTATGCTTTTTTCTGCCCTCTGTCAGCTCCCCAAAGAGGATATTTCTAGTGAGTCTTAAGTAACGCATGCGAGTATATGTCTAAACCAATGCAAAATTAGATTATTTTTTTATGAACATACAATTTAGTTCGTCTTTTAGGCTTACTTATATGATATATTTTTTCATCGGGTCTACGTATAATAAATCCGTATTCTATTTTTATTATCTATGATATATTAGTAAAAAAAATAATATTGTTTTTTTATGTTTGTTTATAAATTTAAATACTATTCCACTATATTGAGATCAAATTATAATAATTCGACTCAATAACTTCTGCATATTTTCTCTCATTTAAAAACAATTAAAAACAATACCAAATCAAGAAATATACATTTGTAATGTTATGAACCAAGTACGAATAGTAAAAAAATGTGTAGAGCCGAGATGAGGGTGAGGCAATAGGTGCTTTGGCCCCAAACGCATTATCTGGAGGGCGCTAAAATCGACTAGCAAAAAATAAATATTTGGTTGTAACATGTGAAATTTGGTTTTTCTACATGAAAATGTAAAATATAACTTTTTAAAATTCTTTTTCTCGTCATTTCCTTATACAATTATTCAACATGAGTGGTTTGTGTTGGTCTCTTATTTATATGATGAATTATTTTTTTAGACCGCTCTTCACTGGGCAGCAAAACATGGAAACGAAGACATTGTTAAACTGTGCGCCGGAAAATGCTGCAACTCTGACTTTATAAATCAACGCAGTGTAAGTACCCAATTCAACATATACGACTATATTTAAATTATTTAAATAAAATATAACGCATATATATTTCCTTCTCTTTCAATGTCGTAAAATACTCTTGAACTTTATTATAAGGAATATACGTCAACTAGTTGCAACTCGTGAAATATTCACGGAAGTAAAACAAATTCTACATTTATGAAAATATTATATATATTTATAATAAAGAATTTGTTTATATATATCATTTATACCTCGTCCCCTTTTACACCGGTTCAAAAATTGTTAGCTAGGTATTTAAAATTCGTTCAGTATAATTTTTTATCACGGACCCACCGAGATTCAAATTTCGAAGTATTCCTCTCTCGCTCTCTTGTATTCAAAATTCAATTCTCGTATTCTTTCTTTGACGACAACCATCGTATGGGTTTTGGCATATTTATACTATGATGTCAAGTTGTGTCTATTCCGTAGGGGCTCTTTAGTTCTGTTTTTTTTTATTTCTTTAATTGAAAAATTTTAATATTCATTATTTTTCCTTTTCGTCATTTTAGGAAATCGAAGATCATTACTACTCGTTGAGTAATTATTGACCTCCTTTTTGTACATCACACCTTTTCGAGTATATGTTGGGAACAAATTAATATGTAACTTAAAAATATAGACTTAAGACCTAAAGTTTTAGTCCGACCTAATAACTAAATACTATTATTTCTAAACTTAAAATTGAGGGATTTTTATTGAGTCAGTCCAAACTTTCAAGAAGGTAGAATGGTGTAATACAACAATGAATGCAACAAAGCTTTATGTTTTTTTCGTAAAAAAAAAGTTAAGATTTAGTGTTAAGGTCAGACTAAAATTCGAATTTAAGACATTGAAAAACAAAATTCGAATTTACAGATGGTTTTATCGTGCCCACGTTTAGTTTACAAAGCATATTCTTAATAATAGAGTTTTTTTTAATAATCCTTTTACGTTTCCTTTATTTTGTACTAGTTTAGTCGTGCTATACAATATTTGTTCCTCTTATTTTGTAACAAAGGTATATAATTTACGGACTTTCACAGGTTAAAGCAATTTGTAACACGGTATTGTTGCCCTTGTTGAAAATATATTGTACTTCACTTGCTAAGAATGGTAATGCTGGAACCTAGATTTTTTTAAATGGTATTCCAGTTTGGTTTTCACTTGGGGCCCTTCAAAACATATTTCTGGTTGGTTGGAAGAAATTTCCACGTGGTAATAAGCTCGCCAGGTTAAAAAATGGTAGAAAAGGTGATTGGTATAAATAATAGGAATTGCTATAAATAATAACACCCAAAAGTCAAAGTTTTAATAATATAAAGAAATCCTACACTTTGTTCAAATCAATTAATCAATAGCAAACCAATACAACTTCCAGAGCCAAGATAAGGGTGAGGCAACTGGTGCATTGGCTCCAAGCGCATTATCTGGAAGGCGCTAAAACCGACCGACAAAAACAAAAGTAGCATAAAATAAATATACAATATAAAAATAGATCTAGTGTTGAACAAGACAGATTGTCACATATGGTTATTATCTCTATTGATCTGTCAAAAATACTGGGTTCGATTCCCGAATCGGAGCTCCCTTGAGGAGAGTTTGCTCTCTAAATGGCGCTTTATAAATTGTCATTTTATTATTTTCATATACATTAGATTTCGAACAAAATAAATTTCAATAAACTCATTGATAATATTGCCGCCATAAAAAAAAGAAAAATAAAATTATAAATGTTTTATATTTTAATGTTCATTTATATTAGGGGGTAAAGTGACAAACGTACCCAATTTTTTAAATCGGAGGAGGGGTGACTTTTTTAGAAAGTTAAAAATTGCCTTTTTATACGGAGAAAATATTAGAACAGTTTTATTAGTTCCCGCAAGGGTTAAGAAAAAACGTAATTTTATTGTGGGAGCGCGTTTTCAAATGAGTGTTTTAGACACAAAACACCTCGTCTCGGCTCTGCAACGTGTCTACCAATATCTGAGAATGAGATAAATAAAAAAAATGGTATTCCTGTTACGAAACTAAAACCAGGATAGAAATACCAAAAAGGGTGTCAGTGAAGATAATTGTTAGCTAATAAACATTAGGTATATTAATAAAAATGTTATAAACTTGACAGATTTTAACAAAACCTGTCAAGTTTTTTGGAAATTTTATATTGTCTAAAACTATTTGGAAATTTTATATTGTAGAGGTAATTTAAGTAAAAAAAATCATTGATATATTATTTCACATCCCTAGATATTTAAATCAACATATATAAATTTTTTTTAAATATAAATGTAACCACACAAATTTACTCTTGTTTTGGTTTATAATTAATTATTGTTTTTTTTATGTGGTGTTTATACTTGGAATCTTCTACTCAATGAAGAATGGGGTGAGTAAATATTTTTTTAAATGATAACAACTTAAAAATGAGATAAGGAAACACTTTTATTTATTTTATTAAACATTCACAAGAAATTATCTCTGTGTTAAAATTATTTTTGGATATTTTTTTTTGGTTTCTAAAACTTTAATGTCTAAGAAATATTGACAAAGTTAGTTAGTGCCAAAATATGTTAAGGAGATGAGATATTGTAGTGTTCATATTTGTTATCTAACAAACGATTTTTGAGTTGAAATCACGCTAGAAGGACGCAACTCGCATCAAAGAAATATCTCATCGCTTTTTATAAACTTGTATGGAACAAAAACTTTTACATAATTTAACCATAAAATATCAATTTAACGGAATTGTTATTTTAGCACTTACACAATTCATCTATGTTTATTTATATTTAAATATATATATGTATATCGTTTTCATGTTGGGTCCTTTTTGCATATACACATATTCGTATACGTCAATTTATAGTTCTAACATTTTTTTCTTGAATGGAAACCTGAGAAAGGGGACTAGGTAATTTAATTATCACTTGATGTATTTTTATGAGATTCAAGTTTCTTCAAGCTTTTACATATTATACATTACTGACTCCATATATCTTAATAAATGGATAAATGGGCATTTGCCAACTTTCGGCAGTAACTCAACGAAAAATTTAATCCCACAAATAATTATTTTTTCTTTCACTCTGTCGTTTTTCTACTATTCTCGATTTTTTTATACATTAAACGTATTTTTTTTAAATTTTCAGCTGTTTTTTTATTTCAAAAAATCATTTTTCAAATTTCAGGGTTATACCGCCTTACATATCGCCATGCAGTTCCGCAATGAGGGTGTTTACAACTTATTGATCAACGTTTATAGTATGTTTTTTAGAACAATTTATATCAAGAATTTTAAAACATTAATATCAACAAAAGTGCATTACATTGAAATATTTGAATATTGACATATAATTATTTTGATCTTAGACAGTAAAGCTGTCCATGTACATATTTCTATGATTACAAATATGATAAAAAGTTTCATAGGATACATGTATAAAATATTAGTTATGGAGAAAAGAAAATTTATTACTTTAACCATCTTAAAAAAGCAGTTGATAACACGCAAACGCCTTGTTTACTGGGGACACGAAAAATGAAACGCAACAAACCCAGATCCATAAATGGTGTCCTCTGGAAATTACCTGTTATTTTTTTTTTATAAATTATGTATTTATAAAATTTCTTGTCGTGTATAAATATATAAAATAAATATATAATGAAATAAAAAGTTCACTATCCACCTGACAAGTGGCACAGGCAATACTGTGAGATGTTGAAACAGATATCAAGAACATTATGATCCTTAAATGACGCAATAAGTTCTTTTGTGCTTGTTTTGAAAACTCGGAAGCATTTCTGATGGGCTTGTGCTTTAATTAGTGGCTTCAAATTAATTACGCTTGTATTGGGAAAATATTGAAGACAAGTGATATATTTTTTTAAATTCCAAAATATTGAATATTCTTATTTCACCATTTATTTATTAATTACATACATTGAATACACTTTCAAATGTTTTTTTAAACGTTCTTTGAAAAATATGTAAGAAAGTTATTTCACATTGACGTTTTTTTTCAGATGCTGAAATTCTTTGCGATTGGGCCGGTAAAAAACCAAGACAATATCAAGTTACAGAAGATACTTACGTATCTTCAGAGATTTATCGTAGTGAGTATTCCAAAATCACATTAAGGACACATCCTACCAACATGCAATATCGAAAAAATAGGCAGGGTAAACGTAAATCAATAAAATATTTGAAAAAAAAGTTTTATCCTTCCAAGACTGCACCATCTAAAAGTGGTGAAAAAGCTTTCCAAATGAATTTATAAACTTCATATGCATGAATTATCTTTTTTTTAAATAAATATAAAGTAATATGTCCATTCGCGTTACTTCAATTTAACGCGATTTGTTATGTTTGAAAATTTAAATGCAGAGTAGTGACATCTTTAAGAAATAATTTGGTTTCTAAATAGATATTTTTTTATACAACTGTAAGAGCGACAACAGGAACATTGGAAGATTCAACCAGCGAAAGTGATTTTGAATAAATAGATATAGCAAATTTAAGTTCAGTACATTTTTTTCTCCGTATACCATAAGTGAATTATATAGCACTTATTAGTGCATTATTAATTATCAGTAACCATTTACATACGAGTAGATATACTCGTATATAAAAAAAAAAATTTTGACCTATTAAATTGAGAATATCTGGAAATATATTCAAGATTACATATTTTACATAGCATATAATGGCTCAATTTACGCACTGTTTTCCTGAAATCCATTACCCGGGTAACTGAAGGAATTACTGCTTATAAATATTTTTTTGATAATTTACAGTTTATTTCCTGTTTGTAAATATTTTTGTTGATAAGTTATCACTTTGTAACAACATATAGTTTTAATAAATTACTAACTTCATTGAGTGGTGTATAGAACACGTAGAATACTTAGTTTAAGGTTGCGTCTTTCATTTATTTTTCTATTTGTTATATTTTCTTTTTTTCGTAGAATGGTTTGGTTATATATTTTTTTCACTTTCGCTTTTAATTTTTTTATATTTTTGCTTTGATTTGGATGTTTTATTTTTTTTATTATTCATTTTAACTAAAGCGCATATTAATTAAATTAATGTAAAATTATAATGTTTTTTGAAAAAATATTTTATTAATTGTTAAAATAACATTAGATTGTGTAAAACTTACTGGATAACTACATATTTAATTAAATTGTTTTCGTATTTGGTATATATTTTTAAAGAGTTGTAATATTTTTTCATTAATTTTCTATGGAATTATATTTTTATAATAAATATACAAAAAAAGATTAAATTATTGTATATTTTTTAAATAATCATTTAAATTAAATCTTATACATTACAAGCCTACACAACTCTTTAAGCTTTTTTATTGTCAAGTTAAAAAATAGATTTTGGCATAGAATTATTTGTATTCATGTTTAACTTGTTTTTAATGCATTTGTATTAGATTATTGTTAATAAATATTTTTTGTATACATACTGCTGTTTTATTTTATCATTAGATATGATAGTTAATTTTATTTTTCCTCTCGTTTTATTTTTACTCAAAGTTTTATTTTTTAGTTTGTGCATGAAATACTAATTAATTAACTGCTAGTAGTACTTTTACTAACTGTTTTAACATTCCTTTTATTTTTTATAACTGTTCTACTTATTTTACTGATCATTTATTTATTCAATTTTTGACTGAATTTTCTGAATTCTCGGTGAATAACTTTGCTTCTAATAAATTACAGTAGAGGTCTGCCAAAATATAAATTTTGAATGAAATCATAGATTTGGTTAACAAAGTAATCACAAAATTACAACTTAGTCAGTATCTTAAACTGAAAGTAATATTTCCTGTTTTCATAATATCTGACTTTTTAATTAGCTTGCTAGCTTTACTTTAGACTTAATTTATTGACTTTTTAATTCCATCTTAAAATTTTGATATTTAAATAATGTCCTATGATTTGCAACAGTTTATTTTTATTTTATTTATTTTACACATGACAAGAAATATACATAATCGAAACAAAACCTTATGTAATAAATCACTTTGGTATTCCACTAATTACTGGAATTATGAATAATTGGTGGAATAACAGTAATTTATCATTATATATTCTAATATAGAGTACCACAAAGTTATGACCTTTGATAAATATAACCAATTAGACTCATCTTGTAAATGATAAAACCACATTTTCATTTTTCGCAGCATGTTTATCCTTGCATGATAAATTAATGTATTCCCAAAGTAATCATCACCATAGATTTTTAATCTACATTTCAAAAGTAAGTAAACCTTTTTATTTTTACTGTGTATTGGATATAAATGGTTTAAAGTAAAATGTTGACTACATGAAGGCTTCCAACATTAAATAACAGCCCTTTCAGTTTGTTGGATATTTTTCAGTTGTAATTCAACATTTAAAAAATGCAGTTAAGGGAAATTGATAACAGAAACAAAAATAAATGTTTTCTTCTTCTGTGTCATGACCTCAATGCTAAGGAACATAACCCACACTGGAACTGTTGTATGTGGTATACATTTTTCATATATTTGGCTTGCCTTTTATTCTCAGAGAAGAAAAGGTAAGCCCATAGCACTCCATTGCCTGGTCCATGAGTTTTTTCATATCCTCCTTGCCCGACATGTGACTGAAGAATTGAACAATGCATCAAGTACATACTGTTGATAGTATCTCTGAGATGTTAAGATCTAATATAAAGTCATTTATTATTTTTTCTGTCCATGAAACACCCAGCAATCGTCTTCAAAACCACATCTCAAAATATTTTATGTGGCACATTTTAAACTCACTGGTGAACGCTGACCTGAAAATTTTGCCATAATTTGATTTGCTAAGAAAATTCATTCTTAATTCAAGATTTGCTCATATTTGGAGATTTTTTTATGAAGCTAAGCTTAATCCAGTGAAGTTTGAGTTTCTTTGGGGTTTCTCTCCTCGTAGGCAGTTATCATTCATGATCTATCAACATTAGTTTGTTAACTGTCTGTGGCAGAGACATTATGCCTTCTAAAGATATTCGCTTCTTGGGTGTTCACTTTGGGGTTTCTCTCCTCGTAGGCAGTTATCATTCATGATCTATCAACATTAGTTTGTTAACTGTCTGTGGCAGAGACATTATGCCTTCTAAAGATATTCGCTTCTTGGGTGTTCACTTTGATTACCTTCTATGTTTCGATGTGCAAGTATTCAAGGAGGTCAGCTCAGGATTCTTTGCCACCCTCAAATATTTAAAGTCCATAAGAAGATGCATTACTGTTTAATGCATTCATTATCTTTCCTATAACTACCATGTAGAAAGAGCTTCACTGGATGAAGTGTCCCCAAAGGATGGAACTTAAGTTGTGGCTTATGGTTTTCAAAGCTCTGAATAGTCTGTCAACGTATTACATGACAGAATTATGGACATTTGAAATGTGCCCTCTGGGAGATTGTTACACTGAGGTAATCTGGGTTTCAAGAATGTTAATCGCCTAGTTGAAAGTGATCGGGCAAACAACCCGACCTACCTCGATCAGTCATTTGAAGTGACTGACCTGGAATGATCATCCTCTGGATTGTAGGTAAGCTGATGACTTGGAAACATTCAAGAGCATTCTTAAATTCACACTAATTAAGAGATGTTACATTGACGCATTATATTTGATCATTTTTCTGACGCCATTAAAAGACCAAAGCTCACTCTAAGGGCATAATTTGGCTTGAGATGTCACTGAACTGAGAGTTAAAACTTCATTGATGCTGGATGCATGGGTGCTGTTACTGGTCAAGGGTTTTGTGAGATGATTAAATTAGAAGCATTTAATTTCTAAAGGACAGTGCTTTGAAAAAACTATACAAGCTACAATGGATTTATGAGAATGTATATTATATTGTTAACCCTTTCTCAGCCCCGCCCTGTGTGAAAATTTATCAGTATATTTTATTTAGCTTTTTTTTAACATTAGAATATGCGTTTTGTTTTTGCTTTTTTATAAATATACATTTTTAACAAATAAACATACTATAAATTATCTTCTGAATATATTAACATTCACTGTATAGTTCCCAAAAAATCATTCTGATAATATTGCCGGTAATTTTATAAATACCGTTTGATTTCCCTTTTCTATTTTTTCTGTAATAAGTAATAATAAATAAGTTTTTATTTTTTAACATGTGCTACAGGTATAATTTTCTCATCTCATTCTTTTTTATATTTCAGGACTTATGGACAAGAAAAAACACGCAGGTGAGATGAGTCTAATAATTATTTTTATTTGATTAAGTTTTTTAGTCTTGATAAATGTACATTTTCTTAACCAACTTATTTTACAATGAATTCCACTTACAATTTTTTTTTATATTTACATGTTTATTATATAAAAAAGACTTATACCACTTCATTTATATTGTTAACGAATTATTGATTTTTACACAGAAATATAACTGGTGTGTATTTCAAATCATATTTTCAAATGTTTTTATCCTCAAATGGTGCTCAACTTGCTTTGAAAGTACATGTTTTAAAAATTTAGGATTTTAAATATTTATTAAATTTATCAAAATATGTTTATTCAAGTCATAAAGAAAGTAAAGGGTCTTTCAAATTGAGCGATTTTTTAATTCTTGGATAAAACACAGATGGCGTCGAGAACTTGCCTGGGGCTTGTAACATTTGAGAAATGTAATGTATGACATTTATAAAAATTGAGTTGTATACAATACAACAACCCATTCAAATTGAGAATTATTTTATGTATTGTAATCTCTGGAAACGGTGATGTTAATTGGCCACCAAGATCATGGGATCTGACACTGTTGGACTATTGTCTCTGGAGTTACGTGAAAAGCCAGGTCTATAAGAATGACCCCCGATCAATTCCTGAGCTGAAGGACGAAATTATTTGCATTATTAGTGAGTTAGAACCGCAATTATGCCAAAATGTCATCGAAAATGTTGACAAAAGAGTGAACGTCTGTGGAGCTGTGAGAGGTGAACATTTGGCGGATATTGTTTTTTGTGTTTAAATGTCATACATTATACTTCAATGACAAATAAAAAGTTTTTTGAAATCAAAGCAAATTGTATGTTTTATTCAAGAATTTAAAAAAAATATATTTAAAAACCGCTCAATTTGAAAGACCCTTTATGAGCATTTTGCTTTATTAGTTTTTTACATGTCGAAACTTTTTTCAGACCAAAAATTTCTTCGAATTGGATCCTTAAACTTGAGGGTAAAGAAAACCACACACGCATTTAGCCACTTCTTAGAAGGTGTTGGATATAAAGTCAAGAGCAACGCTATCCCAAATTTTGGAGGCTTGAGCAAAAATTGGGGATCAGCAGACAATATACAGGTATTTTCTTTAGTTTATTAATAAAGCAAAAATGTCGAGTTCCAAGGGCCAATGCAGTGGGACCAAATGTGGGATGTGCTATAGGAGATGAGAATACCAGTACATCTGGTAATTCTCATCAAAAACTTGTATGAGCCTAACAAAGTAGCCGTAAAATTAGAAGACCTCATGTATGAAAAATTTGAAATCCAGAAAGGAGTTCAACAGAGATATTTATTCTCATCAGACCTTTTCAAAATTTATGTTGAGTTCATAATGAGGAAAGCACTTGATGATTGGAATGGAGTAATATCTGAAGCGAGAAGAAAAATCTCCAATCCATGGTATGCCGATGATACCAATATCTTGAAACCAGTGAAGAAGAAATGGTTAACCTTCAAGAGAGGTGAGCCTTGGGAACAAAATACTCGAACTCAACTGCAGCAAACCAAACTCATGGTCACTAACCGTTAAATTGGTCTTTATTGTCCTGGCACAGCTATCGAAATATGCAATCATTTTTGGAATTCGATTTGATCTTATTTGTAGTAAGTAGTACTAATTAGTGATGCATGAAGGATTGTACTCAAATGTTTTTCTACAAAATGTTGCCTATGTACCACACAATGAATACACAAAACATTTGGCTCTTCTTCCTTCAAATAAGCAACAAAACCACGACAGGGACCTATCATTGATGATGCTTCATCAGTAGCGCGTACAATATTATTCAAATGTTTATTATTTTTGGCAACACCCATCCCAGAACAAACCTTACCTGACTTCACGTCGAACAGCGAGAAGAAACTCTACAACACCACATCCTCGCTTGGACTGTGAAGTTCTATAAAAGTCAACCAAATCATAGCAATCCCTTAGTCGCTGCCATGGGGGCTTACGAGAGTAAATCCGATCTACCCTTTCGTTATAAGCACTGGCTCCCGAAGCATTATCTTTTGCCTGACTAGTCCATCTTCAGTATTAGCTGGGAGGACCAAGGTCTGCGTGAATGTAATTTAATACAAGTAGCCTGAACGAGTGGACTTGTTCTTGCTAAATAATTAGTTCTAAGAATTGTTATCTAGTGATAAGTGGTATGTAGATGTTAATTATTTCTAAGAAATCATATATTTAGATTATAAAAAATAAAAATAAAATGACATGTAGGAAAATAAGATTAAGTAAGTTCATAAATTATAATATATAAATAAGATTAGCTAAGTAATAAATTTTTATATAGGTATAGCCTTGGCAAATATTTGTACCATATATTTATTACTTTGTTTAGTAAAAAAAATTAAAAAATATTACATAGTATGTTCATACATATTGATATTCCATTGTGTCTCTCAGTCAATTTGTGCAGTTTATCAAAGGAAAAGTAGCCGATTTCATCAGAAAAAAGAGTATATAAGACCTTATTCACCACAGCGTGAATCAGTTCAATGAAAACTCCCACTCTACAAGGTAGCACTCCTGACCAGGGATAAACGAAGTCATGAAGAAAACTGGTGCATGCAACCAATGAAAATCAAGACCCTCAGATGAGGAAAGTGACAGGAAAGAGTTGTTTAATATGAGATTATACGTGGGTCGTCCAGAAAGTAAAGAAAGTTTTGGAATAACTAAATAAAAACTAAAGATATCAACTCAAAACTTTATATACAAAGTCATAGTACCTTACTCTATTTTTCAATGTAGTCGCCATAGCTGTCAAGGCACTTATTATAACGTGGAATCAATTTTTAAATTCCAATGTTATACTCTTCTACCGCCAAATATTTGAGCCAGGATGTCACTTCTTGTTTGAGGTCTTCATCGTTTGCGAACTGTTTTCCACCCAAAAATTCTTTTAGTTTCGGGAATAAGTGATAATCACTCGGTGCCAAGTCAGGGCTGTAAGGAGGATGTCCAAAAATTTCCCACTTAAGACGTTGAAGTTCTCGCTGTATTCATGTTGATGCATGAGGCCACGCATTGTCATGAATCAAAACCACCTTTCCCGACAACATTCCATGTCTCTTGTTATGGATGGCGCGTCTAAGTCGTTGAAGAGTTTCACATTAAGCCTCTGAGTTTATTGTGTGTCCTCTTGGCATAAACTCCACGTGAATCAAACCCTTTTGGTCCCAAAAAACTGTTGCCATCACTTTTCTGGTGTTGAGATTCGGTTTTTCTTTTCCGAGTACACATATTTTTGACGCCAAGGTGCTCTGTCACTATTTCATGTAGGAGCGATCGTGAAATTTGTGGGAAAGATTCATGTACTGTGCTTAAAGTTGCCTATAAATTTCGATAGGCCGAACATTTTGTGCATTCAGAAAACGAATGACACTACGCACTTCACATTTGGCGGGATTTTCGATGGGCGCAGCCAATTTGAAAGGTTACAGAACAAAGACGCACGACCGTTCAGCAACAAAACTCAGCTAGCACTGAAGTGAGGGAAGGAGCTAACTGGCACGCATACGATCGCGGTGGTAGGAGATCGGCGCAGGCCGTGGTGCGCAATTGTTCTTTACTTTCTGGACGTGCCTAGTACTTTTGTCACATAATTATTTATTTTTCAGTAAAGTATACCATATACTCATATATAAAACTGTAGCAAATTTAAAGAATTTTTATTTAATTTACAGGATGAAGAAGTGAAACATATGCCACCACCACGAAGCACAAAAGTGAAACGCAAATCTGGAAAGAAAAATTCACAGAAAAGTCGCAGCACACCAAGCACTCCCAATCAAGTGAGGTCCATCATAGGAAGCGAAGAAAAAGATAAAATATCTCCATCACCATCTTCAAGCACTTTACAAGATTCCGATTCTGATTCAGCATGTGGTTTTGATTCTCAATGGCAAGGTAAATGATTCATAAAGAAAAAGTATAATTAATACTGTCTCCAATTTATAAATTTTATTAATATGGTATGATTTTCGTGGTATAATCATGTTTTAGGAATGTGGTATGAATTTTTCAATACCACTCAAAAATATCTTCACTTCGGTTTTCAAAATAGTGTAACACTATGGAGACACTTTTTCATCACTTTTAAGTTTTGTTTTACAAAAATTAGATTTCAGTTTTGAAAATAAAAATAATCACTAGGGGTCAATTCAGAACTATAGGGTGGGTGATTTGATTCTTGAAAACCAGTGTTGAATGGCAAATACAGCAAATGTGTACTGGTGCATTGTAGTACAATAATTTCACGCATCGTAACAGCTTTTCTCAGTGTTTTGTTTTTATGGCAACCTTTAATTTGTACATTAATGATGCATAATGTTCACTAGAAACTGTAGTGTTTCTCTCTTTAAAGTCAATTAGTATAATTCTCTGACAAATCCAAAAAAATATTGCCATATTCTTTTTTTTGGGGGTCTTTTCACCTTGACATTTTTGGGCCATGGTGATTCTGGACAGCGTCACTCAATCAAGTCCGTTTTCAACAGAGAATAATGGTACAATACCGTAGTTTCATCCCCCTGGCAATTGACTCAATTATTTATTTTTCTTTCCATCACAGAGCATTAAAAATTCATTGCAACATTCAACATGTCGTTGCCTTTGGACAACATTCAAGAGTTTTGACACCCATCATGGGCTAACCTTATTCAAGATTATCGTGCAGAATTCAACACAATGTGGTTTTGAAAAGCCCACATCTTGTTGCTATTTCTTCTGATTGTCTTCTGTCTTGTAATACTTGCTCTTGCACTATTACAACTGTTTCTGGAGTGAGTGCTTCTGCTGGTCTGCTTTGACAAGGTTCATCTTCAATAATCTTTCTGCCTAAGTGAAACGGTTAAGCCCAATCTTTCATTCTACAATAGGAAAATCATAACATTGTTTAATTTGTGCTAGGCTTTTCCCTTATTTTGAAGGAAGTTTAATAAATTCAAAATATTCAATTTTTCAGAATATTGCCAAACTTCACATACTCGTATTTTATCAGCTCTAGTTTACTACTGATGATATATAGGTATCAAATTTTAACTGTAATATTGCCTAACCGTGTGATGGCCGTTTACCCCAATATTTCACTCTGAAATATGTGATAACTGTGCGATATTCAAATGTTAACATTTCAAAATATAACAAAACAACACATATTCTATTGACTCTAGTTCTAGTAGCTGAGGATAAAAATATGGCCAGCATGGTACGAGTATCTGTCCATACACACTCGAACTTGTTTGGTTGGACCAGAAACATTTGAATCTCAGTGTTAACTCATTTGGTTGGACCAGAAACATTTGAATCTCAGTGTTAACTCATTTGATTGGACCAGAAACATTTGAATCTCAGTGTTAACTCATTTTAAAAATGTATTAATGGAAGAAATTATTTAAATTATCTAGGTTTATGTATTTTCTTAACATATTTTTCTTTAATGGAAAACAAAAAATGTTAATTTATGCATTTAAATTATGTGTATTTTTATTTTTATGCTTATTGGCTAAAATTTTTGAATTTGATAACTATACTTAAATTAAGGTTTTAATAAAAACAATCGATTTATGTATTTAATAAATTATGTGTATTTTTTTATTTAATTAATTATATTGACATAAATTTATTGATTTGATAACTATAGTTAAATTAAGGTTTTAATAAAGACAATCGATTTATGTATTTAATAAATTATGTGTATTTTTTTATTTTATTAATTATATTGACATAAATTTATTGATTTGATAACTATACTTAAATTAAGGTTTTTATAAAGACAATCGATTTATGTATTTAATAAATTATGTGTATTTTTTTATTTAATTAATTATATTGACATAAATTTATTGATTTGATAACTATACTTAAATTAGGGTTTAAATGAAGTAAATTGATTATTATGTATTTAATAAATTATACATGTTTTTTTATTTTTATAATTATTTACTTAAATCTATTAATTTGATAACTATATTTGAATTAAGGTTTAAATTTTCTATGTTCATCATTTATCAAGTTACACGCATAAGTGGGAGTGGTGGTTGAGGATGACCGAGAAAAGTATGTTTGGACCAAGTGAATGAAATTTTGAAAGAAAGAATTGTAAGGAATAAGATAAACAAGAGCTGTAAGAGAAACAGGAGGCGAAGGAAGTATGTCATTATAGGAATACTTACTCTCTACCTACCCAAATAGGAAGATTGTGTGATGGTATGTATATATGTTATATGCATGGTGAATACATTTTTACTGTGTACTGAGCCAAAATATGGCAGATTTTTCTAACTTTTAGTTTATACAGTGGTTACGAACTTAATTCGTTCTTTGATTCCGTTCGCGAGCCGAAATGTTCGCAAACCGAAATTAATTTTCTTGGGTTAATAATGAGGGTTAATTTAATGCAAATTATATTTTATATATACTGTGTATTATATATATAAAAAGCAAAAAAAAATTGTATCAAGAACAACGACAAACAATGTTCACAACGCGCGCACCTGAGAATAACTAATGCGTAATGCGCCGTTACAACTAATTCGTGAGCCGAGGCATTGTAGTCGAGTCAAAATTTGTTCGGAAATTGTGTTTGTAAGTCGATTTGTTCGTGACTAGAGGCGTTTGTGACCCGAGGTTTGACTGTATACTGTTGGTATTTAGACATCGCTAAAATATATAAATATATTTTAAAGAAATTACTAAAAATACGTTTTTAGTAATTGTTTTATTTTTACTTAAATATAAAAATATTATAAAAAATTTTCTAATAATTTTCCATTTCAATTATTGTTTTTTAATATTGGCAGCTTATTTGTATCGTTTAAAAGAAATCTAAGCATTGTTTTTATTATTTATTCATGATATCCAATAAACTTGTTATAAAATGGATTATGTATACTTTTAATTTCAGTATAAATTTTATTTCATTTCAAATAAATCATTACGTCTCTTACCAAAGAAACTTCTCAAAACACACACTGTAATTTATGGGTAAACAATTTTTTTTAAATATTACTTAATATTTGAGTATATCTTATTTTTTTAGAAACAACATTAAAATTGTGAATTTTAAACGGTTTAATTAAATCTTTCATTTAGTAATTTTCATTTAATCAATTATTTTGAAGATCAATATCTTATTTTTCCCATTTTTGCCTCAAGTGCCTTTTAAATTAAAAAATTTTGTACATATATATATATATATATATATATATATATATATATATATATATATATATATATATATATATATATATATATATATATATATATATATATATATATATATATATATATATATATATATATATATATATATATATATATATATATATACAGGGTGTCCCAAAGGGCAACGTCAAGCCGGTATCGAGAAAGAGGCCAGCTTATGAGGGTTCAGAATTAAAAAAAATTTTTTGAAAAAGCCTTATACTTTTCGAGTTATAGGCATTTCTTCGAAAATTGTAAAAGTAGCTACCCTGAGCCGAATGTTTGTATATTGTGACTAAAAATTGCCATATTTTATGATTTTAATGGTTGTATCGCAATCCTAGATAGACCTGCTATTAGTCGGAGTCAGATATAAAACAAAAAAAAATTTGCACGTTTGAAAAAAAAATTGTTTTTGTCCGATCATAAAAAATAATATTTTTTATCAGCCAACTTTAACTCATCATACTGTAAAAATAATGTACTACGCTAACCTGGCAAGTTACATCAAAAGTTGGCCTGTTTAGTCAGGATTTCAAAATGGTACAATACATATCTACTACTACTTTAAAAATAATTTTAAAACATTAATTTCTGAAATTAAAGATCGAATTCAAAAATTTTGAGCGAGACAAACGATATGGCGGATGAACGAGTTAGAGTAAGACACCATTTTTGACAGGAACTAGATATTACATTTAAAAAATGGCGACACTAGTTGTATTACTCTAACTAGTGCATCCGCCGTATCGTTTGTCTCGCTCAAAATTTTTGAATTCGATCTTTAATTTCAGAAATTAATGTTTTAAAATTATTTTTAAAGGAGTTGTAGATATGTATTGTACCATTTTGAAATCCTGACTAAACAGGCCAACTTTTGATGTAACTTGCCAGGTTAGCATAGTACATTATTTTTACAGTATGATGAGTTAAATTTGGCTGATAAAAAATATTATTTTTTATGATCGGACAAAAACAATTTTTTTTCAAACGTGCAAATTTTTTTTTGTTTTATATCTGACTCCGACTAATAGCAGGTCTATCTAGGATTGCGATACAACCATTAAAATCATAAAATATGGCAATTTTTAGTCACAATATACAAACATTCGGCTCAGGGTAGCTACTTTTACAATTTTCGAAGAAATGCCTATAACTCGAAAAGTATAAGGCTTTTTCAAAAAAAATTTTTTAATTCTGAACCCTCATAAGCTGGCCTCTTCCTCGATACCGGCTTGACGTTGCCCTTTGGGACACCCTGTATATTATAAATTAGTTATATTTCTGTGATTTTTTCTCTTCATTCCAATAAATTTATGATTTTCTTAA
This sequence comes from Odontocerum albicorne, assembly GCA_949825065.1. NCBI lineage: Eukaryota > Metazoa > Arthropoda > Insecta > Trichoptera > Odontoceridae > Odontocerum > Odontocerum albicorne. The sequence continues at coordinate 16,838,152 of OX463843.1, forward strand.
TCTTTATATTTTTTACATAATCATAAAATCAATTAGAAAAATGTATACATTGAAATAAGTAAGATTAATATAAGTATTGTACATATAGTTTTCTATGATTTTTTTCAACATATATCTAATTTTCAAAACATCTTAATTGAATAAATTATATATACTACCTTGATCAAAAAGTTTTAGGATTTTATTCATAAAATCGAAAATACAAGTTTATTCATCAAAATCGATATGGTCCCCTTCAAAGTACTCCCCATCGACTGCAACACACTTACGCCAGCGCTTGATCCAATCCTCAAAACACCGCTGGTTGCAATTTTTGGTATGTCCATCAGAGCCGTCTTCGATTTTTTTATGACATCCTCTCGGGTCCTGTAACGCGTTCCGCGAAGCGGTTTTTTAAGTCGGTTGAACAAGAAAAAGTCGCAGGGAGCCAGATCAGGTGAATTCAAAAGCTGCTGGATAGTAGTCGTGTTGTTTTTGGTCAAAAACTCATGGAAATCATATCGTTCGCGATTTCAATGCGGTCCTTTTTTTGCATGAAATTGAGGTATTTCGGCACCAGTTTTGCAGCGACACACGTCTGAGGCCCAAATAACTAACCAAAATGTTTTGAGCGGATCCATAAGCGATGTTCAAGTCCTCTGCCAGCTCTCTGATGGTCAATTTGCGGTTTTCGGCCAACATTTCTTTGATTTTATCGATGTTTTCATCGGTTTTCGACTGCCACTGCGTTTGTCATCCTCGACCGACTCACGACCACTTCTGAAGCGTTTGTGCCACCGAAAAACACTTCTCCAACATTTCCAAGGTCTGCGGACCGTTAAATCCGTTTTTCACTCAAAATTGAATGCAAATTCGTTGATATCAAACTTGTAAAAATAGAAAACACGCACAAAGGTAGATGTACTCAGTACAGCGTAATTTTTACAAATGTCAAGCTATGACGCTGAAATTTAGAGGAAAGTGTCCTAACCTAACAAAAATAAAAGAATTCCAATCGGGTGACTGACAGCGCCACACGGTGGCCGGTCCTAAAACTTTTGGATCAAGGTAGTATGATACATGTTTTTTTTCATGAATTTAAGAATTTCATTAATATAAGATCTCTTAAGTACCTCATTTGAAAATGAACAAATTATTGTAATAACATATCTAAGTATGTTGATTATTTTTATTTGAAATAAATTAAACATACTTTAAATATTGTTGTCTCTCAATCATATCCCTGTATTATTGATATTACTACTAGAATAACTACATTACTATAAATAAAGGTGTAGTTAAAATAATTTCAGCAAAATTATGAATGAATTAAAAAGTAAGTTATCCTCAAGAGTTGAAATACATCAAGGGAAAAAAATACTAGGCGTATCCAGAAAGTAAGTGTACTGAGGCTCTCACGACCGGATGGATTTTATTTTCGACATGTTGGCTACACTTCCGTGTAGCCTGACCCTTCCCCTCCGCAACGAGACCGGTTCGAGGTCAGTACGTTGAGAAGTGTCGACGCGACAACACGTTTCGTGAAAAATGTCAATCCAATCTCCCGCCAAGTGCGAAATGAATAATGCCGGGCAAGAGTTTTTGAGGCGCTGCAAACTCCATGGATATGAATTTCTCCGCTCCATCGTTACTGGAGATGAAACTTGGGTTGCACACTACACGCCTGAAACCAAAAGGCAGTCTCAACAGTGGCGTCACACCTCTCCACCCTCCGCCAAAAAGCACAATTTCAGCCAAGAAAATCATGGCATCCGTGTTTTGGGACTGTCAAATGGTTTAAATGGGATGTTCTGAACCATCCCGCGCATTCCCCTGACCTCAGATTACTATCTCTTTACCTCCCTGAAGGTGCACATGGGTGGAAAAAGGTTTTCAACCGACGAGGAGGTAAAGGAGGAGCCTGAGAAGTGGATGGAGGGGTTGGCGGGAAACTACTTCGAAGAAGGCATCAAAAAGTTGATACCCCGCTTCACCACCTGCATTAAGAGGAATGGCGACTATGTCGAAAAATAGCTTACATATGTACTACGGTAACCACGTAATTTTTTTGTTTAAATAAAAAAAATTGTAACCTACAAAAATTCAGTACACTTACTTTCTGGATATGCCTCGTAATATAGCCTTGCATTGAATTGAAATAAGTGTACGAAACGTGTTGTCGCGTCGACATTTCTCAACGTACTGACCTCGAACAGGTCTCGTTGTGGAGGGGAAGTGTCAGGCTACACGGAAGTGTAGCCAACATGTCGAAAATAAAATCCATCCGGTCGTGAGAGCCTCAGTACACTTACTTTCTGGATACGCCTCGTATATAAACATTCAAATCTTCCTTTATCGATAAAAACATTGGTGTCACTCATCGCCTCAAGTTTCCCATCGCAATTCGTCAGCGATGTTTAATATCCCTCTTTCAGATTTATATTTCCCGTTTTCTGTGAGCTATTAATAGACACTGCCTCAATTTGAATGATGCAAGTTTTGAACCCCTTTAGACACGTACTTATTTTTAGACATATTTTTATATAAATTCAGGCATTGTAATCCAGCCAGTTCTCGCAAACTAGTTGTTAAATTCAGCTGCTGTTCACCGGACTGGCTGTTAATATCAACCATGCTAAGGAAAATAATTTTTTTTTAGGATGTTCGAGTCCCAATACATGGACTGAGAATATTATACCATATCCATGGCTAGGAGTAAAAAATCTTAAAGAGTTGGCATTACTTTTAAATATCAAATTCCAGTAAACAATTTTAGAGATTTCATTGATGGCAGGGATTTAGATGTCTCTGAATATTGAAGCTACTAGAAAAATAATGAAATTTATTGCAGTAAGTACAGCAGCAAAAGCCGAGAAATCCTTCAGCTTAATGAATCTTATTTCTAATGATCAAAGAAATTAGTTCCTAATAGAAAGTATTTCACACTTGATGATAATTCATATTTTTGAAAAACCGTTGATGGATTTAAATGCAACATCTTTCATAAAACTTGGTTGTGAAAATTGTTAACATTAATTGTTATTATTGTTAAAATTGTTAACATTCTAAGACATTCTGCATTCAGCAGATTATCAAGCCGAAAACCGTAAGCTGTAGAGAAGTATTTTTCGAGAAAGGTAGCTAATTATAAAGTAAGCAGTTCTACAATGTATGGGAGGATTCAGTCTAAGATTAGGTTATTCCATTAGTCCATCATCTCTTGTAGACGGAAAGAGGCCATTGCTTTAAGAATTATCTTGAAATTTAAGTCAATTATTTGCCTGAATCTTGTAAGAAGTAATGAAGAGCTTTATTTTTACTTGATAATCGTTTTACATTTTGCTTGATATGACAATTTTTATTCAAATTGTTTGTATATTTAAGAGTTATCCTTAAATAAAAAGAATAAAAAAATTCCACAATACGTTGAGTGATCATGATTAAATAAAAAAATAAAATAATACATGACTAACAGATCTCCCAAATTTTATTTAAGTTAAGGCATTGTCTTTCCAGGAATACTCTAATCTGGAAAAACAATGGCATATGGAAAAAATTATCAAAAACATAATACTTGTGTTCTAAAGATGTATTTCAGATAGGCCCACAATCAATTTAAATTTGAGGTTGTAGGAGCCAAGAGAGATAAATTGCGGAAGTGTGTGGGTCGGGTCTCGCGATCTGACCCCTAGGATTCTATAATAGGACCATCTCCACGGGAAGAAGCTCTCCTCTTGTATGCAGGATCAAGGGTCTGCTGACCGGTGCCATGATGAATACTATAAAGAAAACAGCTTGTGCCTTTCTTCTGTGAGATGACCCTTCCAATGATAATGATAATCATCTGCTGGTAAAAATTCTTCTTTTGACATCCAACTAACCATCTTTCACCACTAACAAACAAGGGCAAAACAATAGGTGAGCAAGAGGTGCAGCTGCCCCAGGCACAGCATGGATTGGGGTACAGATCTGGGGCTTTGTTGAATGTGCAAAAAATTAACATTGTAATGTGGAGAACCAAGTCAAGTTTAATGTTCAGAACCACTGATTTATGAAACTTTTTTCAGAAGAATATTAGTAACCACATGTGTGCACATTTTTTACTTTTCAAAAATATCAAAGAAAGGGTGACATTGGTGTCAAAAATGTAAATTTTAATTTTTAAATTTCTTACCACACAATCAAACATTTGTTCTTGGGAACAAAAGTTTTATTGTGTGGTAAACTATAAAAAGCAATAAATTTCTTGTTTTCAATAACACAGGATTTCATTTTTGCCGTGCACACAAGCCACAGTAGCGAAAAAAACTGTTTATCATATTTTTACTATTAAAAGACAAAAAGAGTCAAAAATATTTTTGAAGATCAATAAAAATTCTGATATATTAACAAAATGTTCAAAGGGGGGTGTTTTAGCTAAAGTGTTGACTGAATTTAAAAAACGGTTTAAATGAATTTAATTTCATCCAATGGACATTTACTTTTCAATATGGATGTTTTATCAGTAAAACAATGTGCTAAGAATCGAGCTGCAAAATATGGACAAGAAATTGATAGTAACAAATTTTTAAGTGAAATTAAAAGTTTTAAATCACAAATTCCAATTATTATCGAAGAATTTTCATCAAACGTTTACGAAGCCTTACAAGTTTATATCCAAATATCAAAATTATGTTGGGAATATGTTTAACTCTTCCAGTGTCAGTAGCTTCAGCTGAACATAGCTTTAGCAAATTAAATGTTATCGAGAATTATCTTAGATCAAGAATGAACCGATAGAGTTAACAGGGTTTGGCTATTAGTATATTATCAATAAAATACTCGATCGCCAAAAATATTGACTATTATAAATTATTAAAACGTGTGCATTTAAAAGCTCGCAAAGTGAATTTGTGAATTAAGTATATATAGTTCATAGGTTATTTAAGATAGCAGCTTTACTACAATATACACATTGTTTGAGATGGAGTTATTTGTAACTGAAGGTACATATTTAAATCCACTTGAATTATTTAACTCTGTCAATATTAACAGAGTACTGATGAACTATATACTTTTAGGTAATTTATGCCCATTTGTATGGGTGTCCCAACAAAAGTCACCAAGGTATTTTAAAATCTCATAACATGTCAGATTTTTCAAATTTTAATTTCTTTTGTTTTTCAGAACTTAGATTAACTTAGGGAAATTACCCATGAGAAAATCGCAACTGAACAAAGAATCAAAATTGTGGAATTTTATTTAAAATTTAATCAATCCATCATTCGTACCCAAAGAGTATATCATACTGCTGACGATTCAATGCCAGAAAACCACCATTGAACTTAATTCATCGGATTAGTCGGTTGATTCATCAACTTTTTGGGCAATATGGCCTGCCATATTGCCCAAAAAAATGAATTGCTACAGAAATTGCAACCAACTGATCATCAACAATGTTTAAATTACTCGGTCCAAATTCCGAGTCTGGCTAGTGAAGATAATTTCATTTGAACAGATTGGTCAATAAGCAGAACTGTCCGATCTGTGGATTAGAGAATCTTAGTGCTATTCATTACCATGAGTTGCATCCTCTCAAATGCAGTCTGGTGTGATGTAATGTCAGAAAGGATCATTGGACCTCATTTTTTTTAAAATGGCAATGCAATTAGTCACTCGTGAGCAATATCGGATCATGATAGAGCTTTTTGCACCCAGCAGTGCAGAACAAACCAAATGTGATTCCAGCCACTGCTTACATCGCCTGGGCTAAGATAGAGCTTCTAAGATAATCTTTTGGCCTCCGATTAATTTCATGAAATTTTGTAACTACCACGTTCCCCTGATCTGACACCTCCCTATTATTTCCTTTGAGGGTTGCTTAAAGATAAATACATCAATAAATCCCAGACAATTCAGCAGCTTAACCCTTTAAGTGCCGGAAGGCATTAGTATGGCCATACCCAGCAGGCTGGGATTTTTTCAACAAAAATAAAACCTAAAAAATTTATATTTTTTGTATACAGATATAAAGGATATTATGAAAACTTACTTAATATATACACCATGGGGTGTTTGAGCTGCCGTTCACTCAGAAAAACACAGTTTAAATATTCACAAAATGTCAGGGTTGTCACAGAAAACACGTTTACTAATAAATATAGTGGAATATAATATACTTTGTAAACTAAAATCAACAAATTATCTGTATGGTGTATAATAAAGCACAAAAAGTAAATAAACTATAAAATAAAACCGTAAAAAGTCTATATAAACGTCGTATTATGCCGCAAAACTACCGCCAATAACCAAAGAATGCATGAAAACACATTTTGTAAATAAATACTTTGAAAAATTAACAAAAATAACGCACAAAAGTTAAAAATCAATCATTGAAGAAAACTACAAATGAAGTCATTATAAATCATCGCAATTACGTCGCAAAAAACTGTAGTCGGTAACCCTGTATCAGAGACACGTATTGACTGTCAGTGAAAGCTTTTAGAAAGATGACTGTAACTTTGATAATATCGGTAAATTGTAATATTTAAATATTTCTTGACCATCCCAATAGATGTCACTATGTGTTACAATTTATAAATTATTACAATTGGATTTGATATTAGCTTGCGACAAGCTCAAAGGAGAGCGCGTTTATGCGTTCATTTTGTATGGCCGACCTGGCGAGCACTGAATCGGAGAGCGCGTCAATGCGCTCGTGGCAGTGAACCGGTTAAGGATAACATCTGTGAGAAATTCGAGGGCTGCAATTAGAGTTTTTAACCACTTATATGGAGAATGTTATCGAAAAAGCGCATCTATGTGAAGCCGAAAATGGAGGACACTGGTGAGTGGGGCTAGAGAAACACGCTAAACTTCGCTTCACAAAAAACCTGTGGGGTACTGTTCAAGAGGTATCTTGCAAGTGTTCTTACAATTTCCTTTTCAGGTACAAATGTTCAATCATATGGGAGACAACTAATCTCGGAATAACAATTGAGTGTGGCTTAGGATTAATATCCCACATTAGATCATTCCTGCTGAGTGCAAGAAAGGCGTTTATAAATCTTGCACGCTTGACGAAGCCCACCATTCTGTACGAGCAGATATAGGCTCGACTATAACTCAGTATTTTTGGGCATTGATGTGCCATGCAGCCAGGTATTAGACCCATAGAAGTTGGCGTCACTTGCCAAAAGGATGCTGACCAGTAGTCAACGGTGAACACCGTTAGCTATCGCCAAGGCTTATAGGACATGCATGGGAAAACTGTTTGTGGAACTCACTCTGTTAGATCTGGAGGTTCAGCATTATGCCACAATTATCCTTCTTGGTAAGGGTCAGCTCGCAAGTATGTGTCAGTCTTCACTCATTACCAGGGATGACCTATTATGCAATTCTTAAAGCTTACTTCGAGGCCCAGCAGTCAATTTGGCAACATCAATGGTGTCATCCTCTGTGGGATGACATTTTTTTCCTTGCAGGGCGCTTCTCACCTCCCCGTGGGTGTACCCAAGCTATTGGACTACCCAATTTATCTCTAATCATGGGAGCATTATTAGCAAACTCTTAAGCTTCAATCTTGTTCCTTCGCACTGCTATAATTTTTGCGGACATCTGAATCACTCTGCAATCACATTTTGTGGTACTGCAATGATAATCGAATCAATAATTTCCGAAGGGATCTCCATTCAAACTTACATCGGTTCATCTTCGGACCGATTAGCGACTCCGATCTAGTGACATCATAAGATAGTTTTGCTGCATTCGAAATTTGCTGTGAAAGTACTGGCAACTAGCTAGGCTGTTTGAACTTTAGGTCTTAAGCCGCTTTATAAGTATACTAGTATTTACTACACCGAGTCATTTTCCATGTCCCGTGATTGTTGACCTTAAATCTGTCATCGCTACTATTCTTGTTACACTCAGATATGTCACTACCAAAGGAGTCCCTTTGGGGAGTAACTCATAAAAAAATTAAGATTTTGATTTTCTTGTGTAGATCATGTTGGATGGGGACTTATTTTGTCCCCCCTAACAGTGTGGGTAGTGGTGGGATCGAACCGAACTGTATTTATCACATGCAAGGGCAAATATTGCTAGAAGTCTTTTGGGGAAGGTCACGTTTTTCTCAATTCCATCATCCATGCTCTTTCCCATTTTTTTAAATTTGTTTTTAAAAATATAAATTTTATCCATTAACCAATCTTTTTCGTTTTGCAATCAACATTAAATCTCAAATTTTTGATTGGCTGGTTGGAAGATTATTATTTTTTATTATTATTATATTATTTATTATTATTATATTAAGATATTGGCATATAGTACTTAATGCAATAAAGTATAAAAAAACGAAAATAATATTTTGTTTCAATCTCAATTCCGGTACGTTTTACATCTCTCTTTAAAAATACTATATTTATCTAGTTAACCTATGTTTTGTACTTACCATTAACTTCTTAAGGAGGAGATTATCATCGAACAATAAAGCATGTTTTTTTTTTGTATTCACTATTAATTTCTAAAACTTTTATGTTAGTTGGGAGATTATCATGACAATAAACCAGCAAATTTATACTTGAAGTAATAAAGTATAAAGAAAAAATATTGTGTTTTACTGAATTCCACAATTTTGTATTCTTTCAAGTCTACTTTGGCATTTCTCTTAAAAATACATATTTTATCTCATAATTGTACTTACCATTAACTTCTCATTTTTTTTGGTCGATTGGAAAAGATTACCGTCAAGCAATAAACCGGCAACTCTGTACTTGATGCAATAAAGAAATAAAAATCATCAATTGTGTTTATCTCGATTCCACAATCCCGTGCTCTTTCCCATTCTTTAAATAGTGTTTTACATAACTTTTTAAAAATACTATTTTTAGCCAGTTTTTTTTTCTTTTTGTACTTACCATTAACTTCTCAAACTTTTATTTGAATAGTTGGAAGAGATTATTGGACAATAAAGATTTTTTTTCTTTTTGTATTTACTATTTCTGCATTTTTTTTATTAGTTGGGAGAAATTATCATATGACAATAAACCAGCAAATTTGTACTTGATGCAATGAGGTATAAAGAAATAAAAATAATATATTGCCATTTTCTCGATTCCACAATCCCAAGTTCTTTCTCATTCTATTAATAATCTGTTTTAACATATTTTTAAAATTGCAAATTTTATCTAATTACCGTTTGTTTTCCTTTTTGCACTTACTATAACTTCTCCAACTTTTGTTTGGTTCGTTGGAAGAGATCATCATCACAATAGCAATAAACCAACAAATTTGCATGATGCAATAAAGTAAAAATAAATCGACATAATATAATATTTTTAAACACTAAACTTGTTTAGTGTTTAAAAATATTATATTATAGAATTAAAATGTTATAGACCTTGGTCTAAAACTTCTATTCTCAACGAACCATACAATATTATTCCGAAATGAAGCTCATTCTTCACACTGAGTTATGAAAGAGATAATTCATTTTAGACAATAGCATACAATATGTATACAACTGTAATCCACGCACCTTAATATAAGAATATTAAACATTAAAGAAAGACTCTCATTTGTCTGCCTTAAACGCATACTATTTTTTTTAGATACAAAATGTGAAGAGGTCCAGAGTCTGATAAAATTGATAATCCTGGGTGTCGGGTAGGAGAGGAACAGGTCGCTCATAGTTGAGGTGGAATGATCAAATAAAAAAAGGTTACTTGCACAATTTTGATAACAGCTTCACCGATGAAATAGGCTAAAGTGGAAGAGCATTGTTAGGACCCGGTATATTGCTGTCTTCAAACTTAAAGAGAATGACAAAAAAAAGAAAGGATGCGTTTTTTTTTAATATATAGTCCAAAGTGACTTTATACAACCTTATCACACAAATAACTGTTTTAACTGAAGAAAGTAATGTCCCATTATTTTTTGGAGATTTTAGTGACTACCCTTAATTTTTTTAAATAAATAATCATACATTAAAAATGAGGAAGTAGAAAAAGTTCAACAATGATTTTATCCTGATATAAAATTAAATATTTTGACGCTATTATTTTATATCCATTGAATCATTGTTTTGAATGCTGAATGAATAATAAGCGTTCAACTATTCAATTCTGTCATTTCACATATTGTTTCATTTCCATTACTAAGGTATGCATATAACATGCAATCCATATGAAGTTTGCAATGCATAGTTTCTGTTCCCAAGATAAGAAATGCCATTATTGACCAATCACAACTGTCAGTGTGCTATTATACACGAGGGAAGAATATAAAATTCCCAGCCTCAAAAACATTTTTCTGCTGGTATTAGTGTTATTGTTATCGATAATGTGAACCTATTTATTTCAAAAAGGAGACTGACCTACACCAGTCCAAACAGTCAAAACAGAAGTGTTATTGTTATTATTAGTGGTTCACCACCTCCAAGGTTCAGTTCATCAGTTTTGTTAGCTGGCAAGGCAGTGATCGCATCAGCTTTCTAGGATTCTAGGGCCATTATCATCTTTTACCCGGACAATACACCGGTTCACACGGCAGCCATCGCAATGGCTTTGCTGCATGCCACTGAATTTTAATTGATCACCATATTCACTTAACAGGACACTGTCAATCTTCCATCTTTTCCCTAACCTTAAAAAACATCTCAGTGGGAAAAAATTGAAGAACTTGACAAACTCATGTACAAAATTGGATACCGGCTCTTCAAGATTATATTGAAAAATAAAAAAAAAATCCATCATATTCTTTTTCGAAGCTGTAATTTTTCAGCAAACTATTTACAATTCTATGATCATTAAAGAGGTAAGTACCAATGATATTTATTTAGTGATATACAATACAACCCAATCCTGAAAAAAAGACAAGTAATTTTAGTGTTTTGAGAATTGCAAACATAATTTAGAAATTGTTCAAATATAAACGCATATGCATAAAATGCTGTTTCATGTAATAACAAAGTTTAAAAAACCATTTCAGTAATTAAAAAAAAGCCAAAATTGGTATTTTATCATATATTTAAGAATAATATTGTGTTATAATATATCCTGTTTGCTAAAATTATATATTAAACACGATTAAGAAATGCAAAAACTTTAGATAGAAGTTCATAAATACTACCTAGTTCATATCAGACATTTAAAATATAAGCTTTTTTAAAAAAAAAGTTAAACCTCATCAATTATGGTATAAATATTTTTCAAAAAGAAATATTTTTAAACATAATATATTTGTTTCCTTTTATATACACCAATACCTATTTATTTTTAATAATATAACTATCGAAAAATGTTTAAATTAATGATTCTAATTTTCATCTTCAAAATTATTTAAAAGTGATCCCCCAATTTATGTATGAGTATATGTAAGTGGTCTCCATTTGCACCAATTTACTTTAATGCAGTTTGTTTGAAATAAATGTAAAAATTTATTCTAGCAGAATGGAAAACAGCAGCCAATATTCTAGATAGATTCATTATGCCTCGAAAATAGACAATTGAAACAGCTACAACTGTAAGAGCGACACTAGTAACAGTGGAAGATTCATCTAATAAGAGTAATTTTGAACTAATCTGTACAGCAAATTGTAAGTTGTGTAATTTTTTTTCTAGGTATAAATAAATCATATAGCTCTCATTAAAATGTTTTATTTGTCCAACTTATAGACTTATAAAAATACACAGATTTTTATTTACATGCTGTTTTTCTGAAATCAATTATGCGCATAAGTGGAGGGATTACTGTACCTTGAAATTGTATTTCATTGTTGTAGAATTAAAAATCAAATAATGATGAAAAGCAAAGTCTACAAACAATTATTAAACTTACAATAAAATAAAATCGCTCATAAATAGCATGACATTCAAGGTATCTGAAAATCGAATAAATAATTGATGAAGTTTAACCACTTAGCAAAACTTAACCTAATTTTATTTTTTTAAATTATTCTAATATACAACGTTTATTTTTACTATAAAATCTAAGACATAATTCATAAATGTGTGTATATAAACCTGATTGAATAAGACAAACAAAAAATATTTTCATTAATAAATTTATATTATTACCACATATATTTTCAGAGAAACAAACTTTAAATATTGTTAAATCAAAAGCAAACAAAAAACTATAGTTCTTCAAATTTTAGTTTATCTTTATACAGTGGGGTTTGAAAATTGAAAAAAAATATTGGGAAAATGGTTTCTAAAGATCACAGAAATAATGACTCCTGAGATTAAATTGTGTCATTTCTTTTAAATCAAATGAAATGTATTTTCATAGTAAACATTTTGTGCAAGATTTAAAAAATTTTTTTAATGTTATCTACAATGTAAAAATACTAATGCTACGTTTTTTCACAAATCTCATGATCATTTTTTTTTTCATGTTTACATTTTCGAATTTTTTAAATTGTGCATCCTTTATGCCTTATAAATCATAATACTCATATCTGTAATTCTTAATCTTCATTATTTTTGTGTAAATTCTGAAGATTTTGTGATTTTTAATGTTTAAATTTATGAAAGATTTAAATTAATTCAAATACCAAATTTTAAAGGAAAAACTTGCTTACAATTTATTGGATTTATTAAAATCACAAATTGAACCCGCATCTTACATGTTTTGAGATAATTAATAATGTCGCTTTAATTTGGCTTGTAAGGAATAAAAAAGAAATAAAACAACTTAATCTCATAACATATATACACTTGTGTTTTATGACTTTCGCGGTTCTTCCTATTAGCGGGATAAGGTTTTTGGAGGGTTTTACCATTTAGTTTGGCTTATAACATTGATGTTTCAAAAACATTGCAGTTTTCATCTTCAGGGCTTGATCATTGTTGAAGTTGAATACAAACTATGGGGAAGTTGACTACAAACAAGTCCTGTAACGTTTTCGAAACATCGACGTCATAAGCAAAATCTTGCTGTAAAACACTCCTAAAAACCATATCCAAATGTATACACCTATTTTTGGAAACTGAAGATTGAGGTATGATTATTCAATATTTTTAAATGAACAGTTTTATGAATTGGATTTTTTCTGGATATACATGTACGAGACATTATCAAAAAAGAATGAGAATTTTTGAATTTCGCGGGCCGTTTGTTTTTGATTGAGCTAACTTTTTTTCCTCACTTTGGCGACACTGTCTGATGTACATTTCAATTTTTAGCCATACTGGATGGGAAGTTTGTATTTGACGGCCAATACATACAACACTTTTTGGCACGTAGCTATTTTTTTAATTTAAAAATGACAGGACAAATTTGTCGTTAAAAATGAATTCAAGTGCAGTGAAATGGTGCAAATGTTGGAGAAGGCTTTTGGCGAGGATGCTATGTTAAAACCAAGAGTTTATGAATGGTACAAACATTATCAAGAGGGCCGTGAAGAGTTTAGAGATGACAAGAGGGATGGGCATCCTAGCATATCTACCACTGATGAAAATGTGGAAAAAATTAAGGATATTGTGTTTAGTAATCACCAAATCACTATAAGGGAGGCTGCTAAGAAAGTTGGTATCTCATGCGGTTTATGCAAAGCAATTTTTACCAACGTTTTAGGCATGAAACGAGTGGCAGCCAAATTAATTCCTAAATTGTTGAATTTTCAACAAAAGCAACATCGCAAAAACATTGCTGAGCAAATGTTGACTGAAGTCGCCGGTGACCCAGAATTACTCCAATGGGTCATCATAACAGGTGACGAAAAGTGGGTGTATAGCTATGACATCGAAACAAAGGCCCAATTGTCCCAATGCAAGCTTTCTGAAGAGTCAACATCGAAAAAAACACACCAAGTTTGATCAAATGTCAAGATCTTCTTTACTGTTTTCTTCGATTACAACGGCATAGTCCAATATGAATTCTTACCGCCAGGCCATATGGTCAATATTATCTAGAAGTTTTGCACCGTTTGCGTGAGGCAATCTGAAGAAAATGATCAGAATTGTGGGCTAACCACTCCGGATTTTGCATCATGATAATGCACCGGCTCACACTTCACTTCTAATTTGTGAATTTTTGGCCAAAACCAACACTGTCGTGATGCCGCAGTCACCGTATTCGCCAGATATAGCCCCCTGCGACTCCTGTTTCCAAAGATGAAGCAGACATTGAAAAGACGTTTTGCAACCATAAAGTAAATAAAGACAAAATCGCTGGGTGAGCTAAGGCTATCCCAAAAAGTGCAACCCACAAACGTATTGTGGATTGGGAAACACTTTAGCAAAAATGTATTTTACCCTATTACTTTGAAGGGAGCAATATAAATATTAATGAATAAATACTTTTTGATAAAAATTAAAATTCTCACTTTTTTTTGATCATGCTATATCAAATATATAACATTTATTTATCTAACCAATCGATGTAAGCATATAACATTTATTTTTGAAAAAATACTTTTCTCTTTTCTGGGAGTTGATTATATGAGCTCAATGTCTACAAATTAAATTGAAATATCATGCCCAGTAAGAAGTTTTATTCATCAAAACTTAAAAATGTTGTTACATCAATCAAATGTAAAAATAAAATGTAAGCGAGTAAGATTTTGCATATCATATGTATATAACATTTAATTACACATTGCGATTATACATAGCTTGCAATCACACATCTAGATTAAAAGTACATATTCATATTATAAATTCCACACACATTAAAAGCAAAATAAAAAAACACAAAGTGCTATCCATATATAAAACACAAATATTTTGCAAATTACATGATTATAGTATGGCCCAGATTTTACACTCACAAAGTGTTCGCCTGCGATATATTTCTAACCTCAACCTAATTAATTTTCATATTAGTTTTTACAAAATTAATTATTTCATAAATTTGAATTTCTGTATATTATGTCTTATAGGTAAAGCGGAAAGAAATGACAATATTTTTAAATGCGACAAAAAATTGATTTAAACAAGAACTATAGAATATTATTCCGTTAAATAATTTCCGTTGTTATCGATGATCTTCCTCCACAGAATAGGCAGTTTTTTAATACCTTTTCCGTAAAATTCTGGCAGTTTTTCGGTAAAATATGACTCCAAGTGATTTCGGACTTGTTCGACATTTGTAAATTTTTTATCTCGAAGCGAATGTTCCGACTTAAAAAAATGGTAATCCGAAGGTGCAATATCAGGTGAATATGGAGGATATTGCAGAACTTCTAAATCTAGCTCTCTTATTTTGTCCTGCGTAATCCTTGCTGCGTGTGGTATTGCATTATCATGTTGTAGAATTCGTCTCTGATTGTTTACTAAAACTGATCGTTTTTTAAGCAGTTCTGCCTTTAATCTTTCTAATTGGGCACAATACACATCTGCTGTAACAGTCTGACCAGGTTTTAGTAATTCATAATGAATTACTCTCAAAACATCCCACCAAACACAAAGGAGAACCTTTTTCAGAGTCAATGTCGGCTGAGGGGTAGACACAGGTACCTGATTCGTCGAAAGCCATTGTTTTTTTATCCTCGGATTGGTGTAGAGGACCCACTTCTCATCCCCAGTAACAATTCTTCTAAGAAACGGATCAGTTTCATATCTGGAGAGTGAAGATGAACAGATT
This sequence comes from Odontocerum albicorne, assembly GCA_949825065.1. Classification (NCBI taxonomy): domain Eukaryota; kingdom Metazoa; phylum Arthropoda; class Insecta; order Trichoptera; family Odontoceridae; genus Odontocerum; species Odontocerum albicorne. The sequence continues at coordinate 16,853,695 of OX463843.1, forward strand.
GTTATTCGTTGTTCCATGGCCGTTGGAGAAAGTTCGTGTGGCTCCCAAATTCTTCGTCTACTTTGTTTTCCGAGCCTTTTAAAATGGTCCTTCACTGTTGACCATGGACCACCGATATCTTGTGACAATTCCTTGATAGTTTTACGCGGATCGGACCCCACTAATGAGTTTAAAGTGTCATCATCGATTTTAAGAGGTCTTCCTGATTTTGGTTTACCCTTTAATTCCCTTTCACCACTTTCAAACTTTTGAAACCATCTATGGCACTTTCGAGGATTCAAGATGTCTCCATAAATATCGCAGATGGTCTGGGTAGCTTCTTTTGACTTCAATCCTTTATCGAATAAAAACAGCATAAAATACCGCAAATGTGTCTCTTCAATCTCTGGCTTTTGCATTTTTGTACTATGGACAAAAACCAAAAAAGAATATCAAAACAGAAAGGATATTAATAGAGCTTCAAAACGATACCAACCACGACGTGTTAACCCAACGGTAACTGGTGGCAAACTGGTTTCAACATGACGCAAAATGAAAATTGACATTTCTTTTCGCTTTACCTAATGATGTTCACAATGAAATGAGTGCATGAATTTGCAAATGTATGAAGCCACCCTGACATCTGTACACTAGTTTTTCTCTGGTTTGTTTTGTTTTCTATTTTTATTTCTATCTACGAGATAGAAAAAACTTTTCTTTATTTCTATCTTCAATCAGATTTGTAATAGAAAGTCTCTAAGTAGAGATATTTTGACCTTTCAAGTGATGACAGCATCAACATATTTAAGACAAAATTTGTAATTTTTCTTAAAATTTCTAACGTTTTGTTATTCTTTTTTTTTTAATTCTTTTTATTTTCGTGTGGTTACAGAATTTTTGAGAGATCTACAGATACAATTTAAAAAAAATGTAAGTAATTAAAATAAATAAAATAATTGTCAGTGTGCATTCAAGAAAAAAAAATTTTGTAAAAATATCTACCCTTCATTTTATACTTTCTTCTGGAAAACGTAAAATCCAGGTAACACTATAAGCACAATTAAAATTCATCACTATTAAAATATCCTTTTTTTTTAAATCACTTGATATGTAATACAATATTTATAATTTCAATTGATATCAGATTCCCATTCAATCATTGAAAAAAAAATTAAACCAAACTATGAAACATATTTAATCACTTTCTATTGCTATATTTTAAACCTTTTTTATAAACATGAGCAAATTTAAAATCAAGAATTAAATGTGAAGTTTACTCGAAGATCACATTTTTATCCTTTAATAAGAAAAAAACAAATAAAATGTAATACAATAAGATCACCGAAAAATACTCATTTATCACACTAAAATCAGATGTTTTGCAATTAAATAATCTAAGAAAGCATCATTAAAATCATTGAATTTAGAATTACTTTTCAGAATGTTTTTTAATGTTGAATGTATGTATAATTGAAAATTATATAGAAAAATAATATTGAATAATATTTAACTTCTCGATCTAGCCCACATAACCCCCTACAATATGTTGCGCCTTAAAATCTTCATCTTTAAAAAAAAGACCCTACTTCCAATAAGATATGCAAAATCCAGGAATAGTTCCTCAAGAGAAAATAAAAGTGAATAATGATATAATAATAAAATAAAATTGATAATGCTCAAAGATTTAATGACTTTCACTTAAAAAATATTTACACATTATTACTATAGTACATACATAATAGTATGTATGTACTATATTATGTAATTGAATATCTTAATCGGAAAGTAGTTTCATATTTCTAGGATAATGTTTTAGGATAAAATTGTCATTGCTTACTTCTTTCCAAACATGCTGAATGTATATTATTAGCCCATTTTTTCGATCATTGTTTACCAAAATAAATTCCATATTTTTGACATCATTTTGAAAATGAAATAAAAATTTGATTGAATTTGACTTAAAAATACTGAATTACTTTCCGAACAACCCAATAATATGTAGTATTAATATAGTAAGTGCTAGCAAAATGCATTTTTTTAATACACAATGCACCCAAACTAGGATGATTTGTGTCACCAATTCAAAGTCACTATGCAATTATATGAGTCAATATAATAAAATTAATTAAAAGTAATGACAATTTTAGATAATTCAAAGCTTCCATAGGTGGAAAAGTTCTTTGAAGAAAGAAGAAACGCAACATTCATTGGAAGTGGTGTTTAGTAAATCGAATATGTCCCGTAAAGGACAACCGAAAATACATGATCTATATTCTCATCATCCAGACCACAATCGCAGCCAGAATCCTCGGCAAAGGTGACTAGTCACCATGCAGTGGCCTGTCCGCAAATGACTGACACTTCCATCTAGTTCGTTCTCATTATATTAAATCATGGTTTCAAAGGGATAGATTTTTGGATTGATTTATATCTAGAGCCCTAATTTACACCAGTTATATCCCAACCCAACAGTCATTGGTGCCACATATCATATTAAATTTTATTTAAAAGATCAGTTACTGGCAGTGAAAAGTCAGATAGGGGAGGACCAGTTGAACATGCTTTCATTGCCAGTGATACCAACGTGTGAAGGAATCCATGCTAGAAAAACATGTGTATTATTTGACATCAGTCGGAATAACTTGGCATGGATTGAAAGAATAATTTCTTTGTATAAGTTACTCAAACAATTACCTGAAATTGAACGAAGAGCACTTAGAAAATCGGAAAAGATAACAATTTTTGAAAACTTGAAGTACTCGCAAATTTTAAGAGCCTCCTTTATTGCCACACATTCAGCTGGAAAAACTGAAGAGTGAGGAGGAAGCTTAAAAAGTGTTTTTGTGTCTTATTTCCCTGATATAAACTGCTGCTCCACAAGAATCAGATCCCTCCATTTTGGACCCAGCTACAAATATGCAAAAATCCAGGAGTCTCTATTCAGCAGTGTTAAAAAAATTATTGAAAATGGCAGGAGGAAGAGGAATTTTTATCAATTAATGGTCTTAGGGATAAAGGCTACGGCACTGCGCATGAAAGCATTATAAAATAGCTTAAGAGTAGAAGGATGAGCACCCCACTAGATCCTGGAAAGTGCTCTCAAAGAATAGATGTCATTTACAGATTGAAACAATATGATTTATATGATCATTCCATAAAAACATTCTGTTGAGGATAATGCATAAAAACTTAACCTGTTCATAAATTAGAATGTCAATGTTATCTAGCTTTATTGATGTGGAAGTAGTTTGATGTTTATTAGTGAATATTACTACTTTGCTTTTTATGGGCGATATCTGTAAACCATTGGAGAATTAAGATATCTAGAAATTCCATCTGATAATAAGGCTAAGTTCCGATCGGATAGAAAAATGACAATGTCATCAGCATATTGAATAATTTTGCATCGAGAACAGACTCCCCAGTATCGGCACAGTATATATTGAATAGACCCAACACAGAACTTTGCGGAAGACACTTAAAACAGTTTTTTTTTTATAATTACCTTCATCCCGTTTTGGAATCAAATGGTCCGATCCAAAAGAATGATATGGATGATTTGTACTAACTTTGATGGAAGGCTGATATTCAGAAATTTTCCCTTTAAAATTAGAAATTTATCATTATCATAGGCTCCACTGATATCTATATCTATGAATGCAGCAACAGTGTATTCCTTTTTTAAAAACGCATTCTTATATCAATTGTCAAAATAGCCAAATTATCCACACATGATTTAATCTGGACGAAGAAAAGTATATTTTGGAAGCTTATATCCGAAATCTGGACGAAGCCAGCTTTCGGATATGGCTCCTATTTTAATGTCGTACTCGATGAATAATTTATGAATTTCATGTTTATCGGAAATTTCACTTCAGCAATTCCGTTGAGTGATGAATAACTATTTCGGTGAATGTGATCCATTATTAAGAAAAGATTTTAAGAGAGAGAGCGTTAACAGCGTAGGATGGTATATTTTGAGAACTTGAAATAATATTAAAAAGTATCACTGGTTTCCAGATGAATTCAAAGAAGTTAGTATGTTAACAGAATCTCTTGAAGTTTTAACAGATGTTTGCAAGTTAGAATGTGCACAACCAGGAGTGGGATTAGACTTTCTTGCCGCAGTAGGAACGGACAGTAATTTAAAGGAAGGAATGAACGCTTTTAAATTGTTCTTTTTGACTAATGGTTATTCAATGAAGTAATTTGCTGTTTTCTTATTTGTAAAGGTAAGACTTATTTTAATGCTTTTATTGATTTTGATATCATTAGATTTGATGTTTTTGATATTTGTAGGCATTTTGCCAAATTTAATAATATGAAGGGATTTCTTGGCACTTAAACTTTGAACAAAAACTAAATAAGGACCTAAATTGAAAGACAAATATTTATTAGTGCTGTTTTCAGAAGCTGTTAGCAGAAGGGGGAATTACAGGAGGTATTGAAGAATTCCCTACATTGTCATTTGGACGAGGTCTTTTTTCTGCCCTTTTACCTTGAGGTGGATCTGGGGGATCAGGTGGATGATCAAAGTATATTTCTGCGCGAATTTAATTTAAAAAAATAATTAAATATAACCTGGTACCGCGACGGACTAAAAAATATATTGTTTATGAAATTAAAGTTCAAAAATCAATATTCAAAACAAAAGAAACAATTGTCAAAATAAAATAGTAAACTGAAACAAAATTAAATAAAACAAAAGAAATATCATTATACATACAAGACTACACAGTAAATTGAATACAAAGAATTTACTAAAAATTAGTATTGGTGCAAAACTTAGCGGTCTGGTCTCCGTATGTGCGTGCGTAAACTGGCAGGAATGTAAATGGATTCACTAAATACACATCTGAATTTCACAGCGCCATTAAGCGAACTAAAAAATACATTTTTTATAACAGTATACATAAAGAGAAAATAAAATTTTAAACTTTTGGTTTAAAAGGATTTTTAAAGAAAAAAAAAAAGAAAAAATTAATTGAATAATCTTATAAAATCAAACTTTTAACACTATGTAACCTACTATAGACATAAAAATCAATAAACAGACAGAGCTAGAAGACAAAAAGACATTATATATGTAACATATCCTAATTAATTGTGTGCTGGAAGCATACAATTTACACAAAGAAACCAAAAGTTTAAAGGGTTTTTCAAAGATTGATATAGACTTTAATGAATTTTTCAAACCAAAAAGATTAAAAGTTGAAATAAAAACATATGCTCAAAACTTAGTCTAAGAAAATTTCTTAGTTCTCCTTAACATAAGTGTTTTGGATGTAATCTTCATGAATTCAGAGTGACATATGACAGAAAAGCAGTCTTGCCAACAATTTTCATTACTCTAGCTTTAAATCAACTCGTGTTCACAGATTAAGTTCAAGAGCAGTTATATTTTAAATAAATTTTAAAGCTTTCAATATTTAAAATACATATATGAACACAAAATAAAATATGTAACTATTTTGTTTTAATTTTTAAGGAAAAATGTCGCATGACTATAGTACAAAAATGGTGACGATTATTCTATTTGATTAATAACGGTACGATACTTACTGCTATTACATATAAACAATTAAAATATGTTAACAAGCTTCCACAGTTATTATTATCAATGAATTAAGGTCATTCAGAGTTTATACCACTTTATTTAATAAAAGCACTAACGTTTCAATAATGTTGCAGTTCTAATCTTCAGAGGTTGTTAATAACCTATGCAAGATTATTGATAGTAAAGACGATAATCAACAAGCCCTGAATATGAAAGCTGCAACATTATCAAAATGAGAGTACTTTGAACCATAAAAATAGAGTATATATTCTGAAAGACCTTATACCTTACAAGTAAAATAAACTCCAGTTTTTTTAAATTCAGAAAACAGGAATCAATTGAAACAACATGAATTGAAGGGTCTGGGAGAAAAAACTATACCACACAGATATCATGAAAATTTACTTTTAACGTGTATTTCTTTTATCTCAACGTTTGTGTATTCTAAGTATATATTTATGCTACATTTACTAAACATTGAAGTTTTTCTTATCAATAAGGGATATTTTTTAAATATTATTACAAAAACTGGTTTTAAGTGTTATTCCTACAGGCCCTCCAATGATCTCGACTAAAAGCACATAAATTACGCACAGCAATACAATATTATTAAATTTTATATAAGATACTTTTAGAAAATAGTTCTATAAAATAATATTTTCTTTGGTGAAGTTTCAAAAATATTATTATTTAGGATGCCAAGTAACGATTTGATTCTCTATGACTTTTCACTATATATATATATTTATGAGTGTGAATTGAGAAGTATAACAATGTCAGAGTTGGTGGTGATGGTTTGATGTATACTGATAATGTAATGATAATGACGGAAAATTTAAATTATTTAGCAATGTTGAAAAATTTATAAAAAAATTATGAATGAATAAAATAATTCAAAAGCAATGGTTGTTGAAATGGATGATCCTATGAGTATTTCCAATGTATGGGTGAACAATGAAAAATTAGAGAAAGTTTAGATATTTTGCTAAGCATTTTTTCGAAAATTAAGATTGAGAAAGATATTGAAAGATGTATTGCTGCAGGAAACAAATTCAATATCATACTCAGTCCTGTTTATGCCAATAAATGAATGGAAAAGTCTTTAAAAATAATTTTGGCTAGTATGTATAGAAAGGGAGCAATGAAAGCAGAATGAATACTGTAGAAATGATTTGTTACAAAGAATATCTGGCATTATGATGTATGATAGAGTAAGGAATTCCCTAATAAATGACGAATATTATAAGGAATATTGAGATGGTTTGACCAAAAGGCTTACTAAACAAATTATGTCTAAAATAATGGAGAATAAACATGAAAAATATAAGAGTATGTATGATGAGATATATAGATTTAAATGAGGCTAGGAATGTGTACATGGATAAAAAGATGTGGAATTATGTCTTCTCTGCCTACTCCATAAAGAACATGATGTGACAGTTGAGAAATAAATCCATACAAATAATATGAGATGCACTAAAGAAAATCATTTCTAAAATGAATATTCCAAGTGCAATATGTTCAAGTGATATAAAAAAAAATATTGGAAAAATGTTAATTGAAAATCGTAAGTGGATACAAATATGAAAATAGAAGCTCTAAACCTACTCTTTAATAAAAAAATTATGAGTGAAAAAATTTGTCATAGATAAAACACTGAATCTCAATTCTAGTTGTACACTGATATGAGAAGTATGCATTAAAAAATTACAACTTTTTATTACATACCAAATATTAGCTATTTTAGTTAAGATATTTTATAACTTGAGAAATTACTATATTCAATTAGACTATTATGCGATGTCTTAACTGAGTTTTGACTAATTATCTATACAATTTTTTGATAAAAAAATGTCTTTTCACCTTATATTTCTCATTTGTATCATCATGTTTTAAAGTAACTTATTGTATCTGCTAATCCAACATATATCTAAATACAGGTTTTATAAAAGGATTTTCAATTGGTAATATTTTATGGAAGAAAATAAAAAGAAAATATGTTGTAAAATTATTCCTTTTAATTTGTTTCACAATGCATAGGAATCTTTTGGAATTTGATTATCAGTACTTACTTTTTTTTGGAATTTCGCTCAAAACACATATTTATAATTCATAAATTTTATCTAAGATAAATATTTAAAAAAAATAACTTCAAGATTTAGTCATTTAAAAAGATGCAGAAAAAAATAGCACAGTAACAAATAATTAATTGATAACATAAACATTTGATTTTACATTTATTACACTTTGGTTTCAGACAAATAAATGATAAATACATGGAAATTTTGAACCAACTGATCAGAATTTTACATAAATTATATTTGAAATAACAGTTATATTGTTATCTCAATCCAACTGTATAAAAAACAAAATATTCTTTTCCAATAATAAAATTATACAAATAAGATTTTTTTAAACATACAACATCCAGTGAAAACAAAGATTTACAATTTTTCAAGTAATTGAGTAAAAAGCATTGAAATGTTAATGTTAATGCATACTGTAAAATATTTGGCAAAAGCAAAAAGAAGTTTGAGATTTCGAGCGTAAAATAAAGAAAAATGTAAAAATACTTCATGAAAATTTAAACGCGAATAAATTAGAATTTTTTATTACCTTTATTAAGGGGGTATTCTACTCTATACCTTTGAAAAAATTGCATATTCTTCAAGTTTAGACCTTTAAGAACATGTTCTCAAAAGGAAATTTTAAAATTCTCAATATTTACGAAGTTAATAGCTATAAATGAGGTAGCAATTACGCCGCGCCGGAATGACTCAGACAATAATCTCAAAACTTGAAACGCGTTTTTCTCGAAACTACTTTTTTCGGCTTGGTCGACATAAAATTTCAAGTTCTATCCAACCGATTGCCTTCAAATTTGGTATGAAACTTCGATAAATGTTTTTATATCGTCCCTACCTTGGAATATTCAAAACTATTTTTTTACTATTTTAAAAAAATTTTAAATTTGAAAAAAAAGGGTAAAAATTTTTTTCACCCACAGCCAGCCGCCACTTGACGATTTTTTTTTCTCTTTGGTACCAACTATAACGACATTATTTCTTATCAAGAAACTGTGTATGATTTTTGTTTCAGAAATACGAAAGGGTTCCAATCATGTTGACCAGCTCACCCCCTTTTCTTTACGACAAGATATAACGCTGATAACATCTTGAATTTTTATTTCTTTTTTTCAAAAATTTTTTGTACATTCTCAAATCATCAATAAACAAACTGTAAAAAAAGTAAACGAAAAATATTTTTAGTTTTTTTTTATTTAGTCTGAAAAAACACCCGAAATTCACACCTCTCGAGTAGAATATCCCCTTAAATAATTAAACTCAGATAAAGAAAAATAATTTAGGGGACGACTAGTTGATTATTAAAAATTGTTTTATTGAACACAAGAGTATGCTGAGATGGTTTGGGCATGTGGAACGAATGAAAGAAGACTAACAAAACAAATATACAATGCAAATTTCAGTGGAAGGCGTGTGAGAGGAAGACCTAGGAAGTATAGTTGGATTAAGTGAATGATACTTTGAAAGAAGAAAACGAAGTCAGAAAAATCGTGAAATTGTATGGATGTGGAGGAAGCTAAGGATATGTGTCAAGATAGGAAACTCTGACAGTCTGTCCTCTCTGCATACCCCAACAGGGAAATGGCGTAAATGGTATGTATGTATGCATGTTTTGTTGAATTTTCTCATTCCTGAGTTTTGAATGGATCTTAAACAATTTTTTTTGTTTATCTAAATTATTTTCCATTTCACAGTTTTCCTTAAATTTTAAGTGATATGTTTGGTAAAGTTTACAAAAAAAAATTTTTTTTCATGACTCAAATTATACAAAAATTCAAGTATGCTCAATTAAAAAAGCTTAGATTTATTTAAAAAAAATACCAGATGAGTTAGATGTCTTTTTATAGATTGCAAAAAATAACAGTCCAGTATGCATAAAGATGGAAAGAGACTAACCCATGATATTTTCCATGGTGGTATCCAACAAAAATATAATGTATTGGAAAAAATATATATTTTAAGTCATATATTACATAGCAGGTATTTATTATGTCAATAAAATGAAAATTTAAAATATACATATTGAAAATATCATAATCTTCAAAAATCGACTAGGGTCCTCGGAATACCCATTTCGGAGAGCTCAACATTTTTTGGATCTTAGGAATGGAAGAGCTAACAAGTCATGCAAATCAAAATTAAAGCTTTAAGAAATTATATGCTGATACTCCTTATTTACTCTAAAACCTTATTTCTTTGAATATTATGAATACATATTAAGACAAATAATTTGTATTTTTTAGAGAATACAAAATTACTTATTCTCTAAAATATTTCAGCTATTTACAAGTAAATACATTATAAATTTTGAGAAAAGTGAATAAACCATATTCTTATCTCTTTGGACCAAAAAATTATTCTTTTAATATTAGGTGTTAACATAAGTTGTGTCCATTTTTTTTTTCAAATTTAAAAATGAGCGTAAAAGTAAAACGAAATGGTAAAGGTTACACGTCATTCGAAAGAAAATTTTCTGCTCTACAAGACATTGTGTTTGCTTTTACGTTACATATATTATTTTATTTGATTACAAGCCTTCAAAAATGGAATGTCAAGTAGACGAAAGTGAGCATTTTCGACACCTTCTGTTCACGTTCAATCGAGGGAATAAACCTGCCAAAGCTGCTCGCGATATTTGCGAAGTGTACGGTGGAGATGCTATGAATAAAAGGACAGCTTCGACCTGAAAGACATGGAGCGTTTTAGACGAGTGGACTTCGATGAGGACCGCTTAAACCATATTATTCATGAAGATCTCCTTCAAACCACCGTAGAATTGGCTGAGCAGATGAATTGTAGTCACATGACTGTACATAAATTTGAAAAAAAACAGACACAACTTATGTTAACACCCAATACAATTAAAAAATATAAAGTAAAAATCCATGCAACAAATTATATGTCTACTGCATTATCGAAAATCTAAAAAGTTTATTCTTTGACTTTTCAGATTTTATCGATATGTTTAAGCACCAAAATTTTAACATATTTATTTCATTTGTACAGAATTTATTTTACAAATGAACATGGTTTCTTTAAATTTCTCATTTTACAGAAAACTAACACACATTGTCAGTAAACAGTGAAAACTGACCAAGTTAAAAATTGAATTGATTATTATTAATAAGTCATTAAACTACAGTAAAAGCTACCTTTTATTGGAAAAAATATACTACACAAATATAATTCCAATCACTTAATAAAAAAGCAGTTTTGAATTATTGGTAAAGTTAAAAGCTGGTCGACACAATCCAGAACATATAATTTGCCAAATTGAACGTTAAGTAAAATATTTTAGAACACCCCCTTAAATTTGTCATTTTTCCTATTCGATCAACCAGTAAAATGAAATTAAAAAAACTGGAACTCGACTAAATTGAATCCCAAACTATTAAGCCAATGAAATATTATATCATACTATTCTGAAACCCAAAACCTAATCGGTGGGAGGCCTCCTTTAAATGTCTCAAACTTTTGTTCCTGTTCTTTCATGTCGATCTAATTATGACATTTTGCAGGTCGGTTTTTGCAAAATTTCTTTGTATGTTTTTTTATGCTAAAATGTATCCCTATATTAATCCCTGAAACTGACTTGGATTTCTCAAGATACTTTATTTCATCTGAACATCAAAATCTTCTGGCCTTACAATCAAGTTGCCTCTATGGATAAACAAACATGGGTTACATTAGCAACACCACTCAATTTTATCAGATTATAGACAAAAAAAAATTTATGAACTTTTGCACAGTAATTATAATTACGTAGGTGTGACAAAAGGTATATGTGAGTGAAACTGAATTATTTTTTCAAGTGTTGCATTTAAATACCTACATTAATTAAATGGGCTCAGTCAGGAAAATTACATAGTTGAATAAAAATACAATAGAAGTCTGTTAATTCCAAATTCTGAGAATCAAATTTCACAAAAGAATTTAAATTAGGGATTAAATAATTTTAAAAAATATGATGAATTTACGCTGCATTACCCTCTATGGCTGGGAATATCGAGGTAATTTTTTATTTCTGTTAAAAATAATGTAAGCGAAGTAAAGTTTCCTCAACATATTTCTATTTCTCAATATATAACATATTTAAGAGTAAAATAAAAAAAAAGTACTATTTTCATGGACAGCAAACATATACCAATTAAAAACAAACACTTTTGATAGATCACTTGTTTACACAGATGAAGTTGTTTATGTTTGCACACATAATATAAATATGTCACTGGTTTTATTTGGTCAAGCACTTGATTACAATATCATAATCAACAATTCCAAGTTTTTAACCAATTGTTTACAGTTATTAAAGGTAAAAGAAACTAAACATATATAATAATTTATAGGAAAAGAATACTAAAAAGCTCTATCTATACATGTCACTTATTTGGGTTTAAAAAGTGAGTTAGTTTAGATTGTTTTTGTTTGATATACCACAAAATCAAAGTGTGTCAGGTTTATACACAATTATTTTTGTACCTCTCTCAAAAACACAAAACATCACTTCTGAATGGTACGTCTTCCGTCACTTTCAAAATAACTTCCCCCCTTTAGCACCATTATCGGCTATTGTTTCAATAATTACATTGGGATTGAGGTCAGGTGTAATGAGCCCATCATCAAATATGATCAACTCATTAAAGGACACTACTTCACCCAAGGATCAAAAAAATCTTCAATTTCTGCCATCTCCTATATTGTGTCGATTAACTCTTCCAGACCAAGAATTATTTTATTCTTACGGAAACAGTTGGTGAAACGGAATCGTTGTGAGTGTTACCTTGGCCCAGGATGACGTAATCGCCCAACAGACATCTTAAAAAGATGAATAATATGATGTGCAACACATGTTGAGATTTATGAAAGACTTCTTACTGAAGGTAAACAAAGTGATTCTTGTGGATGTCAACAAAGAACTGATTGACGTTTACAATATAAACATCAAAGATAGTCCTACTTAAATTTCATCTCAGAAGAAAAATTTCATAGAGAAAATTTGCTAATTTATAAAAAATAACAGTTAGACAAAAAATATTTAAATTTGTGTTTTTATTATATCCTTTTTACAGTGTTTCCTTATTTTATCAGTGGACTTTCCCAAACGATAATCATTGTGAGATATTTCGATATTGAATCTTTGGATAGAGTGCCGGAAATTTAACTGCACGTATTACAACGGTCGTCCTGCCACCAGCAAATTTAGAATTATTAGACTTCATAAATACTTTTTGATAAAAAAAAATATTATGACATATGCGATTTTTCTAATTAACAGTAGAATTTATAAGAAATGTTGATTTCGAGACCTAGAAAATGGTGAAAAATACGAATTATAAATAATCATTCTAATTAACAGACTTTTACTGTACGAATATAAAAGGAAAACATAAATAAAATAAATATATCATAGTATGGAGTTATTGTATTGTGTCGAACGGCTTTTCTAGGAATTAATGTACGAAATTCATTATAATAAGAAATATTGTAATATGTTGTTAACAAGCTTTATTTTAAAACACATTTATTATTCATAAAAAAGAAGAGTCCATATACAAAGAACACTTAGTGTTTATTTCAAATCAACACATTGAATTTTTAACCTGGAAAGCTGCAAACAATGATTTAAATATTTCCTACATTTTTTTACAGTATATGAAAATTCTAGTTGTAATTTTTTTTACACAAGTACGGTCTATACAATATGTTATGAAATAAAGTATTATTTAAGTAAATGGCTAAAACTTGCCTTTGTTCTCATAATTCTTATTCTTGTAAGTGATAAATCACGTTTTGTAAGCATTCAATGCAATGTTTTTGCAGTGTTCAAGTTGGAATATTGAATTATTTATTTAGAAGTTTTCGCCTTCAAAAAATATTTAACCATCGATAAACATAACTATATTACAAATGTAGGCCTTTTTCTTCAAAGCTCCAAAACGAAGTATTAAGCTAAAACATTTATTTCTTCAATTATATTTTTATTTCCATCTTTTTGACTATAGCAAAGAGAATTGTTGCTTTACTTTGAGAAATTACCTTTTTTTAATCGATTGTTTATGCTTAAAAAACATTTAGATGAAGTGCAAGTATATTCTAATAGGTGGGTTTCGTAAAAAAAAAAAAAAGAAATAAAATGACCAAAAATATGACCCTTGAACTATGGGCCATAAATAAATAAATGGAAATTTATGAATTCATTGAATATCTTTTAATATCTGAGAATAATAAAATAATTCATTTTTAAATACAATATGTATGTATATCCAGTAGTCCCCCCTTATCCATGGGGGAAATTCCATGACCTCCTCCAGCGGATGCCTAAAATCACGGCTAGTACTGAACCTTATATAAACTATTTTTTCCTATACATAAATACTTATGATATAGTTTCATTTATAAACTAGACACGGTAAGATACAACAATTACTAGAAATATAATAAAACAATTACAACAATATACTGGAATAAAAGTTATGTGAAGGTAGGTGGCCACTCTCACAAAATAGCTTATTGTACTGTACTCATCCTTCATTACCTGGTGATGATGTAGTGCCAATGACGAAGGTATTATGACATAGTATTAATGCTTTCTGACGATATTATATACATGTATATTGCGACAATATTCTGGAATTTTCTAGTTAATATTTTCATAAGGAGGGACTACTGTATATGAGAAACCAAAACATGGCAAAAAATGAACGTATCATTCAAAAACAACTAACTTCACATCAGATAATAAAAGTTTTATGAACATTTGACAAATGCTAATCGTTATTTGTCCTTTGATAGTCCGATTAAAGGGGTATTCTACTCTAGAAATTTGAAAAAATCGTTTTTTTTTTTGTGCATATTCTTTAAGTTTAGACCTTTAAGAATATGTACTCAAAAGGAATTTTAAAATTCTCAATATTTACAAAGTTATCACTATAAATGAGGCAGCAATTACGCCGCACCGGAATGACTCAGACAATAATCTCAAATCTATAAAGGCGTTTTTCTATAAACCACTTTTTTCGACCTGGCCGACATAAAATCTCAAGTTCTATCCAACCGATTGCGTTCAAATTTGGTATGAAACTTCGATAAATGTTTTTATATCGGCTCTACCTTAGAAAATTCAAAACTATTATATTTTACTATTTTTTTTAAATTTTATAATTTTAAAAAAGAGTAAAAAAATTTTTTAAAAATTCCGACAGCTGCCATTTTACGATTTTTTTTATCTCTTAGATACCAACTATAACGACATTATGTCTTATCAAGGAACTGTGTATGATTTTTGTTTCAAATTTACGAAAGGGCTCCAATCATGTCGACCAGCTAACCCCCTTTTTTTTACAAGATATAACGGCTGATAACATCTTGAATTTTTTTTTCCAACATTTTTTTTATACATTCTGAAATCATCAATAAACAAACTGTAAAAAATGTATACGAAAAATATTTAGTTTTTTTTATATTTAGTCTGTTAAAACGGACGAAATTCACGCCTCTAGAATAGAATACCCCCTTAAATAATAAAAAATATTCTATCACTTAATGAATAAAATCAGAGAAAATGTTAGTTTAAAACCTGGGAAAAGTATTTGAAATTATGAAATGATATACCACACTGATTCAATCCAAAAACAAAGTGAATTAAAAAAAAAGGTTTATATAAATTACACATCCGCTTGTCCATAACTCAATTAGGTGAATGAATTCGTGGTCCGTTAAAAAATATTATTTAAAATGATATATTCATTTATTGGTGGCTGCTTTCACTTTTTGGAGTCATCAGATGCATTGAAGAAGAACTTTCATCCATCGGAGATTTTGTCAGTAAGCTAATGCTAACCTGAAAATATAAATTAAAATTGAAAATCCATTGAACTGCTAGCTCTTGTTATCATTTCGTGTGAAATGTACAAATTTTTCATTTTTATAACTCAAAAATATAATTTTTTCAATGACTACATTTTAAATTTATTTAATTAAATGACAATTTCCGAAGCTATTTTTTTTATTTAAATATACCAAATAGTGACTATTTTAACAATAAAAGTTAAAAATGTAATAATTTATTTATATGTGAATAATTTATAGAAAAAAAATAAACAAATTTATAATGCAAGCAGAAGTGGGTGGGAATCATGGTTCAAGATCACCGAGAAAAATATGATTGAACCGAGTTAATGAAATTTTGAAAGAAGAAAAGTTAAGGAGTAAAAGAAACAGAAAGAGTTATGTGAGATGTATGGATGTGGAGAAGGTGAAGGAAGTATATTGTGATAGGAAAGTTTGGTGCTCTGTCCTATATGACTACCTCAATAGGGAAATGTCACAATGGTATGTATGTATGTAAAAAAACTAAGAGGCAGAAAGAAAGAAGGTATTTATCACATTTACTTCTATTTTGTCATAGTTAATGAAGTTTTGTTTATTTTATAAAAAAATTACTTGTGTTACATTGCACCGTTACATGAAATGATTTAAAGAGATAAAAAATGTATTTGAAACTACTACCTGCATTGATTCGTGAACTTTAATGGCGGTCATGTCGAGTCCAACCAATTCTTGGGAAGTACCATCATGGGTCTTGAGTGCAGTCATATCGAGACCAACTATCTCCTGCGGAGCACCACCGTGGATCTTGAAATGGGTCTTAAGGGCTGAGCTCTGGCGGAAGGCGTGGCCACAAATGGAGCAAACATAAGGCCTCTCTCCAGTATGTGTCCTTGTGTGGGAAACCAGGTCATTTTTCTGTGCAAAGGCCTTCTCACAAGATGTGCACCTAAAAAATAAAAACAATTTAAACCTTGTAAAACAATTATATTCAACAGACATAGAAATATATTGTGATCTTTTGCAATATAGACTGGAACCACGTATGTAAGTTATAATCACCGATAAGCAAATTGCCTTCAACCTTTTACTTGCAATAAATATGTAGCAATAAAGTGATATGCAAATACTATCATTACAAGGGTTGCTACTTAAGTTTTGAGATATGGCAACACCAGTGTATATACGTCAAATCTGACATCAACATCGTAAAGTTTGACGTTTTTAATGGTATACGTGCTCAGAAAGTTTTGTTATACGAGTTCTATTTGTGTTGTTTACAGTGACTTGAAAAATTCATCTCGATCAAAAATGGAATTAAATCGTGAACATTTTCGTGCGATGATTTTTTTATGATTTTCGACGTGAACTAACTCAACAACAGTGTGCCGATCAACTCGCTTCGCCTTTTGGTGATGAAGCACCATCCCGGGCCAGTGTGTTTTGCTGGTTTTCCGAATTCAATCGTGGTCGTAGTTCCCTCCAGGACGAATTTTATGATGGTCGTCCAAAATGGGTTCCTGTGCCAGAAAACATCGATGCTGTGCGTGAACTGATATTGCAAGATCGTCATGTGACTTATCGTGAGATTGAGGCATGTATGGGCATTAGTTCCACTGGCATACATTCAATATTGCATGAACATTTGGCCGTCAAAAATATTTGTTCGCGTTGGATACCACATAATTTGAAAAAAGGCTCGTGTCGATTGGTCCAAAGAAATGTAGAAAAAATCAAATGGGGTGCTTCAAAAGACGTCTATAAGATCGTGACAGGCGAAGAATCATGGATCTATGCATATGAGCCAGAAACTAAACAGCAGTCGACTGTATGGGTCTTTCAAGACGAGCCAAATCCAACAAAAGTTGTTCGCGCACGAAGCACTTCGAAGCAAATGGTGGCTTGTTTCTTCGGTATAAATGGTCATGTCGCAACAGTGCCTTTAGTGGAACGTCGTACGGTCAATTCTGAATGGTACACCATTTGTTTGCAAGAATTGTTCGGAGAAATGAGGAAAACCAACCGCCAAAGACAGATCATTCTCCACCATGACAATGCGAGCTCTCACACATCGGCTCAAACTAATGACATTTTGAGTCATCCGCCGTACAGCTCTGATTTGGCACCCAATGACTTCTTTTTATTCCCGAACATTAAAAATAAA
The DNA here is from genome assembly GCA_949825065.1 of Odontocerum albicorne. Lineage (NCBI taxonomy): Eukaryota > Metazoa > Arthropoda > Insecta > Trichoptera > Odontoceridae > Odontocerum > Odontocerum albicorne. The sequence continues at coordinate 16,871,306 of OX463843.1, forward strand.
TTGCGAGGTCAACGTTTTTCGACGCCTGAAGAAGCGGTTGATGCGTTCGAAACACATGTTTTGAAGTGATAAAAGTGCTTCGAAAATTGGTTCAAACGCATGCAAAAGTGTATTGATCTTCAAGGAGAGTATTTTGAAAAACAATAAAACCATTTTCGATGATAAATATTTGTTTTTACTTGTCTGTCTCAAAACTTAAGTAGCAACCCTCGTATATATTGAGTGGAAACAGTATAAGACATAAAATAATGATATACATGATCATCTCACCATTTTCATGCCGGGGTAGGTCGAAAGCATATAATGCCAAACGTCCTTATCACAACTTACTTACTTCGCCTCCTCTACATCCATACATCTTCTCATACAGTTCCTTCTGTCTCTCTTACTGTCTGTCTGTCATTCACATGGTTCAACCACACTTTTCTCGGTCATCCTCTACTGCGACTTCCACTTATATTTGCATAACAAATTTGTTAAGAATTTTCATCACCCATCCGTTGAACATATTCAAACCACCTCAATATATTATTAGGTGTTAACATAAGTTGTGTCCGTTTTTTTCCAAATTTAAAAATGAGCACCAAAAGTAAAACAAAATGGTCACGGTTATACGTCATTCAAAAGAGAATTTTCTGTTCTACAAGATGTGTTTGCTTTTACGTTACATATATTATTTTATTTTTATTACAAGCCATCAAAATGGAATGTCAAGTAGACGAAAGTGAGCATTTTCGACACCTCCTTCTGTTCGCGTTCAATCGAGGGAATAAAGCTGCCAAAGCTGCTCGCGATATTTGCGAAGTGTTCGGTGAAAATGCTATGAATGAAAGGACAGCTTGTTGATGGTTTTTGCATTTCAAAGACGGTTATTTCGACCTGAAAGACATGGAGCGTTCCGGACGACCAGTGAACTTTGTGGTTTGAAGGAGATCTTCATGAATAATATGGTTTAAGCGGTCCTCATCGAAGTCCACTGGTTGTCCGGAACGCTCCATGTCTTTCAGGTCGAAATTACCGTCTTTGAAACGCAAAATCCATCGACGAGCTGTCCTTTCATTCATAGCATCTTCACCGTACACTTCGCAAATATCGCGAGTAGCTTTGGCAGCTTTATTCCCTCGATTGAACGCGAACAGAAGGAGGTGTTGAAAATGCTCACTTTCGTCTACTTGACATTCCATTTTGAAGGCTTGTAATCAAATAAAATAATATATGTAACGTAAAAGCAAACACAACGTCTTGTAGAACAGAAAATTCTCTTTTGAATGACGTATAACCGTGACCATTTTGTTTTACTTTTGGTGTTTTTTTTTTAAATTTGGAAAAAAACAGACACAACTTATGTTAACACCCAATACAATTTAACTATCAGTTTTTGGTTCAAATTCATTCTTAATAATTACATTTCTTATTCTATCATACATTGAAACATCACATTTCGATTGCATTTACTAGGCTCCTTTTATTAAGTTACTAAATCCATGTTTCACTTCCATAAATCAATGTTTACACTGATTTATAGAAGTGAAATAATGATACGAAGGTATTAAAAAATACTGAAAATCAGTGTATTAGAATAGATAAAAAAAATTGGTTCATTTGTCATATATGTGCATATATGACAAATGAGCCTAATTGAATTTCACTTTTTTCCCAAAAAGCTGTTAAACGAGGCATTATTATCGCTAGTTACTACTGTACATAAATTGGGGTTTTTAAAGACACATCTGAGTAATTCAACAGATGAATGTGATCACTATCAAAATGTGTTGCAATCGACCATATGCCAATATGGACCATATGCAATCGACCATATCTTGCATTAGATTCAAATTTATCACATATTTCAATTTATAACAAATTCCCCATACATGATATATTTTAAGATCATTTAGTATAATGAATGATTATTATTAAATAAAAGAAATGTATGTTTCATTCTGGTATCATAATTTATCCCCTGGCATTGTATGAATACTAATTAGTCCAACAGAGTGAAGCTAAGGGTTCTAAAATTGTAAGTTCAATTCAAAAGTTATTAGTGCAGTCAAATGATTTTCTGCTATTCATTCATATAATTCCTTAAAATTATATGAATTAAATTTGTGGACCGCATGGAGGATATAAGACTGGCAAGAATCGCTAAGACTGAAAACCCTAATAGCAGGAGATTACCAGGACAGCCCACCATCACAAACAGGTCATACGACCTAAACCAAGAGGAAGAAGAATTTCTTAAAATACAGCTACAGCATTTCTACAAATGCGCTAAGTACAGTGCAAGCATGTTAAAAGATGCGATGTCTCTCTGGTTGTTCAATATCTATATAAATTCATGTGTGACAGAACTACAGAGATCAATTGATGGCAAACAAATGTCAAATGGGAACGTATGCGGATTGATGCATGCAGATGACATGGTAGTGTTGGGGGACAGTGAAGATGAATTGAAGAGTTTGATAAGTAAATTGTATGAGAGATGCAAAGAAAAAAAAACTGAGAATAAATGTTGCAAAGTAAGGTGGTAGAAAAGTGCGAAATAAAAAGCAAATGCAATATATAGATGAATAATGAAAAATTGAAGCCAGTTGAGGAATTCTGTCATTTGGTAGTAATTTCTCAGATAATGGAAGAGTTAAGAGGGATATCAAACAGCGTGTAGCAATAGGGTCAATGAGGCACCTGTTAACTGTAACTGGACAGTTTCAAAATCTGGTAAAATGACAGTCCATAATAGTATTTTGGTGCCAACTTTGATACATGTGAGTGAAACGTGGATGTGAAAGAAGACCGACATTCAAATGGATGCACTAAGAAGAATATATGGAGTAACGATGTTTGACAGAATACAGAATGTAGTTGATATGCCCATAGGCGTCACCTATTTATCCAAAATTATATTGTGACCACTATAAAAAGGTTGGACCCAGATCATAAAAAAATCATTCTTTATCGAGCGCCGTGCCGGGTGGAATCGCCACCTAAGAAATTCACTCTTCACCCGGCTGCCGTGCCGGGTGGATTTATTTCACCTGAGAACTATGCCTAGACTGATCTACACTTCACCTGAGAACTGTGCCTACACCAGCGACAAGCTGGTATTAAACAACTGCCAGTTCCAGCTGACGATCATTCACTAGCCAGCAGCGGACCAACAAAGACGTCTCCAGCTCTCCCGTTTTCTTCACGAGTTGACTTCCTTGGCTGCCTTCATGCTGTCCGGACCAGCGATGCTGCCTGCTGGAGCCGCCTCACGTCCCGCCCGGGCCAGCTTTGCCGCTGCTTCGAGCCACCTGCCATCCTGCCCGGATCAGTGTTGCCACCTGCTAGAGCCGCCTCGCCCGGACCAGCATTGCCGCTGCCTGGAGCCGCCTTGCCATCCCACCCGGACCAACGTTGTCGCCTGATAAAGCCACCTCGCTCGGACCAAAATTGCTGCTACTTGAAGCCGGACCAGCATTGCCGCTTGCTGAAACCGCTCTGCCCAGACCAGCAGTGTCGCCCTGTCTGAACCAGTATCGCCGCCCATCTAGAACCACCCTGCATGAACCAGCATTGCCGCCGATCTCGAGCCGTTCTTGCGCCACTCTCGGGCTAATGCAACTAACCGACCTGAACCACTATCGGCATACTATATCGCATCTATATTCAAATAAAAAAGTTATTTAATTGTGTTGTCAATGTCGCCCTGAGCCCCTTTAATATGTTATTCCAGTCGCGGTAATAATACCGTAGAGACATCGATTTTTTTTAAAGAAAAAGGACAAATAACAAAACAAATATATAGTACTAATGTGAGTGCAAGGCGTGTGAGTGGAAGACCAAGGAAAGTATGGTTCAAATGGTTCAGTGGAAGGCATTTGAGAGGAAGACCAAGGAAAGTATGGTAGACGGAAAGTTAGAGAAATCGTAAAGTAGTATGAGAAGGTGTATAGATATGGAGAAAGCTAAGGATGTAATGTAATAGAAAAGTCTGGCGTTCTGTTCTCTCTACCTACCCCGACAGGGAGATAGCATTTGTATATGTTTTACACTTTCGTTGTATAAAGTACCACCGTGTTTATTGCTATGTGGCAATCTCTTCTTACCAACCAGAAAGACTTTAAATACTCACTAAGTAAAAACCAGACTGATTATTTTTTTATAATCAGGTGCTAGCGGGAATCGAACCCACAACCTCCAGGTAGGAAGACAGGTGTCTTACCAACTAAGCCTCGGAGGGCATAGAGATTTTTTTATCAAAAATAAAAAAAATCAATTCCAGATGAAAGGAAGATGAGAATAAACACCCCAAGTTTGATGATACAACAAAAATGTAATACAAGATATTAAAAAGTTTTTGTGTCTCTTTTGGTTATATTGTTAAGTTATGGAGAAGTAGTTATTTATCCTATAATCACAATAGTATTTCAGTGCTGACTTTGATGTATGTGAGTGAATCGTGGACATGGAAAAAGACTGAGAGGAGCCGAATTAATGCTGTAGAGATGTGACAAAGTATGACAGAATACAGAATGAAGTAAGATGAATAAGAGTACGTTGAGATGGTTTGGGCTTATAGAACGAATTAATAAAGAAAGACTAACAAAACAGATATACAGTGCAGATGTTAGTGGTAGACATGTGAGAGGAAGACCAAAAAAACTATGGTTGGATCAAGTGAATAACATTCTGAAAGAAGTAGTCAGAGAAATCGTAGAGGTTGTATAAGAAGGTGCCTTTGGAAGAGGCTGAGAATGTGTTGAGTCAGAAAAGTACGGCCCTCTGTCCTCTCTGCCTACCCCGAAAGGGAAAAGGCGTGATGGTATGTATGTAAAACAATTTGACAATACTTGTAAGGTTTTTCGCCAGTGTGCGTGCGCCGGTGGTTCTTGAGTGTTCCCAGCGCAGTGAACCGCATGGGGCAGAAGTCGCACTGGTATGGCCGCTCCCCAGTGTGGATGCGTTTGTGCTTGACCAGCGAGCTGGACGTGGTGAAGCCGCCACCGCACTCATCGCACACAAATGGATGTGCCCCACTGTGCTTGCGGCTGTGAGCCTCCAACTCGCCTTTTGAGACAAACCTGAAACAAATATATCATTGAACACGATTGCTTATATCAATTTTCATTAAATGACCAAAGCTTCCTCGTCTGTCACATATTGTAAGCCTTATTTGAGGTGTCCCTAAGAGACAAAATAAAAAGCTGACGCATTTGTGGAAGCCTAGGTGTTACAGATGTCAACAGTAAGATGGAGGAGAGGCGATTGAGATGGTATAGGCACGTTGGACACAGAGCATCCGATCGATCACATTGTGAACCAGGCAATCTCCATGGATCTTCCTCGAATAACAACCAGAGGAAGATCAAAGAATTCATGGGTGGTGCAAAAAGATAACCTGATGCAGAGGCACGGCCTGGAGGACGTAGTCCGGGACAGAAGAGCATACAACCTGAGGACGAGGAGAGCTGACCCCAACAGTCTTCGCAGACAGTGAGTTAAGCATCATATCGGTTTTGTCCACACTACCCATATTTTTATTGTAATCCACAACGCACTCAGGTTTTTTTACCTGTTCACCAGTTTTATAATTTAATTTCTCTGTTGAAACAAATCTGTCACTATGAATTGTTATCAGCATATGAATTTCTCTCTTATCGTGCCATTTTATAGCCAACAAGGGTCCACAATGTTGAGAATCAATGTCTCCCTTCTTGGTTTTTTTGAAGTTGGGCATACCTTTACGAGATTTTCGAACGGTTTCACATGCATTTGTTTTATTGTCATGTAAAAACTTAAATAATTGTGTGCTTGTGTAACAGTTATCACACCACAAGTTGTGTCCTTTTCCAAGATAGTCATTGAAAAGCGTTTTGATAACTGCACCCAATATACTCAACGATTTATCATCAATTATTTCTGTTCCATCACCGCAATACACAATTAGATCTAACACACAACTGGTTTCAACATCACATAAAACAAATAATTTAATGCCCAATTTGTGACGTTTGGAAGGGATGTATTGTTTTATCATAAGACGGCCTTTGAAAACAACTATGCTCTCATCGATACACAAGTTTTTGTGAGGCTGCATGACACTTTTAAAAACTTTGCGAATATGATCAAGCAATAATCTTATTTTACACAATTTGTCACCACTATTTGTTATATTGTTATTAGAAAAATGTAACATATTCAAAATCAGTTCATACCGGTCCCTTGACATAGTCTTGCCAAAAATTGGGCTATTTAAAAGTGGGTCTGTGGACCAATGTTCCCGTATGGTTAAATGCTTATTTCGTGTCATCAACATTGTGACACCAAAGAATACATATAATTCTGGTACATTTGTATCTACCCAGTGTTGAATTCGTGATTTAGCGGAATATTCCTTACTCAATTTTTTTAAATTATGAAACTGGTTAGTCTGTTGTACCACATTTTCCATTATATTTTTATTTAAAAAATATTCGAAAATATCGAGTTCGGATGATTCCAGTGTAAGTTGGCACGAGGGCAAGAGGCCAGATGAAAATTCATCAAACTCGTGGATTATTGGCACAAACGGACCTCGGCTCCATGAAGAAAATACATTTTCTAATAGTTCCACATTGCCGCTGGTTGTTGCTCCAATATCTGGAATAATTGTATCATCCATTCTCTGCTCTTCTTCAAATGGATCAATATCATCTGCAACATCGTCTTCATCGGTTAATTCAAAATCTGAATCAAGTTCTACCTTGATATCTTCAATTTCCTCTCCAGTCAAGTTCCTTTTAGCCATATTGATAATATAAGCGGTGTTGATTTTTTTAAGTTATTTTAAAAATTTTATGAATTATTACAATGGCGTATAACACACGTAACATAAAAAATAACGACGATTTGAAAAGTTGTAAAAGTAAGTGAATGTTAAAATCTCTTAAAAAACAGTTTGTGTAATGGTAGCCAAATCAAAGCTATAAATAAAGTGCGACAATATAAGAAGCAATAATCGAAGAAAACAATAATGCATAAACAATGAAAAAGGCAATTAATTCAATACACAATACGCGTACACAAACAAAAAAATATCGACGCACAATACCTCACAATGATCGGGAGAAATCGTCATTAGAAACACGACCTTCAGCTCGCCCGAACAAGTGGCGCGAAATATTCAAACTGATTGAAATATCGACGGCCTGGAAGGGGTCTGTTTAAATCCTTCTTATGGATCAAGTCCTTGAAGTTTTGATGATTTTTCAAGAGATATCACTAGAGGACACATTTTGTCTTATATTCAGGTAAAAAATTTTAAAGAAGATTTAATCTTTACCGACTTATCGACACGCAAAGTTAGCGACCATTTAAGTGGCCGCTCGCCAGTATGACATGTCTTATGTATGGGCCATTTAAGTGGTCCCCCGCCACAATTGGGTTAAGAAAACCAACACCAGCTCCTCTGCCAAACTGTCTACAGAGTAAAACTGTACAAGATCATTGAACTACATATGTATTCCTTCAAATGCAGTGAACCAGTTGATTAGCCTCCCCACAGATTTGAAGAGCCCATATGAGAAAATAATTAGAACTTAATTATTTCAACTTAATACAGGGACCTCATTCAAATAGTAGTTATTTTACTCTCTATTTTGAGTTATTTTATACGAGTATCAAAATTTACATCTTATATTTATTCTTATACGGAGTAATGAGGTGTGGGAAAAGATTATTTGAACACAAGTTATATTTAATGCATTAAAATATATAAAGTGGAAATCGACAATTAAAAAATAATTTACACATTAAAAGTGATAAAAATTTAACAAATTAAAAGAAACAAGTATTTACCAATTAAAAAAAAACAAGTTCCATGGGTTTTACAAAGAGGCATTCATTTACGGAGGCTCGGTCAATGTGAAAGGTCGCAAACTGTTACCATTTCAAAGCTTAGACCACATATGCAATGAGGCAGCTGGCGAGTACGTCCACGGCTACAAAGGAACCTACTCCGTTCCCAAGCGCAAGCCTTTGTTGTTCTTGATGTCGTGATGGTGAAATTTGCCATCCAACATGCCAGAGAGATCAGGAAGAATTCCAACATTCGGCAGAATTAGGATGAGAACTAGTATTTACAACTAACGATTTATCCGAACACAGCCTCATAATTTATTTAAGAGCCATTAAACTGTGACTTGTTAAGAACCATGGATACAATTCTTGTGTAAACCCAATTTAGAACAAGGGCAATCTTTCTAATATTGCTTGCATGCGGTTCCGACCCAAAAACTATTATACCATTTTCTAACAATGGTCCCTTAAAACAGTTATTTTGGCAAAGGGATGGTCACCTACAAGGATTCTTCATAAAAGGTTCATCTTACCTAACGGAACAACTATAACGGAACAACTAAACTAAATAAACTGCACCCGCTAGATTTTGATATTTACACATATAAAAATTATGAAAAGGAAATACCCCATTGACGTATTAGAGTAAAATATGGATATGGAAAAAAACTGAGAGGAGCCGAATGCTGTAGAAATGCACGTATTGAGAAGAATACATGGAGTGACAATGTATGACAGAATACAGAATGAAGTGATAAGGGATAAATGAGACCTTAAGGTTGATGATGTATTAAGTAAGATAAAGTAAGTTGAATTAGTTTGAGCATATAGAATGAATGAATGAAGAAAGACTAACAAAACAGATATATAGTGAAAATGTGAGTGGAAGGCGTGTAAGAGGATGACCAAAAAAAGTATGGTTGGATCAAAATTTTTGTTTCATTTTATCAACTTTTTTATATTCTTGTGCCAGAAACTTTTGGAACTTATTGGGTGTACAAATTAGTTGGGTCCGTTTTTTTGTGCATTTATTTCTAAACAAAATGAATGAACAGATCAATAAAGGTATTGTCTATCGCTGGCTACTACTTTTTCCCATCTCTCAGGCAATTTTCGAATTCCATCTCGAAAAAATGACTCGTCTTTTGAGGCGATCCAAGTTTGGAGCCAATTTTCGGTTTCTACGAAAGAAGTGACCCGGTGATCTGTCAAATCGTGCTGCATCCTTCGGAACAACCAGTAATCAGAAGGAGCAATGTCCAGGGAATACAGCGGGTGCGGTAAAACATCCCATTTGAGCGTTTCCAAATATTTTTTACGACTTTTGCGACATGATGCCGAGCATTGTCATGAAGAAGAATAACTTTATCATGTATTTGCTCGTATTCCGGACGTTTTTCTCGCAATGCACGGCTCAAACGAATTAATTGTAGCCGATACCGATCGCCCGTAATGGAATCACCAGGTTTCAGCACCTCATAGTAAACAACACCCCTTTGGTCCCACCAGATACAGAGCATGATATTCGAACCATGTATGTTTTGTTTTGGTGTTGATGTTGAGCTTAGCGTAGTATTTTTTCTTCTTGGGGTTGTCGTAGAATATCCACTTCTCATCTCCAGTTACAATCCGATGCAAAAATCCTTTTCTTTGTTGCCTTTGAATCAGCTGCTCGCAAGTGAAAAATCGCCTTTAAACGTCTCTCGGTTTCAGTTCATAAGGCACCCAATTTCCTTGTTTTTGAATCATTCCCATGGCTCTCAATCGTACGGAAACGGCTTGTTGAGTCACTCCCAATGATTATGCAAGCTCCTCTTGCGTTTGACTCTAATCTTCTTCGAGTAATGCCTCTAATTCTTTGTCCTCGAATTTTTTTGGCTGTCCAGAGCGAGGCTTGTCTTCGACGCTGAAATCTCCATCCTTGAAACGTCGAAACCATTCCCTACATAATTTACCAGTTGGAGCAGCGTCACCATAAACTTCGACAAGCATTCGATGGGCTTCAGCTGCACTTTTCTTCCAATTAAAGCAGAAAATTAAAACCTCCCGCAAATGCTGCTTGGTTAACACAAAATTCGACATTTTCAACACTACAAAACAAGGTTTTTGCATGAAACTCAAAGCGATATAAACTGAATATTATTGGCGGATGTCTAACCTCTCTGAAACCGCCAAAATCGGCTGTCAATATGAACCATTCATAACAGCCAGAGCCATCTTTTGGAAACGGACCGATCTAATTTGTACTCCTAATACTATAATACATATATTTTGTTAATGTACGTTTTTTGTACACTGATACTAAAACACTACTATCAGCACTTCCTTTTATATATCTTTCCATCTAGTGGAAAATCTAGAAAAATTGCTCACCGGTGTATGATGGTGCATGCTTGATTTTACCTGAGAGTTTCTAGTAAAATGGAAATTCTTACATAATACGCACCCTTCACTTTTCAACAACAAAAACATTTGTAAACAAAACATAAACTTTTAACAAAAATGCGTAATACCTAAATATTACGGGGAAAATTGTAAAAACACTTATCACTAATTGGTGTGGTCACAATATATATCACTATCATCATCTTAATCTGATGACACGTATTCTTCCTCCCATAAAACGTGATCATCAATACTAAACAAACAGAATTCATCATGTAACCCTAAAGAAGAGAAATTTTACTGAGAACCTTTTGTTTAGGCATAGCAATGGATATAAGTTGATTGAAGTAATGACCAGAGAACTACTAGAGCTAAACAAAATTCCGAAAGGTATGTTCAACTAATAGTCTGGCAGCAGACAATACAGGCTGCTTCTTGGCATAATCTGGATGAAAGTGCTGTAATTTAACATGAATGTGATCAACTAAATATTGTTAAATATTGTTGCCAAGCAAAACATTTCGCAAAAGAGCAACCGCAAGATGATTTTTTTATTCAATGTTGTCACAAGGGTAAAATTGGATTATCCCCCATCCTAAATTTGTTTCAAGTTGAAGACAAAGTGACATAAAAATTAAAATTGACACTATGCCCAATATAGGAAAATTACTGGGGGAATCCGATTTGATTTTTACCTAGAATGTTAAATACAAAGAAATATTTTCATTCCAGATAGTTAACTACTCGTATATAAATAAAACAATTAACAACTACGAGGCGTATCCAGAAAGTAAGTGTACTGAGGCTCTCACGACCAGATGGATTTTATTTTCGGCATGTTGGCTACACTTCCGTGTAGCCTGACCCTTCCCCTCCGCAACGAGACCGGTTCGAGGTCAGTACGTTGAGAAGTGTCGACGCGACAACACGTTTCGTGAAAAATGTCAATCCAATCTCCCGACAAGTGCGAAATACGCGGCGTCATCCGTTATCTCGTTTGGAAGGGAAAACCTCCGGTTGAAGTTTATGAGGTGAAAACTGCATATGGTGATAAAGCTATGAATCGTACAAGTGGTGTCGCGAGTTTAAAAACGGTCGTACGTCTGTGCATGATGATCAGAGGAGCGGAAGACCTTCAATTGTGACTGACGAAATTGTGGAAAAAATCGAAAATGCGCTCTGTGACGATCGCAGATTGACTGTGGATGAACTTTCTGCGATGTTTCCGCAAAATCTCCAGATCTCTACTACACGAAACCATCACAGAAACCCTCGGATATCGGAAACTGTCCGCGAGGTGGGTCCCAAAACAGCTGACAGACCGACACAAGTTGAATCGAGTGGAGGCCGGCAAGAGTTTTTGAGGCGCTGCAAACTCCATGGAGATGAATTTCTCCGCTCCATCGTTACTGGAGATGAAACTTGGGTTGCACACTACACGCCTGAAACCAAAAGGCAGTCTCAACAGTGGCGTCACACCTCTTCACCCTCCGCCAAAAAGTTCAAAACCACAATTTCAGCCAAGAAAATCATGGCATCCGTGTTTTGGGACTGTCAAGGAATAATTTAAATTGAATATATGCCTCAAGGGGAGACCATCAACTCTGCAAGATACTGTGAGACCCTAAAAAAATTGCGGAGGGCGATTCAGAACAAGAGGAGAGGCATGCTGACAAAGGGAGTCTGCCTGCTGCATGACAATGCCAGACCACACACGGCCAACGCCACGAAGGAACTGCTCGCCTCGTTTAAATGGGATGCCCTGAACCATCCCGCGCATTCCCCTGACCTAGCACCTTCAGATTACTATCTCTTTACCTCCCTGAAGCTGCACATGGGTGGAAAAAGGTTTTGAACCGACGAGGAGTTAAAGGAGGAGGTGGAGAAGTGGACGGAGGGGTTGGCGGGAAACTACTTCGAGGAAGGGATCAAAAAGTTGATACCCCGCTTCACCACCTGCATTGAGAGGAATGGCGACTATGTCGAAAAATAGCTTACATATGTACTACGGTAACCACGTAATTTTTTTGTTTAAATAAAAAAAATTGTAACCTACAAAAATTCAGTACACTTACTTTCTGGATATGCCTCGTAATTATTATTTTCCCACATTCTATTTCCATTTCTATTCATGTTTCCAGCTAGTTAATATAATATTACAGAAGAAAAATTTACATGTAAAATCATTACTGAATACAAATGTAAGGACATTCAATTGACCATTAGAAACAACAGTGAGATTATCCAATTGATTAACCGCGAGTGGAAATCATTCAATTGACCATAGAGCTAAATTGATTTGACACAAAATCATGATTTGAATTTTGTCACTGTATTTATAGAATCATAATACATCTGCAAAATAGTCATTAACTGTGATGACATTCTGATTTGACAAAAATTTCTTCCCACTGAGCCATTTTTTAAATTTTGAGAATAGGAAAAAGTTGCATGGGGACAAGTTCGGGAAATATGGTGGATGAGGAACTAATTCAAAGCCTAATTTGTGGGACGGCACATATTTCTGATAGAAGGGCACTTTTTGTGTACCAATATTGGTCATCTTTCCTTCAATTCACTTTCAAACGGTCCAACGATGCCTTGCCCTTTTGTCTTGCCCTTTTCCAAGTAATCAATCATAATTCCTTGGGATTTACAAAATACAGTGGACATCACCTTCCTCAGCCAACAAAATGGTATTCACCATTTTCAATGTACTTTCATTAATTGTACATTGCTTTGACTGCTTTTTGGATTCTGGTGCGTAGTGGTGGATACAAGTTTTATCCACAGTCATGAATTGACGCAAAAAGTTGAATCGACACAAACACTGCATTGAAATATCCTTTTAAGTACGTTTTTGGTCGACAGTCAACAATCATGGAACCCATCGCGCAGACAGCTTTTCATATTCAATTTTTCATGTAGGATATTGTACACCCGTTCACTTGAGATACCCAAAGCCACAGCAATCTCACGCACATCATGCACTCAGCGATTTTCAATTATGATACCATGGATTTTTTTAATGATTTTCTCCGTGATGGACACAATTGGGCATCCAGAGCACGATTCATCTTAGGTGCATGTACGGTCATGTTTGAACTCATTTATTCAGAAATAAAGTCTTCAACGCTGGTGCAGAATCCCCTTGAACTTCATGCAACTTGACTTTGATCTGCCCGGATGTTAAGTTCTTCGAAAAAGTGTTTCATAATGGCACGGAACTCATTTTTTTTTCCATTGTTGCAGTGATGGGTTTTAAAGAGAATTCAGATGCCTGTCAAATGTTAACTATGCGTCACATCTGGCCAAAATTTTGACAGAGGTCGCTTGAGGAATGATACTTGCCAGCAGTGATGACACTTGAATTGTGTTGACATCTCGTGGAAATTAACCAAACTTCAAAATACCTTCAGACATAAATCATAAAACACAAAAGGAAATAATCAAAAAATGACAACTATGATTGACAAAAAATTATTATTATACATAAATCAGTGCCGATGTGAATGCAGTTCATGAGCCTGTAGTAAATTAGATGTTACTAAGGCTTTGTATCAAATCTAATTGAACAACTCACGTTTGATCACAGTAAATGCAATTAAAGGGTTTGTATCCCTGGTGACGTCGCACATGCTCCTTAAGGTTAGTGCTCTGACTGAATCCACGACCGCAAATAGAGCAAAGGAAGGGCTTCTCTCCAGTGTGAGTGCGGATATGATCCTTCAGTGTGGACAGCATGTTGAAACCTGGAATGGGATTATTATCAACTGTATAAAATAACATTTTTATATAAAATTATTCACTAGTCACATACTTCTTTCACCCACTTAGAGATATTTTTGTTCACTGCACATACGGGGTGGTATTGGGATCTTAGATGCAAATTGAAAAATGACATATGCAACTTATTTAAAGTTAACCCCTATCCCCTTAAAAATAGTCCCTTTGAGAATGATAATGATCCCAGTGCCTCTTCCACTCTTCAAAATTATCTAGAAAAACCTTCTTGAAAGTCATCCAATACAATCTGTGATTCTCTTTGCATTTCATCTAGTTTTGAAATGTCCATTGTTGATGATGGATTGTTCAACGAGAGTCATCATGGATCAGTTCATGATTTTTTCCACATTTTCTGGTGTTTTGGTAATGGTTGGTCACCCTGAACAGTCGTCATCTTGAACTGACACTCAACCAGACTCGAAACACGCGTATCAATGAAAAAATCTATATTCGACATAAAAAATGTTCGCCGAAAGCCTGACAAAGCATTTAGATGTCAAACTACAATATTCTAGAAAGTTTCTCTTAATTTCAATCAAATGAATAAAAACTTATGGAAGCAAAAATCATGTCATGAAGCCCTCGAAATACAACTTAAATATTTCCAACTAACTATAATTCATCTGCAAATAAAAGGAACCTATCACCAAAATTAGACAATTCTGAGAACTGTTCTTTAATATAGATTAATATAGAGACACACTGGTGTCTGCACTGTAGTGGCCAGTTGTGATTTGTTATTTTGTTTAAAATTTTCAAATAAATTGTAATTTATTAGATGTTTGGCTATTTGGGTATTCCTGAAGTTGTGCACAATATTTCAGTATATTTACAGTCTATTTCTTGATTGGTTTTAGTTGATAAGAATGTATTTTATCTCAATTTTAATGTGTTTATTTTGTTATTGTAACCATTATATTAAAATTGTGTAAAATTCAATAAACTGATAATGATCATCTTTATTTGTGATTATTGTTCGTTCTTTTGAGTAATATTTCAATAGCATCTATATATATTTTGTTAAAATGCCAAGTAGAACTAAAACTACATTTAAAGGTTTAATTAATTATTCATAAAAAAACTAGAATTCACTAAATCGTTTCAACATTTATATCTTAGAAATATAGGAGGCGTGGCAGGTTTAGGAATCCCTTGAAGACAACCTTTTTGGGAGGTCTCATTAAGGTTTATGAGTATACATGAACACTACACACATTAAGTATATTACACCTAAATCTGAATGTGTTATGAGGATCTACAAAGGTTTCTTTGTAGTTCATCTTCCCTTGCTAACTTTTCTTCCAAAATATGTTTTCATAAAAACAACTTTCTTTTTAATCTATCAATGATAGTGGAGTGGGGTCGAATCCAGAGTTCGAGTGCCCTTGAGAAGAGTGAGCTGTCTTATCGGCACTATATAAATTATCTTTTTATTATTATAATATGAACTCTATGTAGGCAAATTATGTCTGGGGTTATCCAGTTTGTTGATCTCTCAGCACAGTTTCTAATCTCTCCTCCTGATTTATGGCAAAACAATACAGGCGAGGATGCACAGAAATTGAGAGAACCAAGGATAATATACAAAAATGGGGGGTGTTGCGAAATGGATCGACTATCTGTAGTAGGAAGCAGTCCATACAAGACTTGCTGCAGTGCCCAAGAAGCCTAGTTAGTGTCTCGCATTGAAGGGGATTTAATTCATGTAACACCCTGTGCTATCCACGTGAAAGGGATTAGATTCATGTAACACCCTGTGCTATCCACGTGAAAGGGATTAGATTCATGTAACACCCTGTGCTATCCACGTGAAAGAATTCTGAATAGAAATATTTATCTTTATTTTTGTTACCATTTCATACTTGTTTATTATGTTTGAAAATGAAAGGTGCTATAAATAAATTCTGTATTTATTATATTATAGGCCCTGAAATATGCTGATAACAGTTGATAAACAGTTTAATAAAATAATTAATTACATCAGTACGATTTTCGAAAATCAAAATAAAAGTATTTTAAAAATTATTACACTTTCATTAATTATTAATCATACTAACTCAAGCGAGAGCATGCATTTTAATTTGCAATAACTATTCCTTATCTCTAAACAGAAAACAATAATGCCGATATCAAATCTGTGCCAAATGATAATGCACAATAAAATGGCATAGGGTATGTATACAACAGCGTTATTGAAAAAAATCAAACAATACTTAGTGCGGGCTGCATGTTTTGTAAAACAACTTTATAATACACAAAACCACCTAATTAAATACATAAATTCATTTTGTGAGGAAGTAATGAAAGCTTGTAAAACAAGTGTTAAATTTTATGAACATGTTCACACTCTTATATTTGAGATAATCTACGTCCTATTTGTAGAAGGCGTAGCTCATTAAAAAATAGTGTATTTATTATTTGTTTCTTTTTGAAGGATTATTTGGATTTTTTTTTAATGTATTTTATGTTTTCTTGCAATATACGTTTTGAAATACTTGGAACCAATTTATTTTCATACAAGAAATTTGATAAGACATGTTTTCCAGCTCAGAGGTTGCAGATTTGATTCCCATTAGTACTCAATTTAAAAAAAAAGGGTTCCAAACTGTACTAAATTACAGTCGGGATAAAGCATTCTAACACCTGGGACACCCATTTAAAAACACGCCCCCTTCCCGGCAAAACACATTTTTTTTTAACATTTTCGGGATTGAATGAAATTGCTGGAATATTTTCCCCATATATGTAAATGGGCAATTTTTTTGTTCTAAAAAAAAAGCTCTCCCTCCTTTATCAAACTCATCGAAAATTGAGGATGTACAGTCACTTTACCCCAAATTAAAAATCAATGTATTAGGATTAAAATGAAAAACATTTATAAGTTTATTTATCAAGCTTTCAGAGTGGCAAAATCATTGCCACCCTAAACTATTCTTCTATTATTTAGCTACCACATTCATGTGTTGATTCATATAGAAAGACACATTTTACTTTATGTTTTCTTTTATCTAACCAAATGAGTGATATGATCATCTCTTCAGCTATATATAGACTGGTTTCAGTTCCTGTCTGGTTTATTTTATCGAATGTTATATTGTTTTTAAATACCATGAATCATTTGTGTAGCCTGATGTACTGAAATACTTTTTGATTGTAAAACTTTCTTAATTCTATCAACATGGGTTAGAATATCATTCCATATTATTAATGTTGCAATAAAATTGTAATTCAATTAATTAATTAATTTTGACTAGTTTTGTAAACATCCTTTATTTGTAGTTAGAGCTTTAATTGCACTGGCCTTTGATGTCCTACATGTATCAGTATGACCTTTAAGAATATTTTTTAAAAAATCTCCACCTACTTGTTGAATTAGAAAGAATATGCATATTTTTTGGAAAAAAAATGCATAACTATCCCAAAAAAAGTAACCATGGTTGAACTGGAAAAGGCTGCATTCACAGTCTAGATTAAGACTAGGAGCTGAACATTGGACAAAGTTTGCCAATTCATTTTTTTCAGTATTATTGTTTGGATACCTTAATAAATTCCCTACATGAGTCATTATCGTACCCTTGCCTTCCAGCATTCGCAATATTTATTTGATCTTTCCTTACTTTTTTTTCGATATTTCATTAGCTAATTTACTGTGATTTTTGTTGTCTCAATCAATTCAATAAAACTGTCTCCTATAGAAACTTTTTCAGCATCAATGTGGACCTATATGATAATCTGACAAATACGATAAATCTGGAGTGCAATAAAAAAGTAATGAAAAATATTTTTTTCATTTTATATCGACGTGGGCTTAAAAATGAGTTATAAAATTTTATTGAAATAAAAGTTCTAAAATTTCATTGTAATGGCAACAAAATTAAATCAAATTTGACAATGATTGTGAGGACGCATAAAATTCTCAAAAATGTTTAATAAAATATATTATTATGTTGAAAAGTACCACCTGATATAATGTAATTATTAATGGGTATAGCACCCACAGTGCACATATCTATTAAAACTACACAAAAAATAAGAACATATAATCATAGTAAGTACCTACAAATATTGAAAAGAAATAGTTTTAGTAAATACGTAGATGTTAGGTATAAAATAAAAAATCTTTAAGAAGACTCGATTCTCTTCTCTCCAAGTACAAGTACAGCAGAACCAGTGACACCTTATATTGTTCGAACTTTGAATGAAGATAACGGTACACAAACACACTTAATTTTAACTCGACAATTATCTTTAGTTATAATGGTTTTATTCACACAATTCACCATATTACACTTTCATTATATACAGCACCACTTGGCAAGCTTTTTGCTATATGACAATCTCTTCCAGCCAACCAGAAAGAGGTTAAAAAAGGTGTTAAGTTAAAAACCAGTTCAGAATCCATTTAAAAAATTCTGAGTTCTTTGGGTTGGAAAATAGATTGCATGTTACCAACCAGGTCTCGGAGACTGGTTTTCATTAAAGGTCTTTTTGAGTTATTTCTAGTTGGAAAGAGATTGCCACATGGCAATAAATCTGCTCAGTTGTGCTGTTTACAATTAAAATGTAATACAATACAATCCTACATTTTATGCATGCGTAAAGTAACAGTTATTATGGAAATCTATCATTGCTGACTAATAAATCACAGATTTTTTTCTGCTTTTTTTGTTCAACTTTGGTTTTACAGTCATTTACCACACAAATTGACTGTGTGATATTTTCTAAGATTTTACATCAGCTTTTCTACGGAGCGCAGACAGAACAATTACTACATCATATTTTTTGCGTATCACTGAGAATTGAACCTAAAAACCCCAGATGGAAGACAAGTGATTTAGCGGTAACAGAAAATGTAGATGAATCTCAACACGTGATGAAAAGACCATGAGGAATGTGCAAGAAAAATATCGAAGAATAAATATGCAAAAGACTCAAAATAGTAAATAAAAATAAAACTTCTTTATCGACAAAAACTATAACTTTGAAATATTAGAATAAAGGTTGTATCTAAGAAATGGTTTATGCGGGAAGAAGCGCTAAGTAGTTCAAAAATAGTTCATACCTTTTTCGCAGTAATTACATTGATGTTTTTTAGCTCCAGCCTGATGATTAGATGTATGCACAGAGAGGCTCTCTTGCCTGGCAAATGCTTTAGGACAGAGAGAACACTTGAAACCCTTATCCATGGAATGAGTTAAGATGTGATTATCAAGATGAGCTTGTCTCTTGAATTCCCTAAAAAATAAAAATAAATAACATCAGAAAAATGTTTTTTAGCTCCCCCATTATAAGACACATATATATGCACAGAAAGGCTCTCTTGCCTGGTGTATGCTTTAGGGCAGAGAGAACACTTGAAACCCTTATCCAGGGAATGAGTTAAGATGTGATTTTCTAGATGAGCCTGTCTCTTGAATTCTCTAAAATATAAAAAGAAATAACATCAGATAAATGCAAGAATCATAAAATAGGATAAATGCACACATAGACGAATAACGCATACTGAAAAACATTTGAAAAAAATTAACTAACGGATCAATGTGTTTCTATCAATAAATTTGAAGTAAACTTTAGCTGGTTATTTGTGATAAGGTACATTGTATTGTAATCCAGTGCATGAATACAGTCTGTTTGACAAGAGCATGTACGGCTACATTTTTTTCCTGGAAACTGTTAGAGGGTAGATTCAAACGCGAACAGGTAGCAGGACCCTTCCCCCAAGATGTTTTGTATAGAAAAACTCAGCTGTCGTTCGACCTTGGTTACACAAAAACATATTTCACCATGAGTGAATCTGTGTTTCTGTGTACACATCCAAAAGGACCGAAAATGTCATACAGAAGCGCTGCTAAATACATGAGAAAGTCGAAGACATTTGTAAGTAAGTGGGTGAAACGCTATTCCGATGTAAAAAACATTGATGACCTACCAGATCAAGGCACGACGAAAAAGGTGATTTTAAGGGTATTTGAGAAGAATCCTCGTATATTTGCGTAGCGGACAGGCAGTTTTGCGTGAAAAGGGTCTAATTGTGTCATGTGACACTATAAGAAGATGTTTACTAGCTCATGGAGTGAAATTTCAAAACACGGTGAAGAAACCACTACTGTCCGAAAAACAAATCGAAAAAAGACTCACTTAGGTGAAAGAAAATTTGGACTGCGATTGAGACAATGTAATTTTTTCGGACGAAACTTCTTTTTGGGCACGTTCTTCCATTAATCATGCCTGGTGAACCTGCACCAATAAACTCATCCAGCGGACCGTTCAACACCCGGTAAATGTCCACATCTGGGGCTGTTTCTCAAAGCAGGGATTTGGCACTTTGCACATCTTCACAAATAATTTGAACGCTGCCAAAATGGTTGAAATACATCAGAAGGCTTTATTACCATCTGCCCAAAGGTGGTTTATAAGAAAAAAAAATTAATTGACTACTGCAAGAGGACAGTGACCCAAAACATCGGTCGTCTTTGTACTGCGTGGAAATAGGAAAATGACGTTGACGTAATGGATTGGCCGTCGCAGTCACCAGATGCAAATCCCATAATGTTTGGGCATTCATGAAGTACAAGCTCCGAGGGAAAAAGATCTGGAACATCAAGCAGGTATTTCGACAGATTCGACTTATATGGAAGTCTTTACACCTAGATTATGGTATAAAATTAATAGAAAGTATACCTCGGAGATACAGGGCAATTATTACTAGTGGAGGCGATTGGACAACTTATTAATAATAAAGCATCACGGTTTATATCATGTAGTATGTGCATATTTTTTTTAATGGCTTATACCAAATAGTTTTTCACGTTTCGCCGTACACGTTCTTGTCAAACAGACTGTACACAAATAAATATTTCCCTGGTAAATTTGAATAAATAGGAAGTAAGCGTATAAAAATTATACACACCTTTTACATATGTCGCAAATATGAATTTCATTGCGTTGTTTTTCATGTTTTTTCAAATGTAAACTCAAGGCAGAAGATTTCATAAACTTTCTCTCGCAGAAAGTACAAGAAAAGGTTATAGTCACTGGAGGTAATGCAACTTCTTCAGCTACATTATTTACTGGTTCATTCATCCAAGATCCTTCAGTATTGGAATCCTGTAGACCTTCAAGTAACGCAACCAACTTATGTGTTCCCTTCTTTTTCTTTCTATTCTTATGCTTATTATGCACAGTCTTCATGTGATTGTTGAATAGTTTCCACACGAAAGAAATGTTGCATTCCTCACATGTGTAGTTCTTACTTTTTTTAATCTTTTCTTGAATTAGGGGTATGGTTTCGTTAGTTTCAAGGCCATTTTCTGGTTCCTCGTCTTCTTTCAAGTCATTACATGAGTTTGTATCTTCCTCCGCTTCAAAGGGTTCAAACGTGTCACTTGTATTGTGGTCATCAAATCTCATGCTTTCTGCCAATGGTGTGTCGCTATCACTATCAGCCTGAGGAAAAAAATATATACATATTTAAAATTGTCTATTTTTATAGCACCACAATTGAATAACAGGATATAAAAGAAGACAGAATATATTAGGTGTACAAATACGTTTTTTATCAAAAATTGGGCATTTATTGTGAAAGAACGGAACCTCATGCTTTATTCGAAGTATTGCCCCATCGCTTGCCACTACTTTTTCCCATCTTTCTGGCAGCATACGGATACCGCGTCGGAAGAATGCTTCATCTTTTGAGGCTATCCACGAATCGACCCAATTTTTGGTATCTTCATATGATGTGAAATGCTGCTCAGACAGGGTGAATACGGCTGGTGGGGTAAAACTTCCCAATTGAGTGTTTCCAAATAGGTTTTGACCGGCGCCGCAACATGTGGACGAGCATTATCATGCAGGAGAATAATTTTGTGGTGTCTGGAGTAGTAGTGGGCGCGCTTTTCTTTGAGTGCTCGACTCAATCTCATCAATTGTGTTCGGTAGACAGCCCCAGCAATGGTTTCGTTCGGTTTGAGCAACTCATAATACACGACACCAAGCTGATCCCACCAAATACACAAGAGTTTTTTTCCATGAATATTTGGCTTAGCCGTAGATGTTGAAGCATGGCCAGGGGATCCCCATGATTTCTTCCTTTTTGGATTATCATAGTGGATCCATTTTTCATCACCAGTGACTATACGGTGCAGAAAACCTTTTCGTTTATGTCTGGCAAGCAGCATTTCACATGTGGAAAATCGGCGTTCAACGTTTCTCGTTGTCAGTTCATATGGAACCCAATTTCCTTGTTTTTGAATCATTCCCAATGATTTCAACCGATGTGAAATTGCTTGTTGAGTCATTCCTAATGTAAGTGCAAGTTTTTGCGTTTGGCACGAATCTTGATTCAATAATACTTCCAATTCCGAGTCTTCGTACACTTTCGGCCTTTCGCTACGTTGTTTGTCTTCGATGTCAAATTCACCGTTCTTAAACTTTTGAAACCACTCACGACCACTTCTCTCACTTAAGGCAGCCTCACCATATGCTTCTACAAGCAATCGATGCGCCTCAGCTGCAGATTTCTTCAAATTGAAGAAGTAAATCAAAAGTTCCCGCAAATGACGCTTATTCAGCTCAAAACTTGACATTTTCGCAAACAAAAGAATATATTATACTGATAAAAATTCACTAATATTTCAAGGTTATGTTGTTGACAGCTGTCCAACCTTACGACAATAACGTTTTACATCTGACAATTTTAACCATAACTTACTGGTGGTGCCAACTTTTGTCAAACGGCGGCGGCTTATTTGTACACCTAATACTTTAGGGGAAATAAATGAAAATAAATGTATGCTTGTTCTTAAAATTATTTGGTTTGCTTGTTTTTAGTAAAGACTACAAATAGTAAAGACTACAAATCATCATATATCATAAGTAAATCCTTTGATTTGTTTGACACTTTCATGCAAGTACATCTGGCGGATTTATTGCTTTAAGCAATTTCTTCCAAATAACCAGATTTTGTTTCACAATAATTAGTTATTGGTATCTATGTCCATATCTTAAACATAGTGCATGAAAACAATATTAAAAAAAAAACAAGATAGGAAAATAGGGATTAAGATGAGAAGTTAATAAAAATGAATAGTTTGAGATAAATAATGCTTCTTTAGTTTATTCATAAACAACAATAAGGATGCAGCACATCTGATTGAGAGCCAGGAAGATCATTTTTAATTTTAAAAAATAAAGTACCATCATGCCCATTGATATGTATATATGTGTACTTAATTATCTACCCTCTCTGCGTATCCCTGTCGGGATAGGCAGAGGACAGAGTGCCAGACTTTCCTATCTTGACACTAGCCTTTTCCACATCCATAAACATACAACTTCTACAATTTCTCTTGACTTTCTACGTTTCCTTCTTTCAAAGTATCATTCACTTGATCCAACTCTACTTTCACTCACATTTGCACTAGTCTTTCTTTTTTCATTGGTTCTATATGCCCAAACCATTTCAGCATGCTCTTCTTCATCTTAGTCAACACATCAGCCTTAAGTTCACTTTCATCCCTAACCACTTCGTTTCGTATTCTGTAACATTTTTACCCATTTATTCTTCTCAATTTTATTCTTCTCAATGCATGCATTTATTCAGCTCCTATCAGTAATTTTCCACAGCCACGTTTCGCTCCCATACATCAAAGTTGACACCAAAATACTATTATGGACTATCATCTTAGTAGATTTTGACTCACAAAAAAACTCATATTTCAAAACATTTCAAAATCAATATTTCTACTTAATATTTCTACTAAGCAAATGCATGCAAGACTCTGTACTTGATTCACAATATATATTTTAGAATAATAATTATTAATATCCCAGATTATTTAGATCAGCGACTCAGAGAAACTTTATTTGAAATCAGACAAAAAAATAATAAGAAGCACATTCCACACAGTATTGTGGTTGACTTCTGTGCAGATGGTCGCATGTTTGAAAGGTTACCCCTTCAAAAATAAGGACATTTTTTCCACCAAGTTTTCAGAGAGATAAGGAGACTTTATAACGTTGGTCTAATCCATTCTGTTTCAAATAAATAACATTTTATACTTACAAGTTCTTCCTTAACGTTCTTGTCTTTATTTTTCTTGGAATTTTTATTTTCACACTTTTCACAATGAGCAATAAGTATTTTTTTGGATTTGAACATTTGCGAACATGTTTCACAACCATATTCAAGTTTTATACGTTTATCACTCTTTATCTTTTTAACATAATCCTGATGGACATTCTTTATGTGTTCTTTGAGTTCATTGCAAAGCTGAAAACTAAAAACAAAAATTAATAAAAAAAAGCTTGAAAATTAAATTTAAAAAAATTCAAGTAACAAATTCAAATACAAATGAACAATAGAAATGAAAGTTGAAGGGCTATTAAATTTTAGTGCACTTCAGATTCATTTTAATTTTTTAAATTACGTACGTTAATTTTCTATTCAGAATGGTAAAATCAAAACTATCATACCTGTCACGACACAAGGCACATTGGTAAATTGCTTTTACTTGATTATCCATCAAATAACATTCACTGGAATCCATGGAACTATCCTTTGCTTGAACATCATTCTCAAAATCGTTCAACATACAACGTCCTATGTCCTTTTCAGACTTAATTATTGCATCACTCTCATTTTTTATTTCTAGAAAACTACTATCGATGAGTTTTCTGAAGTTTGCATCTGCCTGATGACATTGATCTTTAAAAAACAAAGCTGTTTTGGCCAATGATATACACTGATCACAGATTTTATCCGGGAGACCGTCATTTTCTTCAACCTGGAAAAAATCCAAAAAAAAATGTATAATACGGTATTAATCTAGAAATATTAGGGTACCCATAAGTAACGTCCTTTTTTTTCAATGAAATTCAAATAAATTTTTCTTATGCTTTATTTAACTTTTCTTATACAAAATAATTCCCATATTATCTATAACCTTCTGCCACCTTTCTTTCAAATCATCCATGCCCTTCTTGTAAAATTCAGCGGGTTTTGACTGAAAATAGTCTAAAAGGGCTGTATTCACCTCTTCTAAGGAATTAAAATTTTGATCTCTTAGAAAATGTTCCATAGAACGAAATAAGTGAAAATCAGATGGTGCGAGATCCGGCGAGTATGGAGGATGCAACAGGGTGACCCAACCAAGATCCTGAAGTTTTTCACGCGTCAATTTCGCAACATGAAGTTGTGCGTTATCGTGCTGAAGAGTAATGGTGCGTCTATTCACCAAAACTGGCCTCTTTTAGTGCAATGCTTCATTCAATCTATCCAACTGTTGACAGTATAACTCTGCCGACACTGTCCGACCTTGTGGCAATAGTTCGAAGTAAATTATTCCTTTAGAATCCCACCATACACACAATAACACTTTTTTAGAATGCAATGACCGTTTAGGGATTGAAACAGCCTTTTGTCCGCGTTTTAACCATTGTTTTTTTTTTCATTACGTTTGAATAGAAAACCCATTTTTCATCACCAGTCACTAAGTCACAAAGAAATGGACTTAATTGTTCTTTTTCTTGCAATAATCTGCTGATGCTGAGCCGTTGAGCCATGTTGCGGTCGGTCAATGCGTGTGGGACCCGAACACCTTCTTTTTTAATCTTGCTCAACTTCTTTAGGATTCTTTGAGTACTGGACCAGGATGTACCGACCTTTTCCGATAATTTTTCAATGGTCAGCATCGGATCGTCTTCAATTGCCGACTTCAGGGCTGCTTCATCCGCCTGGACGGGTCGTCCACTTCGAGGCTCGTTTTCTAAACACAAATCACCAGATTTAAATTTTTTGAACCATCGTTGGCATTTCCTGACATTCAATATGTCACCGTAAATCTTGCAGATATCCTTTGTAGCCTCTGTCGCTTTCTTTTTCAAATGATATTGAAAAAGTATACAGCTCCGCAGATGTTGTTCCGACGGACACATCTCTTCCATTGTCTTCAGAGGGATAAAAGAAACCGTTTTTTTTTGTCTCAAGGCCACGAGCAGGTAGCCGCTACACAAGAGAAACTTATAACACGTCCTTACTGCCTAACAGACTGAAGGAGACTATTTTAAAGATGGCGCGTCAACAAAAACGACATTACTTATGGGTACCCCTATTAAAAATTTAAATAACCCAGCCCTCCTGTTCCTGCAACATATCAGTCACAAGTGGCAGTTATTTCATTGCAATTAAGTAAAAACTGAGTTATAGTAATTTCCTGATAGTGGGTATACATCAATTATGAAAGAAGTATATTGATATGATGGATATATTTAACTTTGAAGTGACCTATTTAAGACGTATATAAAATATGTTCAATATCTTTTCATTTCCAAATGTAGTTTCGAATTGACAGCTTTATGAATTAAAGTATTAATTAATTCACAAAGATAATGCCTTTGATGTTAATGAATATATCAATATAAAATAATGACATGGGATATACTCATATAAACAAACCAGGAGCTAAGGGAAATCTTCAGACAACAAAATATAATCTCCGTGAAGAATTAGAGAAAACTGACTTAGGCTGGACATTGGAAGAATTGGGGAATTCAGTATATCTAGACTATTCTTTAAGTGCAGCAGAAAAGCTGTGAGGTGGTGTTCATAGATTAGATGAAAGGGCAATGTGAGGAAAGATGCGGAGTTTTGAAATGTTACTGACTAGAGCGTCAGTAATCACTGTGAAGTCGGCACAGGAGATGAGCTCTGCCTTTAGTTAGCAGTACTTTCATTCATAATTATAAATCTTCGGAAAATGTTCTTAAAGTAACAATGGGAATGATATCTATCAGCAATATTTGTTACTATAATGCAGAATTAATTACTTAATGCATTGCTGATTACTTGAACTATGTTTTTGATGAGTAATCAAATAATCAATACATTCGACAATAAGAAAAACTATCTGTTATAAATTTAACTGGAAGAAATACAAACTTTTAATGGAATAAAATATAGCATACAATAATTCAAAATTCAGCAAAATAATATTAAAAAAACATCAAACTTTTCATGGGGATAGAACAGAAATTGAACACTGAATTTTTTTGTCTTCACTGTCGAGATTATACATCTTGTCTAAGGTGTTAACTAAACATCACATCGAAAGATCTATTAGTATTTAAAAAAAATAGAAACATTTCATATAATTTCACAGATAATTTAAAACAACATTGTTTACAATTAAATTAAGTTCGCTAACCTTAATTCCCGTAACATATGTGATTATTTCCGGAAGCGTTCGCTCCATCGTCCCAGAACTGAATAGGAATATTTGATGCATATCACCGGTATTACCCATACAAGCCCTACAAAGGGAGTTGGGTGACACAATGGTCAAAGTAGATTCGCTGGTAAAATCCATCTTGTGTTTGTTTAATCCTTCACTCGATCATTTCAACGTTTTCCTACTATCTGCAAGGAATAGTAATTGAAAACATAAGATATAAACAAATAAAATAAGTAAATCACCGAC
Source organism: Odontocerum albicorne (assembly GCA_949825065.1). Lineage (NCBI taxonomy): Eukaryota > Metazoa > Arthropoda > Insecta > Trichoptera > Odontoceridae > Odontocerum > Odontocerum albicorne. Next base: position 16,898,773 of record OX463843.1, read on the forward strand.
ATTTATGTGATAAAACGATTGCATTTAAACGCACATACTGAACATGACAACATTGACACAAAGAATTAATAGGATGCATTTCATATCAAAAAGTTTAAATATTGTTCACACTTGTAAAAACGAACGTTTAATATTTAATAAGGCCATTTTTTACATGAAAAAGAAATCATTTTAGCAAGAAATATTCAATAAATACCTAAAATGAAAAGCCACTCGAGAAAAACCAAGCCACCCAAGGCCATAGATTAAATGACCATAGACAGTTTTTCTTCTTCGTCTTGAATAATGACCGAGAAGTTTTATATATGAAGGAGTATACGCCTGTGTCAAGTGATTAATTGGCCAGTTCACAGAGCACATAACCATCACTTGACACTGGCGTATACTTCTTCATGTATAAAATTCACGGTCATTCAAGAAGATATCACCTAGTAAATTAAAGGCATTATGCACATTCGATTTCGTCTCACTCTGTAGGTACCTGCTTATAAACTCAAAATTTTAAAAGAATTTTGTTTAAACGAGAAAATGTATTTGTTGTATTTTCCAATAACAAAATTAAGATCATTTTTTTATTCATCTTCGTCATCATCTACATGTTATGTTCGGGTAACAGTTAATCGCTTCATTATATCCTGACACATATGCTTTAGTTATATTATGTTTATGATATATTGGTGTACACCTCATCATGCATTATTTTCTATTCTTAAGGCTTTCTTTCTTCTCTTTTCCACAATTTGATTCATTTGGTCATACCATGTTTTGAAATATTCCTAAATTTTTATTACCTTTAATACTACTTGTACAGATTATTCGTAAATCTTTCATTCTTTCTACGTGAAGGAACCACTTCCATACTTCATTCTTAGTCTTAACTATTTCACCTTCCTACGTAATAAATGTTTTTTCTACACATTCTAAATCAATACTATTATTTCTGCCACATTAATTTTATTCTCACCGTTTTTAACATGTCCAAATTATTTGTGCATATCCCAATGTTAGAATCAAAACCAAATAATTACAAAAAAAATAGCAGTGAGCTTTTTTTTTAATCAGTCAGTTGGTAAACACATTGTTTAACCTACTAATTACTATTTTATCAACTGCTACTTTTATTTCAATATCTCACTTTGCGCTGCCATATGAAATAATATATTTACTAGATACAACATTTCTTCAGCAACTATACCTTTCAACTTTTCAATATTCATACTCAATCAATTAGATTCACACCTTGCATAATATACTTTCTGTGCAAGGTTTTGTAAATATTTCTAAACAACTACACCATATTGTCTGCACACAACATGCATTTGAACCTGACATTCTTACTCAACTTGATCATTCTACTTTTTATTTTAATAACAATTGATATTTATTTATTCCAGCAAGGGTGTGCAATGCAATACAAGCCATATAAAAATACACAAGCAATAAGAATAAGGTAAATACATATAAAAATATATGATAGTAAAAAAGCATTTATTTTTAAAATATACTTTAAAACATTTCAAATCTAAAATAAATACTCTATTCAGAGTATTCGCTTTCTAAGATAGTGAAACTTTAGCTAGTCGCTAACCACATTCTACTGTGGTGCAACACAAATTATTGATTAACTCTAATATAATGAGTTGTCAATTCACATTACACATGTTGAACGAATATGGTGACATTATGCATCCTTGTTGGACACCTCTAGTGATTTTAAACCAATTAATAAAAACTTAATCTTTCTATACTGTATTCTTGAGCATCATTGTATTGCTGTCAGAATACAATGATGCTGCACTGCTCTCAGCATAGTCATAACACTTACGAGTACAGTATCCGGCGGTAAGTAAAACACATCGGGCTTAAGAAAGAGACTGTCGGTTTGTAGAGCGTTGTCTCTGTCATTCATACACGTGTTCCGCCACGATTTGTCAGTCGCATCGTGCGACAGAGACGACGCTCTACAAACTGACAGTCTTTTTCTTAAGCCCGATATGTATTACTTACCGACAGGTGCTGTATGTATAATTTTGTTGATCACTTTCATACTCAAACATTTTTTCCCACAGCATCATATTCCCAACCCATTTTCCTACATATTCTTAAGTTTTTGCAACTAAGCCAGTGTTATATGTTGCGAGGCATTCTGGGGTGATCATGATATATTATTCCTAAAATATTTCAAATAAAATCATGGCAAATGATTTAAATAAAGAAAGTCTTGGAAGTAAACAGTATTTAAAAAAAACTATAATAGCAATTAAACTAGAAATTAGATTTTTAAGCCAATAAACGACCATTTAATACCCGTGACGATGTTTATAAAATAAGACCCATTGAAGTGGTTATTCAGTGTCATTATTTGATTTTTACAACCTTGACGTCTGCCCAAAACATCAGAGGCAGTATCAGTAGTTGAAAGTTAAATCATTGCTGGTTTTTTATTCACTTTAATACAGTTAAGTAATATGTTATTGTATAATATAAAGTTAGAAGTTTTTACTCTTTGAAAATGCATTACCAACAAATTGAATATTTTTAAGGGCTTCATAATGGTTCAAATGGCATTTAAGGTTGGTTATTTTTATTTAATTGGATGTAGAAGTAAAATAATTTAAAATATTTAATATATTGAAGAGTCAAGGATTAATATTTCATTATACACCTGGGCCTCGTATAACACGGTCATATGGTTCCACAAAAACGTCGTGTAATACAAATCCGTGTTATACGAGGTATGAAGTTCATACAAAAATAGTCTTTGCGTTCCAAAAAATATCGAATTTTGTTAATATCCTTTATTTTTTCATTAAACAATCGACAAAATATACATTTACATATTTATTGAAAAAACTTTAATAACACACATATAATAGATCATTCATTCATCATCGCTATCACTAACAATTCTACTTGTTTGACTCTTTCTCAAGATCGGTTGTGAGTTTATCATCATCGGAGGACTCAGGAGTATTTTTGGACTTAGCCTTTAAAAATTCTGTTATAAGCGATTGTCTCCCTTTAGCGTATAAATCTTTACGTATTTCGTGATAAGGGGCCAAAATATTTTGTAATTCCCTCTTGAGTTTCAAACTTCTTTCCATTATGGGATCTTTTTCTATAAAAATTTTTTTCTAATTTATCAGCCAATCCCAAGCCGTCATTTATTGTTTTTAATGTGAAACATGTCACTACTTCGCTGCAACTGCTTTCTGAGTCATTAATTATGGTAGGTTCATCCAATATTTTGACTAATTCTTCTTCATTCAATATACGGTCCTCCAATATTTCTTCCATATCTTGAATATCAAAACCATCAACTCCTTCTCCACCAATACCACGACAAATGTTAATTGTCTTTTGGTATTTATCTTCTATTGGTGGTACAAAATTTTCTCCTGGGACTACTTCTGGTCACAGCTTTTTCCAGCAAGCAAATAAAGTGGGTTGTTTTATTTCTTTAACGGATGCAGAAACCATATCGACACAATTCCGAATAGAATTTTTTTTCCAAGCTTGTATAACTGTTAAATTCTCATCTAATATTTTCTCAAATGTTCGACGAATATAATACGCTTTAAATGTTGAAATTATTCCTTGGTCCAAGGGCTGTATTATAGACATAGTGGTGGTAAAAATAATATTTCAACATTTGGATGTTTTAAATCGAGCGGATGTCCTGGTGCATTATCCAATATCAATAATATTTTAAAATCAAGATTCTTTTTCCACATATAAGTTTCTGCATTAGGTATAAAACATCTGTGAAACCAATCTTTAAAAATAATAACTGTGGTCCAAGCTTTTTTATTTGCTCTCAAATAAACAGATAAATTCCTTTTGTCATGTCCTTTCAGTGCTCGGGGGTTTAAAGACCGATTAATAAATAAAGGCTTCATTATGAAATCTCCGGAAGAATTAGAACATAAGAGTAAAGATATTCTTTTTTTCGCCACCTTGAATCCCTACACATGTTTTTCGCTTTTTGATATATAGGTTCGATGGGGCATCTTTTTCCAGTACAATCCCGTTTCATCCGCATTGAATATCTGGTCTGGTGTATAGCCCTTATTTTTTATAATTTCAGCGAATTCTAAAGTAAATTTGTTGGCAGATTCTATGTCAGCCGACGCAATTTCTCCTCGAATTTTTATATATAAATTTGAGTAGAAATTGCGCCAGGATTATTCATGGCGCCTCAGATCTATGGGTGTACCAAATCAAACATGTTAATTAATTTTAAATTTTTTTTTGAAACCGTGTTATATAAAGCATGTTGTACAAAAATATGCCACAATTCATCAACCGTGTTATATCAAAATCGTGTTGTATAAACCCGTGTTATACGAGGCCCAGGTGTAGTTTTTTCCATAAAAAGAAAAGAATACTGCCCATTTTTAATGTTATATATACTTTACTTTTTTATTATATTTACTGAAAATAAAAATCATTTTATGACTAAATAAATTAGATTTTATTAAATGGGATGAATGAAAAGTTTTCAAAATAGAATAGTTTGCATAAAAAAGTAAAAAATATATTCAATGATAGAAGTGGAGATCTATTATCTCTGCCTATTGCAATGTGGACATGGATCGATGATGGTGTTTTTTATTTTTTGTTGTGCATTTTACAAGAACAATGTTTCCTAATTTGTAACGTTTCTAACTTTTTTACTTGTCACTTTTATTTTCTACATTTATGTTTCATTTGAATTTTTCACTCAACAATATTTAAAGATAAATACTTTATACCATATAATACATGCAGCACAATTTATACAATCTGTCTCTGAAGAAAGTCTTGAAAATTTGAGATCTTGGAGTTTTATTTGATGAAAAACTCTTTAATTAACCATGTTAATTATACTATGCGTATCCAGAAAGTAAGTGTACTGAGGCTCTCACGACCGGATGGATTTTATTTTCGACATGTTGGCTACACTTCCGTGTAGCCTGACCCTTCCCCTCCGCAACGAGACCGGTTCGAGGTCAGTACGTTGAGAAGTGTCGACGCGACAACACATTTCGTGAAAAATGTCAATCCAATCTCCCGCCAAGTGCGAAATACGCGGCGTCATCCGTTATCTCGTTTGGAAGGGAAAACCTCCGGTTGAGGTTTATAATGAGGTGAAAACTGCATATGGTGATAAAGCTATGAATCGTACGAGTGTGTACAAGTGGTGTCGCGAGTTTAAAAACGGTCATGTCACACCTCTTCACCCTCCGCCAAAAAGTTCAAAACCACAATTTCAGCCAAGAAAATCATGGCATCCGTGTTTTGGGACTGTCAAGGCATAATTTTAATTGAATATATGCCTCAAGGGGAGACCATCAACTCTGCAAGATACTGTGAGACCCTAAAAAAATTGCGGAGGGCGATTCAGAACAAGAGGAGAGGCATGCTGACAAAGGGAGTCTGCCTGCTGCACGACAATGCCAGACCGCACACGGCCAACGCCACGAAGGAACTGCTCGCCTCGTTTAAATGGGATGTCCTGAACCATCCCGCGCATTCCCCTGACCTAGCACGTTCAGATTACTATCTCTTTACCTCCATGAAGCTGCACATGGGTGAAAAAAGGTTTTCAACCGACGAGGAGGTAAAGGAGGAGGTGGAGAATTGGACGGAGGGGTTGGCGGGAAACTACTTCGAGGAAGGCATCAAAAAGTTGATACCCCGCTTCACCAACTGCATTGAGAGGAATGGCGACTATGTCGAAAAATAGCTTACATGTGTACTACGGTAACCACGTAATTTTTTTGTTTAAATAAAAAAAATTGTAACCCACAAAAATTCAGTACACTTACTTTCTGGATATGCCTCGTATTACAAATAGAGGTATTAAAACTTTGTGTTTCTTTCTAAAAACCATAAAAGATTTTGTTTCAGAGGAATTAATTTATCTTTTATATACAGCTTTGATGCACAGTCAACTTAAATGCAATTCAGTTATGTAGTCCCTACACTATATAGTATGTACATTACACATAAAAAACATGAAAATTTTCCATGTAAATATTTATGTTACGAGCATGTCAATTACAAATTGTGGATTGCCAAATATGAACCATTATAACTTTAATGGATTTTTTTAACTGGCACTCTATTGAAGACAGAAGAACAATATCATACTTGATAAATTTATAAAAAATTGTGAACTCGGTGTTTGATTGCTCTGAACTCGTACGTTCAGAGTAATCAAATATATCACCCCCTACATCTCACACTGTGTCAGTCGCAAACAAAAATATTCCATCATAGTTAAGTGAGAGCATCAATTGAGGAATTAAAGTATATTGATTGAATGAATATATTTGAGATTGATGTCAACCATAGCAAGGCGAATTCGTTGGACATCATTTGCACATAGATAATGTTTCTAGTGGGGTTTGGAATCCACAGTCCTCTACATATAGATAATGTTTCTAGTGTGGTTTTTAATCCATATTTTAATTAATTAATTTTGTTTATACAATTAATAACTACTGTGAAGTCCCGATCATTTTACCTTTGATAATTCCACCATAGTCAAAATATAAAAAAAATAATATGTAATGCTGATTTTAAGAACATGTTTCATAAACATATACAAAAAAACATGTTTTTTTTTAATTAAAAAAAGTAATATATTGTACAAATATTTGTCAAGGCTATACCTATATACAAATTTATTACTTAACTAATCTTATTTATATATTATAATTTATGAACTTGCTTAATCTTATTTTCCTACAAATCATTTTATATACATACATACATACATACATACATACATACATACATACATACATACATACATACATACATACATACATACATACATACATACATACATACATACATACATACATACATACATACATACATACATACATACATACATACATACATACATACATACATACATACATACATACATACATACATACATACATACATACATACATACATACATACATACATACATACATACATACATACATACATACATACATACATACATACATACATACATACATACATACATACATACATACATACATACATACATACATACATACATACATACATACATACATACATACATACATACATACATACATACATACATACATACATACATACATACATACATACATACATACATACATACATACATACATACATACATACATACATACATACATACATACATACATACATACATACATACATACATACATACATACATACATACATACATACATACATACATACATACATACATACATACATACATACATACATACATACATACATACATACATACATACATACATACATACATACATACATACATACATACATACATACATACATACATACATACATACATACATACATACATACATACATACATACATACATACATACATACATACATACATACATACATACATACATACATACATACATACATACATACATACATACATACATACATACATACATACATACATACATACATACATACATACATACATACATACATACATACATACATACATACATACATACATACATACATACATACATACATACATACATACATACATACATACATACATACATACATACATACATACATACATACATACATACATACATACATACATACATACATACATACATACATACATACATACATACATACATACATACATACATACATACATACATACATACATACATACATACATACATACATACATACATACATACATACATACATACATACATACATACATACATACATACATACATACATACATACATACATACATACATACATACATACATACATACATACATACATACATACATACATACATACATACATACATACATACATACATACATACATACATACATACATACATACATACATACATACATACATACATACATACATACATACATACATACATACATACATACATACATACATACATACATACATACATACATACATACATACATACATACATACATACATACATACATACATACATACATACATACATACATACATACATACATACATACATACATAACATACATACATACATACATACATACATACATACATACATACATACATACATACATACATACATACATACATACATACATACATACATACATACATACATACATACATACATACATACATACATACATACATACATACATACATACATACATACATACATACATACATACATACATACATACATACATACATACATACATACATACATACATACATACATACATACATACATACATACATACATACATACATACATACATACATACATACATACATACATACATACATACATACATACATACATACATACATCCATGCATGCATGCATGCATGCATGCATGCATGCATGCATGCATGCATGCATACATACATACATACATACATACATACATACATACATACATACATACATACATACATACATACATACATACATACATACATACATACATACATACATACATACATACATACATACATACATACATACATACATACATACATACATACATACATACATACATACATACATACATACATACATACATACATACATACATACATACATACATACATACATACATACATACATACATACATACATACATACATACATACATACATACATACATACATACATACATACATACATACATACATACATACATACATACATACAAAAATACATACATACATACATACATACATACATACATACATACATACATACATACATACATACATACATACATACATACATACATACATACATACATACATACATACATACATACATACATACATACATACATACATACATACATACATACATACATACATACATACATACATACATACATACATACATACATACATACATACATACATACAAACATACATACATACATACATACATACACACACATACACACATACATACATACACACATACACACACACATGCACACATGCACACATACACACATACACACATGCACACATACACACATACACACACACACACACACACATACACACACACACACACACACACTTGCATACATACATACATACATACACACACACACACACACACACACACACACACACACACACACATACATACATACATACATACATACATACATACATACATACATACATACATACATACATACTATACATACATACATACATACATACTATACATACATACATATCCAGAAAGTAAGTATACTGAATTTTTGTAGGTTACAATTTTTTTTATTTAAACAAAAAAATTACGTGATTACCGTAGTACATATGTAAGCTATTTTTCGACATAGTCGCCATTACTCTCAATGCAGGTGGTGAAGCGGGGTATCAACTTTTTGATGCCTTCCTCGAAGTAGTTTCCCGCCAACCCCTCCGTCCACTTCTCCACCTCCTCTTTACCTTCTCGTCGGTTGAAAACCTTTTTCCACCCATGTGCAGCTTCAGGGAGGTAAAGAGATAGTAATCTGAAGGTGCTAGGTTAGGGGAATGCGCGAGATGGTTCAGGACATCCCATTTAAACGAGACGAGCAGTTCCTTCGTGGCGTTGGCCGTGTGTGGTCTGGCATTGTCGTGCAGCAGGCAGACTCCCTTTGTCAGCATGCCTCTCCTCTTGTTCTGAATCGCCCTCCGCAATTTTTTTAGGGTCTCACAGTATCTTGCAGAGTTGATGGTCTCCCCTTGAGGCATATATTCAATTAAAATTATGCCTTGACAGTCCCAAAACACGGATGCCATGATTTTCTTGGCTGAAATTGTGGTTTTGAACTTTTTGGCGGAGGGTGAAGAGGTGTGACGTGACCGTTTTTAAACTCGCGACACCACTTGTACACACTCGTACGATTCATAGCTTTATCACCATATGCAGTTTTCACCTCATTATAAACATCAACCGGAGGTTTTCCCTTCCAAACGAGATAACAGATGACGCCGCGTATTTCGCACTTGGCGGGAGATTGGATTGACATTTTTCACGAAACGTGTTGTCGCGTCGACACTTCTCAACTAACTGACCTCGAACCGGTCTCGTTGCGGAGGGGAAGGGTCAGGCTACACGGAAGTGTAGCCAACATGTCGAAAATAAAATCCATCCGGTCGTGAGAGCCTCAGTACACTTACTTTCTGGATACGCATAGTATTTTGCATGTTTTTTTTTCTGTCGGCGAACTACTATTTTATTAACTGAATTAATTGTATTGATTGCTTATTTGTTGTCCATTAATAAATACCTGTTCTTTTAATCTACATGTACAAAGACGTGGGCTGAAAAACATCTGATGATCCTCGCGGCCGAGTTCGCCCTCTATTGTTGGGAGTGTATCTCGACCGGAGAGATGAGACCATTTGATAGCTTCTCTCTCAAATATATTTTCATCGCCATTATCTTAAGATATATATGCAATTTCAGAATATGTTTATATATGTGCATTCTATTTTCCTATCAATTAAACTGTTAATTTATATTTGAGATAAATTTATTCAGCTCTAGAAATTTATTTTCAAACAAGTCTTCAAACGATATTGTTTCAAAGAAACTCGTGCGAGTTTATACGCGAATAACTGGCACGAACCGATATTTAGTGATATGTTTTCTTCTGGATACCATGGAATCAAGTCTGTTATAAAGAAATATTAATTGTTGCATATTTTCTTATTAAACTGGTACCTATAGGATGATTTTTAAATTTTGTAAATTTAGTTTTAATTACAGTTTACATTTGTATAACTGAAAAACTTTATTGTAATTATGTCATAACAAATAAGTAGTTCATTGGAAAACTTGTTATGAAAGAAATAGACTCACCAGATTGACATATTTCCAGCAAAGTGATAAAATAAATAAATATAAATTCTTGAATTCCCGAAGATTTCAAATTGACTGACGGGGCATTAAAAAAAAACGAAGAGGAATAAGTAAACGAAAGAATTTGCTTATGAGAAAATTGTGTATTAAACAATTATTTATATACGAGTAAGTCTGAAATGAACGAAGAGAGAGAAAAGAGTGGAAATATATACTCGAAGAAATTTTGACTGAGGTTAGAAGTATGAGAAACAGCAGATAATCTATGGCGAACTGTGTGATGCCGGTGAGGCGAGAGTTGTGTGTAAAATATAGAGGCATGGTATTCTCTGCCTACCCCTAAAGCGGCATGGCATGACAGATTAAAATGCCGTTTGTCGCACTGAAAAATTACACTGGTCCAAATACTGATTATTACCAACATATCATGACAACTTACGTGGTCCTGTTGCTAAGTAAGATGCATATTTTTCAACCCAGGGGTTGGGGATTCGATTTAAAAAGGATCCCTGTCTAGTTTTCATAAAGCATATTTAACATCTTTCTGGTTAGTAAGAAGAGATTGCTACATGGCAATAAACTCGCTAAATTGTACTTTTTACAACGAATGTATAAAACAATTTCAAATTGTGGTATAAAAAAATTAATATGTAACGTTTGCAATATATTTGAGGAAAGACAATAAAAAATTGATCGAATCGGTGAAAGCAAAAAGTTGCCTGAGAGTTAATTTATCTACCAGTATCTACCAGTACAAAATAATTTAACCCTCGTAACAACCTGTTTCGTTTATTTGAAATATCGAATGGAAATACGTAATTTATATAATAACTTAATCATACTATATCATAGTTTTTAGCGGAAGTAATATATAAAAGTAGATCGCAAACTTCTAAATAATCAAAGAACTTTCAAATCGAAAATGAATAATCTAAAACGTTTCTAAATATATTTTTATCCCAAAATTATAAATCTCGCATATTTTTCGTTTATTCCATTTTTTTGTTAATATTTATATTTAAACTCGTTTTACTTTTTTTATCAATGGGTAATCTTATTTTACTCTCCTAATTTCTAAAACGCGTGCTGAATTATAATAACTTGTAAAATAAAATAAAAGTTGTAATTTAACACGTAAATAAGCCTGAACTTGAGAATATTAATCAATTTTTTGTTAATATTTATATTTAAACTCGTTTTACTTTTTTTATCAATGGGTAATCTTATTTTACTCTCCTAATTTCTAAAACGCGTGCTGAATTATAATAACTTGTAAAATAAAATAAAACTTGTAATTTAACACGTAAATAAGCCTGAACTTGAGAATATTAATCAATTTTTTGTTAATATTTATATTTAAACTCGTTTTACTTTTTTTATCAATGGATAATCTTATTTTACCCTCATAATTTCTAAAACGCGTGCTGAATTATAATAACTTGTAAAATAAAATAAAATAAAACTTGTAATTTAACACGTAAATAAGCCTGAACTTGAGAATACTCGTATTACTCAATTTTTTTGAATTTTGACCTTGCTATAAGATATGCAGAAATAACGCCAATGTCATGAAAAAACACTTGAATAGAAAAAAATCTGTTGTGAATTTGATGATATCACTAAAATATTTATGGTTATCATCACCACCATCACACAATGCCCCTATCGGGGTAGCAAGACCGAACAGATCTCCACTTCATTCTATGTTGGCACACGTCTTTCGCCTCTTCTCCATACACCTCGTCATGAAACTCTCATATTTAAAATAAATTTTCGCTCTAAAGGGTTCTAGTCTATTAAGAGTTGTCTGGTTATAATATTAACACGCACAACGCTTCTGTAAATGATGTTACATTTTCAGATGCGAGGTAATATGGCTAACCCGAACCCCTCTAAACCCGAAGGTTCGATTAACAGGGCTCAAAACAATTTGTCTCCCGGTCACGCTCTTTAGTTTATGTTTATAACAAGTTCGTCTATGTTGAAGAACATTTTATTGTATTAAACTTTCGCTGTGTACAATACAACCAGAAGGATTATATTGTACACAGCGAAATGCCATGTGGCAACCTCTTCCTAGCATCCTAAAATATGTTAAATAGGCCTTAAGTGAAAAACACTAAAAATATTTCAAAAAAAATCTGAGTTTCAGCGGGATTTGAAGCCGTAACCTCCTGGCTGGGAGACACGCATCTTACCAACTAGGTCACGGAGGTCGTCAATGGTAAAAAACGAATGAAATAATATCATTTCAGAAAACAGTTGAAAGAAAGAAAAAGAACATTAAACTAAAATTCCTTTCCAACAGGATAGTAGTATAAGGAACACCATAAATATAATATTGCAGATCGCGTGCAAAGTATTGTAATATGAAACAAATTGATTTGCTGTTTCAGAACGATGCGCTACGTTCAGGAACTGGCCAGATAGGGATTCAACGAACCCCAGAAGTATAGTAAAATTTTATTGTTATTTTGAAAGAACACAACTATCGTGACGACTATACATATTTCAGGGTCATACAGAATTCACGTCACACTATTTAATTCATGGCTACTTAATTTTTTTAATTACCATATTTCATGAGATAATTTTTTAAATACGAAAAATACATCTCAAATCTGGTTAAAATTAATATTTTAAAGATTGAGATATTTTAAAAATTATATAGTATATCTAATATTATTAAATAAGAACCGAAAATAATATTTCCACGTCAATATACTTTATCCAAATTTTATGTACATTTGAGAATGTTTTAAAAAAAATAAACCCGACCATCGTGTAAATTTTTAAGCCCGAAGCGTAGGTCACAACAATTAAAGGCTAACAAAAGTAACTGAGCTTTGAAAACAGTTCGCTAAAAAGATATTTTGTCCAAAACAGGCTGAAATGTAAAATTACGAAACAACCAACTACATAAGATAGCGATGGTTTTCATGGATAGGTCATGCAAGCAGTTCTTAGTTGAACAGTCAACAACGGTCATTATGCAAGTCCAACAATAGAGAAGAAGGCCACTTGGTAAGCCCAGACAGAGCAACAGCTGTTGCAGCAGGAGGCTAAAGCTCTACAGAAATTGTATGATCATTAAAGATGATAGAGAAATATGAATATCGTGTAAATTTGCCCAATTTCACACTTTTCAGGAATTAATGTATTCACGTATATGTACGAGTATGTACATATTCTTAGTTCATTTCAGCGATATAAAATTATAATTTATGTGAATTTTGAAATACAACAGACCCTCGATTGGATTTTATAAGGGGGAATATTAATCCTGTACTACGAAGACATTAAAATAAATTTCCAACACATTTTATTTATGTTTAAAGATATTAGTTTCATGTAGTAATATACGCATCGTATAATATATTTAGTTTTACAATTATCCAGTAAATATGTTGAAATAAAACATATAATTTTATTTAGGGTAATTGTGATCACCCCACGAAAAATGTTCAATTTATTTGTAAAAATATTTGCAATCGGAATTTTAAACCCAGTCATTACAAAATAAGAAACACAATATATTAGAATTATTTTAAAGCCACAGACTCTTGTTAAATAATCTAAGGTTTACAGCTGTTGTACTATAATTTCGTTGTACACAACCTGGATGGATCATTGCTATGTGACAATCGTTTCGAATCGACTAGAAATATGTTAAAAAAGCCTTAACGTAAAACCAGACACAAATCTATTTGATTTTTTTTGGTAAATTGATAATCAAGTCTGCACCATCAGGTTGGAAAACAGGCATTTTACCAATAAAGCCAAATGTATTTTATTAGAATAAGTGTCAGTCAATAACTTCTCCACGAAAAACATATTTAAATAACATGAAACTTACTGTTCATACTTATCATAAACTATGATTCAATGTTGTACTGTATTACAATTTCGTTATATACAGTACAACCTTATTATTGTCATGTAAAAATTTCTTCCAACCAACCAAAAATACGTTAAAAGGCACAAAACTTAAAAGTGTACCAAAGGGAATTGAACCCAAAACATTCGGGTTGAAAGACAAGCTTCTTATAAACTAATCAACGAATTATTCCTCAGTGTAATTATAAGAATCATATGAATATGATTAAAATAAGAAGTATTTACGACATAAGTTACGACTAACATAACTACCTTATTTATTTATTTTATTTACATGACAAGCTTCTATATAGTAAACAAAGTACTTTAAAAAACAAGGCATACAAAAACAAGTAATTTTAAGTGGACATTTCTCAAATTATATGGATCTAGGTTTGTTACCCGTCATTTGTCATGACCCCACCCCAGTAAACTGACTATAATTTTGTCGTTTTCTTACTGAAAATATATGAATTTGAAAAAATAAATGATACTTTTTATCTATTATTAATTAGTATTAAATCCCATTGTCGAAAATTCTCATTAACTTGTTAATTTGTGAGACTTTCGAGTATGTACCAAGTGAGTCAAACCTTGGCTTCTACATTAATTCTAAGAAATGATTGGTCCATGTCATAATCTCCTCCATACATTAATCAAAAACATGTGCTTATTATATATAAGAAATCAGGAATTTATCAATAACTTATAATATTAAATAAATTAAAGAAATACGGTTCTAAAAATCTGTGTCTGAGAGATGTTCCTATTTTAGAGAAGTAGAACTTTGAAAACGATTTTATCTTCATTGAATAAATTGATTGTTTCGAATCGATCCAATAGGATAGGTATTATGACAAAAATGTTGCCATTGCTGGGTCTTGTGGCGTAGAATGGTCTGATTCTATGTGTTAGAGATATAGGTGGAGCTTTAGGAAACACTTGTAGACGACCCGTTGGGAGATCTTATCAGAATTTATGATTATATACACCAGTGCTCCGCAACCTTTTCTCACATACGACACACCAAAATTCTTCCTAGAATTCCGCGGCACACCAAAAGCTAAAATATATAGGTATTAAATTAGGCATGAGTCTTCAGCGACGCGCATAAGGGTCATTTTTCTTTGTATATGACTAATTTGGTGCGGCCATGGTGTGTACAAAGCACACTACGCAGTTTTCAACAGTTGGCACCAGGCGCTGGGGGACCATTGAAAAATTATTTAGTTATAATTATTATTCTATACTACATTTTGAAAAATAGACAATATTATGAAAAATAATTGGTCATTGTGCATTAAATACATAATGAAAAATTGTAAAATGTCAAACACATTGAATTTGACCGCGGCACACCTGTATCCGGCTCACGGCACACCAGTGTGCCACGGCACACCGGTTGCGGAGCACTGATATACACTACACTGTACCTAAAGTCGAATGTATTATCACAAATTGGAAGACCTACGAATGTTTTTTTTTTGTAGTTAATCTTTTCTTAGTAAGTTTTCTGCGATTTTCTTACCAAATATATTTTACTCAACATATGCAGATGCGGATAAGTGCATAATCTAATGGCCGCAGTCATCACTCTTTTAACCTTGCACTCAACTTATATATTTTGTAAATTTCAATGATAGTAGGTTTAAATCTCAAGTTAAGCCCTTAAAGAAGTCCGTCATCTAAATGTCTCTATATTAATTGTCCTTTTATTATTATTATTTTTTACTAGACTTGAATAATAATTAAATAACACATTTTTAACTTCGAAGATTTTAACAAAGCCAAAAGAACAAATAAGAAAGTGCCACACTTTCTTGTATCTGTATAAATATGAACTTGGGATCACGTGATAAAATATATTTCATTTATTGAAAATTTTAGTTGCTTTCGCTCCACCAGCCGATGTCGTGGTACGGATCATCACAACCCCGTCCCCCCCGGCGGTGCCAGGGGCGGTTCCAGCGGATGCATGAAACATATCGCTTCAGTTCATAACCGACGGTTCTTCCAAGGAGCATCTTCGGTTAATCCTAATCCATTATCATATTCGGGTTTAATCTGGCAAGTGTGACAACTTATATGACATTGACCAATTCGTTAATCCGCGTGGTCCACTGATTATCTTCCTCAAGGGGTTGCAAAAATAAACAAGTTAAGTTTGTTTATTCGAAATATTGAATGAATGTACTTCCTAACTACTGATTTATTCAGTGAAATAGTGTTTTTGAAAACTTCACAGTGAATATTAAACTGTATTCCTTAAATCTTAAAAATCTATTGTTTCGCTTTATGGTGTCGTGTTAATAGGTATTCTAGTTTAGTCAAATACAATACAATAACTCTATTTTCCTTTATATTCACAATTTTTGATAATTGTGTTTACTATCGAGTTTATAACCTATGTCTTCTTCGTCAGCTGGCGAGGAACTAAATTAAATATTTAAAATATGTTAAAAATGAATTTACATGTGGAAATTAGTTCATCATTATTTGTCTTCGAATCCTGCAATGATCTTTATTTAAAAAGCAGTAGTAAATAAAAAGAAATATAATATTTAATTTATGTAACTAAAAAATATATCATATTCATTTAAGAAATCACATCTAAGAAATATATAAAAAGTTATTGAAATATATTACCAATATGTAGTTTAGTTATTCGTCATAAGACGAAGAAGTCAGAGGTCTTTGAAACCGGCAATGAACTCGATTGATAAAACAGTGATGAATACAAAGATAAATAATGTTATTTATTTTGTTAAACTTATCTAAGAAATCAGAACTGATTGTCGTAGTGTAATTATTTAAGTTAATATTTATTTTGTGTTTTGATATGAAAAATAATAATTGAGTCTTAAAACCAATCATTTAAAAAAATACCATACCAGGTGATTAACATTTATTAAAATAACTCAAAGCAGGTTTTACGTGAAACATTTTTATATATTTACGTCCATTTCACTCTTGCTTTTTTAGTGTTCTGATTGTACACACACTAACCATAGAACTAACTACATAATCGAAACAATAATGGCTGCTATAGGCAATCCAAAAATCGCTTGCAGTTTAACAAATAATATATATAATATGTACATTTTGTAGAACACTCGCTTATGTTACTTAATTGATTTCATTCGCGTTCGATGTCAACCTCATAATAATATCTTAGTTGTTTCATTTTCAACTGAATTCAATAAATATATCATCTTGTCTAGTGGGTGTAACTCTAATATAATAAATATAACAATACCAAAATATATTTACAAAAATCAATCACTATTTTGAACAATTAAATTTAAAACTGATTTTATTATGTTCCTTTGTTATACTATCAAATAAGATGAATTAATAGTGGAAACATTAAACATATACAATGTGAACTAATGAATACCTAAATTAAATAATATTTAAGAATAAATAAATTTCACTCATTTTGTGATTGATTTATGAAGGAATAAAAGAAATATTTTAAAAAATTAAATAAGAAATCTTTGAGCCTTAACCAATTTATGGTTTTAAAAAATAAAATTATAATTAATGTAATTTTTTCTGATGTGAAAATGAGTATATCATATTTTTAAGTAAATCCATTATTTTGTTTTCTTAGTTACAAATGAATTTCTGATTTTCAGAATTAAATAAAAATGAATAATCTCTTGTCGAATAATTCAATTTCTGCTTAAACTATTGCACTGCACAAAAATACAATTTAGTTCTTTTAATCCTGAATTCCTTGTTGAAGTTAAGATTTACCGGAAAAATGGAAAAAAGTTACAAATTCACGGAAGAACTTAGCAGCGAAAATAAAAGTTTATCAAGTTTCTTGAAGACAGAGGAAGAAATATGGAGAGGAAATCGAGAGTACGATTACGTCCTTAACAATTTGCAAACTGCTGCACAAATATTAGAAATTTATTTGCAAACATATCCTAGAAGTGGAGTTGAAGGAATATTTTCTCCCAATAACCAAGATTCTCTTGAAACTGAATACATTGAAGGGCAGTCTGGCACATATGTTGTGTCTGAGGGCTCATCAACTCGAGGAATAGAAGAAACCGGGGTTTATGCTTTCCCGTTTGTTGAATCCTTCATAAATTCTGCTGACAAAAAGATTAAAGAGTATAAAAACCGAAAATTTGAGGCATTTTGGGTAGATTTACAAGAAGAGCTCAACATTCAAGATAAAGATGAAATACTCGTAACAGGTTTGAATAACAAGCAAGGTGATGATGGGCAATGTACAATGGATCTTAAATCGAAATTCAATATTGATGACGGCACACCAGATGACACAATGAATTTATTTGTGTTATTCGAGTTAAATGATTGCGAGAAAATATCTAAAGTCAATGAAATGGAAAGATTGTTTTTACCACAAGACAAATCGACAAAAAAAAATTATAAATCAATAAATGATCAACAATTAGATGAGGACATTATAATCGCTTCTATAGCGGCGAATTTAGTCGATGATGTAATTATGGAGGCTACGTTGCAGTGCGAAAATATTTTAGGTGAATTGCAACATGAGCCGCATACCGTTTTATTGAAAACGAGTTTTTTTAATAAACACGATCGTCAAACTTTAGCTGATCTTTGTTCGCAGTTGGAAACGGACTCATCAAATAATGATGCGAGTCAGTGTTTAGGTCTTGCGCTCGCGAAAGAAAAAAATAAAGATCATGATAATTGCTCTTCGACAAAAAATATCAGGATATACGAGAGTATACTCGAATTAAATGAAGCATTGAGCGTTTTGGTAATTGACGGGGGGACTGATGCTTCAAACGGTGGATCAGAGAAAGTCGGGAACATAGAGGCCCAGGAGTTTTCAGGTAAGAAGCCTAGAACAGATGCTATCGTATCCCCTACATGTTGGTCAGCAAATGATAATATCTGTGAGAGTAACGACAGCATGCAAAAATCAAATGAAGTTTTGAATACCAAAGTGACAGGGAGTGAGAGCGTTACTTCAACTAGTGCATTAGAGAATTTAGAGAGTAAATGGGCCAAAGAATTTTCAAGAAAGAAGCCTGGAAGAAGTATTATCCTTCCATGTATGTTAGAAACTGACAATATCTGTGATGACAGCAATGACAGCATTCAACAATTAAAAGAAGTTTTGAATATTAAAGCAACAGGAAGTGAGAGTGTCATTTCGACCGGTGTGTCAGAGAATGTAGAGAACAAAGAGGTTCAGGAACTGTCAGGGAAGAAGCCGGGAATAGGTGCAACCGGAAGCGCCCCGTGCAGCGAAGGGTCACGGGCGGCGGGCCCGCGGGCAGGAAGCACGCGCGCCGGCCGTGACGGCCCCGCCGCAGTGCGCGGTCCGCCTCGCGCAGTGAAGCACGTCAGTCGTGTGTTAGATCCGCGCGTACGTGTTCAGGTTACTCCCACACGTCGCGGTGGAGGCCTGCGATCTGTCGTCGATATCCAATCAGTCAGTTCGGTTGACGTATTTGTTTATCTTAAAAATCCCGATGGAAGCGAACAAGTAGTCCAAACATCCAAGATGCGGGATGTGGACGAAATAAATCGGGCCGGGATGTACAACGGTGTAACTGAAAATGGTGTTCATAACAACGATGTGTGTAGTATGACACGCGAAAAAGAATCCACGAAAAATTCGGAATGCTCCGCTACCGTGGGCGGGCGAGATCTCTCGACGGGCTCGATCGAAACGCAGATCGCGAGTGAAGTGAAAAGTTCGACAGAAGAAAATGTCGAAATAATTGATAGTTCTATGTTTGAAAGTGACCGACCGGAAAATTTGTTAAATAATAAATGTCCAGTGATCAATAGTGAAATTGTGCCAAATTTTTCTGAGGTTGTAGTTAAAACTAATGATTGTTCACATTCCACCCAAAATGGATACGATAAACCGGAGAAGGGACTTGAAGTTTTACCTTTTTATCAAAATGGGGCGAAAAAATGCTTTTCAGAAAAGTTTGCAAGTTTTGAAAAAGCGAAAGGCGGGGAAAAGTTACGGGAATCCCGGTCGCCGGCGCGCAAGTTCGTTTCGAATGGCGCTATTCGCGCGGGAAACCGCCGGGCGGGACGCAGGCGCGTCCCGCCGATCAATCGGGCACCCCCGCATCCCTCAGTCGCGAGCAGAGTGGCAGCATGCGCCCGCTGTGTATTATTCGGGGTCGCTCCGAGCGGACCGATCATCCTGTTGGAACTACCGGCGGGTGAAAGTAAGAGTACAAAAAGTTTTCGAAACAAAATATTTTCACTTGAAAATTTATGTTCTTGCACGTGGAATAAAAAAAACAACTCCCCCGTGAATGTACAACACCAAAGTGACCAAAAAAATAACTCTTCAAATAGTTTGCAACTTACAAAAAACGGCGCCTTCAAGTCTGATTCGATAACAGAGAGTGAAAATTTCGCGCCGACATCTTTAAACATTGAAGTAAATAAAGAATTGCGGCCAACTTATTTTTCCAAGTTAAAGAGTGACAGTCAACTTTTAAGTGATTTTAAAACTTTGAGCGATTTATCGAATCACGCAGAGTTCGAAAACATCAAGAATACTAGCGCATTAAATAAAAAATCGAAGGATAAAGCAGATGGTGTGTCCACGATAATCCGTGACAACCACTCAAATCATCGAGTGCCTGAAAGTGCCGATAAGTTGAAATTAGACGATACACGTGATCAAACGTCAGTTGTACTTGATCCTGAAAGTTGTATTTGTACGTGCCATTGTATCAAAAGTTCATCTGAAAACTTAATACAAAAAAGTTACGAAACTAGTTCAGAAAATATAAATGATAAGTTAAAGAAAGAAGAATCTTGTGATAGTAAGCCTAATTTAAAAAATCAACGAAATATCGTCAAAAGTGAATCGAGCGATTTTTTGAGCAGCAGAGTTTTAAATAGTTTTGAAATTAGCTCTCGACTTAAAAGATTGGAAAAGAAACTACAAACTTCGCTAGAGTCATTAAAAGATTCTGATTTAAAAGAAAGAGATACAAGTAATTTTCTCCTTGATTTGGAAAAAAACGTTTCTAGTTCAAATGAAGCCATAGATGAGTCAACAGTTTGTGAAACTTCGTGTGACACAGACACCGTCAAAACCTGTAAAACTGATATTCTTAACAGTGAAATCGTTACATACAGCAAAACGATAAAAGATAATTTGCAAGAGTTTTTGAAAATCCATCGTGAACTTAAAATCGGAGAATATTGCACAGAGTCTTCAGAAAACGAAGAATCTTCATGTCCTACAAAAAGTCTCATTGATAGTGGAAAAGAAACTAAACATAACGAACCCCAATCAAACTATATCTGTGAAGACGAATTCATCACAAGATCTGAAGATTTCGACAGTGACATTTGTAGTGACGCAGAAACCAGAGAATTAGAAGAGTTTGAGCGTCAAGAACGGTGGGCGTCCAATGAAGAATATTTCTCATTGAACGCCGAAATCTTCGCCGGAAGTTCTTGTCAATTTACCGCGAGCGAAGTTAACAATATCGATTTAGGTTCAGATGAAACATTGAAATGCTACGACGAGCTTTGGGATAGTTCAGAATCTGTGTCCAGCCTGGACGAAGAAACTGCAGCCAATACTCACGCAAACAGTATAATGAGAGGCGAAGGACCTGCGGCTGATCGCCGCCACAACAAAGATGCTTCCAACTTAAAATCACTTCTTAAGAAAGCTTCTCGGAAAGGGAAGAAGAACCGCGTCGTTTTTAATGAGAATAGAAATGAATTCTTTGAGGCTGATTACATTATACTTATACGAGAGGAATGCCAGTACGACGAGGAAAGTGATGAGGGTGTTTGTACGTGCAGTCAGCACGAAATGGTTCGACTCGCATGCTGCGAAGGAGAATGTAACGGATACGAGCATGAAGACTGTAACCCAGAGGCTGAGCAGGTCACGCTTAGCCCTCCCGAAGGTTACAAGGACAGTGGGCTTTTTAATAAAGACGGTACGTTCAAAGAACAAGGACTCTTTAATAAAGACGGTAGTTTGAGAGACCAAGGCTTATTCGCAAGGCCTGGAGGATTGCTTGTAGGAGAAGCATCCGGGACAGTATTCAGTCCTCAACATCTGCATCAACTGCAGCTCATTCAACGTCTTCAGCGTGAGCAGTTGAGGCGAGCAAAGGCAGCACTTACACAAGGTAGGACTTTTTTCTTCAACGTTTCACACTTTTAAATTTATGTGTTATTCTTTTTTATCAGGAACACAAAATAATTATATTTCAGACTTCAGAACATAAGATTATTAAGCAACGGATGTCAATTTTTATTCATATGAGTAAGCTTGCGTATTATCTCCCGGACAGTATGGATAAATGTTGTAAGTGAATATATTAAACTCGTTGGTATTTGTATTATTTTTCATGCATTAAAATTATCGATACTTTGATCAACATAAGAATAAATCCGAGAAAAAATAATAAATATGACACTGAATAAAACCATTGTTGGTTATTTTTTCTCAATGATTTTTATCACAGTTTTGTAACTGAAATGAACGTTTCCAATGTAATTTATTTTGTTTTTCAGCATGTAATTATTTTCAGTGTATATATTTTTTAGTTTGTGAGGTAAAATTTTATATTATTATCAAGAGACTTCCGAAACTTAACAATAAGTATTTTTAATTCAAATACTTCTTTAATATTTATATTAAAAAATGTAGTATATACGTATATTGATTTAATTATGGTACGATAATGCAAGAGAACAAATGTAAAAGTAAAGTTGTTCAATATAGTCGAAAACAACAATAAACTTCAATAGATTTGTATAAAATCTACTGACCAGTTTAAATGGGTAAACCCAAGCCATATTGGACTACCCCAATTTCTTTATGGCCATGAGAATTTTCATGGTAAACTTTTCGATTTCATTTTATCCCTTCGTCCTGTTGGATTTTTTGCCGCCACCTGGATAAATTCACAGATCACATTTTGTAGCGCTGGGATGAGAATCGAGTCAATAATTTCCGAAAGAATCTTCCTTTGGGCCGCCTTAAATTGGTACTTGAACGCCTGTGAACCAATCGGTTATTATGACGGGTGTCAAAGATATAATAGTTTGGCTGCTTCCGATTTTTTTTTGCAAAAGCTCTGACAATTTACGAAACTATGTTACTTGAACTCCAGAATTCAATTTTAAACGGTGGACCTTTTGTTTGCCGTCACGTCTATCTTTTTATCGTTTGTCGCAGCCGAAAGAAGAGGCCCTTTGGGGCAATTCCTTCTTAGTCACTATATAACATCGTGACATTTTTTTAAAAAACTATTTCGATATTCTAGTGATAAGTATATAGCTATAGCGCTAGATGATAATTAAATTTGTCTCTCATAACAGTGTGGATGGTTTTGGGTTCAAACTGAACTAACCAATATAAATTTCTAGGACGAATTAAAGATAAAATTA
Organism: Odontocerum albicorne; assembly: GCA_949825065.1. NCBI lineage: Eukaryota > Metazoa > Arthropoda > Insecta > Trichoptera > Odontoceridae > Odontocerum > Odontocerum albicorne. The sequence goes on from OX463843.1 coordinate 16,922,994, forward strand.
CTGAACACAAAATCATACTAATTATCAAAGGATTGAAATTCCAAAACAAACCCGATCTCAATAACAATGTAATATTTAATCAATTATTTGTTTTAAATAATGTTAAAAATTATGTTCTTTACCAAAAGTTGTGTTCTCACGAGTTGCGCGTCTTGAACCATTCATGCACTAGGATTGTTTGAATTATTGGATAAATATGTAGAAAGGATGACAAATACCTGAATGCCAGAGATTGAAACGTATAGAAAACCTGCAATTACCTATCAGATATAAAAAAATATGAGCATGTATTTTGTGAAGCAGAATATTATATTTTCGTATATATTACATTTTCATTGTATACAGTACACGCTGGAAGTTTCATTGCTGGGCGGCAATTTCTTCCAACCATCCAGAAAGGCTGTATAAGATATTTTGGAAAACTGTATGTTACATAGTGGTTTGTTGTATGAGGCACACGTTCCGAAAACGTTGCAGTTTTCAACTGCAAGACTTGTTTTTGATCAACTTCGCCGTAAGTAGATCTGCGTCAAATACTGATTGGTCCAAAGCGGAATCTCAACCATAACGTGAGCACATGGGTTCGTCCCGCTTTGCTACCGTAACGAGGGTACAGCATCCACAAAAGTTGAAGCGATATAACAATCGTTTAGAAAGGCATTCAAAATAATCTTACGTGAAACCAAACACTTTTAAAAAAATCTAACGGAATATATTCCCAGTGGAAGTCAAACTATGTCCGGAAAGTAGTTTCGTATTTCATGGATACATTGTATTGTATTGCACTTTCGTTGCATATAATACAATCTGGCGGGATTATTGCCGTATAGCAATCTCTTCTAACCAACCGGAAAGATTTTTAAAGGGGCTTAAGGGTTTAAAAAATCCGTAATGTGATACGACATTCGAAGATGGTGTCGCTCTGGAAGGTCAATTATTACCGATTACGATTACTAAAAAGGAAAGCTTTGATCGAAAATAACCAGCGTTCTACGACACTAGAGATTGCTGAGATATTGAAAATATCGAAAATAGATTTACAGAACAAAGTTGCACATAAATATTTTTTTTGCGTTTGAATTTAATTTCGGACAACAAGTATTAACTAATTTTGTGCGGAATAAGATACGTAGCCGAAAGTCATTACATTGAGGATTGAACTAAATCAGACATTGCTAAATTCCGACCCGCGGACAAAATCTGGCCAGTGAGGTTCATTTTTGTAGCCTGCATACGGCGTGATTTTACATAAGATAAACTACATTAGTAAACCTAGCAATGCAGTGGACCAAATTCCTACAACACCACATCTTCGTTCTTATTATTTTGTCATAAAATAAGTATTTTGTTAAATGTTGCTACGATATTAAAGATATTAAAAACAAGCATGTGCAGCCTAACGTAGAAAAAAATATGAATGATACATGTGTATGACAGATTTCTTTGTCCTTTGGCTCGCGATGGCTTTTATCAGACATAGTCTGGTCCCCCTAGGTAAAAGTTTAGCCATGCCTGAGCTTAACGGATTCTTTTAAAAAATCGGATTCGGTGGTCTTAAAAAAATGATGAATTTTTAATAATTTTACCTTTATGTGCATTTATAGGGAAAAGTGATAATATTCGGACAGGCAAGAAAATTTAAAGAGTTTGCATGAATATATCGTCATTGTTGTTGCTGGACATTGAAGTTGAGGATACCCTCGTCATTCGACAGAATTATGATTCTGCTCTCTGTCTGACATAAAACTTCTTGTTGGAGCAGAAAAACCCTCTTACCGAAGCATACACTCTGTCGCAGACATTACACATGAATATTCACCGAGCCGCCCGGTCACGTTGACCTCAGCTCTCATGTAGTTCTATCTCGTCTGACAGCTGCAGCAACACCAGTCAGATAAAAAAGATCTCCCACTATCCAGAGCGGCCTTTTCCAAGTCCTGAGACACCGCAATTAAATATAATTTGAAGGATGAAGTGATAATATTCGATTTTTTTGGCGACCCACAAACATTTGATCACACTAATATTATAATAAACGCGGCTCGTATATTTAATCATTTAAATAGTAAATTGTATAACCGTAATAACTTTAAAAATGTTTTTGAATTTGAAACAGCGTATATTTCTGCAAACGTATATTAATTTTTGTCGATATGAGTTTTCTTTCCAAGTTTCCCAGCTAAGGAAATATAGCCACAAAAACCACACTAAGCAGGAAGAGAGTAACAAAACACAGAACTTTATTTTAACTCGTTTGGAAATTGTTTTTTTAATTGATTTTATAAAAAAATAGTTTCATATTTCGTATTTTCAATATTTTTGTATTATTTAAGAAAAAAAATATTAATGTTGAAAAGCTAAGTTTTTAAACTTTCCTGTCTTAAACAACTGCGGTCATACGAGCTCGTATTATTAAAACTACAAAATCAAATTTGAGGTGCATAGCCGCGCGGTAATGCACTGGAATTCCGTGCGGAAGGTCGTTGATTCGAACCCCGCGCTGTGCTACTCTCCTCCAACGACACAGGCACTTTTTCCGTCTAGTGTTCGAGGGAAAAACAATACCTATTACTTCGGTCATATATATTCTTAAAACAAAAAAGTTGCTCAAAGCCTGAAAATGTTACCATATCTGCTTTAAAAGGTAGAATTTAGATAGTAAACGAATATTGAAATATTATTGAGAAAATAGATAACAAGGAAACGTTTCTTTTGACTAATGTAAATGTAATTCTACGAAGGTTTGGATGAAAACCATGTATCATTAGATTTTTTTTAGGCTAAGGCTCTAAATCTAATCTCCAAACCTCACAACTAAGAGGAAACGTACGAGTATATAACGTATCGAACAATACAAATATTAGTGAAAATCGATAAATAAAAAATGAATCACCCCCAGAAAATAAAGGCGAGAATAGAGATAACAAAGAATGATTAAATAAAAATGAAGCCACTTTTTATAAATCTAGATTCTGGCGGGTTTATTGCTATACATAAATTTCTTCCAACCAACCAGTTAATCTTGGGGATCTACTGAAGTGTTCCGGGCAGCAGTGAATAGAATAAGTTTTTTTCTCGCATCTTACAAAAGATATTTGTTTCGCTTTGTGGTGTCATGTTTATAAATGTTTAATAAAACACTTTTTTATATTTTGCATTCATCACTGTTTTATTTGAGTTATCTGCACACGGGCTTGGAGGATTGCAGCTGGACAATTTATTTGAGTTATCTGCACACGGGCTTGGAGGATTGCAGCTGGACAATTTATTTGAGTTATCTGCACACGGGCTTGGAGGATTGCAGCTGGACAATTTATTTGAGTTGCACACGGGCTGGGAGGATTGCAGCTGGACAATTTGGAAATTCTCGAGATTAAAAAAAGCGTTAAATTAAGTCTCAACATTATAAACAGCCAAGTTAATTTCAACAAAAGTCCTCTGCTGAAGATGTTTCCCATTCAAAAACCATTTTCATGCCAACCTACTTTCCCTCCTTCTTCGTATTAGCCACTATAGTACTTCCCTCCCCCTCTCCTGTGCCTATTATAATTAGAGGAAAAAAATATTTTAGAAATAATTAAATCATCTTCCCCTAACGAAGACGGAGGTCTTTGAAACCGATAGTGAACTCAAATAAAACTGTGGGAAATAGAAAATTAAAAAAATGTGTTAAAAATTAGAATAAGTTTTGACATGATGGTGGCCGACCACCGAAAAGGGATGACATCTTGAGAAGAAGAAGAAAGCTTAAATATTGTACTGACACCACTTATAACAATTATTGAGCAAAACAATATATGTACGAGAAATGTGAATTTAACCTAAAACTTTGATGCCACAAGGCTATGAAAATAAATCAATTTCAAATCAAATGCGTATATAGTAGACTTTGAAAAAACCACTAAGCGGGCGATAAATTCTAAATTTGATGTTTGTGAGCAAATTATTTAATTCTGTATATCACAATAAAGCGAATAAGTAAGTGAGCTTTTTATAAAGGTCAAACGCATAGAAATTAGTTTAACAAAAGCACTGATTATATAAATTATTCATTAGTACAGAAAATATTCGTAATTTGAATATTTTCAATACAATATTTTTTTAGGATAAATATTTTTCTAATTAAGAATAAAGCAAAAGTAAAAAGAACAAATGCAATAGATACATTTAATGAATGGTCGAATAATACTCGTACAATAGTACTTATCATATTTACCAAGAATCGACATTCCTCCTTCAATATACATTTTCGTCAATACAAATCATATTATCAATGTTTGCACATTCGAGTAGATTCTTTTGAAATAATGTTATCAAATTTAAGTTATCCAGAACCGGTTGTGACTCATTTATTTTATTTATAGAGTATTCTATTGTTTTCTTTTATTAAATTACATCTTAAAAAATGGGAATTTATATTTTCTTTGCGAATTTATCTTGTTCAAATATAATATTTTGTCTTATTAGAATCACTTTTTAGTGATTCTAGTCCGCTAGTTTCACAATGTCAAAAATTTTGGTACTCGCACTAACAATAAAACTTTTGAGTTTGTGTCTTTCGAAAGGATATGTTACTATCCATTCCCTGCATTGAAAAACATTATTTAAATAGGCTTAAGCTATACCTTGTACGATACCATAAATAAACATTTCATTGTACGATTCTATAAATAAATGTGCAAACTTGGAAATTAATTTGAATTTAATTTATTCAATACTTAATCATCACACGTATTCTGTACGATACATTTTCATGATACCGCACGTATCGTATACAATAGGTTTTTTTTTATAAAACTGGTATTAAAAACTGTTTAAATTTTTTTTTGTATAATATACAATTATTTTTGTTTTGCAATAACGTTTAACATTTTTGGTGAATAATATAAACGATGATAAATAATATAGACGATCTCCGTAGCTTAATTGGTAAGACACCTGCCGCCTAGCTCGGAGGCTACATCCTCACACTCATCACATTAGCAAAGTACCCCTGAATCAAGGACATTCACTAACTAATGAGTTCAAATATAAAAATTTCCAATTATTTAATAACATTCGTTTTACATTAACAGCCTCTATGAAATAGTCTTGTCATTGTCGTGACATTATTTGTGTTTTATCTGTGTGAACTCTGGTAAAGTCATTATATTGACTAAAAGTTTTTTTTAAATATTTAAACCTTTCAACATCTTCATTGTTGGTTGAAAAGGATTGCCAAAATAAAAATAATACAATATAATCCCTAAACCAAACTATAGATATCAATAAAAAACTAACATTACATTTGATTTACTGTTTAAGTATCTATGATATATCTTGATTATAGAATCTATATTCTAACTTGACAAAATATTTGAAAAAACATATGATTATCGAATACAGGTTAACAACATGGAATGAATTTTTCATGACTGAAATTAACCATAAAATAAGCATTCTGTTAATTAACTTACGATACAAAAAATATTATAAAATGTGCATTGTATCGTGAGTTGAATCTTTTCGGCACATATTGTTTTAACAAAGTAACTTCTTCTTTAGTCAAAATGTGTATTTAAAAAAAATACTATTGTGACGGATGAATATGAGAAGAGGCTTAAATGCAACTAACGCGTGATACTCAATTATCGTACTCGAGACAATGCATGAATGCATCGATTAAAGAACTACCGAACAAATAATATTGATGACTTTTGATATTTTAAGAGCAGTTCAACTAGAATAATAATTCTTTTCAATTTATCCCATTATATGTTGGTGGAAACTATTGCTTCTAATTGTTTTCCAACGTGCACTGTTTACGTCTATTGTTAAATAGAAACAACGGGATAAATGTGTGAAATGTCTCTTTTTTAACATTGAGTTAAAATGTAGCAGGAATACGAGTATGAATACTTTTACTTCTTTACACAATTCGTATTTAAAATATAATTCATTAAAATTAAGAGATGAAATTCTCCATAAATTGCACATAATACGACAGGAAATTGGATTATTGATTGATTTTGGATTATTGCTAAGCAATATACTTTCTTTCAAGATTACAAGTATATTTCATACATTACAATCTGCAGGACATTTTTACAAATGGAAATTTATTCCTCATAACAGGAAAGATGTTAGAAGGCCCTATAAGAAACCCCTAATTGTAACCCATTTCTTTTAGTTTTCACTAGGAATTGTCCTTGAATTTACCACCAAACCTAAGCACCTGTCAGTAAGAAGACCCAGCTCCATACAGATCGACATATTCAATTTGCTTCTGTTGTTAGGATGAACGAAAGGAAACAAACATCGGTCAACCACCCAGCAACGTGGCAAAATGGGGAATGTTACGTGATGGATCAACTCTCTGTATGGAGCAGTCAATGCTACACTTGCTGCAGTGCTCGTGGAATCCGGAGTGTTGTTCCGAAAAAAACATTGATTCGTTCAACGCTCAGTGCTGTTCAAGTAAGATAATTCTTGGCGAAAATAATTAAATGTGTTTGACACGATAAGAAGATTCGCGGCTGCCTTCGGTCAGAAAGATTTATATGGCTATAAAAAATACATTCAGATAAATTAATATCTAAAAGTTAAACCAGTCCGAAAGCGAATCTGCTGGGATTAAAACCTGGGATGCCAGCATACAAGCAAGATTACTCATCAACGCCGATCATGTTTTATCTATTAAAACATTTATTATTTCTATACTCACATAAGGTAAAATAAATTAAAAGTTATCCGTAAATTGAAATAAAAATATCTAAGTCATAGATCGTTGATTGAATTGTAAATGTGCGCTACTCGTAATACAAATGTTCAAGTTTTATTCCAGGCGGATTCCTGACATTTTTTCATTCATTCATATTGTACTCGTATTATTCATAGTACTCATATTGGTAATGTGGACATATTAAAGATCATGGCATGGATATAATATTGTTATTGACTCCACAAATGAAATTTTATAAAGTTATCAATGTGCGGCCTTATATATTTTAAAATAATATATACGACTGAAGGTATAGGTCTCATTATACCCCCGAATAATTAATATATGGAAAAAAATACCTGTATTATTCGAGGGGAGCGGCACAGGAAGAATTCGCACCGGTGACCTTCTGCAATAAAGTCCAACGTGTCAACCCGGCTCTTCAGATTAAATACCTGTATTATTCGAGAGGAGCGGCACAGGAAGAATTTGCACCGGTGACCTTCTGCAAGGAAGTCCAACGTGTTACCCCGGCTCTTCAGATGAAATACCTGTATTATTCGAGAGGAGCGGCACAGGAAGAATTCGCACCGGTGACTTTCTGCAAGAAAGTTCAACGTGTTACCCTGGCTCTTCAGATTAAATACCTGTATTATTTGAGGGGAGCGGCACAGGAAGAATTCGCACCGGTGACCTTCTGCAAGAAAGTCCAACGTGTCACCCCGGCTCTTCAGATTAAATACCTGTATTATTCGAGAGGAGCGGCACAGGAAGAATTCGCACCGGTGACTTTCTGCAAGAAAGTCCAACGTGTTACCCCGGCTCTTCAGATTAAATACCTGTATTATTCGAGGGGAGCGGCACAGGAAGAATTCGCACCGGTGACCTTCTGCAAGAAAGTCCAACGTGTTACCCCGGCTCTTCAGATTAAATACCTGCATTATTCGAGAGGAGCGGCACAGGAAGAATTCGCACCGGTGACCTTCTACAAGAGAGTCCAACGTGTTACCCCGGCTCTTCAGATTAAATACCTGTATTATTCGGGGGGAGCGGCACAGGAAGAATTCGCACCGGTGACCTTCTACAAGAGAGTCCAACGTATTACCCCGGCTCTTCAGATTAAATACCTGTATTATTCGAGGGGAGCGGCACAGGAAGAATTCGCACCGGTGACCTTCTGCAAGAAAGTCCAACGTGTCACCCCGGCTCTTCAGATTAAATACCTGTATTATTCGAGAGGAGCGGCACAGGAAGAATTCGCACCGGTGACTTTCTGCAAGAAAGTCCAACGTGTTACCCCGGCTCTTCAGATTAAATACCTATATTATTCGAGGGGAGCGGCACAGGAAGAATTCGCACCGGTGACCTTCTGCAAGAAAGTCCAACGTGTTACCCCGGCTCTTCAGATTAAATACCTGTATTATTCGAGAGGAGCGGCACAGGAAAAATTCGCACCGGTGACCTTCTGCAAGAGAGTCCAACGTGTTACCCCGGCTCTTCAGATTAAATACCTGTATTATTCGAGGGGAGCAGCACAGGAAGAATTCGCACCGGTGACCTTCTACAAGAGAGTCCAACGTGTTACCCCGGCTCTTCAGATTAAATACCTGTATTATTCGGGGGGAGCGGCACAGGAAGAATTCGCACCGGTGACCTTCTACAAGAGAGTCCAACGTATTACCCCGGCTCTTCAGATTAAATACCTGTATTATTCGAGGGGAGCGGCACAGGAAGAATTCGCACCGGTGACCTTCTGCAAGAGAGTCCAACGTGTTACCCCGACTCTTCAGATTAAATACCTGTATTATTCGAGGGGAGCGGCACAGGAAGAATTCGCACCGGTGACCTTTTGCAAGAAAGTCCAACGTGTTACCCCGGCTCTTCAGATTAAATACCTGTATTATTCGGGAGGAGCGGCACAGGAAAAATTCGCACCGGTGACCTTCTGCAAAAAAGTCCAACGTGTTACCCCGGCTCTTCAGATTAAATATTTTCACAAATTAACCATAATAGTTTTATCTTAATTTAAAAAAAACATTTGAAACTTTTTCTTTTAAAGGTCGGAATATACAAATAGTATTATTATTGTTGAGATTGTAGTTCACTTTTATTGTATAAATCACAACCTGGTAAGATTTTTACCATTTGGTAATCTCTTCAAACTAACCAGAAAAGGGATTAAGTGCCTGAGTATGAAAGAGCCAAACTGGGACACAATACATAACCAAAACTTGAACAATCTAGTTGAGGATAGGTAATGGAGGTTATCAAGCAACATTAATCCTACATACATACATCACGCCATTTTCCTGTCGACATAAGCAAAAAAGACAGAGCGTCAGACTATCCTATCTATACACACATCCTTCGCTTCATCTAAGATTTCTCTTACTTTCTACATTTCCTTCTTTTAAAATATCATTCAATCGATCCAACCATACTTTCCTTGATCTTCCTCTGCCCCGTTTACCACTCAAATTGGCACTATATATTGGGTTTATTTAGTATTTGTTCATTCATTCATCATACGAGTAGATGCTCAAATCATCTCAGTGTGCTCTTATTCATCTATTCAACACGTTAGCCTTAAGTTCACATATATCCTCAATTACTTTATTCTGTATTCTGTTATTAAATGTCACCTGATGTGTTTTGCTCAGTACACGCATTTCTACAGCATTTATCATCATTTTTCGACGTCCACGTTTCACTCATGTACCACAAAGTTGGTATTAATATATGAATATCTCGTCTTAGCAGATTGTGATACTGTCTGATTCGAGTATATATATTTTAGTGCCCCACTGACTTTGTTTCCTACCGTTACATGCTGTTTGATATCCCTCGTAACTCTTCCTAATCGAGGAAAAAATGCAGATTATGTCTTGTGTGAAACTTTATCTTTTGCAAAATTTTATTTTATTATACTAGTCTACAGACATACGTGCGAAAATTAAAAAAAATTAAAATGATAAGTAATCATTAAAATATTTAAAATCAAAGTAATTGTAAAGAAATTAACCATTTCCTGATGTCTTGTGGAATGGCTAGTGGAGAAAGCGGCAGTAAACTCGCGACGCTCGGGTCGACCATCTCGAGGTTATGTTACACTTAAACCTTGACTGCTGTATGAGGTCAATTTACAGTGTTAACTTTAGAGGTCCAAGTTAAACCTAGTGTTATTTGAAGATCTTACCCTTGCATAAGAAGCCTCAATATCAACTAGCGTTTTTTTCTAATTGGAAAAAAATAAAACAAATACTTTTCATTGCATCATTGAAATATAATATGAGTATCTCAATAAAAAAAACAAAAACCCAAATTCATAGTCTGGCATAGTTTAATAATTTGTATTCAGACCAGGGCCTCATACACTCCAAACAATTATTTTTTTAAGAAATAGTATTTAGGGTTAAGATCGGACTAATAATTGAATAAAATTTCTAACAATATCACAGGATCAGTGATATACAAGCTAGTAATAAATGTCAATATAATTTAGCAAGTAATCTATTTAAAAATACAATGACTTATATCATGAAATTGCAGGACTCGTGTATGAGAATATAAGTGCTCGTATATGAGAATACAAAATGAGGTTTTATAAAATATGTGTTAGGCCTGTAATGATTTATGATATTTAAAGAAGAGCTAATATCACATGAATGAAGACACTTCTTAGAACCACACAAATAAAAGTCTTGCGATGTATAAATTATAACACATCGGTGGAGAAGACCTTATTAATGGGATCAAGTTAAAAGTATATGGAAAACTATATGGGTTTACTCATGGTTGCCTCATTGAAGTCGAACACCAGACCGAACCCAAAGAGATGGAGGAATAGCTAACAGTCAGTATAAAAAAGCAGATCCAAGAATCCACAGACGAAAAAGAAAATGTAAATTTTCTTTAAATATATTAATTTTTTACTAATTTTATTGGGGATATATCCCTATACAAATTACAACCAACCTACATTGTTTTCAGATATTTTAAATAAATAACGTCGATACCTCCAAAGCCTAGTTCGTAAGACACCTTTCTTGCATCCCGGGGTTTGCTGATTTAATTTACATTAGTACCCGATTTTTTTTAAAATGGTTCATGTCCGGTTTTCACCTAAGGTCTCTATAATGTCTTTCTGGTCGGTTGGAAGAAAATTTCATAAGACAATATGCAAGCCAGGCGGATTAAAGTTTTATTCCAACAATATTTTCTCTATTATCAAAAAAGCGTGTACTTAAAACCTTGCGTTCTTTAAAAAGCACATTTTTGCTTACATGTATTTCGTTGTAACTTAATGAACACTCAAATAAATACCAAAGTAATCAATTGCCGAGTCTTTAAACTGAGATGAGATGTAATAAAAGGGGGATTCCTTGTGTTACACACAGCATGTTTCCATTCAAATAACATCCATAAAAATAAAGGGGTTGCCAAAGTATAATGTTACTAAATCAGAAACTTGTTCTGTCTTCTATATTTTTCAATTACCCCGAATTCACCACATTCAGTTAACATTGATAGTAAATTAAATTTTAATAAGCAAAGAAAAGAAAATTTAAACTAAGGAAGCATACAGTTATCATGTTAAGAATGATAAAGGTGCGATCATTAGTAGAATAACAAAGTTATTTTTTTAATAATTTAAAAAAGAATTTAAATTTTAAGTAAAAATACTTACAGTTTCATTCAAAAGTAAAGAAACAGGATATACTCGTATTATTTAAACCAACAATTTGTACCATACACGAAAATATATAATATATTTTATGCTTTTATTTTTGTGGTTTCATTAAAATATTACACCACGATTTTAAAAAATGTTTTTCAAATCACCTAAAAACTTACTCATAGCTATTTTTTTTAAAACGTAGCTTACAATATTTTTTATAGGCAATCCGCCCACACTAGGTAATTTGTGTAACCACATTTAAGCCAAAGAATGCGAAAAAGTTATTGTAATAAATTAAATTAAAAAAAAAAGCTTCAGACAGCTTAAACTGATTAAACTTAAAACTTTAACAATCGATGTGAAAGTGAGAAGGCGGCTTAAAAAGTACTTTGTTGTCTATTTCTGGAATATAAATACCGAAATAAAAATTAAAATAACAATAAATATAAACCAAATTGAATAATACAAGAAAATAAGAACGAATAAATATCGTCAAATGATACATAAACAAAACGATTTAATATAAAGGAATACAAAGAAATAATTATAAATTAGTAATATTACAAAAACTTAGAAGTCTCCGTGCATGGACTGGCGAGTACCTATATAACATACTCGTACTATACATCCCACCTTCACAACGTTACTAAACGAACTCGAATTTTAAAAATTCCCTAAAATAATGTTATAATACTTAGAAATATGGGCTATACTATATATAACAATAACTTTTACACTCGTAATAATAATCCAAGGTTATTCACCTTATATACTCCCCTTCTCAATCGTGATATTATCGGCCAATTCGAAGTATTTGATTGGACAAACAAGATATACAATACATTTAAAAATTTATTATTCACTTTATTCGAATATATAATTGAAAAAGAGTGAATAATAATTTAAAAATAATATGTTATTTACGAGGCGTATCCAGAAAGTAAGTGTACTGAGGCTCTCACGACCGGATGGATTTTATTTTCGACATGTTGGCTACACTTCCGTGTAGCCTGACCCTTCCCCTCCGCAACGAGACCGGTTCGAGGTCAGTACGTTGAGAAGTGTCGACGCGACAACACGTTTCGTGAAAAATGTCAATCCAATCTCCCGCCAAGTGCGAAATACGCGGCGTCATCCGTTATCTCGTTTGGAAGGGAAAACCTCCGGTTGAGGTTTATAATGAGGTGAAAACTGCATATGGTGATAAAGCTATGAATCGTACGAGTGTGTACAAGTGGTGTCGCGAGTTTTAAAACGGTCGTACGTCTGTGCATGATGATCAGAGGAGCGGAAGACCTTCAATTGTGACTGACGAAATTGTTTTGGGACTGTCAAGACATAATTTTAATTGAATATATGCCTCAAGGGGAGACCATCAACTCTGCAAGATACTGTGAGACCCTAAAAAAATTGCGGAGGGCGATTCAGAACAAGAGGAGAGGCATGCTGACAAAGGGAGTCTGCCTGCTGCACGACAATGCCAGACCACACACGGCCAACGCCACGAAGGAACTGTTCGCCTCGTTTAAATGGGATGTCCTGAACCAATCCGCGCATTCCCCTGACCTAGCACCTTCAGATTACTATATCTTTACCTCCCTGAAGCTGCACATGGGTGAAAAAAGGCGTTCAACCGACGAGGAGGTAAAGGATGAGGTGGAGAAGTGGACGGAGGGGTTGGCGGGAAACTACTTCGAGGAAGGTATCAAAAAGTTGATACCCCGCTTCACCACCTGCATTGAGAGGAATGGCGACTATGTCGAAAAATAGCTTACATATGTACTACGGTAACTACGTATTTTTTTGTTTAAATAAAAAAAATTGTAACCTACAAAAATTCAGTACACTTACTTTCTGGACTTACCTAGTACAAAACCCTACGTAAAAGGCTGGTTCTAATGTGAATTGCGGTTCCTAAACCTAAAATGACATTGAAAATTATATGTATTATGTCAGATGCAAAATTATATATACGAGTATTATGTCAATATTGAGTACTATTATCGGAAGATCACACATCATTCACATGTATGCAAAACAATTAAATGACTCAACTTAATAGTTTTGCACTAAGTTGAATTATCTCTTAACGACTGATATGTTTCCTTAAGTTAATCAAAGCAATTAGAATAAGGTTTAGAATCTTTTCTTTATGATTATGTCCATATCAAATATTGAGAATTCTTCAAGGCAGTATGACTGACTCGAAGATACCTTTCTTACGCAGTACGGAGTTTCCGGCTACTCGCAAAATCGTTGATGTAATTCTACAGACTGTAATCGGTGGAGTTACGGTCGGATGATTTGACGTGGGAAAGACAACCTTATAGTATATATTTAACGTGTACAGAATTTAGATCGAGTTACACATTGAATTCTGCATTCATTAAACGAAAAAACAGACCAACGTTAATAGCGAACATTTATAAATTTTATTTATAACTATTTTATTTATTTATTTTCTTCGGCACATCATTACACAAAGATATAATGGGTAAGTTTAGTATCCTATCGCAATCCCTTCCAATTAACTAAATGTTATAACATTTTTAGGTTACACATAAATAAAAATAATAAAATTGGAAGGAAAAATCTAATCATAAGTACAGTATAAGAATAACATTACAAATTAAAATAATTAAATAATATATATAACTGACGGCACCAGATATTATTTTTTTAAATGGCTAATGACTTGGAGAGGGGAAATAGGGAATAGAGAAAACTATATTATTGAACAGATATAATATTTTTTAAGTCACTTAAAGAAGCAAGTCAATAGAGGTATATATCTTACAGCAGCTGGTAGCTGATTCCAAAGTTTAACGACGTATGCAGTAAAGGGCGACGTGAATAAGGAAGAGTAGAGAATCGGAAATGCCAAAAGGTAATCTCTGCTTAAGTAGAACGCAAGTCCATGATCGGCAAAATATTTTAAGGCAGCAGAACAGACCAAAATGTTATATATGTTAGCAGCAACAATACATGCACATGTCGACAATAAAGCGACGTTCTCATATTTTTTGAGGTTACGTATCGTAAATAGACATTTTACAGTCGTTGAAGTTTGTCAAGTTGTCTACCAGTAATACTCAACAATATTAAATTTTGGTTCACTTTTGTTTTATATTGTTAACTTGTTTGCATGTTTTATGTTGCCAGTGTTTTCTTTTTGAGTTTTGAAATAATCTACATGAAAACGGGAAAGCTAGTGAAAAGCTAAACATTTGTATAATATTATCATTCGTTCGTTCTTATGAGAAAATTGAAATGCACAGATCGACGTCAATCATCAATTCAGTAGTAACTGGTTTTGTCTGATGAAAATTCGCAATACCACACTAAATGATCCTAACGAACACTTACCATATTTCCAATCTGTTGAATGTTCTGATGTGAAACACCACCATTACACTCAACTTGTCTTGTCTTAATCATCACACAAGTAATAAGTATACATTCATATAACAATATATATAAAGCAGTTTGATATTTCGATAATAAAAAAAATAACTTAATTCACCGATAAACCTAAATAGAAATATCCTCTATTTGGTGATTAAAAGTGATATTTTCATATAAATATTTGCGATATATCAGCAATGAAATAGAACTTCTAATTTTGTTAATCTTTAAGATCCGTTTCAAAATCTGCATTTATTACAGAGCGTGGGCGGGCAACTTGTTTTGCTAATAAAATTTCTAGCTTAACCCTTTGCTTACTGACGGTACAAATTTGGATCGTATCAAAAAATTACTAATGGTATATATAGTTCTCTGTTGGTACATATTTTAATATTTCTTAACAAAGTGATGATGGTTACAGTAATTGCTTTCTTATTTTAACACAAGAGAAGTAAATTCATTCTTAACTGTTAAACTGTTTGGTTGAGTATTAAAAGCGATCATTTTAAATATTTAAAGTTCCAGAAGCATGTTAAGTAAGTTGAATTTTGATATTCATTATATTACATAGTTACTGTTGATTCTATTTTTATATAGACCAATATAACGTGTTTACTTGTCTCAACGATAATGAACTGTTTCAATGCGTGTAATGAAATGAAAAGAGTTTAAATAAATTTGTTAAAATTTGATCTCATTAACTTTTCAAATAAAACAAATGGATTTTACTACTTTTTAAAACCTTTAATTTCTTCTCCCCATAACCCTTGGTGGTACACTTTTTTGCCAAAAAATGGGATAAATATGGAAATTCCTAAAAAAACGTCATGAAATTTTAAATGAACTAATGAAGTATACTGTGCATAACTTATCCAAAGAACTACAAGAGTTTTCTAAAAATCCTTTCAATTGGTACTATTCCTGAAGAATTATAATACAACGATCTCTATATTTTACGACTAGTAAAACGATATCTATATTCAAGAAACAACAAATACTAATCCAAAAAAATACAGATGTATTTCATTGCATTCTGCAGGGCTCAAACTTTTTAAAAGTATTCTGAAAAATCAAACACGAATGGAGCATTGTGAACAGAGAAAATTAGTAAGGTTTTAGAAAGTCAAGCATCCATACCATCTTCATATTAAGGCAAATTAACGAGATCGATTAATTGATTGAAATAAAACCTCGTGTATACGTATTGTCGATCTAAAGAAAGCCCATGATAATATATTGCTGGATAATGTAATCGGAATCGGAATCCTGTGAGATAAGGGAATTAACCCGTTTTAGCTAAGATTATTTAAAATATTAATATAAATTTCAAAACGAAGAACAAAATAGATGGTGAGTTATCAAGAAAATACATCTATTGAGCAAAATAAGACAAAGGCACAGCCTTAACAGCCCTGTCTAATTTAATCTCATAATCGATAGGATAACATAAGGTTTTGCATCCCTAGAAATCGGTTATAATATGGGGATAAAACCATAAGCCTCATATGATATGCAAATGAGACTGCCATAGTAGCAACATGAGAAAAGTATTATGTATGTTAAGTTCCACCATACAACCAAAAAAAAAAATAGTACCATATGTGCATCTCAATAAACAAAAGAAAGAGTTTAACAATATTCAAATAGCCGAGGTGGTGCGAACATCGATAATAAGTGTGTTGAGCAAGTGACATTGAGATATGGTCATCTCCAGCCACAATTATCTTTACAATGAAATGAGGTACCAAATATATTATGTAAGGCTGCCGCAATATATGGTTGCCTAAGAAATTGTTCTGGAAAAATAAGTACATGCTCATCGAAAGCAGAGTTCGAATTTACAGGAACTTTGTCAGGCTAAACAAAACCTCAAGTATTGAAACCAAAGCCGAACAAAAATGATAAAAAGCCTTTTTTGATCATCTGAGATCAAAATATCACGCGCCATCGCGGAAAATGTTTTGTCATCCAATTACAATATGCAAATAAACAAAGACAAACAAAATGTATGGTTGCTGGAAGAGAAGGTCACCGCGAGTAATGTTCTGGGTGGCGTCAGTGTTGAGCAAGTGAGGGAATTTGGTTACTTAGGCAGTAGAGTATCCCAAGATCGATCAAAGGCAGAAATAATAAGTAAGGTCCAACAGGCAAGAGTTGCTTTTAACAAGAAATCCAAGATATTTGAATCTCCTAACATTGATATCAATGTTAGGAAGAATTTAGAGAAAACTCTTGTCTGGAGTGTGCTGCTGTATGGCTGCGAAACGTGGCCCATCAGCCAGAGCGAGTCCGGGCGTCTGGCTGCCTTTGAGATGTGGTGCTACAGGCGCATGGTCAGGGTCCATTGGTCAGATCACATCCGAAACGACGAGGTATTGAGCGGGGCTGGAGAAACAAGGCAACTCCTAAATAGAGTTCCCAACAACGATCCAGTTGCATAGGTCATAACATCAGGCACCCAGGCCTGCTCCTTACCATCGTCGAGGGAATGATTGAGGGCAATAACCATAGAGGCCGCCCTAGATAAAATAACGCATTTTCGCAAGATCCAAAATCTAAATGAAAAAGAAGGTGTAAAAAATCCACGATGTTTTCAATTCATAAAAGTATAAATACGTCAAATAATATGCAGTAATACATAATTTACTAACTCAAGGAGTAAAGGGTTAACACGTTGGTGCTAAAACTGTGTCTTGCGGACTCAAATACAATATAAACAAGATGAACATAACACACCTCGCATATTAGATTAGATTGCTTTATTTGTTTATTGGAATCCAAAAAAATGCTACGATTTATGTCGATTATTTTTTATCTCTGCACACGGAAATAATTTAATAATATGTTGCCCGGAAAGAGGTTTCGTATTTTATAAATAGATGTAGTTAAGACAAACTTTTCTTTGCTAACTTCATTTCAAACATGCTGAATGTATATTTTTGCAGGCCCTTCGATCTGATGATGACAGATTAATTTGTTAACCAACGCATCACACATGATTCTACCCATAATCTTGCGGTTCACTCGGCTCGGCTTTGGATCGATCTTCCTGGCTCAATCAGATGTGTTCAACCTTATCGATTTAAAGTATGTTATAAACTAAAAAAAACATTTCTTGAATTTTAGAAAAGACGTTTATTTAATTTTGTTTATAATTAAAAAATTTAATAAAATAAATTAAATACTTCAGGGTTGCAGCTGGACAATTTAAAAATTCTCGATATTAAAAAAAAAAAATCAAATGAAGTCTCAACATTATAAACAATCAAGTTATTTTCAATAATATTCATCTTCCAAATATGTTTACCGTTCAAAAGGCATCCTTTTGAAGCCTACCTACTCCCTTCCCCTTATTAGCTACTACTCCCTTTCCCTTCTCATGAACATATCGCCTGTTGAGAATCATAGTGGCGAAACTACAAAAAAATTAATTTTCGAGTTAAGACTTTCAAATGGCACTAAAATTACTCCTTTTTTACGTGCGTAAGTGGCAAAAGTATATTTCAACTCCTTGAAGCGTCAAGGAGTTGAAATATACTTTCGACACTTACGCACGTAAAAAATGAGTCATTTTAGTGCCATTTGGAAGACTTAACTCGAACATTTATTTTTTTGAGTTTCGCCACTATGACTCTCAACAGGCGATATTACAATTAGGAAAAAGTATATTTCAAAGATAATTTTGTTTAACTTCACCTGACGAGGATCTTTGAAACCGGTAGTGAACTCAAATAAAACAGTGGTGAATAAAAAAACAAGTGTTGTTTTATTTTATGATAAATTTATAAAAATCCATTATCTAGCTCCTATACCACTGTCATTCCAATCCATCATTTCATTAAGATTTATGTTTTATTTATGTTAGCTTTACTCAGATTATATTGATGCAATACTTGAAAAATTTGGTCATGGATACCAATAACAATTATGGAAATCTGGTTAATGGGAAGATATTGTTTTAAAACAATAAATACGACAAAAATAATTGCACGAAAATGTTTAATAAATTTATTGCTTTCGAAGTATTCAAGTCATCCGTGTTAACATCTGTAGGAATAGTTTAGTTCGTTTATTTGTATAATAATTTAAACATGACTTAAAATTATAATAAGATGAAGCTAAATTTAGATTTCAAAATAAGTTATATTTTATTATATTACATCTTCGTTGTATAAAGTATAACCTGGTGGGTTTATTACCATTTGGCAATGTCTGCCAATCAACCAGAAAGGTGTTTAAACAAGATTTAAGTGAAAACCAGGTTTGAACTATTTAAAAAAAATCTGGATATCAACGAGAATCAAACCAGCAATCCCCAGGCTGGAAGACGCGTGTCTTATGCACTAGACCACAATGGTCGTTATACTTTAGTAAAAGTGTATAATTTATCATTTCGTTAAATGTGAAAAACATTTTCATTTTTTTCATATTCAATAGACGATTTCATAAATTTAAATGATCAAAAGAAAAACATGTCAGTATTTCAAAAATATTATCGGTTAGTATGAAAACAAAAACGAAGATATAATATAAAGCCTAGTTTACTGGGGATGCGACAAATGAAAGGCAACAAACCCAGATCCATTAAAATTGTATGTACAAATCAAATTACCTGTTGTTTTTTCTCAAATTGTGTATATTTCTTGTTATGTGTAATAATAATAATAATAATTGCTTATTTTTATTTCAATGTTGTCTTATTATTTGACATTTCCGTTATACACATTGCCTTTTGGCAATTTCTTCCGAACAACCAAAAAAATGTTTAAAGACTATGTAAAAAAACCTGCCTGGGACCTTTTTTTTGGGGTCTGTCGGGAATTGAAATCGGAACCTTGGGTATGAAGTCAATCGTTCTACCAACAAGACATGATAATTGTAGTGAAAAATACAATCGTAATCCGTTTAATAAAGCTTATATGACCTAACTCAATACTTGGAAATAATACGTGAAATGAGAGGTAAATATACCCCAATAGAAATGAAAAGTTATTCTAAATGGTATTATTAAAAATATATGAAAAGCGTGAAAAATGTGGAAGTTTTAGATGAGAAAATGCAGTGTAAAAGGATTATAAAAAATCTTTTCTCTGTTGAGAGCTAAATAAAGAAGATATCATTTTTCTCTTCCAACAAATATATTACAGAGGAAAAAAGAAAACAGTCAAGTACTATATAATCCTTATACCTAGAACATATTTCAAATTTAATTCAATAAGATGATAAAGAAAAAAAAACATAAAATTGGTTTATTTTTTATGTTTAAAACAATTTACATTGAGTTTCTCACTGATAGTTCGTCTTGTATTTGAGGGCGGTGAAAACTAATCGCATTGGGGTATTAAAGGAAATTTAAAATCAACACAGTTATGGGTTTAGAAAGATGGGGGGTAAAAAGTGTTGGCGAAGTATGGGTTACCTCTGAAAAACTGATACAGGAAGATGACTTCTGTTATCTTGGCGGTATGTTTATGTATGATGGGTAAATAATAAAATGACAATTTATACAGCACCGCTTAGAGAGCTGACTCTCAAAATCGGGATTCTGAGAGTCAGCTCGAAATCGGGATTCGAACTCATTAGCATAATTAACAAAGCGGTTATCTAGAGTAGATGTAGCTTGTTCCAATCCAGTGTGTCACTTATATTCATCATTTTCTTTATCAATTACTACCAGTATATGACATTCTATCCAGAGTAGATGTAGCTTGTTCCAATCCAGTGTGTCACTTATATTCATCATTTTCTTTATCAATTACTACCAGTATATGACATTCTAACGGTTATCTAGAGTAGATGTAGCTTGTTCCAATCCAGTGTGTCACTTATATTCATCATTTTCTTTATCAATTACTACCAGTATATGACATTCTAACGGTTATCTAGAGTAGATGTAGCTTGTTCCAATCCAGTGTGTCACTTATATTCATCATTTTCTTTATCAATTACTACCAGTATATGACATTCTAACGGTTATCTAGAGTAGATGTAGCTTGTTCCAATCCAGTGTGTCACTTATATTCATCATTTTCTTTATCAATTACTACCAGTATATGACATTCTAACGGTTATCTAGAGTAGATGTAGCTTGTTCCAATCCAGTGTGTCACTTATATTCATCATTTTCTTTATCAATTACTACCAGTATATGACATTCTAACGGTTATCTAGAGTAGATGTAGCTTGTTCCAATCCAGTGTGTCACTTATATTCATCATTTTCTTTATCAATTACTACCAGTATATGACATTCTAACGACGATGTCTTATTTGTTGCAAAGCATTGAATTGTGCAATCTTTCAAAAAGAAGAAAATAAGGAACACATAACATAGAAGTCACATCGAGTTGGAAAATGTGATCGTCACCGTTCCAAGTCGCCGAGTTTGTCAGGAGACAGAGGTAACAGGAAGTTATTTCTCTAAGATCGAGACAGGTATTTATTTATCTCAGGTTATACAATTATATAAATTTCTCCGTCATGCAGTAAGGGATTTTCTTGTATTTCACTTAAATTATTTTCTGCACTGAAAATATTAATTTCTTGAAGATTGAAAATACATATAAAACTTCTAAATCAAAACACTATGAACTAAATGAAAGCAATTATATACATTATTTGAATAAAAAGCATTTACATATAGACATTTGAATAATATACTGAAAGTAGGCAAAAAAGTGTACCGAACGTAAATGGATTCACTTAAACGAGTATTTTTTATAATATTTTTTATAAGCATGTAAAGCATCACCGTGTTATTTATTTTGCGTTTTGATTTGAAAAAATATATGAGAATATGAATTGAACATCAAGAAGGAAAGTGCAACGCAGATTTTGAATACTTGCCAAGTATAATACTAAAACAAGATTCGAATTTCATAAAAGTATAATTTTAATGTAAATTTCTTAGTTTCACTTGATGACTAAGAGTAGATTAATTCTTCTTTTTTCGTATAGTACCCTTTAACATATCCGAACTGATGATTTGAACATGCTAAACGAGACAATGGTTTCGTATAGTACCCTTTAACATATCCGAACTGATGATTTGAACATGCTAAACGAGACAATGGTTTCGTATAGTACCCTTTAACATATCCGAACTGATGATTTGAACATGCTAAACGAGACAATGGTTTCGTATAGTACCCTTTAACATATCCGAACTGATGATTTGAACATGCTAAACGAGACAATGGTTTCTTCGAAATCAGTCTTCGAACCTTCGGGTTTAGAAACACTAGTAGGCATGAAACTCGCGGTTCGTTATTGCACGCGTGGGCAACACTATCACACGTGAATAGGCTATAACACGTATGTATAACATATACGTACTTGGCAAATGCGAGTATTGTTACCAGACGAACTCTTTTACTACACTTGTATTATTTTTTTTGGGTACCATCAGGAATCGAACTAGAAACTCTCGGGTAAAAGTCAAACGTGTAACCAACTAGGTCGTGATAGATAAATGATAAAGATTTACATACTAGAAATTATTTACTGTAATTTCTTATAAATTTTATTTTCAAGAATTATTTTATTTATATGAAAACAAATAATTAATTAATTAGCTTACTTATATAATAGATAAAAGTTGTGCTTTAAATTGAATACCTATGTATGGTATGTTGTTTTCATTTTATGTATGTAGAGCCCGTTGACGGAGGTACGAAAACAATACATAAATATTTTAATGTAACTAAATGTTATATAATATTTATTAAACAAATTTTTCAATTTATATGTGTACTCAGAATGTTATAAGAATACTTTATTAATGGTGGAAATCATCCAGGAAGTGAAATTTATGCTTAACTGTTGACAAAACAAACTAAAATATTCCAATGTTGTCACCTGATCATTGAGTTCAACCGCAAAGTAAATTATCTTTTCGAAAGAATACAATTAAACTGTCGCCAGATTTCATAATTTTATCAAACGGACGATTATCAAAAACTAACTACGTAATAAAAATAAAATTTATCGTTTTCTTACTTATGTTAGATAAACTGTATTTTTATGTTAAAAAATTATCAATTTATTTATATTAAAAATATTTGCATTTGAAAGTTTATGCTTCTTATATGGATAAACTAGTATATAGTATATTAATTTTTGTATTATATTTTCGTTGTATGCAGTGTAACTTAACTTTTTCAACCAACTAGAAATATATTATAGAGGTCTTAAGTGAAAATCAGTCTTGAACCCTATATTTTAAAAATTGGGTTAATACCACCGACAATCGGGTCTACTCGTAAGTTAACAGTAGCAACTGGGCCACAGAGGTCGGAGATGTATTCATAAAAAAATATCGATCTCAAAATTTAATACAAAGGGAAATATAAATTTGCCGATTTGTTAAATTAAACTAAAATGCTAATATCAATTATATTTAAGCAAAAAAAGATTTTGTATTAAGTTGCGTATTCTAAAAAGGTCACTAATGTTTTGCTGTTAGGTCTCAAATTAAACGTAAATAACTGGAATCTTTCTTAAAAAAATAGTTATTTAACTTTGAATTAAAAGTCGGATTTGATAAGTAGTGGATACATTTGAAAGGAAATAACATTTAAATCTTTAAAGGGCAGTAAAAACTTAATAAAGAATAATGAACATATCGTTATCAAGTGTATACTTACTTATTAATTCAGCTAAACTTGAATTTCCAGCAGAGTTAGTTTATTCTTATTTTCTCTACAGTTTAAAGTAAAAAACAATTTAACTATCAAACTGTAAATATTCGTATACTCGAATGTATATATCAAACGTAGTAAATTAATTCAAGTGACTTATATCGAAGCTTTTTTTAGAAGCATTCCTGTTAGACGTGAGCTTCATTCCATATAATTTATATTTAAAATATTTCATCGGTTGATTTCATAAAAGTAGGGTATAAATTTTATGTCGGTTTGAACCAATGATGAAATAAATATCAAAGCGTATGAAAAAGATGGGCATATTATTTGTAAAATTAACTGCGATTGTTTAGCTGTCAAGCAAAAATTTGACTCAACTAATGATATGCACAACTGGGACCTAGCAGAGTTGCCTTTATGTGAGTGAGGGAGGTTCACACCATGGATAACATAGTTAATAGCTGCATATCATATGCTTTCTTTGAAGGTTTGATGAAGTTGCACATTCCGACACCAGACACCGTGACCTGGCTGAAATGGACGACTTGTGTGTATGTGAGCGACGCATTTAGAAAAATAAGACTCAGCTGTTATGAATGGCAAAGAGTTTTTGCAATATATTAATACTAGGTTACTCAGTTGGTCAACCACTGATCGCAAAGAAATGGTTTATTCATATTCAAATTCAATTTTTCCTTTATTTTTACACATGTTGTAGTAAAATGATAGTTTCTCAGGTAAGGTGATGAATATATTAAATTTCATGAATAACGTATTGTTTTATCCAGTCCTCGCATTAAAAATAGATGTTATTCAAACTACTCGTACTATTCCTTTCATAATTTATAAAGAAAAACTGAAAATTAACATATCATATACTTGATCGAAGAAGATTTACGATTTTAAAGTTCGCTCAATATTATTATTCTCAGTGTCATGTCAGGTCCCCCCAACGTTGAATATCACTTGAAAGTATATATATTTGTCCCCGGCAGCCCGAAGAAGATCTCCAACGCCCCTTATGCCAGTCCAATCACGTAATAGGTTAGTCAAAAAGTTTTGAAAGCGGAAATGAAAATACATTTTTTTTGGGGGGAAATCACTTTTATTGCTCAGTATAGTCTCCCATAAGATCAATACACTTGGTCCAACGATCTTTCAACTTTGTTGTCCCATCACGGAAGTGACTTTCTGGAAGGCCTGCAAAATACTCCTCTACGACGGCTATAACCTCTTCGTTTGATGAAAAATGCTTTCCACGAAGGAATTTTTTGAAGTGTGAGAACAGCCAGAAGTCAGAGGGAGCTAAATCTGGCAAATAGGGTGGATGCTGCAACAATTCGTACCCCAATTCACTGATTTTCGGGATGGTTTTTTGAGCTGTGTGAGCAGGTGCATTGTCTTGATAAAAAATGATTTTTTTCTTCTGCAAACCGGGTCTTTTTTCACATTTTTTTTCATCCAACTGGTCCAAAAGGTCACAATAATAATCAGAATTGATTGTCTTACCAGTTTGGAGATAATCTATCAATAACATTCCTTTTGCATCCCAAAAAACTGACGCTAACACCTTCTTGGCCGATTTCTGGACACGAACTCGCTTCGGAGCCAAAGTGCCTGGTTCACACCACTCCTTAGCCTCTTGTTTTGATTCAGAATCATGGTGGTAGACCCAAGTCTCATCCATAGTGATGAATCGACGCAGAAAATCCTTTTTATCCTTTCGAAATTGCTCCAAATATTGCTCAGAAAGTCGCATTCGATCGTGTTTTTGTTGCATTGTTAGCAAATGCGGCACCCATTGTGCACACAGTTTTTTGAAACCCCAAACTTCAGCCAAAATATGCCATGTTGTTCCATGTGAGATGCCTACGGTGTCAGCTATCACATCCACAGTCGATCGATGATCTTCCAAAACCATATCCTGTATTTTCGCTATGATTTCTGGTGTTGATGCACTTTTTGGACGTCCTGAGCGTGGATCGTCTTCAACGCTTGTACGGCCACGCTTAAACTCCAAAACCCATCGGTGAACGGTTGGAAATGAAGGAGAAGACTCCTTTAATACTTTCACTACCTTTGCATAGATCTCAGTAGCCGATAAACCTTCCAAAACAAAGAATTTAATCACTGCACGATATTCGGATTTTTCCATTGTTAAAAAATACACTGACACGTCAACTTCAAATGGCTTGTAAACAAAGAATGAATTGACAGATCGAAATGAAATTTTGAGTACGTTCTTATAAAAGATGAAATATTAAAATGGCGTAGAAATTTTGGTTTTTCTACAGCTCCATAGATGTCGCTTTCAAAACGTTTTGACTAACCAAGTATATTGCGGAGCCAGGAGATTTGCCTCCTGCCAACACCTCTTCGGCCTTCTATTTTGCCTTGGATGTTCGCTCAATAATTATTTAAAATAAATTTATTTCATGAATAACTTCTGAAACTCTGTAATTATAGGTTTTCTTCAGAATCTGGTATCACCTTTATAAAAAAAATCGTATAACAGCAAAAAAATCTGATATTTTTTTAACTATTTCAGGGTAGAATAAAAGAATTTAAAAAAAATGGATATATGAACCGTCAAGTAGCAATTAAAAAAAACAACAATTTTTGGATATAGAGAAGCAAGGTCTGTAATCACTAATTTCATATATTCACATTTTATTTAATATACGAATTCCGTGGCCTAGTTGATAAAAGCCTATCATCCACCCCGATTCAATTCCTACTGGTACCTAGATTATTAAAAAAGGGTTTTAGTCTAGTTTTGACTTGAGGCTTATTTAATACATTTCCAGTGGATTTAAAAATGAAAACCCCGCCAGGTTGTATTGCATACGACAAAAGCGTAATGCAATATTATATTCGTCCTAAATCTTTAAACACAATTCGAACATGCACATCTTCACATGTATGTTACTTTAATACCAAGTTATCACTTTCACAATTCCAACCACACCACAGCCGCGACGACCCTCGTGGCCTAGTTGATAAGACGCAAACCTGGGTTTACGGTTTCGATTATGGTTCGAAGCTAGATTTAAAAAAAATTGATTCAAGTCTAGTTAAAACTTTAGGCCCCTTGAACATGTTTTTGGTTGGTTAGAAGTGATAGCTACATAGCAATATGCTCAACGGGCAGTATTGTATACAGCGAAAGTATTATATTATATATTACAAAAATATAATCGCTACAACATCAAAATCATGTCCGACAACTCCTAATCACACGCTCTTCATTCGCATCAGTCGTTCCTTCACATGCTAATGTAGAGATCTTCAAAAGGTCATCGTGCCTATATGAAGTCCTTAATATTTGTAGTGATATTGCAATTATTTTAATTGTTTTTATTCAAACCTTTATCTAAACAGTGGAAAAGTTTGTTCAGAATAACCATTGGGTTGTTTGGAAAGTAGTTTCGTATTATTTGGTAAATTTCAAATATCATTTTCTTATATTTAGTTGTAACTTGCTCGTAGACGGTGGTTCACAATATTTCAGTAATTTCTTGTATCGTAAATAGCTAATTATTATCTATCAAACCTATTCAAGAAGTACAAAACTGCTTCCCGGCCAACCCAATATGAAATCGGACGCAAAAAGACGGTTAAGTATTATAATTTCCTAAAAAAACGCGTTCAATATTTACATAAGATAACCACGCGTATATATAAATGACATTTGAACAACTGCGAACCGTTAGCAACTCATATCGGTCGTTCCTCTCTAGCCCCACACTACACATATTAGTCACAAAACTCTTCAGAATTGGTATTTATTTAGCATAATATATCGTTTTTACCGATCTTCAAAATACTCGTAGATTCAAAACTTAAATTGAAATTAGAATAAATGCTGTTCATGAATACGAAATCAATGTGTTACAAAAATAACAAACGTTCACATAAATCATACACAAAAAATATGGGATGGTAAATACACACGTACTACCACCTACCATGTATATACGAGTAATTCAAGTGCACACCAGCCCAAGATTCAGGAGGTCATGTGTATTAAGACACCCAGCCACATCAAAAAACATATCAAAATTTCAACATACTTTCTAGAGATTTTTTAAAGATTGAGAGTAAAAAAATCAACGAGAAGAAAAAGAAAAAAAAAAAGAATGTCACGCCGTAGTTTATTAAATTACCATAATTTAAAAATGTCAAATTTAAACTTATTTTACTATAATATAAGGTCGAATTGCATTTTAGTTAAGTCTTGGTGTGAAATATGTTTAGGAAAGGCAACTTATTAAATGACGCTGCCTAAATTTCATATTTTTATCTTAACTATTATTGTGAATATAATTAAGAGAAAAGAATGTCAATAATATATTTGAGGAGAGTTTCCAAAAAATGAATGGCGTTTACGTTTACAAACAACGGACTTCGGATAACTAAGAACAGAAATTAATATATTTAAATGTGACTAAGTATGACATTGAAGAAGGATTTAAATGTGACTAAGTATCACATTGAAGAAGGATTTAAATGTGACTAAGTATCACATTTAAGAAGAATTTAAATGTAACTAAGTATCACATTGAAGAAGGATTTAAATGTGACTAAGTATCACATTGAAGAAGGATTTAAATGTGACTAAGTATCACATTTAAGAAGGATTTAAATGTAACTAAGTATCACATTGAAGAAGGATTTAAATGTGACTAAGTATCACATTTAAGAAGGATTTAAATGTAACTAAGTATCATATTGAAGAAGGATTTAAATGTGACTAAGTATCACATTTAAGAAGGATTTAAATGTAACTAAGTATCACATTGAAGAAGGATTTAAATGTGACTAAGTATCACATTGAAGAAGGATTTAAACATATTTTGTGAATAGTTTAGTGAATATAGCAAAAAAATACTACAATGTCTTGAAGTGTTTCCTGAGAAGCAAAGGTGACTGCACACAGATGTACAAGTATGGTATATCGATTCCAACTTTACGATATTTAAACAAAGCTTGGGTGTGGCAAAATAGCGTTGTGTAGAATGTTTGGAAATACAATTAATGTATAAGGATTGAAGAAATTAACAAAATATTGTGGATTGAGAGATGATGTAGTGCTAAAATGAAATAAAGAATATTGTTTTATTTTCTACGTTGAAAAATTAAAAATGTATGATAAAAATCTATTTAAATACTAGAAGTTTTAATTTAGAAATGAAGTACGACACGATAGATTCATGTGGAGACCATTTTTATCTGCCCACCTCAATAGGGATATACGTGCCGGTGATATTGATAATCAAATAAATAAAAGTAATTCGTAGTAATTCACTAAAGGAAGGCATTGAATAGATCATAAAAAAATATTTAACAAATGGCGTAAAAAAAGCAACATACTCAGTGAAAAAGTTATGTTGAAAATTTCCATTGCTTTTTTTTTCAGAATAACGCTAAGTTTTTCAATGATTTAAGGTTTTTTAATTATTTTTTTATTAAAATACTAGTAGCAATCCGTCAGCAAGGACAGAAGTAAACCAAAAACTTAAAAATATTGTAATTTTTAACTCAAATAATATGTTCTACGATATTTATATTTTACTATTCAACAAAAACTTCATATTTTCTTAATAAATACATTATTTGTCATAGTTATATTATGTGTCTTATAATCATACCAATAGTGACAGCTGTCAAATAATATAAGAAAAATAAGAATTTTCTGAAGAATTATTTGAACATATGTTAGAATTCCTTGCATTACCAAATAAAAGAACCGTTACAATAATTATATTACGTAACTTAAAAACAAATCAATCAAAAATTATATATATATCAGAAACATGCTTCAGAACATCTTATTTTTTTCAATATGACAGCTGTCACTTCTCGGTGGTTTTTAGATTATTTTGTTACTATAGTTTTTGTACTGTGGCTGACGTAAAAAAGGCGAGAATGATTTACGAATACGTTTACATGTAGTTTATCATTCCCTACAATTATTACACAGGAAAAGTATCCATACTTGTATATACATATGCAAATTGCTTACAGGAAAAGTAGAAAATCCCCCATTGATCAACAAATTTGTTTAATGTTCTTACAACTTCCGTCAATGACAGCTGAGATTAATTTCGGTTCCCTATTCTCGAACTGAGAACAAACTATTATATTGTATTAAGAGCATATCCACACACACTTGATATAAATAACTTTAGTCATTGAACTTTCTGAATCAATTGATATTTTCCATGTAACAATGGCAATTATATTAGCTTCTTGAAAGTCTTTGTAATATACGAGTAAATAAGCCACTTCGCAAAAAACGAGAAGTTATATTTTCCATTTTTATATGAGCTCAATATAAACGAGCACATGAAAAATAAAAAATAAATAAAATATATAATATCATATAACATACTATATACCTCCTGCGATCTTATTAATAGAATTGCTGGGAAGAATTTAATTTCAAATATATCGTACTCGTATATTCGAGAATACGAGTATCAATAAATACTCGTAACCTTGTCATTGTTAATTACGGGATCTGGTGCCAAACTTTTTAATGGTTCTAATTAAACTCTGCTACTAATTGTCCTTTTCCGTTGCTGTATAAAATATTTATATTATATTGGCGAAACTCACGAATATCACGAGTATGGCGCGTCAATTATCTACAGAAAACTGAATGAAGTTATTCATGATAAAAATGGACTCAAAACCGGTGTATTTACGTATCTACAAGTGTGCATACCTGTTGTAGATCAATTCACGTACTTTAAGCACGATTGAACCAAAATAATATTGTAATATTTTGAAAGAAGGTAAATGTAAATAATCAAAGAACTCGAATGAGCCGAGTGAGAGTATTTTGGATGTAAGGGAAACAATAGAAGTTCTCTATAATATAATAATGTTCCCTCTCTTCTACATGGATAAATTTAGGAAGTGATGGAGTGTTTTTAAGTATTATTTTCATGTGAAATTTGATTCCTAAAATATCTTTTGGAGTTATTCGATCAATTAACGACCTCCGTAATCTAGTTGTTGACGCTTGACTTGACCGCTCGGGGATTTCGGGTTCTATTACCGATGGTACATTAAACAAATGTCTCAGTCTGGTTAGAATTCGCCTGGTAACACTACTCGCACGCGCTAGACGCGTAAAAACGTTGTTGCCTTTTCACACGAGGTAGTAGTGCTAATATATAATAAAAAATATTCTAAGACTCAAATAATGGGACCGAAGAAAATGTTGTTTCCCAGTTACAGTCTTCTAAATGTCCATATTGTCCGTATTCCCAGTTTGGATACGTCAAAGAGTACCATACAAAAGAAGAAGAATTAATAGAAATATCGACCTTTCGTTCATAGAAAAAACAATACCTGTATCCAAGAAAATTGCATAATTTAGAATATTCTAAGATGAGATAACCAAGAAAGATGGTACTAGCTTGCATACGAGTACACAAAAAGGGTTGGAAATTAAAAATATATATCTAATTTTGTGCTAAATCGGGAACTCTTGCCAATCGTCGTTCTGGAAGACCATCTAAAGAATGGAGAGAAAACTGTAAGTCAACGTCCTAGGAAAGAGACAATATTCACAATGTACACTGAATCTAAATGTATACTCAAATGCAAACAGTAAAAATAACTATTTAAATATTCTTATTCTTACACCCTTGTTCATAGCGTAAAGCGCACAGCGATGTGGTTAGTTGCTCCAGTAACTTATTTCCTCCTTCAAAACAAAGGCTTCCCCGTATAATGTCAAATCACGTGACAAGTTTCATTATCAGGTCGATCAATCTCTTGATCGACCTCTCCGTCTAACTCTGACAATTCTGATCGGTATTCGATCATCCTACGTACATGGCTAAACCTCTTTCATCGAGATCTCTAAATAGCAAATAAAGGGGATCTATATGTACATAGCAAATGTTTAAGGTTGCTCTGATGTTGGAAGTTTTTATCGGGCCTCTAAGTGTTGCCCCAACTATACATCAGAATCTTTATTTTCGTGGGTTGAATTCTTTACTACACATGTCTCATAACCACGAATATATTTTTTAGACAATTAACAATGACATTAATAATGATAAGCTTTAGTTATGTTGACAACTTTATATTCATATATATTTTAGTATGTAATGGTAATTTAAGAAAAACAAATTTTGTAAAAATGCATTTATGCCTCTATTCATTTATCGGTCTCTTTAATTACGAGTTTAACTCGGATGCCAAGCAGAAAAGGGTTTCTTGAACGAAAGTAATATTTAATGTATAGGACTTTATATACATGCTTGTTTGTCCGACAATCGGGACAATGGACTCTAGATATGACCTGATTGATGAGAATAGGGCAATATGTTTTGCATTCTACTGGAAACATATGGCATAATTTATAATTGATGGCCCGGAGACGAAACTTAATGAATGACTCGGTTATCGCCATATAAGTGTAATTTTTTTAACTTGACATTTGTTGCCATGTAAGACAATACACAAACCCTCCCATTCGCATCTATCAGATTTTGCCCATAGTATTTTATTGCTTATTGAGGGTGTATTTTTAACATTAATAAAACTGAATTTAATGAACTCACGGAAAAATTTGTTCGCAGAAAGTTCCAAAAACTGACAAATGTGTTCAAAGAAAGCAATTCGAAAAGACTCGAAACACGTTCATACTGTGGCGCTTGTCACAAAAGGTTTGATTGCACCTCAATTGTTTTCTCAAATGTCACATACTAAAAATATAAGAATTGATTTAATCTTGATTTGTTTTTAAAAAACTGTTTTTGTATAAAATGTACTGAGTTGAAAAAATCTAATATTGACTATTTTAATTTCCCACAAAATTTCTAAGAAATGCAATGCAAATTTAACTAAAACAAAAAATATTTCATAACAATTACTTTTATACTTAACATTGCTCCGAGTTATTAGGGTATTCGGTATTCTATAAAAATATTCCGAGTGCAAAATTTTTTAATCTTTTATTAACACCAAATTGTTTCAATCATAGTTTTTTCATCCATCCTAGAAAAAACATAAAAATTTTAAATATTTCTTCTTAAAATGGTATTTAATAAATTTCTCATCCATCTTTAATTACATTCTTGGAAAAGAAAATAATTTCCAAACAAAGTAACCTTCAACGATGGGCTGAAAAAACATTAACATTTTATCTGAAAAGGCGTAAAAGTATACAAAAAACATAACGTGTTATTTGTCAGTCAGACAGAAAATTCTCCACGAATTGAGTAATAAAATACAAGAGAACCACTCTTAACCTGCATGAAATATGTGGAAAACTTTCCTGACTTGCCCACGAACTGTCCTACTTAACTCAACTTTCTTTTGATCAAAGTACGCTCAAATAAAATAATTTATGATTTCATTGAAGTGTTTTGATCATTTTGTGAATCTATTTCTTCTTATCTCTTTCATGAATTGCTTACAAAGTGAACCACAATATTTGTTGTACGAGTATTAGATTTTCGTTGTATATAATACAACCTAACGGATTTATTGTCATAAGGATATATCTTCCAAACCACCAGATATACTCAAGAGGCCTTTTAACGCAACAAGTTTTTCGTTTTTTTATATACTTTCTTTTAAATTAATATTCAGTGGTAACAAAAACTGGTGTTTAATATTATTGTAATTAAAACTAAATCTCTCAGTTTGTGTTTTAATTTAATGCGAGTTTTCTCAGTAGGTTCGGTAAATATTTATGTTCTCAAATTAATAACGTTGAATCCACAAGACAAAGGCAGTGACTACTCTTTGTTTTAGCCTCATTTGAATAAAAATACATCTATTTAATCGGTTACTTTTTCATAGGAATCAATAATTAGTAAAATAATAAAAGCCACTACAATTATAAAGTCGTCTTATTTCTATCTCATGTTTTATTTAGTTTCTAACACAAATCGGTAATTAGACCATTTCGATATCTAGTACTCTCTAATATACGAATTTCTAAATCGGTAAACTAACATCACCTCAGTAACTTTTCAAGAGTAACGTTTTGGCAGCTGAAACTCAAAAACGAATATTAATATAACCCAAAAACAAAATTCTATTCGTAAGCTTCAATACTTGAAAACCGCATATGAATGGGAGATCTACACATCGTTGGATTCTGTTACATATTAGTAAGTGGATAATTTAAAAATACAAGTCAAGTTACTCTCGAATACATTTAATTTTGATCCGGTTTAATGTCATTACCCCAGCCACTTCTCAAGTGTAACATTTTGGCAGCTGGAATCCAAGCACGCATTCTCTCAGAGATTTAGAATAGATGCATTCGAAATGTGGTGCAGGAGAAATATGCTATGAATTCCATGGATAGCAAGGCGAACTAAAACCTTAATTATCGAAAAACTGAAATTCACCGACACATTGTCGATATTATTCCTTCGACAGGTCCTTCAATTATTCGGACACATTGATTTACCGAATTAAAGAAGAAACTTAAAATATTGCATTATTATTTTAAAATTTTGTTGTATACCTGATGGGTTTGAACTAACCAAAAGTATACTAAAAACACCTTAAGGGAAACAAGAATGGAATATTAAAAAAAAATAGAACAAACATGTTTCAACGGGCATCGAATCGGTAACCCCCAAGTTGTAAGATATGTTTCTTATGAACTAAAACACGTAGGTTGTCTAAAACAAGTTCAAATTAAATAACATTTATTATTTCGTCTTAAGATGCTTAGTTATTTTCTATTTGGATATTTTCACATTGTTAATTTTACTGGGTCTTTATTCTCACGGAATTTTTTTGACTTACAATTCTAATTGAATGATTTTTATATTAGACTTTCTTCAGAAACGTTTCATCTAGCTCTTGATCATTAAATACTTCCATAGTCATTCGTCAAATATGTAAACATTTAAAATGAATATTTCATCCCACGTTTTGTTACATTGGTATTTTCTCAAATTCAAGCCATTAATTAGTTATTAATCATTCAAGATATTAATGAAGAAGAAAAAGCATTATATATAAACTCTTTCTTTAGGCATTAAATTCATTTTTGATTATTTTCTTTTTATATTTTCATAGAAACGTCAGTAAATAATGGAAAATTTGATTTTTTATAAATAAAGTGATTTTCGGTAAGTTTTCAAGGATACTGTTTTTCGAACAAAAATCATATTTGTATTTTATTTCGATAACCACGAAATGCCAATGATCTTAAGGAAAAAACATGAACACGTGTTTTTTTTAATTGAGGTTTTCGCTTTACAAAAACATTATCAGTTTGACAAAGCTTTTGTAAAACGAAACTGGTCTAAGTTTATTGGGTGGAATTTTTTAACATTAAAACTAAAATCATTTTAATTTGTTTAGTAGAACACTGTTTATTCAGCTTAATAAAACGGTATAGCCCTATCAGTTTCAGAGTTTTCACTTCATCATTAGGAAAGTACAAACAAGACTTTAAAACCTCCACAGTGTTAACGCCTTAACTATACATTAAACCATGATTTTTTAAATGGAGTTGTACAATATAAATACCCAATCAATTAATAACTAAAATACTGTTGTTGGATTATCATCTTAACAGATTTTGATACTGTTCGACGATTGAGAGGAAATGACATATTAACGATATTTAGCGTTGTAATTTATTTTCTTCTTTCATAATAAATAAGTAAAATACGTTTATATAAGAACTCAAATTGAGAGCGCAAAACTAGGGAGCTTGGAGCAGCTACGAAGCCACTCAAAATAAATTACTGAAAATTTCCGGCAACACCAACAGCAAACAATAGTAAAGTGAATATAGACCTTAGATTTAAGGAAAGTTATAAATCCACAAGAGTAAATTTATGAGCTTTATATTACCTTCATTATTTTTATATTTGCACCGCGAGAAGAGAAAATGTAATGAAATATACTCTCAGTATCCTAAGGCTAGATGAAATTCAGGTAATTTTATACAATACAGTAGGATGACGTCAATAGTGGTATGTTCTGTATTTAATGACAAATTTAGAATGAGGTATTCATTTAATTTTAAAATATCAATTTAACGTACAATGAAAATAAATAAAAACGTTTAAAAGAAGGAATTACGTTTTAAAAGATATAAGACATTTAAGTTTCACAGCGATATTTACTTAACAAAAGATAAGATATCAAAAAAATCAACACAATTCATAACACATACGGCACATGATATCACCAATGGAAAAACAATACTGAAAGAAAAAAAAACTCAAATACGAGTACAATAATCGAAAATATTAATTTAATAAATTTCCAAAAAACAAGCAAGACTTAATATAAATGTAATTAAACAGTATCTCGCTCAAGGCATAAGATTGAGGAAATGCCATAGACAGACTCTCCTGAACGAAAGAGACTCCATGAGCCGGAAAAAAACTTTCCAGCATCTACACAAAATATATCAACTAAATCAGACATAGAATTACCCAATTGTGCCATTCTCACGATTGATAAATTATAACGAGCATCAGTTGAAAGCAAAGTGTGCAATGAATTATGAAAGCAACTAAACTAGCATTCAAGGCAGAAATTCTAATATGTTAATATTAAAAAAGTGCACAAGTACATAATTTATATTGAAGTATTTTTCAATTGAGTTCATTGTATATTACTTACTATCCATTCTATATGAAAAATGTTGTCCCACTCACTAAATTATATTTATTATTAATTCAATCGAATATATTTTATGAAGCTTCCACGATGATGTCATTCTGCTCTGAAAGAAGTACAATTTCTGTTATAAATTTTTCTGATGCTCTTGTCTCTTTGGATACATCAAATTAAGAATTTAAATATGAAGAAGCTATCCTTCGATCAACGTCACTGTTCTCAAGTCACTAATAAATTAAATCGAAGACGAAGTTTACTTGTTTGATCCCCTATTTTGAGCCATAACTTATTAAGCAACTTGATACTCGTACATAATGCTTTATACGCGCGTTTTATGTTCCAGGCCGATTTTGTTTAGCCACCATTTTGATTTGGCTGCCATTTGTAAGTTCATATTTAACAGTTGCGGGGAGTGGTCAATAACAATTTATTATGGAGCATCTAACTTCGCAACAACGTGTTGAAGTTATTAAAACATTTTATTTAAATAATTGTTCAATTGTGAATACTAATTTGTGTAATGAATAATTTTGAAAAATTACATAAACTGGGAGATAAAGCAAAGTCTGGACGACAACGTAGCCAACGTACGTCAGAAAAGATTGATGCAGTGAGGCAGAGTGCTGGTGAACGTCCGTGCACCTCTCATCGACGCCGTGCACAAGAATTAGCAATGTCTCCATCATGTTTGCTAAAAATTATCAAAAAATATTTGCATTTTTATCCGTATAAAATTAAATTGACACAAGAGCTACAGGAAAATGATCATAAACGGCGGCGAGATTGGAGTGCTCGGGTTTTACAAGTCGGTATAGACGACCACCATTTTGGTAAACTTTATTGAGCCCGAATTGGATCAATTGGGCCTACAGCACATGTGGTTCCAGCAGGACGGTGCCACATCACACACATCTCGTGCTACGATGCAAATTTTGCGAGAAACATTTCCCGGCCGAATAATGTCAAAAAGTGGTGATATTGACTGGCCCCACGATCCCCTGATTTGACCGCCCCCGATTATTTCCTATAGAGGTACTTGAAGGGAAAGGTGTATACCAAAAAACCAACCACAATATCAATGCTTAAGGAAAACATTCGAAAATAAATTGCAGAAATAACACCAGACGTCTGCGAGAATGTTATGAAAAATATGCTTGAAAGAGCTCGCGTTTGCGCCACGGCCATAGGCGGCCACTTGCCCGACATTATATTCCATACATAATGGTATAGACCATGTAATCAATCAATTAAATATAAATTATAAAATTGTGTTTCATTTAAAAGTTATTAAAAAAAACATCGACCTGGAACATAAAACGCACCCTGTATATGATAATTACTTATCTGTTGTAGAAACATGGTTAGATCATGAAATAAGAAAGGAAATATTACACTCGTAAATACGCTCATATAGTATACATATAACCATACTGGAGTAGGCAGAGATGATATAGCGCAAAACTTTTCTATTACGATATAACTCCTTCCTATGTCCACATCCATATCTCTTATCATACAGCTCCTTATATTTGTCTTACTAATTAACTTTTCTTCTTTCAAAATTTCAATTACTAGATCCAACTATACGTTTCTCGGTCGTCGTCTACCATATACACACTTACATTTCCATTATAAATCTAAACAAACGGATGGTTGACGAACAACTGACTAAACAGTGAGTCTTCCATCAACAATCCGTTCAACATGTCAAAACGACCTCGACGTACTTGTTATCACGCTATTTAACACATATGATTCATGTTCAAATGAATCCCTAATAATAAAATTTCATATTCTATCACCCATCGACAAACCACAAATTATTTTCAGTGCACGCATTTCGACTGAATTTACTCAGCTCCTTTCATTCATGTTTCCCTCCCATACAATAATGTTAGCATTAATACGTTGTTGTGAACTATTATTTTAGCAGATATGGTGATATGGTGTTGACACAATCCTGAGGTTTTAAATAATTATTCAACACAAATGTTTTATTTACAATACCGATAAAATATATTTTATTTGTAAAATAGTGACAGATATCGTATTTACTTTTCTTTTTACCCTTTTCAAATACCACATAGGATTTTTCAACATGGATATGATAATTAATGCTTTATTTGAACAAATATATACTCGTACATATGTTACAAGTACGAACAATTGGGGTACTTTAAGAGGGGTTTGAAAACTCATAAAAATAAATAACTGATTTTATTCATCTTTTTTTTTATTTTAATCTGTGTTTTTTAAAGATTGTTAAACTTATAATTCATATCAATTTGTGAATATAAGAATTATAGAACAAATACAAGTAGTATTAATGTGGTCGCTTTATTAATGTTAGATATGAAGTTAAATCATAATAAATAAGTGGTATTATTACCATTTTACAGTAATTTATTTGCGTACTTTTTAAATATTGTTAATCTTTTAAATTACATTTTTTTTCTCGTCATAAATTTATAAGTAATCAATCATAAAGTTACAAATATAATTCAAATTCAATTATTCAAAGAACGAAATTGACGTATTTCAAAACGAAGAATATTTTATTAAAATATTTTATGAAAATGTTTTTGGAAAGATACAATATTATAAATGTATCCGTTGTTGTAAAAGCCCTCAAAATATGCTTTTCAACGCATTTGTAATGCTTTTGTAATATTAGGTGCATTTAATTGTAATTATTACTAGTTATTGTAGTATTCTTATTCTCCGGTTTTAAAAATATTTCGAAAAAGTGTCTATTTTTGAAATTTGTTCTTGAACAAAAGGGTTGATTACTGAATTTGAAATAAGTCAGTGCTGTAAATCTTTGGGATCATAACACATTATTTGTCGCTTCATAAAATAGTTTTTACCTTGGACATTAATCAATTTTAAAGTATACAATATTTTTTAAAGAATCCTATGAAAATGTTATTCTCATTTTGAATACAAGCATATGATATATACCATCACACCATTTCCCTGTAGGAGTAGGTAAAGAGGATAAAGCGCCATACTTTCCTATCTCAACACACATCTTTAGCCTTTTCCACATCCATACTACTTCTACGATTTCTCCGACTTTCTACGTTTCCTTCCTTCAGAATATCATTCATTTGATCCAACTATACTTTCTTTGGTCTTCCCCTTACGATCCTTCCACTCACATTTGCACTATAAATCTATTTTGTTAGTCTCTCTTCGTTCATTCGTTCCACCGTCACAATATTTTCTTTTCGAGGTAGGTGGAGACAACGTCAAACTTTCATATCATGACGTTCTTACTTCCTTCGTCTCCTTATATCCATGAATCTAAATTTATAGTTCCTCTAGTTTTTTGTAACTGCTAAACACTCGTTCTTTGAAAAAAAAAACAATTTCTATACCCAAACCAAAAATTTTCCCCTGCTACGACGTACAGTCACGTTTATATTGAAAGAAAAAATAACTTCAACGTAAATAAAAATATTTTTAATAAGTTAAACGAATGCTATGGCTTATTTGATAAAATTCCTATCATCCAAGCCGAGTGAGTTCGATTCTCGTTGATACATAGATTTTTTTAAATGGTTCAAATCTAGTTTTTGAAGAGATTGCTATTTTACATAGCGACAAACCCGCCAAATTGTTGTATACAACGAAAGTGTAACATACTTCAATACAATTATAATTCTAATATCGAGAAATCAGTGAAACTGAAAATAAAATTCAATAATATACGAGTATATCTAAGTTGTTAAATAACCACAGTGACGTAATTGTTGTATATATTATATAATGACATTAAATTTGGTATCACAAATATATGTGTATATGAAAGCCAAAATTTGCGAACTTTATGTAAGCATATTAGATCAAGCTTTCAGTCCATGAAAACATATTCCAAAATAGATCATTGTCTGAAAATCCTTCTGTTTATTACTGGTAGTAATTATACTTCTAAGATATGCCTAAGAGCGTAAAGCTATATCAACACTGAATACTAGAAGTTTCAATAGCATCAAATTTTGCGAAATTGAATTGTTGGAATAGAAAATACCCCTCCATTTAAATTTCGACTTGAACCTACCTAAAACTTTCTAAAAAGGGTTATATATAATAGTTCTTTGGGCACATTTCTCTTGCTAAAGGAAAACGTTTGGACAGGTTAGTTGTAGTTACCGGTGGCGTGGATGGATGTTACAGAAGACTAAATCTCAGATGCGCTGAACCAACAATATGAATAACGCAATAGGATTTATGTACACGAGTTTATAAATTATGTTTGATAATTATTCGGAATATACTTTTGTCAATGTTTAAATGTGACTGCTCACATTTACGGCAATGATTCATTATAAACCTCTTTAAAAACAAAGAATAGTAAAAGTTGGCTTTTGAATTAATACTGATATGAAAATAAAGGTTTTGTATTTCCATCCCTTGTTGACACTTTGCATGATCTTTGTGTTCATGTTTCGCCCTTGAGGAGATGAAAGAGAGTGCTCTCGAACCAGCACAATATAAATTGTATTTTATCATGTTTGTATATTAAACATTCGTGCGGAAGGTATCTGGTTCGAGCCCCGCGCTGTGCTTCTCCTCTCGAAAGACAGATATTTTTTTCCGTCTAGTATTCGGGGGTATAATATTTACCTATAACTGCAGTAACATTTATTATAAAAAAAAACTTGGAGCATATTAAAAAAAACTTTAGAATTTGAAACCTACTTAGTAAACAAAAGTAAAATCATATGGTAGATTTTTTATAAAGAAATAAATGTTTTCAATGAAATTCTTGATTTTGTTCTTAAAATTGTTTTCTCCAGTTTTTAGAGAATTAAGACGAGAGCAGTTTGCTTTTAATTTTTTTCTGCTCCGCCCATTTCATTTTATATTAATAAATATACTGCCGGAATTCGATTTGAGCAGCAATATAAACCTACTTATTATAACCCAATAAAAATTGGGTTCTGATAAGTTGGGATAATAATGTTGCACTCCTGACTTGTATACTCGTTTACGTATTCTTTCGTCAATCATTATCTCTATATGTGCAAACAATCTAGAAGCTCCTTTCTTCATCTTAAAACATCCATTTTTTGTCTTCATTACAGAAATATACTCGTACATGTGTTATCATTTGTTATATTATATGTTATAAATAATTTCTATGAAAAAAAAACTACTTTCAATTGAATCTTTATAAATCAATTGTAATTTTTAGCAAAGTATTTTTCCTAATAATACATTTTCTTTAGTTTTTGAGAATACTTTAAATACTGGAACCAGTAGATGTAATTTTTTTCTTTTAAGTTTTTGTATCGATATACTAAGTAACTTTTGATCGAAGAGATTCCATAAGTCTTGCAATACAAACATCACTCCATCCTTATGGTAATATGTTTGTGGGTAAATTAAAAAATGAATGTTTCCACAAAGTACGCCTCATTGAAATCACTTGTTTTTTTTAATTACTTAAGTAATAAAAATCAATGCTACTAAAACATAGACTGTCTGAGTCAAGAATACATATAATATGCCTACGCCACCTGTTTTATTCTATAGATGAAGTACAAGTGAACAGTCTGAGTGAAACTGTTTTCACCGAATGAGTGTTCGCCGATTAAGAATACGTGTGTATCGTATTTGGGCTAGAAATGCGAACGTTTATTAGTGGCTCTATCCGGTGAAACCTGATCTGTTATGCTAGTCGATTGTAACAAAGGCCGGTCTCTAGTAATGGTTCACACCCAATGTGCCAAGTGCTACATAGACAGCACTGAAGTAAACATCCATTCATGGAATTATTTATTCTATTAAATATTTTATATTCAATGATAAAATATTTTTAATCGATTTTTTTAGAACATAATTAATGTTTGATTTATTTTATGGTGGTATTTCAGTTTGAATATGGTATCATTACGAAAACTTTATTGGAATGCTGCAATCTGAATTTCAGGTGAATGAAACAAAATCTTTTTGACGGGTGTCGGATGACTTCTCAACAGCCAACAACCCGATAACCAAGATCCCGACCTACTTACCGCTAAGTCAGATTTCTTAATATCATGTTCCCAACAAAACAACGTGTATGCAATGTGAGAAGAAGAAAAAAATATGGTATCAATTTTTCGCTTATTCGCCTAAACTTTCAAATTTAAAATGAAATGTAAATTTAAAGCTGAATTTTATTCATGACACAGTCAAATATAAGAGCATGTATGAGAGGTGCACATGTAATTTAGGATTGTTGCTCTTTCAGGAACCTTCCTTGTTGGGACTTAGGTTTGTCGGAAAGTTAGTTTTCGGAAAGTTGACTTTCGGAATAATGACCGAAACCTCTTTTTAACAGTATTCCACAGAGGCTCTCCACAAATAGTTTTAACAAACGTATGTTTGTTATTAAAATTTCTTTTGTATTCATTGAAAGGGTATTATTACAAGGGGATATGACAAATTAAGTTGTTTATTGAACATTTTAGAAAAATGAAGATGAAAAACGTCGAGTAAATGTGTTAAATAGTAATATTTACTCTTTGGTATGTCTTTTCAAACAAAATTAATTCAAAACTTCAGATATTGTTCCCAAAATTTACAGGAAACACGGAAATACTTCAAGGAATATTTATTTAACTAATATTATTTGTATTTTTTTATCATTCACTTAATTGTAATGAAAATGGTTTAAAGTATGGTTTAAGGTTTATGAAAATGGTTTAAGGTTTATGAAATAGTTCAGTAACTTTCATAACAATTAGTGCTTTAAGTGATTAAAAATAAAAATAGTTCATTTCGTTTGCCTTCTTCAAGTTGGTGAATAATTTGAAGATTGGTATTATATTGAAAGATTCAATTGGACGAAAATATGCAATAAAGGATCTACTCCACTAAATACATTTTGATCATAAAAGAAATTTTGAATAAACATTTATTTGTTAATCTTATGTTTGCAAAAATTTCAAGCTAGTAAAATTTGTATTTCATGGCAAAATCTATCTTTAAAAATCACCCTATTAAAAGTTTCCGCAATTAACTTAGCAGCTGAGATAAATTTCTTACTTCCGATGAGCTACTCGTATCAGTCTCGACAAAGTTTGAATTGGTTTTGGCACAGGGTTATTCGATTTCAGCCCTGATGGTGGAATTCGTGAAGTATCAGGAATAGCTCATATGAAGTATGATAAATTGGCGTATTATTAAAAGTATATACGAATGCGTCCAGTTCAGCGTTTATTTATTAACCCATTTGTATTGTATTGTATTAATTACTCTTCGATGACCTTCATAGCCTAGTTGGTAAAGCGTTTGTCTTCCAGTCCGGAGATTGCAGGTTCGATTCCCGTTGTTTAAAAAATAGATTATAATCTGGTTTTCACTTAAAGCCTCTTTAAAACGTTCTGGTTGATTAAAAGAGATTGATACATGGCAATAAACCCACCAGGTTGTATTGCATACAATGAAAGTGGTTCTTTCTTAGTACATATTACAACCTGGCAGGTTTATGAAATGTGGCAGTAGCAATCATTCCAACTAGAATGATATCAAATAATCCTAAGTGAAAACTAGAATGGAACCCTTTTGAAAAAATCTGGGTAGTAACAAGAACGGTCGACCCCGCAAACCCCCGAGATCTAAGACAGGTGTCTTACCAACTACGTCATGAAGG
Organism: Odontocerum albicorne; assembly: GCA_949825065.1. Classification (NCBI taxonomy): domain Eukaryota; kingdom Metazoa; phylum Arthropoda; class Insecta; order Trichoptera; family Odontoceridae; genus Odontocerum; species Odontocerum albicorne. The sequence goes on from OX463843.1 coordinate 16,966,696, forward strand.
GCGTCGTACTCGTAATCATTATTATTTGTTCAAAACCTCTGAGTAAGAGATACGAGTGACTTATGCAGCTTTAGGAAACACTTGAAAACGACCCTTTTTAGGCACATATTAGTAGATCTATAAAGGTTTCTATGTAGTTCGTCTTCCTTTGATAAATTTTCTGCGATTGTCTTATCAAATACGTTTTTCTGAATATTTGCAAATGCGGGAGTAATTAAATGTCAGTAAAAAGCACCTAATCCAATGGCCTTACCACTACCTTTCTATTCTATTATATTCTTAAATTGACGATCTATACACTGTCTTTATTATTGAATGTATTAAACGTCTAATTAGTAGAAAGCAAAGGCAACACTTTAGTTGAAACCGGACCTGAACGGAGTCAAGAGAGAGGCACCTCGCCTTGACACGGGCGCTAGGCGGCCCGTTAGACCCGGTGCGGCGGGGAAGGGAGGCGGCCTGCCAAACTGGTATACTCGATAGGAGATTCCTCGTTTGTTTTCATTATACTCATCCGCCGCCACTTCTCCTCAAGGCTAGAGTCGTGATTTCGACGCCACCATGCACCATGCACCCGTGAGAACTCGTCACTTTGACACCGATTGAAAAACTCCTATCTAGTTGTAGAGATTTTATTTTCCACCTTTGGGGTTTATGCCCCGTGATGGTAATAGAATAAAAACATATTTTAACTTAGTTTTTCATATTAAACACACTCCTGATTTTGGGAGTATTTGGACGTACTCGTATTTATATTAAAAAAACAGAAAACTATTTGTTGAATCTTAGAAAATAATATTTTACTTTGTGGTGTCATGTTTATAAATTTTCAATAAAATAACTAAATCATTTTTTTATATTTAGTTTTCACCCCTGTTTGATTTGATTTCTCTGTACACAAGCTAGGGAGGATAGCAGCTAGACAATTTAGAAATTTTCGAGGTTAAAACCTCCGTTTTCAACGTCAGGTGAAGATAAACTAAATTATGTCTTAAATATTGTAATTTGTTAAATCAAACTCTGTTTATACCACTTTTATGTAACGGGAAAATCCTACCAGTTTCAAGGTTCTCACCTCATCTTCAGGGGAGCACAAACAAGTATTGTTTGTGCTCCCCTGATGATGAGGTGAAAACCTTGAAACCGGTAGGGTTGTACCGTTACAAAAAGTGGAATAAACAGTGTTTGACAAAACAAATTACAATGTCAGTAAACCTCCACAATGTTAATGCCTTAACTATAAATAATATAAATCTTATTTTTTTAATTATAATAGGTGTAGGAGAGGGGTAGGTGTCAAAAGGTGACTTTTTAACTTAACGGTGACTTTTTAACTTTAACTGGTTGTTTATAACGTTGACACTTAAATTGTCTCAACATTATAAACAACCAAGTTGATTTCAATAATAGTCCTCTGCTAAATATTTATATAGACTTAATTTAAGCATCAAAATTAAAAACAAAACGTTAATTTTAATAATAGTTCTCTGCTTAATTGTTTCCCGTTAAAAAAATCTTCCTTTTGACGCCTGCTTGCCTCTGGTAATTAGAAAAAATATATTTAAGACATAATTTAGTCTATCTTTACCTGACGATGATGACGGAGGTATTTGAAACCAGTTATAATCTTAAATAAAACAGTGGTGAATACAAAATGTAAACTAAGTATTTCATGTATTTTATTAAAAAAATATAAACAGAACAATATTTTATTAAAAAAATATAAATTTATATGATTAATTTGAAATATAAAATGAGTAGGTATATCTTAATATTTTATTTGCAAAATACAAACCATCAAATAATATTATACTTTTTGTGGTAGGTAAAAAAGACACATTTTCAAACTTATATATTCATGCATACGGCTTCTTTGTCGTCTACATACATGGTCTTTTATTCATCATACTTTTCACTTTTCCGCCTTCTCTCCTTTCATTATTTTCTCGGTCTGCTTCTTTATTTTCTTCATTCGGCACTTAATTGCATAAAGGGACAATTAGCTGGTGCATTGCTATGCGACAATATCATCCAATTAACCAGACAGGAATTACACTGTTGGACCAATTTATGATTGGGAGATCAGAAAGTTTTTAGGTAAGATACAAACAGAAAAACGTATTTTAAAAAGTCAGAACCAACAACTACAAATTGAAAGTATGGAATAAGATAAGTTAAAATTAAAGAATAAAATTACAAAGTCAAATTAAAGTAATGAAAAGAACAAAGAACTTAACATTGTTTTTGGACATCACAAATTACTTGAAGAGGTGAGTGATAGACCAAAGTGTACGAACCTTCAAGTTAAAAGCCACTGAAGTAGGTATAGAACCGGCGGTTTGTCATTGCACATATTGACAATACTACCGCATGCGAAGAGGCAACAACATTCACGCACATACTCAGTACACGCGAGTATTGTTACCAGACGAAAGTTTTTACCAGACTAGAAAGCTTTTTTATTTTTTTAGATACCATCATGCATGGAGGCTGTTTTCACTGAAGACCTGTTTAAAAAACCTTTTTGGTTGGTTGGAAGAGACTGACCGATGGCAAATAACCCGAGAGGTCGTACTGTATACAACGAAAACGTAATGCAAGTATAAAATCAATATCATGATTGACCTGTTTTCCAAATCAATTGTTAAAATATTTTAAAGTAATTATAACTAATTTTGATCAGATACATCGTTCTTTTATCTAATTTATTCATTCATAAAATAACAACTTCAATAAACCTTTTTGATAACAGCCTCTTTTTTGTTAAATTATCTAAATAATTAATTCAATTATTCCAATATGAGTTGTCTGCTTCATTTCAACGTGGTAAGCTTAAAATTATTATGAAATAAGATAGCTCATGCTAATAAATTTGGTAAATATTACAAATTTACATTTTTTGAGAAAGCTCATTAATATTAATTAGCTTCTCAGAAATGTATTTTAACATAAAATTAAATATTTCACGTAGGACTTATTTTCTTTTACTCACGATGGTATAAAGTAAAATAAATATTCTCACACAACTGTTGTCACCGCTATAATCATATCATCTTAAAGATGTTATGATTATAGAGGTGAAAAAAGTTGTATGTTTGTATAAAAAAGCATTGAGATATATTGTCTGCCTACCCCGCAAGGGAAAAAGCGTGATGATATTTATAAATTCTAAACTGACCTAGTGGTGAGCATATCCCCCGTCCCGTCCTGTCCCGCGTCTCCGGCTCCATTTATAGCACATCCCTAACTAATATAGTTTTACTTACAGACATTTTATCATCGTTGTAGCTGCTTTGCATAAATTATTTGAGAATTCTTGGGAGGAGAGGTGTTACAAAATAGCACAATGTAAGTGTCTAATCTTTTTTTATGGTTTGAGTTGCATTAAGTTGTGATGTTATCTAAATTCATATCTCTTAGATTTTTCACTTTTTTCATTCCTGTTTGCTCCGTTTTTATTTATTTCTACATCAACGGTATAGCGTACTTTATAAAAAAATAAAACTTAAGCAGTGAATGTTTAAAATCTTGCAAGAGAAAAAAAACTATTTTAATCACTTACATTAAAAAAATAAACAAATCAAATCACCAACATACAATAATAAAGTAACAGTGTAGCCATTACACTGAAAATACAATTTTCTCCTAAATCGGTCATTTGGACTTGAAAATAATCATATAAGACAATGAGACAATCCTTACTCGTTCAGGATACAAGGAAGACTAATGGCCACAAGACACGATTAAAATAATCGCACGATATTTTTCAAATGATGCGCGCTACTCTCAAATATTAAACCGTTGACTTTTCGTGCATTGTATTGACTTTCTTATTATTACATTTTTGTCTCGAATAGTGATGATACAAATATTCTAGTATATAAGAAAAAAAACCTTCAAAAATATGAACAAGAAAACATTTCAATGACATGTAAATAGTTCAATAGAAATTCTTAATTAATTTTGTTAATATACGAGTATATGACAATGTTTATTAAAACCCTGAATATTTTATCAAGGACGTAAATCCAATCACCGTTATTAATAGGAAGTTCAACGTTTCGGTGTATCTGGCTCCTCCAAGGACATTAATTTCCCTTCGCTTATCTTAAACGAGGATGAAGGGGAAATTTTCTCACGTATCTTTGACTCGATTTTATCAACATATTTTATGAAAATTATGTTACATATTTTCTTTAAGTATATAAGCAGACATTCTGAAAAAAAATATGGCAGAACGACGCTAAATATTTTCAACGTCGCTCTGTTCTCAAATTTCCGTTGTCTTAGTCAAAATTTATAATAAAAAGAAAATTAAAAAAAAAAATTATAACAAGATATATCAATGTGTCATTTTGTTTTTCAAAAAATTATTCAACCCACTGTATTTTTTTTTTGTTTCAAAATATACCACTAACGTCTTAAAGTTTCCAGCCAAAACAAGAAAGAGCGTGTAGGTGCAGGTACCATGCCGGCCACGTCTACCGTATGGGAAGGCAATGTAACAGTTAAAATTAGATACCTTTGCCCTCAGACACAACACATGTCAACTAGAATGTTTTATTACATTGAAAAATATTTAAAATTCAATATTGAGTGGTTATCAAGTTTTCAAAAAAAAAGGGGGAAAGACTGGCAGAAACAAGAAGGCCGGAAAATTTTGCACCTTAGTCATTTTGAGACCAAATTTTCATATACGAGTATATCAAATATATTGATTGTTTCCCAACCACTATTCTACACAAAAAAGTACGCCTAGTATCGGATATCCGAGATATACTCGTATTTGATTCCTACGAGAGAATTCTGAAAAAAAAATTAGATATCAAAACAAATCATAAGAGCCCTTCTAATGACTTTGATCACATTTTTAATTATACTTCCAAATTATTTCTTAATGTTATTTCTATAAAACTTTTTAACTTTCTTTGGATGTTGAAATATTCGAAATCAAAAACTATCCATATAGTGAGTTTTAACGTTGAGCAGGTGTACGTCAAGATGTCTATTAGTAGGCAGATAGTCATACTGAGATGTCTATAATCGTACATATATTCCTTCAGACTCGGGCATCTAAATATACTATGCTTATTTTATTGAGGTGGAGAGACTGTCACGAAAATTGTAAGGCTACCTTTGTTTTGACAGAAGACTTAAATCCCCCATCCTTCGACTAGTCTAATATGTCGGGTGAGTTAAATAATCCTCAAATTTGTGAAATTCTGGACATGTTAAATTATTGGAACATAGAACAAAATAACAATATTTCAAACTATAATACGAGTAGAAACCTCCATTACTTAGTTTTGACATAAATTTAGAATTTGTGTTGAACTCGATACATCACTAATTAGTAGTAAAAACAAACGTTGACTACAAATCATCTATGATGTCTTTTTCTTACGGTATCCACGTAAATGAGTTGAAAGGTGTTCAGCATTGTGCCATGATGACTTTTCTTAACTCCAGTATTTCAGTAACGAAATTATTTTTTAATGCGTTAATTTTTATGACACTGCTGTACTCGTATTTATTTTGCTTGTATTGTTTGATTAAATGAAATTTAGACCAGGCTAAATAAAGTTTATTGGAATAAAATAAAAATGGAGTCTCAACGCCGCCGAGTCTTATCAGAAAAGCGAGTTCTGGAAACATATCTTCATATTTCTCGTTATGCGTTATAGAGTGATAGAAATACATTAATGAATACATGAAATTGGTTTTTCAATACATATTTGGTGAAGAAAACATCTGCCATAAGGCAAATACAAAGATAAACATTGTAATAAATTTTAATATTATATATTTGTTTACAATATTTTTGCGGTACCATAACATTCCTAAGCATATTTCAATTATAATTAAACGAATATTTAGCATTTGTTTAATGGAATACCATAAATCGTATTTTTACAATACATTTTAGCTTTTAAAGATAACCAACATTTTTTTTTGGGTGAATCCGTAAAAAACAAATTTCAACAGAATGAACACAATAAATACATGAATTTTACGTTCAATTAATTTTCATCCTCTTCATTTATATGAGCAAGGGTAAATTGGCGGGTATATTTCCCTACAGAAACCATTTCCTACCAACCTACAGGAGTTACACATGTTGTGGTAATTGCTGATTGGAAGGCCACGTTTTTTAGGTTATACACAAACCTAAAACATACTAAACAAAGTCACATAAAAAATTTCACTTTACAAGGAGAGAACAAATAAATACAAAGAAAATATACAAAACATATTTTTTTACCGGTAGAGAGATATAATTATTGTTAAGGTACTATTTGAAGCAAGCCAATTCGAGTGCAAATCTTATAGCACCTGATAGCAAGTTTCACAGTCTAATCGGTATGGACAGTATAGGATAACGCGAAGAAGAAAATGCGATGGAATGGAAAAAATCTCTGCTTGAGATTTTTTCCATTTCATCGCTCTTCAAATAGTTTGCAGTCGTTAAAGTCTGTTAAGTTGCTCTTAAGTAACATCCAGATAGCATACGTCGAATTCGTTCGAAAATTTATTTAATTTATAACGATAGTGTATAGTACCATAGATCACCAGTTTTTAACTAGGTCGAGTACCTGTCCCAAGAAGGATGGCGTGACATAATATAACATTTTATAAGCTGTGAGATTAGAGTAAAAAAAACTTTTAAACTCCATTTCCCTCTACTAAAAATGGGTCATTTGAATAAGTATAATTTTATTTTACTGGCAGTTACGAATTATTTTATTGATAAGAAGTTTATTGAATTAACAATATGTTGTTACATTTTAATAAAATATTAAAATCAGTAATAATTAAGCCTGATCTTTCTATATTTTGTTATTTAATATCACAGAGTAAGATACTAATATATATATTGTTAATAAAATTCCGTCGTTTAAGTTAAATTCATGATTTTTTTCAAGATCTAAAATAATTTAAAACCAATTTTACAAAAAAAAAATTATTAGATGTGTAGAAAAAAAGTAAATGAAATCAAAATGTTAATTATTTAGAATATCTGTTATGAGATATATAGTAGTAAATGTATTCAACACCACAATAATATGCAATTTCTTAACAATTTAAAAGTAAATGGAAAACTTTATTCCATATTCTACAATAAGTTTGTGTATTTATCATATCTGAATTTTACAATATTTTTATTCAAACGTAGGTACAGAGTCAATATTAAAAGGAATAGCAGCATAGTGAAACATAGGCACAGAGCTAAAGCAAACGTAGGTACAAAGCTAAACTCAACTGGAACAGGAAAGAACGTAGGAACAGAGCTAAAGCAAACGTAGGTACAGAGCTAAACTTAAAAATAACAGCAGTGTAACGTAACGAAACGTAACTATAGAGTTTAAGTAAACGTAGGTAGAAAGTTAAGCTTAAATATAATAGGAGAAAACGTCGGTACAAAGCTAAAGCAAATATAGGTACAGAGCTAAACTTAAAAAAAACAGCAGTGGAACAGGACGAAACGTAGGTACAAAGCTAAACTTAAAAGGAACATCAGTGAGACAGGAGGATGAGATGAACTCCTGAATATTTTAGTTACTTTGTATTTAAACATGTACTACGAGTCCCTTAATGGGTTATTTACAATATACGAGTATATATTTAGAATCTTTATGTGAGAGGAGTTGCTTCGAATGTGAATCAAACTTTGAAATCAATCTTCATTGAATAAATTGATAGTTCCAAAGCGATCCATTTGGGTGTCATTATGACAGAGCTTGTCCCGTTGCTTTTCATGTGGCGTGGAATAACCTGCGTCCAAGTATTAGAGATATGGATGGCGTGTGAAAGATGGACGTTTTAGAGAGATGGATGGAACGGTGAAAAAAAATCTGTATTTTGTAAGACTTGAATATCTCAGAAAGGCTGTCCAGATTATATGCACTCGCCACATTCTTCAGTTCTTCGGTCGCATTTTATGCAGGAAGGGTATGAAGAGACCCATGATCGCTGGCAATATGAAGTATCGCAGAAGTAGAGGTAGAATACCTATGCGCTGGAACGACCAGATGAAGAGTGCTACGTGTCTGTCTACCTTTGCAACTATCTCTTCGGAGATCGAAATGTTAAGAGAACTTGAGAAGAATGTGCACCACGTATAAGTATAGAAGAAAGAATTATGAACACTACACACATACATTACACTCCGCTCAACTTAAAGTTGGATGTAATAGTACTCGCATATCAGAATATCTATAAAGATTTCTTTGTAGTTCGTCTTCTCTTTTTCAGACTTTTCTTAACATATGCAAATTCAGAGAAGTACCCGGTATAATGATCGCAGTCGTAACCTTTCTTCCTTACGCTCAACTATTTTATTATTTCTAATATTTTTTCTTTCAAAAATAGTAGGTTCGATTCCCGAGTTATAACGCCGTTAAAGAAAATGTGTTCTCTATACGATACGGCGCTGTATAAATTATCCCTTTATCTTTATTCTTTTAAATAGTAGGTTCGATTCCCGAGTTATAACGCAGTTAAAGAAAATGTGTTCTCTATACGATACGGCGCTGTATAAATTATCCCTTTATCTTTATTCTTTTAAATGGTAGGTTCGATTCCCGAGTTATAACGCCGTTAAAGAAAATGTGTTATCTATACGATACGGCGCTGTATAAATTATCCCTTTATCTTTATTCTTTTAAATAGTAGGTTCGATTCCCGAGTTATAACGCCGTTAAAGAAAATGTGTTCTCTATACGATACGGCGCTGTATAAATTATCCCTTTATCTTTATTCTTTTAAATAGTAGGTTCGATTCCCGAGTTATAACGCCGTTAAATAAAATGTGTTCTCTATACGATACGGCGCTGTATAAATTATCCCTTTATCTTTATTCTTTTAAAATACGAATATAATAAAGTACTGATTCACTGTTATGATTCGGTCGTCGCACTACACCAGGATCGAATATTTATGATCTTATATTAAGGTTTGATGAGTCGTTTTGTTACGTTCTATCATTATATATTACAATACATTACTGTGTTATCATTTATTACAGTTCGAGTTCTGTATTGTACCATAAGTGACAACAAGTGATCTCCAAGAAAATAACTTAAACTGAAATAATAAACTATTCATGTATTTTGCTGTTTTTTGTGGAACTCCTTAGTGATAATAAAAATTAAATGCACTCTATAAATTCATACGTCCTGCAGTAATCGGAATTTATAAAGTAAAAAAATATAATTTTTTGAGATATCCTAGTTTGCTCTTTGCACGATACTTTATGAAAATACGATATTTTATTTTCTACCTTGTCAGTTGCTTTTTGTTTAGTGACTGAAATATCTGCAAAGGCACTTCAAATACAATTTATGTTATATATCATATAATGCATTCTTTCCTCTCATGTCACTGTCGGGTTTAAGCGAGGAGAAAGACTTTATTTATTTATTTTAACACTCAAGTAAATACATCTGGCGGAATATTGCTTTAAAGATATTTTGTTTAATCGACCAGATTTAGTTTCAAAATTATTGTCAGTATCGATGGTCGTGTCTTAACTTCAATGTATTAATTAATTATTAGAGTAGAAGTTACAAAAAACAAATCTCAAGGAAATTTGGGATATGTATGGGATGTGTAGGAGTAAGGGACGAAATATATTTTCAGATAAATAATGTTTTGTTTACATTGATTAGAATGAAACAAATCTGATTCAACTTGGAAGATCGTTTAAGTGAAACGTTAAAGATGATGTGTAGACTGCTGTATGATGCGTTGAATGATGTATGATGCATTTGAAAAAACAAATGATTTTGTCCGTCACTTTTATAGCGCTTTATAAATCGTTGACTTCCTCTAAATAAAATGTATCTTACTCACACAGCTCCTTCCGTTTCTCTGAAATCTTCAAATATATTTACTTTTATCAAATTATAACTAATAGTGATAATTTGATGGAAGTAAAAGTCTTTTGGTAGTCGTTTGTTTAATATGCCTCAACTACTACATAAAATTGCCAATTTACATAAAAAACGTTTTTAGCTGTTTTTTTAATTTTCACAAATTAAAGCATATAGCGGATGTTATATTTTGTAACATTTAAACTACAAAACACAAGAACTAAGTTTGACTATGGTCTATATGTTATATTTGGAAGTGACGAGTCTTACAATCTCGTCAGACAGAAGAAAAATGTCTAACCACACAATATTATATAAGATTGTCAGTTCATATTTCAACACTACGGAGCTTACTTAGCCTATCAAGGGCTTCACGTTGTTTATAGCCTCCCACCTTCGGAAAATTGTTTATTCCCCAGCGATAGTTACCATACAACTAATTATTTTTCTAACGCTTGCGACTACGCATATTAGACAGTAAGTGTGAGCATTATGTGGACTTTCACGAAACTTTGAATTACAAAAGTAAAATGAAGAAATTCTTGCCGAGATAAATTGAAGAAATTAATCGGTTTACTTTGTTATTATGTTAGGTTTGCTTTTTTCTATTGTATAACACAACTTGTATATCAATTTCCTTTGATTTCACTACATTTCTTTTAAAACTCTCTCATATAGTTCAAATATCATATTTCTTATGTCGCCTTAATTTTCAGCAAACATAACCTTACCATCTGCATACAGAAGTCCACTTATGTACGTTTACTTTACTCATTTAACACATTTCCGTCATCTTTTAAATTGCACGCAAATAAAGCAATATATAAATCAAACAACCAAGGTAACATCACACACCCTTGCCTTACGCCTTTCGTAATATTAGCCACTTTCATAAAATAAATATGTAACACAAATGTCAATGAAAAATAAATCGATTTCCCTAATAAGTCAGATATTTGTCTTCCGACCCGGGAGGCTACCTTTGATATCCAATTATAATAAAAAACTTGCATTTTGGTTTACACTTAAAGCTTCTTTATTAAAACACTTTTTAAATGAACATCTGATAATGTAGCTTAAGTACTCTTTTGTGTTTTTCGGTACCTGTAGATTTTTTATATTTGGGATGGTAAGGTTTCGTTATCCTAGTTTATTGCCCAATTAGCTAGACTGCCAGATTTGTGGTACCAATTGAGAAAAGCACAGTTTCTTTTTGCACTTACCAGCAATGCCAATAATTAATCCGATCAAAGTATATTGCGATCCTAGTTTATTTAATATATTATCCTAGTATATTCCGATTTTAGTATATTCCGATCCTAGTATATTGATCGTGCCATTCAAAATTGTATTATCAGCAGTTCGGCAAAATCCTTTGTGCCTCACATCAAACAATATAAAATCCGTGTGTAACATTAGGGTAGTCATAGTTACAGTTCATTAGTTAGAATTTAATTAGCCATTGTTATTTAATTTTCAAATATTATTTGTCAGCTGCATTTCTTGATATGATTATAAAATAACAATTGCAAAAATGTATTTATTAAAAAGAGATGACTTTACTATCCAATCGATTCATTTAACTGTAGCATTTCTATTTTTTTTTGTTCTCTAGCCCGCGACGTACAGAATATTGTCCGTCTAGGAAAATTTAGGGCATGTCTAGTCTAAACAGATCATTAACGGGATAAGAAATCAAACCACGCTGATGAAATAATAGTGCATTATGAAATTTAATCCAAAATAGGTTATAAACAAAATACATATCATCTTAGTGTGATATATTGTTTTCAAAGAAATATGGAAATCGTTGCTTATTTCCTAGTATTCGAATCTTATCATGCAAAAAAATTTAGCGGACAAAATCAGTTTAGTTTATTGATTGAAGGCTATTAGGCTGAAGTTTTAACTTTAGATTGAAATTTTATATATAATTAAATTCCATACTTGATGATGGAAAGAAGCTACGAAAAATAAATAGAACATGCATTTTTGAAAAGAGGAGTTTGTAAATATAAAAAACATTGTAAAAGGAAACAAAAATCATGCATGGTAAGCAAACACCAATATGTTTCATTCCATCTGTCAACACCAGGATACGTGATTTCGAAAAGGCTTTCATAGAATTGTGATTCCAATAATGTGTCGATTACGCCAGTTACAGGCGTCTATGACATAAAACCTTATTATAATCCATCAATCCAAATTGCGCTTCGATTTAATAGCGTTCGCCCTCAAAATATTTGACAGTTTACTCGATAAGTGTTAACAACAAAAATTTTTATGAGTTTGCTAGATTTATTATAATCATTGTAATTTTATGAGTTTATATTATTTTTGAAAATTTATTTTTTAACTCATTTTTCATAATATTTTGGGCTCTAGTATCACTAACTGAAAACATTTTTTTGATGATTTCAATAAATTAAGTTAGTAAAGATATCAATAATTTAATTCAACAATCATAATTTTTCATTTATGTGGTGCCTTACAACACATCCGAATTAATGATTCAAGCATCTGTCAAGCATAACGCGTGAGTAATAAGACTAGCGTGTTATCAAAAGAACTTTTTTAGCAGACTGGGATCGTTTTTTTTTCGAGTGCCATCAAGAACCAAACTCGAAATACCTAAGTGGAGTCAAGCGTCTTACCAACATTCATTGGCTGACGACCTTTGTGGCCTATTTGGTAGGGGGCCTGTCTTCCAACTCGGGAGTTGCGGGTTCCCGTTGGTATACAGATTTTTTTTAAAAAAGGTTCCGGTCTGGTTTATACATAAAACTGGTTTAATACCTTTTGGTTGGTTATAAGAGATTGCCATGTGACAATAAACCCGCCAAATTGTACTGCACACAACCAAGCGTAATACAATACTGCAAAATAATGGTGGTTTCGACCGAAAAAAATATACGCTACATAAAATGATTTAGTCCATTCGTCATCGTCGTCCGATGGCAGACTGAAGTGAGATGATCGAAGCACACCGGTTTTATTCCTCTCTTTGGAAGAATATATGACCGAAGTCATAGGTATCATTGTACCTCCGAATACTAGGCCGAAAAAATACCTATGTCGAACCAGCGGCCTTCCGCATGGAGGTACAGTGCGTTAACGCACGGCCATGTGTCTCATCTTGTCCACTATACCGGCCATGAGAGTCAAATTTGTCTTTTTTATTACTCATACAGTAATCAATGTTAATTTTACCTCGTGAGATACGACTTAAAATAAACATTAATTTAATTAAATCAACACTCAACCACTAAACATTATGATCTTAAATTTTTTAATAATTCTGGTATAATATTACAGCAACTCTACATGTGCATAACACGCTTATGCGGATGTGTACGAATTTCTAAAATTCTTGCGTCTAGTATGAATAACAGAGACGATATAAGAAAACATATGCACATGTGAGAAAATTTTTAAAATTTAAAACGCAGCTGCAAAATTTTTGTTCATGAAATATAACATCTTTTGTTTTAACAAATGGCCTCTATTTTTAACTAAGTATTGTATTATTTATTAATGTTTAAACAAATCATTTAAATGATTAAGAGTATCATGTCACAAGCTTGTATTATGGTATATATTGTGTTAGTTGCGTTGCGATAAATTGAAGGACGCTTAAGCAAGCACACTAACCAGACTTCACCATTTGATCCTTCTCTTCAACACGCCCTTTCAACAGTTCTTCAAATTTAAAGTTGAAAATATCGAGATATCAATTCAAAACATCGTTTTAATTTGGATTCTGTATGTTATCTAATATTCAGGTCTCAAGTTTAATTTTAGTACTCAGTATTGCTATTTAAAAATAAGATCGAGTGCCACATTTTTACGAATATCGTTTGCCGAAAATTTTATTTGAATGCAAACATTATAAGAAGAGCGTCGGGAAACACCATAATCTATTTTGCTGTCGCAAAAACCCTGATGAATGAGAAAAGCTTACAGTTTTCGAAAACTACATGAAATATAAATATCTTATAGAATACGAGTACATATTAATATCCAATTTAAGATTTATCGTATGTTTTTAAGATTTTATTGTATTTTCAAATCATTTTTCTGCAGGAACATTCGTGTACTTTAACATAGAGTTTGATTCTTAATTCAATGTTCTTATTTGTCATCTTTAAAAATTTGGTGACTCTTAACAGGTTAAGGTTATCGTTTCATAATGAGTTTTAAACATAATTGATTTACTGTTTTGTCATAAAAAACTAAATCTTTAATTTATTTTCTTATTAAAAATTACTCCATATTAAAATGACTACTAAAGTCAAATAATAATGATTTGCATGAAGTATGTTGAACAAATGTATAAAAAGAGACAGCACTGGACTAAACTGCTAGTATCGTTTATATAAACATGTATTTCGTGAGTCGATTGATAACATTCAAATAGTTCTATGATTAAGGCTAAAAATGAGTAATAAATTTGTGGAAACGTCATCAGTATTTAAATTTTTCTCTATCCATCCTAAGGAATCAGACAATAGCATTTTTGAATTTTGCAAAATAAATGTTTTCGGCAAATGAATTTTTATTAGGAAACAATCTCTTGAAGGTTTATAGTATTTTATATGATCGTGTAATGTAATCTTTGTTTGACTCATATTATGTTCTTTACACTTGAAATAAACGGAATGATAATGTTTTTTGGATAATTGTATTTACTTATAATTACACAATAAAAGTTATGTATTTGATTATCCTTAAGGAGAAAAAAATTTAAGGATAAAACTGGATTTAAATTCATCAAAAAAAATATAATGTTCGTACCTGTGTGTAATATCAATAGGATATTATTTTCCTTACGTTACAATGGTTACTTGAAATATTTTATTTCTCAATTAGACCTTTTAGTTAAGATATTTTTTTTTCTATTAAACTATTGGTTTATGTATGGAATATACAATTTTATTCTTCTCACATCAAACAAATGTGGAATTTTACAAGAAACTGTAATTTGATTATTTGAAACTACAATATTTAATTAAATATAGTTAATTAGTTAAAAAGCGAAATTACACGATTTCATTCATTATTTGTTCTTTAAAATAACGATTTAAAAAAGAGTTTTTAAATACTAAATCAATCGGTTATAAAACCTAACGTCAAAGCCGTGGAGAAAATACGAGTATGTATTAAAAGTTATACATGTGTTTAATAGAGGAAAAAAAATGGACTCATTTTATATTTAACTGTATTTAGTATCAAAACCTTCATTTCTCATAATTGTTTGTGGAATAATGCAGAGAGGTTGAAAAAAATATTTTTCAAGACATTTATTTATCATCAATAACCGACGAACGATTCGTCTAAAATATGATTAAAGAAATATTTTACCGCTTAATATGGATCTAGAACACTTTAAAAAACCATGAAATACACATTTAACGAACTTGATATTTTTGTACATGCAGAATTGGTGACTTGCCTCTGTCAATTCCAGTAATTGACCTTGTAGTTCCTCAGGACGTGTAGCGAAGATAATAATGTCGTCTGCAAATCTTAGATAGCTCAGATATAAACCATTTATACAGATTGCTTTAGTTTCCCATTCGAGCTTCTTGAATAGATTTTCCAGGGTAGCGTTGAATAATTATGGCGAGATAGTATCACCCTGGCGGATTCCTTGCTTATTAATTGAATGGCGGTTTACTGTTGCGGTTGCATTATTGAATATGTTGCTGAAGAGTTTAACATAGCGTTTTCGTATTTCTTGATTAAGTAGGGCTTTGATAATAGCGGATTTCTTAACCGAATCAAAAGCCTTTTCATAGTCTACGAACGCCATACACAGTGGAAGTTGGTATTCTTGACAGTGTTCCACAATTTCCTTTATTACCTGAATGTTGTGATTATTACCGTTGCGCTGAAACCTTCTCTAAATCCAACTTGTTATACGAGTATCGGTTGATTTTCATCAAAAACTGTTTTATGTCGATTTGAGAGAATTTTAGTGAAAACTTTACATACAGTTGGTAGTAAGCTAATGAGTCGGTAATGCTAAATATCTTCTTTATCTTCTAATTTGTGAAGTAGGATGATGGTGACAGTCTATCGTTCTCCGGGAATATTTTCATTTTGTCGACACGATGTTAAGATTTTCGCTAACATCTTGTCTACTTTTTCTCCCATTTCTTTAAGAATATCAATGAAAAGTCCATCAAAATCTGGTGCTTTTTCTGGTTTCATACAGTGTAAAGCGTTTCGTACTTCCTAGGGTAGACTGTTTGGTTCTGCTTGCTCATCATTATCTTTAGTTTGAACCGAGAAGTCTTGTGATGAAGTTTCTATCGGATCATTGAGACGCTGTGTTAGAATTATTTCACTGTCCTCAGCAACATTTCACGATTTCTAGTAACCGTGTTGTCGGAGAGTCTGAGCGCGGTGCGGTGCGGTGATGGTTTCTTTATTTGGTGTTAGCTGTTGGTTTGTTCTCTTGAGACTTTTCCAGTTTCGACAGTTCTTCTGGTAAGGTTCATATTTGATTCACGAATATCGTTGCGGATTAATCAACAAACAAAAGAAAATTTAGCCGCATCAGAAAGTTGTGATGAGGCTTTCAACTCTTTCCTTTTTTCCATGAGTTTCAACGTTTCCTCTGACAATTACATGTTTTTGGAGTCCTCGAGAGCCGCCAACCTATTTTAGCGCGTTCAAAATCTCTTTGTTTTTTGAGTTTAATTTGAAACTCTAGGTTTTCCTTTTTCAGGTTTAAGGTATTCACTAGAGTACCGGGCTTCTTGATAATTTAAGTCCATTCCAATTTAATATTTAAATTGACTTTACATCTTACGAGTCGATGATCGCTACCTGTATTGAAACGATTCAAGATAGTGTTCATTTATCATGTGTTTGTTGTTATTTAGGACGCAGTCAATTTCGCTGGTTGATTCGGAGGGACTCTTCCATGTCCCTTTTCTGGAAGTATTCTTTTGAAAGAACGCGTTCATGATGAAAAGTTTATTTATTTTGGCAAATCACGTGTTCCATAACCGAATTTTCCCACAGCAAAATCATCTTGTACTCGGCTTCCAATCCGTGCATTTAAGTCACCCATTACCATTTGACAGTCAAATCCACTTGGTTCTTGAAGATGTTTTCTTTGTCGTAGGGAATCTTCTACTTCATACATATATACATACGTACATATGAAAATATTTAGGATTCTTTCTAAATGTTAATATTATCTAGAAGATACACATACACGTATATCTAAATGACCCTCATCAGATATAAAATTGCGAGAGGCAGCATAACATTTATGTTATAGAAGCAATATTGGTAGAAATTTCAGATAATACTAACGGTCGGCCTTAAGCTAGTTAAATCCGTTTTATGGAAGAGATTTATGTCAGTTGATATATAGTTAAATTGTATCAGACGGACATTTATATTTGCAATATCACAGTTGTATAATTTTTTTCTAGTTAATATATTTAATGTAACTAGAAAAAAAGAGACGAATGCTTAATTTTATGAGAGTTATCTGATCTTATAAGGTCGACGGTCCTTCGCATGCTGGAATTTCTCGGAGTATTTGCTTTTCTAATAGCCTAAGTTTGTTTTGATAAAAAAATATAAATCCGGTTATTTTCGATTCATAGAGGCATATTCTTTTCATATATTTATTTATTTATATTTATTTAACACTTTTAATGCAAATACAATCTGGCGGGCTTATTGCCAGGTGTCAATCTCTTCCAGCCAACCAGACAAAAGTAAATAAAGCAAGTTACGTGGTCGCACAAATCATTCAAATGACTATCCATCCCCACGAAATCCATAAACACATACGTGAGCAAATACCCACGAACCCTACAAAGACGGACAATCACCAGAACATTCTTTTTTATATAAAGTGAGATATAATCAATCAAAAGGAAAGGAAGGGATGGTGGAGAGGATAGGAAAAGAAAAATCAGGAATGAAATACGTTATTTTACTGTCTAGAAATTAAGAGTTTTTTCAGTCGCTTCTTAAAGTATGCCAAGGACGGAGCGAGTTTTATAGTGGTGCGTAACTGATTTCAGAGTCTCACTGCATAGACAGTAAAGGACGACGTAAAAAAAAAGAGGAGCGGTGAACTGAAAAGCCGATAGACAAACTCTGTTTGAGCGTAGCGCCAATCCATGATTGGAAAGACGCAGAAAATTTTCAGCGAAATAAGGGGGGGTGGCGGGACAGTTAAGGATATTATACAATAGAGACAGTATGTGAATTTGGCGTCTATTTCTAACATTCAACCAGTTTAATGCCTTCTGGTATGAAGTTATATGATCGTACTTTCGTAAGTAGAAAATAAATCTTACACACATTTTGAAGACGCTGTAACTTGTCTAGCTGTGCCTCTGTAACATCCAAGTAACATACGTCCTCATAGTCCAGAATCAGAAAGAGCAGAGATTGTACGAGTAAAATTTTGGTTTTATTAGGTAGGAATTTTTGCAACACTTTAAGGGAATGAAGGCTGAAGAAGATCCTTCGGCTTACCTCATTTATTTGATATCGCCATAAGAGAGTGCTATCTATTAGCACTCCTAGGTTTTTAACAGTTTTATGTAATGCAGAGAGATCAGTCCATTCAGATATCTACTCTTGGTATTTACAAGATTGTTGGCTTCCCTTTAAATAGCTCGGAAACCAGACAATGACCAATTCAGAAAATCGTAATGAACACATTCGAGCCATAAGCAGATCAAAATCTACAGTATTGAATGCATTGCTAAAATTCTATAGACATAACAATGTCAGCTGCTTAAAGCTCATTCCACGTCTCACATCATCCGTAATCTTGACCAGTGCGGTTGTGGTACTGTGCCCCGGACGAAATCCTGACTTCAACGGATTGAACAATTCAAATTGATTAAGGTTGGAGTCAATTTGTGTATGATTTTTTTTAATAACTTTAGATAATGTGGGCAGAATAGATATGGGCCTAAAATCTTTATATGACGTAATGTCTCGAAGAATCGGGATGTGTCTTAGAATTCACGCGTGTCTAACAAACGCAATTTTCCGCATGTCTTCGCACTTTGCACATGATTCTATGCGTTTTATTTTTACATTATATAACATATTTAAGTTTTTATTGTGAAAGAAATAATCATGGCTGTCGATGAACAGCCTTTCGCTGACACTTACGGCCAAAATTAAGAAAGTTCCGGTATCAAAATTGCCAGAATGGGTATCAACAGCTTGGAGAGTAAACCCAGAAAGAAAAGCGCAGCACTCATTTAAAAATTGTTCAAGCTCAACGTTCTCGATGAATTTAAAGACGATATATTGTGTGATAACGTCAGCTTAAAAGAATGAGACAGATGTTGACACACAAGACTGATAAATAACGTACTTTCTGATAAATACTATTGTTTTTTAATAAATGGAATTTTGTAATAACAAAATATTTAATTGATATGTGTATTTATTTGAATTGACCTTTTTTCTGATGCTGGTGCAGAAATTATGACATGTCTTACAATCGACGGCGTTTTATAATCGAAGAAATACGGTCCATTCGAAACCAAGAATAATTCTCCCTACGGCTAAGAGTTTTTTCCAATCAAAATGGACGTATACATAAAAAATCAAACCTACTTTTTCCCTATGTTGTGATATTTCAGATCACCTTGTCAGGGCTCAAATTGTTCAGCGACCCTCCGATCGAGGTATCGAGCTACGTTCCAGAAGATATTGCATTTTGGATTTTCCAGTTCACCGCTTGTCATTTTTTACTGTGTATGCTATTAGACTCTGGAACCAATTCAGCTAAAACGCACCATTGTTGATGTGTTTCAAAACTCAAAGTGAAAAGCATTACATCTCCCTTCAATGACATCCATCATCCTTCTTTCCGTCCGTTTTCCATCATCCTTCTTTCCAATCGCCCCTTTCTTCATCTTGGCTATCGGAGATCTTGATTAATATGTGTTTGTTTTTATTTTTTTGGTTTCTTCTATGTACTTTTATAATTTTGATATTGCATATTTTTTCACTTAAGAAATCTAAATACTCCATATTTAATAAAATATTACTTAAAAAATTTATAAGTTGGTAAAAAAAATTGCTCAAGCGATTTGGGCCAAAAAGCAGCAGCGTTTAGAATGAAGCTGCCAACGACAATTTTGTCCTAACACCGTTTTTCTGAGAAATATTATTTCAATATTGTATTTTATATTATTTTGTTGAATGCAATACAACCTAGCTGTCGTATTGTCATGAGGCAATCTCTTCCAACCAACCAGAAATCTATTATAGAAATCTGGAAAGAAAATCAAAGAATTCCGTTTGGAACAAATCTGAGATAAAACGGGAATTGAATCCGCAAAAATTCCATGTAATTTGGATTTTTCAAACATATGTACACGCATATTCATACTTAACCGTTTTACTGCTGGATATTTTTTTCAATACTATAAAACGTTTAAATATAGACTCAGCACTCTAACGGTTAAGCGATGATATTATCATTGACTTGCATGAATATACGTAAAAGTTAAAATAATATTTACTGATCGCCTTCAAACTCACAAATCTAAAGTTGAAATCTGAATCCAAGAAAACCGAATATGTAGTCGGAATATTTTTTTTGGAATCTTCAAACGAGCAACAATTTACTTCTACAGAAAGAAAATACAATTTAACCAATTTCTTGAATTTAACTCATTTCATTTAAACAAAAAAAAAACATATCCAGTGAGGACGAGTTCAACGAACTAAGATTTTATTTGATTTAATGAATGATGAGATGAACATTTTCGAGATTTAGCCGGCAAGCTGCTCGTATTTAAGGGACTGTTTATTTATAGTCAAATTTGTTTGTTTCGTTGAAACAGAATATTTTAGAAATTATGAATTAAAATATCTCGTTACTTATTTTTAAATGCCCGTTATAAGTATCTACAATATCTTCACAAAATATAAATATTTTACATATTTTGAGATGAATTCAGAACATGTTGAGCATAAACAATAAATATTTTTTATCAGTGAAGATTATTTTCTATTTTTGTCGAACCATTATTTTTCATTCATGTTCTCGCAAGATTGAGTCATCGGCCGTAATTTTAACTGCACACATTCTCGCTTAAAAAACTCGTTTTACTTTTAAACTATTTTACGTCTGATTACTTCCGGATAATTTTTACTTTTAGACAATTTTATTTTACACTAACACAAAATAGCGCTTAATAAAACTGTGTCTAACAAAACGTTATGGTTTAATTTGTCAAAAAATACATGACTGCTGAAGTACGACAGTTTGTACACAATAAACTAATATACGCACAGGTGTTTTCCATTCACACGATGGCAGAAAATCATACTTGTTCACTAGTGACAGCCTATCGTATCACATCTTGTCAATGAATGTTTTTTTCACTATGTTCAAAAGAATATAAAAATAAGTTACAAATTGTTTAACATCGGAAAAAAAATCGCTTGTATCTCAATGTTTTGATATTTCAGAAATATTTTAACGTATCAGTTTATATACAATTTTAAATTTCAAAAATGTCACATTTAGCAAAACATGCGAGGAATAACATTACGTTTTTTTTTTAAATATTATAATTGTGTTGCGTAAATTTATTACAAATAATTATACTATAAGTAACTAGAAATTAACAACTTTTAAAAATGTAATCACATTTTACCAATTTCCCAAAAGTAATCAAATTAATAAATGAAAATCTTTATTTTAAATTTATTTTTCAAATACTAAAACTCCAAATTTATTTTAAACGAAGAATTTTAAAACGCTAGTCACTTGAAGATGTGTTTCTGTAAAGAAATTAAAATTCATAATTATATTTCAAGTAAAGTATTTTGAATATTTTTTCTCCCTTTAGTAGGACAGAATAAATCACTTAAATTTTGGTAACATATAAAACTTCAATGATATTTGATTAAAAATACAAGGATATATAATAATACCACTGGATAACATTTTTGGTATCAATAATTCCTAGTATCGTATCCATTGATGGTCTAAGTATAAAGGTGACACGTGGACGGGGGCACAATACCTTAGGATTTTTTATTGTAATTTCTAACATTCTCCGAATCGATAGCCCATGCTCAAGGCATGCGTACTGCCGCGCCCAGATCCCGCAACGTGGACCGACTTAACGGGGATGGAATTTGTTTACCCCCACAATTCAGCCGAAACTTCGCTCAGCTGAGAAACGCCTGTTCGCCTGTTGTCTCGTCTCGTGTTTCATGCAGCACTTTTGAACACTATTACACTCCAATTTCAAATAATCTTCATCCCTACTCACAAAATATTTTTCTGGATATTTATTTGATAATATAAAAGATTTTTATCAAACAGATATGCTAAAATCCTTTATTTTAAAATACGACCAATTTTAAGAACATACATTATTATGTAATCGATAAAAATTCACATTTTTCTAATTTTATTCTACAAAATTGGCTTCACATTTATTAGTTAGAAGCCTGTATAACAATTCTACACAGGTTGATCGGTCAATATTTACAGTGTGGCTTTCATATGACTTAGGCTTTTTGCAATAGTAAATTAAAAGGTTGTTCTTGCCGAGATAAAGTAAATAAATTATATGAGGTTTTTTTATCGTCTTGGGCCCGGTTCGTCTTTTTAATTGCATAACACATCTGACATATCCATATTGATTTTATTTAGTATTTAATCACACAAATAAATAAAGAGTAAAAATGTTCTTTATTATTTTAACGTGCTTTGAATTTAGATGGTGTATCACTATTTCAAAAATTAATTTAAATAAAACTTTTGTCTAATGTAGGCTCACTGGAAAACAATATAAATAAAAGAATAAAAAAAATTAAACATGTATTAGAAAATTAATATTTAGTAATTTTCAGTTTATTTCTTGGATGTATTTTTTTTTGTGAAACCTTACTCGTATATCCCATTTTTTTAAATAACAACTTGAAAAGAAACATTGATTTTTTAATATACTCGTACGTGTTTTAAAAGAAATATTCAAAATTATTCCCATTCTATATGTTCATATTAATAACGGTCATAAAATAAAAAGTCAAAATGCCTGGGATTATCTTTTTGTTTATTCCCCTTACTGAAATTAATATTTTCCATTGTTGTAAGCAGTTTCATTGTCATAATTCTTAACTTGAAATTAAACTTTAATCTTTAGGATTTTTTTTATAAATGAAATATTTATTCAAATGGTAAATGAAAAATGTTTTGACATTATGGTTTTCTGATTTAGACATTGAATCTTGAAATCTAATTTTAAGATTAAATGTTATAATTTGCAACTCAATTATTTTATTTACTAATAAAATACTTATACCCATAAATATAATTAGTTCTCTATATAAAAAAATATTATAATATTCAATATTACAAAAATATGCGCATGTATATATTGATCTTATATTTTAACCAAATCATAATTTATACGTTATACGATTCTTAATGACAATATTTTTTTCTAATTTAACAGACATTTGTTTTAAAAAATAAAGATAGAATAAAAAGCAGTAATACTTGACGAGATTTGAACGCAAATAAAACACAATCACAACATATTGTGAAAGAAAAAATGAACGACTGTATCGTTTCTCATGTTTTACTCTAGTATAATAGTTCACTCAGCGAATATACGAGTAGAGAAATTATCTTTCGTGGAAACCATTTTCAGGATTTTAGGTGAATCCTTGAAACCGTAATTTAAGAGTAATGCTCTGGCAGTGCAGAATATTTTATTATTCTATAAACGTAAACAACCTAGTTGAGGAGCAATGATGAATCTGCTAAAAGGAACATCCCTTCCGAAAAAGTATTGCTTTTTGGAACACCATTTCATAAATAATCGGATGAAACTCGATTCGAAGAATACATAAGGATCAAATATTTATCAATTCCAGACATAATTTCCAAAGCATTGTTAATGCTTGATGTTTTTTTATTGGTGAATATTAATTTTTTTCTGATTTTGAGAATGTATATGATACATAGTGAATAAGGGTGCGAATTTCTTTGTGTAGATATGTTTTCCATTATGAAACTTCAAGATATTTTTTAATGTGAATTATATTGTATAAATGCTATCAGTATTGCTTTAATTTTAAACCTGACTCCGTTTGACTAAGTTTGTAAGTTTATTTTGTAGTTGGCTGAACAAGCCGTAATTTTACAATAGAGGTCAAAATATATTAAAGATAGTATTCTATACCAAAAAATATATGAAATTTAACACATGCAAAATATATTACTTAAAATGAAGACTGTGGAGATTTAAAGACATTGTAATTTGTTTAGTCAAGCACTATTTATTCTATTTTATATAAAGGTCATTATCATTTTTTCAACCAGCACTATTTATTCTATTTTATATAAAGGTCATTAACATTTTTTTGTGAATGAAAATATACAGTAAGAAGAATATTAGGCAAAATATATAGTAAGAAGAATATTAGGCAAAATATATAGTAAGAAGAATATTAGGCCAAATATATGGTAAGAAGAATATTAGGCCAAATATATGGTAAGAAGAATATTAGGCAAAATATATAGTAAGAAGAATATTAGGCAAAATAAAAACGATTCGTACACTATGTTAAACACTCATTTACTTTTTTTTATAAAAGTAAAGATTTGATAAATTTTGTTGGAATATAAAAAAAATTATCATCTTTTTTACAACATATTTTTAAGTTTGACGTGCTAAACCAATATAATACCAGAATTTAATGTCAATATAAAATATTATTTGTAATAAAAATTTACAAACATGGAAAAAAATCAATAGAATTAATTTGAAATTCTGTTTTTTTTTTAATTGATGTGCATCACAGTTACACTTGTTTTTATGATTTCATTTGTTGCTTTTGACTTTTTTGAAACAATTTCAATTTCGTATTTTTTTCTTTTCAGGTAATATGAATTTCAAGTATTCGATGCCTGC
Organism: Odontocerum albicorne; assembly: GCA_949825065.1. Classification (NCBI taxonomy): domain Eukaryota; kingdom Metazoa; phylum Arthropoda; class Insecta; order Trichoptera; family Odontoceridae; genus Odontocerum; species Odontocerum albicorne. The sequence continues at coordinate 16,991,522 of OX463843.1, forward strand.
AGAAAACAAGAATTCAAGTAAGTTCGTCATTTTTATTATAACATATTTTCAGTTAATACGCTGTTGCAGTTCAAATAGGGAACTCCACTTCTGATGGTGTTTTAAAGAAATTTTCCTTTTCAATATTCTAAACAAATATTTTATTTCTTGAATATTATATTTTTAAATTTAAAACTCTAAGCCCACGTTAATATTAGTCAACTCCAGCGATACTTACTTATACAGTATTTTTTTTTATTCGTTTCAAAACTTTACTAAGAAAAAGCGTAATTTTAAAAATGTGTGGAAATGTTTTCAAAAAAAATTAAACACGCTTGATAAATATAGCAATATATTATATAATGTATTATTTTATCGGTAATTCAAATTCACGAAAAATATTTTTTGTGAATAAGGACTTTTTTGCATATACGAGAGTAGTTCAAGAAAAAAATAAGAAAGTAAATTGTTTTGGAAAAACAATTATTATTTTTCAACATGTCTCCTTTGAGGGGCTACACACTTGATCCATCAATTTTCCAGTTATTCTATGTCATCTAAAGAATAAGTTTTGTCAAACTCTGCAAAATAGTCATTTCAGATGGCTGTCAAACGTTAACTACGCGTCGCACATGACTGAAATTTTGACAGCGCTCGCTTGAGGAGTCATGTCCCTCAATGAAGGATGTATTTGACTTATATTTTTACCGAACTTTTTAAACTACCCTAGTATACACCCAAATGTAGATGGAATGTTAATCGATAAAAATGTCCGAGAGTAAAGAAATATTTTGGAATCCTTTTATTCAGTATCTATAGAAGAAATATTGGATTAAAGAAATATACCATTTTGTTGAAGTAAGGATTTTTTCAAGATTTTCATTCAAAACTTTTTGTAATTTAACAAAACATTTAAATCTTACTGAAAAAATTTAAAAAAAAAAACAATTTCTAAGAACCTTAAGGAGTATATAGGTATCGAAAGTATCATATGGTATATTTCTACCCTGTAGGTATCGAAAGTATCATATATATTTTTTATACAATATTTAGAGTTTTTTGACCTTCTTTTCATTTCAATGTGTAATATAATTCGTATAAAGAAAAAGGTTTTAAATGAAAAAAAATTAAATTCCTTTACTATGTAAAACAAGTATTTTGGCCTGTGTTTTCCTTCCATGTTAAAAATAAACTATACCCAACTAATTATTGACCGTTGTTTTAATTGTCGAAATTGCACGTGGATCATTTGAATTTAATCCAATTCAACTGAATTCAACGCTCCAGATCAAATTAGGTCAACTTCAAAAGTACCATAAGTGTATGTTCGAATTGCAAGAAAACTATTGTCTCTCGAGTTAAAATTACTATTCAATAAAATCTTCTAACATAATAAAATAAACATCTACATAAAATAAATAAGCTTCTTTAGAAAAATATCTATTTTCTCCGTTTAACATATTTTTTGACAAGAAATTTGTCAAATTCGAACTGTAACGACTCTCATATACGAGTTCAATAGTACATAATAATCTGACACATGATATATCTGAAAGGTTTGTATTTATACAAAAGTTTTAGATTATGTTTTTTTTTACTCTGACTCTCTTGAACGTGCTAAGTAAGATTAAACAAAATTTCAATAAAATATTAGGATTTTTTTCTGCATCATGCGTGTCATCGTGTAACGTTTAACAATATGTTCCTTGAGCTCGGCTATAATCAAGCTGTACGCGGAAATAATATGAAGATTGGATGGACCCTTAATATATCTGGCTTATTATCAGAAGAAGCGATCTCTAAAGATTGTCAATTCACCTTAATATCTTAAAATATACAAATAATTAAATATTTCTTGTGGAAAGTATCTAACCTCTATTAGCATTTGTTACATAGCTTCACTGTCGACATAAGTTTAATGGGCACTTGAAATTTAAATACCCATTTCACCCTCGAATCCCAAAAGGCCTGAACATGGGCCGCCATTAAATATTATTATTGAAAACATACACAATGAAATTAATTGTTTCCCCCGTTGCCATTGATTTAACCAACAAAGCATGATAAAATCAGCAGTAAAAATAGCTACATATTGAGTTTGCATGTCGGTTTAAAATACTACCGGCTTAGTTAACTGAACGAGATTTTTCAAAGGGTATCTTTCGTAAGTAAATAAAAGAATTCAGCACACATTCAGATACCAACCAACTATAGGAAAAATATAATTTTAAATTCATATGCTCGGATTTTATATTTTTCAATATTTACTTAGTATTATTTTTTATTTTATTCATTTTGCTAAATCATTAGACATATAGAATAACGAAAAAAGCTATAAGTAATATTTCTGTACCAAGGCATTTTTTTCTTAACTTGTATTCTTTGAAATAAATTCATGCATTCGAACGATATTCTTCGACACATACTCGTATGTAGTGTTGATGCAAACATATTGAAAGTGTGGGCTGGAGACCACTCTCTTCCCTCCTACCCCCCTAACACTCATATATCGCCTACACTCTGGACTTATCGTTTTTTATGTGTTTAAATGTTCCATGGTCTAGTTAACAAGACGCATGATTTTCCCCAAGAGGTTTCGGGTTCGATTACTCACTCATGCTAGATGTGTGCGAATGTTGTAACTTATTTACTTGCAGGGTTGTATTACCAACACGTACGATAATCAATATTTGTGCCAACTTCAATAGCTCTAAACTCTGGGTATCCAGTTTAGATAAGTTGAAGTAAAGCATACGAATGAAAATATGTTAATATATTTTTGAAGTGGAAAACAAATGTAAATGTACCTTTATTTATGTAAACTGATAGATGCAAATAAAAATGAGTATACCATAAGAGTATTTTAAACATAACGAATAAACATACTCATAGAATACTGCTTTAGACAGCTTGAAACCATCATTGAATCTTTATTAAGCATATGTAGAGTTTTCTTCTCTCGTGATTATTTAATTTTAGTTAAGGGCGTCAAAGATCACCTTAAGTACTTGAGACTTATGTTAAGAGTGCTATGGTTGAAAATATATTAAATTTTCACGAAGTCTTTCCTGCGTAAGCATTACATTTAATTATTATATTCATGACTGCTCTGGTGCTTATTAAAAACGGCCTTCAAATAAACGAAATTGACGTGATGGTATATGATATATATATATATATATATATATATATATATATATATATATATATATATATATATATATATATATATATATATATATATATATATATATATATATATATATATATATATATATATATATATATATATATATATATATATATATATATATATATATATATATATATATATATATATATATATATATATATATATATATATATATATATATATATATATATATATATATATATATATATATATATATATATATATATATATATATATATATATATATATATATATATATATATATATATATATATATATATATATTATATATATATATATATATATATATTATATATATATATATATATATATATATATATATATATATATATATATATATATATATATATATATATATATATATATATACTATAATATATATATATATATATATATATATATATATATATATAATATATATATAATATATATATATATATATATATATATATATATATATAATATATATATATATATATATATATATATATATATATATATATATATATATATATATATATATATATATATATATATATATATATATATATAAATATATATATATATATATATATATATATATATATATATATATATTATATATATATATATATATATATATATATATATATATATATATATATATATATATATATATATATATATATATATATATATATATATATATATATATATATATATATATATATATATATATATATATATATATATATATATATATATATATATATATATATATATATATATATATATATATAATATATATATATATATATATATATATATATATATATATATATATATATATATATATATATATATATATATATATATATATATATATATATATATATATATATTATATATATATATATATATATATATATATATATATATATATATATATATATATATATATATATATATATATATATATATATATATATATATATATATATATATATATATATATATATATATATATATATATATATAT